>JBBDGP010000766.1:600000-1200000 GCA_037952835.1 Lithobates septentrionalis | reverse complement strand
ACACACACACATACCAGAAACTACCCTCCAACCCCACTATTGCTTTCAAAAACACGCTCTCCACACTCATAGATAGAGCCACACAAATGGGTATATTCACTCCTAGGGAGAAAGAATTTCTTATTCCAGAATGCCCCATAACACCAATATTCCACCACCTACCAAAGATCCACAAGGGGTTAAATCCCCTTACAGGTCGACCTATAGTGGCGGGGATAGGCTCTTTAAATGAACGCCTAGGAGAGTGGGTAGACTCTCATTTACAGCCAATAGCCACCAGTCTCCCTGGTTACATAAAAGATACAAACGATTTATTGAACAAACTGCAAGACATTAAATGGGAAGACAATTATAGATGGATCAGCTGTGATGTATCTAGTTTGTACTCCAGTATCCCACATCATCTGGGGATCCAGGCAGTCACTTATTTTCTTAGAAAAACAGGCAAACTCTCTTTGATTTTACAAGAGTTCATTGTACAAGCCCTGGAGTACCTTTTAACACACAATTTTTTTATGTTTGATGGGGACTATTTTCTCCAGAAATGCGGGGCCTCTATGGGAGCCAAATTTTCCCCCTCGCTGGCCAATATTTATATGGGCTGGTGGGAGAGGTTCCGCATCTTTGGACCAAATAGTCCCCGCCGCAAAGATACGGTCTTTTTCTGTCGCTTTATAGATGACCTGTTATTTATTACATCAGATAGAGAAGCTAATTTGGATATCTGGCTGGCATATTTCAATGACAATTCATTAAACTTAAAATTTACGGGAAATCTGCAATCCAGATCCATAGAATTCCTTGATGTGCAACTGGTGGGGTCCGGTGATGCGATTCAATCCAGTCTGTACAGAAAACCCCTCAGTGGCAACACTCTACTTAGAGCTGACTCTGCACACCCTAAACACACCATCAGAGGCATTCCATATAGCCAGTTTTTAAGGTTAAAGCGCCTATGTAGCTCTCCTGATGCTTTTGAGGCTGAAGCCAAAAGCATGGCAAACAGGTTTAAAGCTCGAGGCTATAAAGAAACATCGATACAAAAAGCACTCAACACAGTAAGATCCATCCCAAGACCTTCACTTGCAAAGAAAAAAACAGCTAGAAACATTCAACAGAGAAGGGACATGTCCCCTAGAATCCCGGTATTCTCTACTCCATACAGCTCAGAATTTAATACAATCAAGAAAATTATCATGAAACACCTTCCTGTTTTGTATAATGACCCTATATATAATAACATCCTCTCTAAAGGGATCAAGGTTGTATCCCGCAGAGCACCCACATTGGGACGTTCACTGTCTCCCAGTTTGTTCTCAACCAACCGAACAAAATCCAATTGGCTCAATTTCATAGGCAATTTCAAGTGTGGAATAAAAACTTGTAATTACTGCAGGTACATTAAAACGGGTCAACTCATAAAATCATGCAGCAATCAAAAAGAATTCTCGATCCCCGTGTTTATTAATTGTAACACCAAATTTGTGGTATATGTTATCACATGCACCAGTTGCCAGGTACAATATGTTGGACGCACAACACGGCGTCTCAGAGACAGGTTACATGATCACCTGTATAATATTGAGAAGGAGATCCTAACCAATGTATCAAAGCACTGGGTTTACACACACCACAAAGACACTTCCAGTTTAACTATTCAGGGCATTGAGAAAATCATCACACCGGTGAGAGGAGGTGACAGATTCCAGTTACTGTGCAAACGAGAAGTCCTTTGGATATTCTCGTTAGACACCAGGATTCCACGGGGGTTAAACTTTGAGTGGGACGTTTCACATTTCTATGAATAAAACAACATTGAAGCTATATCCCCGAGCAATACATCTGTAACCCTTTCCTCCCAACTTTTTCCTTGATTACACATCCACATTCCTTTTTTGGTGGATGATGGAGCAAAAAAACATATAGGGACATATATCAATATATCAGTTCCCTTTTTTACACATATCCCCAGTAACCGATACATTTTATTGGGCTACACACACTCCAATCCATACGAGCAAATGACTAGTGATATGCATATATGTTTTCATTTAAAAGAAACAATTTACTATATCTTTTGCATTCACTGTCACTTGAATCTCGTTTCTTATTAGACATTATTGTTTGATGGTAGCTGCAGGTAGACCATAACACTAAAGCTGGCCATACACCATGCAATTTTCTTGTTCAATTTTCTTTGGATTTGCCTTCAGCTGTGTGGTAGAAGGGCCTGCCTGATTGCATACAAGTTGAGGGTGTTTGGGTTTGGCCTCCTATTGTATGGTTTTGGTGAATCTAGACCAGAGTTGCACGGGAGAATTGTATGGTGTATGGCTAGCCTAACTTTGCACAAATGTTTTTTACCACATGTGTACATGGTTCATTACCTTTTTTGCAAGGTTCCCATGTGTTTTGAGTTGATTTAAGAGCTGTGGTCTTCAAAGAGGTAGACCAGTTGTTTATTTCACATAGTAATTGGTTTAGTGAGATTGTTATTTATCTATTGATATAAACACATATATTGGAAGAACCTGTCATATGGTCACTGCCAATATTATAATATGTATAGAAAGAATAGAGACAGGTGCATAAACACTGCATTTTGTCCCATTTTTATCTACCTCATATAGTTCTGCCCATACACTTGAAGACAACTCATCGAGAGATGTGATTGCTTCAAAGAAAGACGTTCAGCAACGTTAATGTTGTTACCTGATTGGGATTAATGCATCCCATACGGAGTGATGCAAGGTTTTAAATGAGCACTTTTGTGAAGCTGGAGTGGCGGGGTTATCAGAGTGATAGGTTTCACAATCCTTTATATGTTGCAAAGAATAATATTCACACATGTAGGAATTGAAGTAAAAGCATTTATTCACACATAGACTCCTGTAAATCAGGAGACTTTTGGTCGCATTATTGCGACAGGACGCCAGTTTTCTGCCCAGCTTCCAATTCACATATGTCACCACGTTTTTTGAAAGTTGAAATCATCATGTATATACACATACACACACATATAAAGAATTGCTTTTCATCATTATTTTTATCTTTATGTCGTTAAAAATTTTTGCATATATTTATGCACCATACACACATATTTAGTCTTTTCTTGTAGACACTGATAGTGGTGTTGGATGCACATCTTTTTATCACATGCATATAGACCCAATTCCAATTCTCATCCTATACACCGTTTACATTATACCGTAGCCACCAGCTCACATAGTTTGCCCATACTTGCGCCTATCCGTATGATAATTTATACGTTTGAACGTCAAATTCCAGCACCCATCTCATTATTGTGGTTTTGAAAAATAACAAACATGTTTTTCAAAAACCTTGAATAGAATTTTTTATTATTTATATATGTTGACATTTGCCAATATGAATACATTTCATTTATATATTCATGTCTTCATTAGTGATTCCACTATAGGACGCACATCCAATCACATCTATGCCAAAAAGATCCCACACAGACTAACGATCAGCTGTTTCAAATCAGATAATCAATATGTAGTCATGTGGTAGATAAATTATGTGTATATAAGTGGTGATCACTTTCGTACAAACCAGCTATGAGTAAGCGCTCTATGGGAGCGTGAAACGCGTTAGCAGTTATGCTGCATTATCCCAACAAAGCCATGTACGGATTTTAATCATGTTATTACTTTTTCAATAAAGAGGATTTTATTTTTCACTTTTCCAATCCGGAGTGCGGCTGTCCAGATTTTTCCATCACACACATACCATTGGAATAGCAATTGCCGGCACCTGGGGCTCTCACAATCATCCACACAGCGGAGGACGGGAAGCTTGAACCCGATCACCTAGAGCGGTGGTAATTATCCAGGAAACCACATGTTCCTTTCACGCTTTCTGGTATCCAGAGGAGCCCCCTCTAATTTGTTAGGAGCTGACATTTTGCAGAAAATAGGAGCCAACATTACCTATCACCCAGATGGCACTGTCACCTTAGCTATAGGGGATAATCAAGAACACATGGAGATGTGTAACCTGATACAATACCTAGAGGAGGAATCGGAATTGTCCGGCCCACCTCCTTCAGACTTAGATCAGATTTTGTCGTACCTTCCAGGAGAACTATGGGAGAAACATCCAGCTGATGTTGGACTTTTGCCCATACCTCCGGTTACCCTACAGCTGATTCCAGGAGCAGTGCTTCCCCAACAAAAGCAGTATCCACTTAGTGCACCCCAAGAGGCGGCCATAGAATTGCAGGTCCAATCCTTCTTAAAAAGTGGAGTTCTAAAAGAGGTAAAATCACCGGCAAACACTCCCTTGTACCCGGTTAAAAAGAAATCAGTAGCCGGTAGTCCGGTTAAGTATAGAATGGTCCAAGACCTTAGAGCGGTCAATAAAATACTAGCCCCGATGACACCTTTAGTACCCAATCCACATACATTACTGTCACAAATACCATCAACCAGTATGTACTTTACGGTTATAGATTTAGCGAACGCTTTCTTTTCCGTCCCGCTTGCTGAAGAATGCCAACTTTGGTTCGCATTTTCAATCAAAAATCGGCAACTAACCTGGACACGCCTACCTCAGGGTATGGCGCATTCACCTACCTTGTATTCGCAAGCATTGCAAACGGTGTTGGGAGAATGGGTACCACCAGATTCCTGTGTATTGTTACAATATGTGGATGATTTATTGTTATGCTGCCCTGACAAGGAAACTTGTTTGGCCACCACCCTTAATTTGTTGCGATTTTTGACAGAAAAAGGTTGCAAGGTTAATAAGAAAAAGTTACAAGTGTGTCAGGAAAAAGTTATCTTTTTGGGACATTGTATATCACAGGGTACGAGACATCTCACTGAGGAGAGGGTTCAAGTGATAAAGGGAATGTTACCCCCACGGAATTTCAAACAATTGCGTATGTTTTTAGGTATCATGTCATATTGTAGACAGTGGATACCACACGCTAGCGCTTTGATGCAGCCATTATACGATTGTTTGAAAATTGTACCGTATGTGCTTACAGAAGTAGCATATGAGTCGTTTATCACTTTGAAAAAGTTGTTGATTTCTGCCCCGGCTATTGGTATACCAGATTACACCAAGATATTTAATCTGTACATTGCTGAGATCACTGGACACGCCACAGGTGTTCTGACACAGGCACATGTAAAACAAAGACCAGTCACTTACTTTTCAGCAGCATTAGATCCAGTATCTAGAGGTTCACCGTCCTGTGTACGGGCGGTAGCTGCAGTGTCAATTATCATAGATAAGTCATCAGAGATTGTTCTAGACAATCCAGTCGTAGTGCATACCACACATGACATACATGCAATCTTGTCTCAGGTACAGCCCAAACACATTTCAATGGCTAGGCAATTAAGGTTACAGTGTACTTTACTCTTACCTCCAAATGTTACTTTTCAGCGCTGTACAACCTTAAATTTGGCCACCTTTTTGCCTCTTCAGTCACCAGATTTGGCAAGGGGGAACGATAGTACTAATAGTACTAGTGAGAAAAGAAATGAGGACACTGACACTCTTTTGTTTAAAGAAGTAGATCAGCACGATTGTTTTCAGCTCATGGAACAGGAGACAATGGGATTCCCACATGTTACAGATACACCGATTTTAAATGCTGAGCACACTTTGTACATAGATGGCAGTAGGTTTGCTGATGACAAGGGTAAATATCACACAGGGTATGCTGTAGTGACTGATACGTAGGTAATTGAAGCACAGGCCTTACCAGCCCACATGTCAGCACAGGAAGCAGGATTAAAAGCTTTAGAACAAGCCCTAGAATACTTAAAAGAACGAGAAGGGAATATTTACACTGACTCTGCCTACGCTTATGGTGTAGCGTACGATTATGGCCACATATGGAGGGCTAGAGGTTATCTGACAGCAGCAGGTACACCTGTAAAACATGGAGAAGGGATTAAGAGAGTCCTGAACAATCTTCAAAAGGTTAAACGAGTGGCCATCATGAAGATAGCGGCACACACGAGCGCAAAAACAATTGAGGCAAAAGGAAATGCATTTGCAGATTTGACTGCAAAACAGGCAGCTCTAGGGGAAGGAAGCCCTGAGACCTTAGCAGCGGTAGAGGTGAGTATCCCAGAACCAACATGGCAGCAGCTGAGTAAATTACAGGGGCAAGCAGGGGAGAGCGAGAAAGATAAGTGGGTCAGAATGGGAGCAGCACCAGACCTTGACAATGTATGGAGGGAAGGAGGCAAAATATGCCTACCTGCCTCTCTGTACCCAGCAATGGCAGCGGCAGTTCACCTACCCACACACGTCAGTTCCAATTCCATGTATAGGATTGTGAACCAAGGATGGCTCGCCCCTGGATTCAGTAGCACTGCAAGAAACTACTGTGCAGCCTGCCAAATCTGTCTCCTGAATAACCCAGGACAGAGAGTAAAAACCCCACGAAAACACCAGGTCCGGGCCCAATACCCCTTCCAGAGACTGCAAATTGATTACATACAAATGCCTAAGAGCGGCCCCTTTGAATTTGTCCTCGTGTGTATCGATTTATTCTCAGGTTGGCCCGAAAGTTATCCAGTAAAATCGGCTACAGCTAAAGCCACAGCTAAGAAATTGATCACTGAGTTAATACCTAGGTTTGGTCTTCCTGAAACCATAGAATCAGATAGGGGGACACACTTTACAGGTGAAATCATGCAGAATGTGATGACCATGTTAGGGGTTCAACAAAGTTTTCACACCCCTTACCACCCACAGAGTTCAGGATCAGTGGAGAGAGTAAATGGGACAATAAAGCTAAAAATACAAAAAGCCATGCAAGAGTTAAACAAGCCTTGGCCAGAATGCCTGCCTCTGGCTTTATTCTCTATAAGGTACACTCCAACAGGGAAAACAGGATTATTCCCATACAAAATACTTTTTGGGAATGCACCTAGATTAGGTTTATACTTTCCACAGAGTATGCAATTGCAAAGTGATAGTTTGACTGCATATGTGATACAATTACAACAACGTCTAACTAAGATCCACAAAAGTGTGTATTCTTCTCTTCCAGACCCTAATTCAATAACAGGTACACATACGCTGCTACCAGGGGATTATGTATATGTAAAGAAACACACCAGAAAGACATTGGAACCCAGGTTTGAAGGTCCTTACCAAGTACTCTTGACCACAGCCACCTCAGTAAAGCTGGAAGGAAAACCTACCTGGATACACGCATCACATTGCAAGAAACAACCCGAGAAAACAACATGATGAAATATCTACTTACATATTTTTTGTTGAAGATTGTTGTTTTACAAATATATGCATGGACTCAGGGCCGGATTAACATAGGGGCTGATGGAGCTGCAGCTCCAGGCCCCTGCCTTAAAATCGGCCCTCCCAGTCAGCAGTAAAAGGCCGATTTTCTCCTGTCCATAAACTTTTTTGGGACAGGAGAAGCTGTGTGTAAATGTAGGGGTGTCTGGCTGCATCTGTGTTTGCTCACTGTGTTTATTACATTGTCACAGTGCACAGTTCCCCCCTACACAAATGGGAGAGGCTGAGTCGGCTCTGCCTTTCCCCTCCCCTCTCTCACTCTGTGAAGTCTGTGGCTGTGTAGTGAAGAAGGAGCCGTGTGGGTGGGAAATTATGAACAGAACAGCAGCAGATATCTCTGAGTGATGAGCCTCCAGGGACCATCCAAATGTGAGCTCAGTGACTCTTATCTCCCTTCCCCTCCTTTTTAACTTATTCCTCCAGCAGTAGCTCTTATAACTGCAGCCAAAGTGTTAAGAATTGTGTCCTCAGCCTGTGGTAGTACTCGGTCCCTTGTGCTTTTAGGAAGGGTTCACACTGGTTTGCTGTGTTTTGGCCCATTGCTGGTGTATCCACAGTTTTCCTGCGTTTTACTCACAGTCCTATTGATTTCTATTAGGTTGTGTGTTTTTTTTCTGAAAGTGCACCAAAATATCTGCATGCTGCATCTTATCTTTGGCGCACTGTCAGAAAATGCAGCAAAAACCTGCAACCTAATACATATCAATAGGACTGCAGCTAAAACTGCAGATACACAAGCAGTGCGGCCGACTGCAGCACACCAGTGTGAGCCCAAAGGCTTGTACACACAACCCCCTGTAGAACTTGGTCTGATCAATACTCCTGGCATACACACACACACGGCCATACCATCCCAGGTCAGGAGGGGTAGGGGCTCCAGGGATTTGATTGACTATACAGGCCCTGTCCCTCCTATCTGTCTGGGCAGAGTTCTGGAGGCAGTGGCAGGCTGCTGGTGGCAAGTGGCACACTCTATCTGGTTGTATGCTGCTGGTGGCAAGTGGCACACTGTGTCTGGTGGCAGGCTGCTGACTGTATCTGGTGGCAGGTGGCACACTGTATCTGGTGGCAGGCTTCTGTTGGCAAGTGGCACACCATATCTGATGGCAGGCTGCTGGTGGCAAGTGGCACACTGTATCTGGTGGCAAGTGGCACACTGTATCTGGTGGCATGCTGCTGGTGGCAAGTGGCACACTGTATCTGGTGGCAGGCTGCTGGTGGCAAGTGGCACACTATCTGGTGGCAAGTGGCACACCATATCTGGTGGAATGCTGCTGGTGGCAAGTGGCACACTGTATCTGGTGGCATGCTGCTGGTGGCAAGTGGCACACTGTATCTGGTGGCAGGCTGCTGGTGGCAAGTGGCACACTGTGTCTGGTAGCAGGCTGTGGGTGGCAAGTAGCACACCATATCTGGGGCAGGCTGCTGGTGGCAAGTGGCACACTGTATCCGGTGGCATGCTGCTTGTGGCAAGTGGCACACTGTATCTGGTCACAGGCTGCTGTTGGCAAGTGGAACACCATATCTGGTGGCAGATTGCTGGTGGCAAGTGGCACAGTGTATCTGGTGACAGACTGTTGGTGGCAAGTGGCACACTGTATCTGGTGACAGGCTGCTTGTGGCAAGTGGCACACTGTATCTGGTGGCAAGTGGCACACTGTATCTGGTGGCAGGCTGCTGGTGGCAAGTGGCACACTATCTGGTGGCAAGTGGCACACCATATCTGGTGGCATGCTGCTGGTGGCAAGTGGCACACCATATCTGGTGGCATGCTGCTGGTGGCAAGTGGCACACTGTATCTGGTGGCAGGCTGCTGGTGGCAAGTGGCACACTGTGTCTGGTAGCAGGCTGTGGGTGGCAAGTAGCACACCATATCTGGTGGCAGACTGCTTGTGGCAAGTGGCACACTGTATCTGGTCGCAGGCTGCTGTTGGCAAGTGGAACACCATATCTGGTGGCAGGCTGCTGGTGGCAAGTGGCACAGTGTATCTGGTGGCAAGTGGCACACCGTATCTGGTGGCATGCTGCTGGTGGAAAGTGACACACTGTATCTGGTGGCAGGCTGCTGGTGGCAAGTGGCACACTGTATCTGGTGGTAAGTGGCACACTGTATCTGGTGGCATGCTGCTTGTGGCAAGTGGCACACTGTATCTGGTGGCAGGCTGCTGTTGGCAAGTGGCACACCATATCTGGTGGCAGGCTGCTGGTGGCAAGTGGCACACCGTATCTGGTGGCATGCTGCTGGTGGAAAGTGACACACTGTATCTGGTGGCAGGCTGCTGGTGGCAAGTGGCACACTGTATCTGGTGGTAAGTGGCACACTGTATCTGGTGGCAGGCTGCTGGTGGCAAGTGGCACACCGTCACTGGTGGCAGGCTGCTGGTGGCAAGTGGCACACTGTATCTGGTGGCAGGTTGCCGGTGGCAAGTGGCACACTGTATCTGGTGGCAGGTTGCAGGTGTTAAGTGGCACACTGTATCTGATAGCAGGCTATGGGTGGCATCTGGCGGCAGGCGATGGTGGCAAGTGACAAGCTCAGGTTCCCACTGATTCTGCACCATGATGAGTTGAACTATTTCACTATATATTACAATGTAGTAATAGAAATAATGGAATTTGATCATCCTGACGCCATATCAAGCATAGTGTCAGGATGATTTTAAGTGCTAACACCAGCCATTTGCCCGAAAAATCACCCCCGCCACCTATTTCCCCATCAAACCCAAGACTACATCCCCCCTCATCTTTTTTTTGGGAAGGGGGGGATGTCCCTGAATGGCAGTTTGGAAATGTGGTCGCCCTATGTTGCTGTTAGTGAGAGACTGCATAGCAGGTGGTATTGGTGGTGTTGCTGCTGCTCAGAGGCTGCACGGCTGATATTACTGGTGAGAGTAGATTTAATTTGTTTTAGCAAAAAATGTTTGCACTTTCATATTGTTTACATAAAAAGGCCCACCAAAATCCTCAGCACCAGGCCCATGATGCTCTTAATCTGGCCCTGCATGGACTCCTGGTATTAATGTACTTGAAGTAGACAACAACAACTTTCGAATGGGCTATAGATGATCCTAAAGTAGCAAATGATTATTGACAAAGGTAGACTAGTACATCTTTCCTCACAGATACAACAGGATACTGCACCACATTGGTGGGATATATTCAGTGGAATGTCTTCTACAGCAACCAATACCTTTCACTGGTTGTTAAGTCCAATGGTAATTATTATTCTAATATTAATATCACTTACAATCACGAATATATGTGTATACAGGAAAATAAATAGGAAAATTAGGAGAATAGACAGGGCATACCGATAAATGTGTATTGACATCACCCTACTCCTATAAAACTCCTCTTCTTGAATTTTAAGATGTTGTTAATACCTAGGGGGATGGGTTCTACCCCTCTGACAACTCGCGGTCAGGGAAAGGACTCTGGGGAAAAACTGACTAGAACTTATTCATGAGGACCCAGGGGGAGGGAGAGGATGATATCAAAGGGGGAAATTGATAGGGTTGAAATAACGACTTAGAGTTCCACTGTAATTGTGTACGTATCAATTGTTCTATTTAAATTGTTTGTGCTCCTTTCTTACCTGTGTACGTATCAATTGTTCTATTTAAATTGTTTGTGCTCCTTTCTTACCTATGTACGTATCAATTGTTCTATTTAAATTGTTTGTGCTTTTCTCTTCTGTGTACGTATCAATCTGTATCTAGATGGAATTTGGAACTGCTGAATAATCATTACATGTTCGCTCATGAGAAACTCTTTGTACCTTAACCTCATTTGGTAATGCCGATAAGATTACTGCTTGTATAAAAGGCCTTTGAAAGAGTAAAGGCAGCAGTCCTTTATGCTGAGAACTGTGATACAGACATACCTGACTCCGTGTCATCTTTCTTATAGAAGCAATAATTTGGCAAAGCAATATAAACTTAAGCAACTTGTTTAAAAGTTGCCCCTAACAAACCTAACCTGACTTTTAACCCTAACCCGACTGTTAACCATAACCCAACTTTTAACACTAATCTGACTTTTAACCCTAACCGCATTCTTAACCCTACTGCCGTGTACACACGAGCGGAATGTCCGACAGAAAAAGTCAGACGGGAGCTTTTCATCGTGTATTCCGATCGTGTGTATGCCCCATCTGACTTTTTACGTTGAAAATTCTGACGGACCTAGAAAGAGAACATGATCTAAATTTTCCCGACGGAACCAATTCCTATTGGGAAAACTGCTTGTCTGTATGCTGTTCCAATGTACCAAAAACGACGCATGCTCTGAAGCAAGTACGAGATGGAAGCTACTGGCTATTGAACTTCCGTTTTCTAGTCCCGTTGTACGTGTTGTATGAGACAGCTTGAGCGGAATTCCATCAGAAAAACATTCAGAGTTTATTCTGACGGGAAAACTGGTCGTGTATACAGGGTGTAACTCTAAACCAGAGTTAGAGTTAAGAGTAGGGGTAGGTAATGGTACAAAATCAAGAACTCACCTTTTTAATAGACATCCATGTGTAATCCAGAAACTTGTCCTCATGGGCTCGAAGGTCGTTGTAAATTACCCAGAATTGTCCTTTCTGCTCCCTATTGGCAATTACTGGATGCACCCAAAATCAACATTTTCTCTTGTGTTCCTCTTCCTCAGCTTCCTCTTCAAGCAAAACTGCAGCAGTAGCTGTGGCTACTGCTAGAAAAAGGGACATTGAAGCCAGGATAATCTAAGCACCAAAACCCACCAAGACTAGGGAGGAAGCAGGAAGTACAAATGTCACCAGACATTTTGTGATATAAGCAGTGATGTGTTCCAGAGGGGCCTTTAAAAAATGCAAAATGAAAACGGAAAACGCAAATCGCGGCAAAAACGCATCAAAAACTTGTGTCCAAAAACGCGGCAAGCACCACAAAAAGCACCGCAGATGCACTCAAAAGCCATATGCATAGATGTGAATCAAGCCTTATGCCCCGTACACACGGTCGGACTTTGTTCGGACATTCCGACAACAAAATCCTAGGATTTTTTCAGACGGATGTTGGCTCAAACTTGTCTTGCATACACACGGTCACACAAAGTTGTCGGAAAATCCGATCATTCTGAACGCGGTGACGTAAAAAACACGTACGTCGGGACTATAAACGGGGCAGTGGCCAATAGCTTTCATCTCTTTATTTATTCTGAGCATGCGTGGCACTTTGTCCGTCGGATTTGTGTACACACGATCAGAATTTCCGACAACGGATTTTGTTGTCGGAAAATTTTATCTCCTGCTCTCCAACTTTGTGTGTCGGAAAATCCGATGGAAAATGTCCGATGGAGCCCACACACTGTCGGAATTTCCAACAACACGCTCTGATCGGACATTTTCCATCGGAAAATCCGACCGTGTGTACGGGGCATAAGAGCTGAGTTCTTTCTTTAATTGGCTTTGTTAACTCATTTAGATCAAAACCCAACAAGTACATTTGACACACATGTTGTTAAAGCCAGAAACATGAAAGTAAACAGCTACTAGTTTTTAAACATGCCTCTCATCCCTACTTTTTAGGTGGGTGACAAATAAGGATGAACAGAGTGATTTTGTTAAATGTTTAGGTGAAGTTTGCTTTGAAAAAAATCTACTTTTTTGTTAACTTTATTTACAGGATTTATTTTAGGTGTATTTTATTTATTTATAAACTAAAATTTAGGTTGTTTTTATTTTATTTTATTTTTTATATCTTTATTTGTCCAAAACATTTTACACTTTATAACATAACATACAAACACAATCATATCAAGAGTATTTATCTTCAGTACGCTTCAAATCTACATCCACTCTCATACTAACTAACTATTTTGGATTAAACACATAAAAACTCCTATACCATCCCACCATCCACCCGTTCATCCTGACCATCCATTCATATGAAGGGGAGGGGAAAAAGAAGAAAGAGGAAGAGAAAAAAAAAAAAAAAGGGGGGGGAAGAATCATCCGGAAATACAATGTCTCCTGTCCTCGGGGGTCTACATATTTCTATCCATCACATAACAGTTGTGAGGAGGCACTATAGTCTACCCATCTAGCCCATATGGCTTGTATCTGTTTTATCTGTTTATTTGAGCCCTCCTCTAGCACTTTTCTCTCCTCTAGAGCCCGCATTTCCGCCATCTCACACTCCCATTCCATCATGGAGGGCGTAATACTACTTTTCCATTTTCTCGCTATGCAAGTACGTGCAGCAGTTAAGAAATATTTTAATGAGTCTCTTTTTATATTTTTTATTGAACCAGGTATCATAGATAATACTGTTATTAGTATATCTGGATATATTTAATTTCCTGTCATAGCCCTATAGATTTCAAAAATCTTTTGCCAGAATGGCAGGATTTTTGGACAGTAATACCATATATGGGACATAGTCCCTGATGAAGCTTGACATCTCCAGCATTCTTCTTCATTTGTTGGGTTCATCCTATGTAAATCTTTCGGGCACTTATACCATCTAGCTAAAATTTTATAATTTCTTTCCTGATGCTTACTGGATACGGATAATTTATGGGTTACTGCAATGGCTTTTTCCCATTTTTTCCTATGGATCTTTATCCCCAGTTCCTCCTCCCATTTCTTAATATATGATATCACCTGGTCTTGGCTTTCGTCATTCAAGATTTTATATACCTTAGATAGTACATGTACGGGTCTCTCTTCTTGAGTAAAATTTTTTTCCAGGGCTGTTAAGGGCCTATCCATTGCTGTTTCTTTTACCAGGGATGATACATATCTTTGGAGTAGACCATGTTGCATCCATTCATTTTTGTGGTCCTCTCCCATCATCCCCAATGGGAGCACATTGTTCCCCACCATGGTTTCTATTATCCTTGTATCTTCATGTCTTTTCCATTTGAGAAAGGTTTTTGCTTTTAGTGCCAATGGAAATTCGGGGTTATCAAACAATGGGGTCATAGGCCCTTTAAACGTAGAACCTACTCCCTTTTTAATCATATTATCCCAAGTTTTCATTGTTGAAACTACTAAAGAGGGTATAGCGCCCTCTACCGATCTTTGTTCTCTTTGAATCAATGGTAGGGATTTCAATTTTAATCCTGTGATCTCCTCTTCCAATTTTACCCACTGTTTATTATTCCTATTTTAGAACCAATCTACGATTCTGGTGATCATTATTGCCCTTAAGTAACTTGCTATGTCCGGGAGGGCAAGGCCACCCTTTTTTTTAGACTTATTTAGTAGCTTTCTATTTAATCTGGGTGTCTTGCCCGCCCAAACAAATTGTCCAATCGCTCTGGTCAGTTTTTTCATAATGCCCGTAGCAGGATATATAGGGATCGCTTGTAGGATGTATAATACTTTGGGCAATATATCCATTTTTACGATATTTATCCTGCCTATCCAGGAGAAAGTGCCCTTTTCATATTGCTGGAGTGTTTTCGTTATTTTTTGTACCATCCGTACATAATTATATACCTCCAGTTTTTTCAAATCTGTGGGGATATATGTACCAAGGTATTTGATAGAGTTTTCTTGCCATCTAAAGGAAAAATCCTTTTTGAGCAATTCTATCATAGTTCTTGACATATTGATGTTTAATGCCTCGGATTTATTAAAGTTTACTTTGAAGTTACTTAAGATCCCAAATCGGTCAAATGCAGCTATCAGGTTTGGTAATGTTATTAGTGGGTTTGTAACATAAAGCAAAATATCATCTGCGTATACAGACATCTTGTATTCCATATCTCCTACTTTTACCCCTTGTATATCTTTACTCGCCCGAATCGCATTTAATAAATGCTCCATGACCAGTATGTACAATATTGGGGATAGTGGGCAACCTTGTCTAGTACCATTTGCTATATGTATTTCTTCCGACATTCCACTATTCGCCCGAATCTTTGCCGTAGGGTGTTGGTATAGTGCCATTATTTTATTTAACAATATAGGTCCTATTCCCCATTGTATAAGTGTCTCTTTAAGGAAGCTCCATCCCACCCTGTCAAATGCTTTTTCAGCATCTATTGAGAGTAGACAGGATGGGATGGAGCCCCCCTGTGCATATTCCATTAATGTAAGAGTTTTCAGGGTATTATCCCTAGCCTCTCTACCCTTTACAAAACCCACCTGGTCCAGGTGTATATGGTCAGGTATTATAGGGGTGAGCCTATTGGCAATAACTTTTGAGTATATTCTGAGATCGATATTTGTTAACGATATTGGCCTGTAGTTTCCACACAAGGTATGGTCCTTGTCTGGTTTAGGTACTAATGTAAGCCTGCATACTTTGTGATCCGAAAGGTGTTGTTGTAGATACTGCATTAAAAGTTCGTTTCATTATAGGCATAAGCTCTGCTTTAAATGTTTTGTAAAAACGTGGGGTATACCCGTCTGGGCCTGGACTTTTCCCGAGTATTAGCGAATCAATCACTCTTTGTATTTCTATTATAGAGAAGTCTTGCTCTAACTGCGTTGCCTCAAAAGAGTTTATAGCCGGTATTGCAGTTTCCTTTATATATTGCCGTATCTCTTGTTGAAATTTATCGGGGTTTCTATCCGCCCAATGATTAGGTATATTATATAATTTTGTGTAGAATCTCTGGAACTCATTTAAAATCCCTTTTGGGTCATATTTCGTCTCGCCCGACTCTGTTTTTATCTTTATGATAGGTGTTGTTTTACCTCTATTCTTAAGGGTTCTGGCTAACAATTTGCCTGGCTTGTTCCCTTGTTGGTAATATAGGGAACGATTGTTATCCCTAATATTAAGTGTTTTTTCATTTAATAGTGTTTGTAATTCTGCTTTTAATTTTGTTACCTCTATTAGTGTTTCTCGTGTAAGGTTTTGCTTATGTTGGTCTTCCCCTAGGGATATTTCTTTGAATAATTGAGTTATTCTATTATTTTTCATTTTTTTCAGCCTAGCCCCGTGTTTTATAAATAGGCCTCGAATCACACACTTCAGTGCCTCCCACTGTATTGGCGGGGATGTATTGTCTCCCGTATGATCATTTACAAAGTCCGTTATTGCTTTTCTTATTTCCTTTACACATGTCTCATCATATAATAAATTATCGTTAAGTCTCCAATTTCCCCTACTATTCTCGCTTATATATGTATCTACTTTCACAAAAACGGGCATATGGTCGGACCATATTGTACTACCGATCTCTGCGGTCAATATAGCATTTACCCCTCTCTGATTTATTAAAAAATAGTCTAATCGATGATATGAACCATGAACCTTAGAATAGAAGGTAAAATTTTTCTCTGATGGATGTAAAAGACGCCATATATCCACCAGTTGGCATTTCTGCATAATTTCTTTAAATTTCTTCTTATCCTTACTAACCTGTATTGTCTTTGGCGCTGTAGTATCTATATTTTTATCCAAAACAAAATTGAAGTCCCCCCCGATTATGATTATACCTTCCGCTTTTTCCATCAGTTGGCTAATCAGTTGTAGTCCTATTTTAATCAGATTTTGATTGGGTAAATATAGATTTATAAGCATATACTTTTTACCATATATGTTGAGCTTCAGTAGAATTGCTCTGCCATCCCTGTTTCGCCATTCTTCCAGTATTTGATAAGGGATTGTTCTATGGATTGCAATAGATACTCCTCTCGCCTTTGAATATCCATAGGAATCATGGAACCATGTAATATAATATTTGTTACGCAGGTTAGGTATGTGATCTGTCCGGAAATGCGTCTCTTGAAAGAGGGCTATTCCAACCTTTTGTTTGTGGAGAGAATATAGAACCTGGGATCTTTTCGATGCCGAGTTAAGGCCCCTAATATTATATGAGCATATATTCATTCACAAGATGACCGAACAAAGAGAGAGAAGAAAAAAAAAAAAAAGGAAAAAAGAGGGAGGAGAAAAGAAAAGGGGAAGAAACGAGAAAGAGAAAAAAAAAAAAAAAAGAAATCAATGTAATCCACTCACACACACACACCCCGATTCGTACTCTAATGACTAAAAAAACAGTCTATCTTACTTTATGTAAGCTCCCTCAACTTAGGGAGATTGGAGCCTAACGTCCAATTACTGCCACTCAGTCGGTGGCGACACGCTGACCTTTTATATTACAATCTTATATATGCTTTATATTATGCATCTTCTCTCTGAGTGTTGGAGTCTGGGGGGGATCGTTCCACTTACGGGAGCTTCTATCTCCTAGCCCCCCCCCCTGACCCACCGGCAGGGAAGAGGGAGAGGGAAGGAGAGGGGGAGAAAGGAGACCCCGAGGCATGGGAGGGAATGGGGGACAAAAAATTAAAAAAAAAAATTTGAATTAAAAAAAAAAAAAAAAAAATTTTTTTTTTTTTTTTAAATTTGAATAAAAAAAAAAAAAAAAAAAATGAATTTTTTGTCCCCCATCCCATCCTCCTCTCATCCTTCGTTATCCGTAAAATATGTGGTATACCCTACCATGGTAATGATATTAGCTTCATGGTCTATAAAAGACTCTATATCCAAAAAAAAATTAAAAAAAATAAGGAAAATAAAAAGGGAGGAAAAAAGCAACCTTGCCTATCCCTATCTCAAAATAGGTGCATGAGATCCTAAATACAGTGCTGATAAATATACAAACTATTACCATAATTTACATCTATATCCCACCCTCCCCCCCAACCCCCCCGCATCCCCATCACTGTGCACAAAACTGGAAGTGTATTACCCATTAATACATTTCTATATACTCATAATCTGCCATAATGCAAGAAGTACTACAGAAAAAAAAAAAAAAATTTCCATTTAGTGTCCACAATACAAGAAATATTATTAAAACATCCAACGAAGGTTCCATTTCGTGTCCAATATATAGTGAAGTACCTTTAATAGTGGGGGGAAAAAAAAATTTCTTTCCCTTTTCTTTTCCTTTTTGGACCCAGACCCCCTCCCCCCACCAAACCCCAGATCCAAGGGGGATCTGGGAGAGGAAGAGTATCCCATATACAATAATTGGTGTATTGAGAGTGTGCGCAGTGGTTGTAAATTTTGTGCTCAAAACCTGCTCTAGTGAAAAAAAAAAAGAAAAAGTGTATTATCTTGAACCAAATGTCCTATTTACATCTAGTATATTTGTGTTTGCAAATCTATTTATAGTGAGGGAAAAGAAAAAAAAAAAAAGGGGGGGGGGGGGAGAAACGCCGCCCCCTATCTATCTCTATGTTATAATTATGTGTTTTAAAGTGTGTCTGTTTACCATCTGTTTTTCAGTGTGTTTACATATACCACTATCATCAGTTCCCCATTACATCCCTCCTCCCCTTTATATCTCATCATCTATTAACCACTTGAGCCCCGGACCATTATGCTGCCTAAGGACCAGAGGTCTTTTTCCAATTTGGCACTGCGTCGCTTTAACTGCTAATTGCGCGGTCATGCAATGCTGTACCCAAACGAAATTTGCGTCCTTTTCTTCCCACAAATAGAGCTTTCTTTTGATGGTATTTGATCACCTCTGCGGTTTTTATTTTTTGCGCTATAAACGGAAAAAGACCGAAAATTTTGAAAAAAAATGATATTTTCTACTTTTTGTTATAAAAAAAATCCAATAAACTAAATTTTAGTCATACATTTAGGCCAAAATGTATTCGGCCACATGTCTTTGGTAAAAAAAATGTCAATAAGCGTATATTTATTGGTTTGCGCAAAAGTTATAGCGTCTACAAACTAGGGTACATTTTCTGGAATTTACACAGCTTTTAGTTTATGACTGCCTATGTCATTTCTTGAGGTGCTAAAATGGCAGGGCAGTACAAAACCCCCCCAAATGACCCCATTTTGGAAAGTAGACACCCCAAGGAAATTGCTGAGAGGCATGTTGAACCCATTGAATATTTATTTTTTTTGTACCAAGTGATTGAAAAATGACAAAAAAAAAAAAAAATATTTACAAAAAGTCGTCACTAAATGATATATTGCTCACACAGGCCATGGGCCTATGTGGAATTGCACCCCAAAATACATTTAGCTGCTTCTCCTGAGTATGGGGATACCACATGTGTGGGACTTTTTGGGAGCCTAGCCGCGTACGGGGCCCCGAAAACCAATCACCGCCTTCAGGATTTCTAAGGGTGTAAATTTTTGCTTTCACTCTTCACTGCCTATCACAGTTTCGGAGGCCATGGAATGCCCAGGTGGCACAAAACCCCCCAAAATGACCCCATTTTGGAAAGTAGACACCCCAAGCTATTTGCTGAGAGGCATATTGAGTCCATGGAATATTTTATATTTTGACACAAGTTGCGGGAAAGTGACACTTTTTTTTTTTTTTTTTTTTTTTTCATAAAGTTGTCACTAAATGATATATTGCTCACACAGGCCATGGGCATATGTGGAATTGCACCCCAAAATACATTTAGCTGCTTCTCCTGAGTATGGGGATACCACATGTGTGGGACTTTTTGGGAGCCTAGCCGCGTACTGGACCCCGAAAACCAATCACTGCCTTCAGGATTTCTAAGGGTGAAAATTTTTGATTTCACTCTTTACTGCCTATCACAGTTTCGGAGGCCATGGAATGCCCAGGTGGCACAAAACCCCCCCAAATGACCCCATTTTGGAAAGTAGACACCCCAAGCTATTTGCTGAAAGGCATGGTGAGTATTTTGCAGCTCTCATTTGTTTTTGAAAATGAAGAAAGACAAGAAAAAACATTTTTTTTTTTCTTTTTTCAATTTTCAAAACTTTGTGACAAAAAGTGAGGTCTGCAAAATACTCACTATACCTCTCAGCAAATAGCTTGGGGTGTCTACTTTCCAAAATGGGGTCATTTGGGGGGGTTTTGTGCCACCTGGGCATTCCATGGCCTCCGAAACTGTGATAGGCAGTGAAGAGTGAAATCAAAAATTCACGCCCTTAGAAAGCCTGAAGGCGGTGCTTGGTTTTCGGGGTCCCGTACGCGGCTAGGCTCCCAAAAAGTCTCACACATGTGGTATCCCCGTACTCAGGAGAAGCAGCAGAATGTATTTTGGGGTGTAATTTCACATATTTCCATGGCATGTTTGAGCAATATATCATTTAGTGACAACTTTGTGCAAAAAAAAAAAAAAAAAAAAAAAAATTTGTCTCTTTCCCGCAACTTGTGTCGCAATATAAAATATTCCATGGACTCGACATGCCTCTCAGCAAATAGCTTGGGGTGTCTACTTTCCAAAATGGGGTCATTTGGGGGAGTTTTGAACTGTCCTGGCATTTTATGCACAACATTTAGAAGCTTATGTCACACATCACCCACTCTTCTAACCACTTGAAGACAAAGCCCTTTCTGACACTTATTGTTTACATGAAAAAGTTTTTTTTTTTTGCAAAAAAATTACTTTGAACCCCCAAACATTATATATTTTTTTAAAGCAAATGCCCTACAGATTAAAATGGTGGGTGTTTCATTTTTTTTTTCACACAGTAATTGCGCAGCGATTTTTCAAACGCATTTTTTGGGGAAAAAACACACTTTTTTTAATTTTAATGCACTAAAACACGCTATATTGCCCAAATGTTTGATGAAATAAAAAAGATGATCTTAGGCCGAGTACATGGATACCAAACATGACATGCTTTAAAATTGCGCACAAACGTGCAGTGGCAACAAAATAAATACATGTTTAAAAGCCTTCAAAAGCCTTTACAGGTTACCACTTTAGATTTACAGAGGAGGTCTACTGGAAAAATTACTGCACTCCATCTGGCCTTCGCGGTGATACCTCACATGCATGGTGCAATTGCTGTTTACGTTTGACGACAGACCGCCGCTTGCGTTCGCCTTAGCGCGAGAGCAGGGGGCGACAGGGGTGTTTTTTTTTTTTTTTTTTTTTTCTTTATTATTTTTTTGCTTTTTTAATCTTACTTTTAAACTGTTCCTTTCATATTTTTTTTTTTTAATCATTTTTATTGTTATCTCGGGGAATGTAAATATCCCCTATGATAGCAATAGGTAGTGACAGGTACTCTTTTTTGAAAAAATTGTGGTCTATTAGACCCTAGATCTCTCCTCTGCCCTCAAAGCATCTGACCACACCAAGATCGGTGTGATAAAATGCTTCCCCAATTTCCCAATGGCGCTATTTACATCCGGCGAAATCTAAGTCATGAAATACTCGTAGCTTCCGGTTTCTTAGGCCATAGAGATGTTTGGAGCCACTCTGGTCTCTGATCAGCTCTATGGTCAGCTGGCTGAATCACCGGCTGCGTTCTCAGGTTCCCTGTTGAGACAGGAGAGCCAGAGAAAAACACGGAAGACGGTGGGGGGGGGGGGCATTCCCTCCCACGGCTTGTAAAAGCAGTCTAGAGGCTAATTAGCCGCTAGGATTGCTTTTACATGAAAGCCGACCGCTGGCTGAAAAGAATGATACCAAGATGATACCTAAACCTGCAGGCATCATTCTGGTATAACCACTCAAAGTCGTGAATGGCGTACCTGAAGACAAAAAAATGGTTAACAATGGTTAACAATAAAGCACAGTAAAGTGTAAATAATTACACACCTGAAAAACAAACATGATAAAATATAATAACAATAACAATAACAATAACAATAAAACATTGCAGAATAGAATACAGTAAAAAAGAGCAGAACAATAGAGAGAGAGAATAGAGAGAGAGAGAACAATAAAACAACAACTATTTTTTTTTATTTCTTATTTTTTTTTTTTTTTACACTTTTTTTGTAACTAACTTTTATAACGGTAACCGGTTCCAGGTTCGGGTCTCTCAAAATGCGATGGCATCTTGGGAGACCCTGTGAAAGTGTGCCTAGTCTGTGCAATGCTGTACCCTACGCTAATACTCAACTAGTGAATGGTAGCGTTCAAAACATTCACCAATGCAAAGACCAGGATTGTCAGGACAGGAGGGACAATAATAGCGGGTGTCACGCCTATATCCGCGCTTGCTGCAGACACGACATATTTTTTGGGGGGGTTCGTTGGGTAGGGGTACTCGGGAGGACATAAAGAAAATGCCTCTCATGCAGCCGACTGCATTTGGTTGGGGATGTGAATGGGGGAAGTACGGGCGCTGCAGAAGCGGTGGGTTCCCAATTAGGATTGGCGAATGCAGTAGGAAGGGCACTATGGGCACGACGGGCCTGTGTTTGTCTTTCTGGTGGCAGCGGGACACTACTTGTGCTTGCCACCTCACCAGCTTGAACTGCACTTATGGGACTCGCCACGTCACCAAGTGTTACTGCAGTGCTGGTTTGACTACGACCGGGGTGTACTAGGCCGCTGGCGCTTGCCAGTTCACCAAAACGCTACCAAAAAACTGTTAGCGATCGCAGGGATCAGGCCTGACTCTGCGAACGCTGCAATTATGCGTTTAGTGTTTTGTAAGTGACAGTGATCGATCGATACTGCACTTGGGTGGGCTGGGCCGGGCGGAGGGGCAAAACGCAGGTGCTAGCAGGTATCTGGGCTGATCCCGCTAACACTGCGTTTTTGGGAACCCTAAACTGCTGGTGACGCTAGTATAGATCTGATCGGATCAGATATTGATGCGATCAGATACTATACCACTAAGGGAGGTGTACAGTGCGTGCGTGGGTGTTAGCGGTACTGGCGCTAATCTGACGCTGCCTGGGGCTGGTGCTTGCCAGTTCACCAAAACGCTACAAAAAAAACTGTTAGCGATCGCAGGGATCAGGCCTGACTCTGCGAACGCTGCAGTTATGCGTTTAGTGTTTTGTAAGTGACAGTGATCGATCGATACTGCACTTGGGTGGACTGGGCTGGGCCGGGCGGAGGGGCAAAACGCAGGTGCTAGCAGGTATCTGGGCTGATTCCGCTAACACTGCGTTTTTGGGAACCCTAAACTGCTGGGGACGCTAGTATAGATCTGATCGGATCAGATATTGATCCGTTCAGATACTATACCACTAAGGGAGGTGTATGGTGCGTGCGTGGGTGTTAGCGGTACTGGCGCTAACCTGACGCTGCCTGGGGCTGGCGCTTGCCAGTTCACCAAAATGCTACCAAAAAAACTGTTAGCGATCGCAGGGATCAGGCCTGACTCTGCGAACGCTGCAGTTATGCGTTTAGTGCCTTGTAAGTGACAGTGATCGATCGATACTGCACTTGGGTGGGCTGGGCGGAGGCACAAAACGCAGGTGCTAGCAGGTATCTGGGCTGATCCCGCTAACACTGCGTTTTTGGGAACCCTAAACTGCTGGGGACGCTAGTATAGATCTGATCGGATCAGATATTGATCCGATCAGATACTATACCACTAAGGGAGGCGCATGCTGCGTGCGTGGGTGTTAGCGGTACTGGCGCTAATCTGACGCTGCCTGGGGCGACGCATATCACCGCCGGGCGATCGGGGGGCTAAACCTTTATTCGGTAATAAACGGCGGGTGCCCTGACACTATAAAAAATAAACGAACTAACCAGCGTCAACCGTAACGGTTATACGGTGATCAGTGGTGAAAGGGTTAACTAGGGGGCAATCAAGGGGTTAAAACATTTATTAGGTAGTATATGGGGGTCCCTGACGCTATAAAACGCTGACGGCGAACCTAAATATTTACCTCACTAACTAGCGTCACCAGCGACACTAATACAGCGATCAGAAAAATGATCGCTTAGCGATACTGGTGACAGGGGGTGATCAAGGGGTTAAAACTTTATTAGGGGGGGTTAGGGGGGTACCCTAGACCTAAAGGGGGGTAATACACACTGTCCCAACACAGTAACTGTCACAAACTGACACTATGCAGTAATCAGAAAAAAAAAAAAAAAAAAAAAAAAAAAAACTGCTGGTGTCAGTTTGTGACAGGGGGGGGGGGTGATTGGGGGGGGATCGGGGGGCGATCGGGGGGGGGATCGGGTGTTTTGTGTGCCTGGCATGTTCTACTGTGTGTGTGTAGTGTTGTGCACTTACTTACATGTCGTCTCTCCTCGGGCCGGAACGGAAAATACCGACCCGAGGGGAGATGACATCACTTCCTTTGCTGCTGTTTAGCATACAGCAGCAAAGGAGTGTTCTCATTGGCCGGCGGCGATCGCGAGGGGGGGGCCACGAACGGATGGTCTCCCCCTCATCACCGATCGCCGCTGGACAAAAGACGACCGCCTCGGGCACCGGGGGGGGGTCCGATCGGACCCCCCACCCGCGGAAGGCAAATCACGTACCCTGTACGTGATTTTGCCTGTCCGTGCCACTTTGCCGACGTACATCGGCGTGAGGCGGTCGTCAAGTGGTTAAGTGTGCACATATTGTCACACAAAAAAAAAGGGAGAGAGAAAAAAAAAAAAAAAAAGGGGGCCACCATCCCCTCCCTCCTCCCTGTCATACCCAGAGCCCCCCATTCTCAACTCCCATTTATTATGTATATTCTATTAGAGTTATCTGAACAACTGCATAGATGAAACGGGCCAATTCGGTAGTTCTATTTCCGGTAGGTTAAGAGTTGATACAAACTGTGGTAAATCTTCCAGGTCCCTGAAAACTATATTGAGTCCCTCTTTTTGTGTCTGTAGTTGAAATGGAAACTTCCATCTATACTGTAGATTATTTTTCCTCAGTTGTTCCACTAGGGGTTTTAATGCTCTTCTGCGGTCCAGTGTAAATTTGGATAGGTCTTGGAAAAATTGCAATGGGGCCCCTTCATACTGAATACCGTTATTTTGTCGGGCAGCTTGCATGATCTTGTCCTTTATATGGGCATAATGCATCTTACAGATAATGTCTCTCGGCCTATTGGGATCCACTCTTCTATTTGCTGCTGTTCTATGGGCCCGGTCTATTAATAAATCTTTCATTTCTATCTCCTGAGTCAGATCTTGAAAGATCTTTTGTAGTGTAGATATTAACTCTTTACCGCCCACCTCTTCCTTTAATCCTCTGATTCTAATATTGGATCTCCTGCTTCTGTTCTCTTGCTCGTCGAGATTGCCTATTAGTTGTTTTATCTGTATTCCTTGTTTATGCACATTTTCCTTAAGCTTCTTTGATTCTTGTTCTACTTTTAAGATTTTTGTGTCTAGTCTAGAGGTTTTTTCCTGTGTGGTTTTAATGGATTCTTTGAGCTCTTGTATTTCCGTTTTGTATGAATTTTCCAATCTGTGCACGTATTGGTCCATATCCTCCCTGGTTGGGAGGGATTGGATATATTTTCTCATATCCCATTTTTCTTTTTCCATGTCCTTTGGATCACTGGCTGAGCCTGTTGTATCTAATAATGAGCTGTTTCTAGGGTGTTGCAGTTGCAGTTCCCCTGATGAACTAGATGTAACTGATGTTTCCGCTATATTTGAGATATTTTGTGGTGTATTAATCCCTTGTGGAGCTCGAGGAGCTTGCAACTGAAGTTGTTGAAATATCTCCTTAATATCTGATGTCTGTGTGGTTTGTGTCCCAGTGGGGTTTTTACTTTTCCTCTTTATCCTTTATCCTTTTACTTTTCCTCTTTATCCTTTTTGTTTTTCTGGGGTTGTGGCGTTTTATTACCTTTTTTGGGCGCCATACTAAAGGAGATACTGTTCTTATTATTATACCCTTTTGTGCTTTATCTTGTCCTTTCTTTTCCTCTTTCTTTACGGGGTATTTTATATGGCCCAAAAGTTACCAACCCATATATACTCTGTTATGCGTTATAACAATATTTTGCACCTTATGGTCTCTCTTTACCAAGGCTATCCCCAATACAGTGATGTTTTCTTGGGAAAGCAAAAAAAAAAAAAAAAAAAAAAATAGATGGTCCGCTCAATATCTCTGCCTTTAGTGTCTTTTATATTTATATGTTTGTATTTCTGTTCCTTTGAGCACTATGCTCTAATCCAGCCTGTCAGATTCAAAAGTCTATGTATCTTCTAGTATGTCAGATGCAATGAGATAACATGAGTGTCTGCGTTATTCCCAGATATATGTAGGAGACTTAATTTTCTTCTTTTTATATACCCCTATTGCATATTTCTTGCAAGTCCATACATATAATTTGTTTGTAGACAGGAGTTTTTTGTCTTACCGGTTCCTGATAACAGCTTTCTGACCTGGTGGGGGTTTTACCGTTGAGCCGTGTTGAGGGGACACCCCTCGGTCCTCTTGCTTTCTCCTGATCCCTGCCGGATTGAGCCTTTCGACCATGCGCGCGCGTCTCTGCCAGTGAGCCGTCTCTGTCGAATCTGCCGACTGTGTGTGCAGACCCGCCAGGCACCCGTCCAGCCACGCGCTCTCGCTCAGGTCCGCCTTCGCTTCTTCGCCGGCACTCCACAGGTAGGATTGCGCTTCGTTTTTAGGGTCACCCCTCCGTTATCCAGGCAGATGAGTTGTAGTACAGAGATATGGTAAGCTTTTGGTTGTGTCTTGAGACAAACTCCCAAAGATACCTGTGTTCAGCGTCTGCTATATTCAGCTTAACAGCATGTCAGCGTGCCAGCCACTCTGTTTCACTGAGCAGCCATCTTGGGCGTCAGCTCCTCCTCCCGCTCTCGGTTGTTTTTATTTTGACTGTTGCTTTATTTTTTTCAAATGTTGCTGTCTTTCGGTTCAAAAAAGGTAAAATAATGAAGCTAATAAGGATCACAATGACAGGTCCCAGGTAGTTGAAAAGGAGCTACTGTAAGCATCAGGAGCCTTTTAACTGCACAAACCCCTTCATTTCACTTTTTCAATTGACTCTGTTGCATTTCCACAAATTTTACACATTTCATAGAAATCTTTAGGTTTTTTCTGAGATTTAAAGGCAATCAAATCCTCATTTTAACATTCCTAATGAAAAATGCTATAAAAGCTTATGTTAAAGTTGTATCTATTTTACAAAAACAAGGGTGCATGGGATCTGTAGCATAATCTCCTCTTTTTTTCTGTATAAATTTTCCTAATGTCATACATTCTCATTGATAAATATTATTTTTACAAAAGCACAAAGCTAAAGCTGGCCATATAAAACCAAAAAGCTGGCCATACATCAATAAAAATGAACCAAGGTTCTGATGGCATTATCGAATGTACTGATGACATTTATCGTAAGAATGTTCATACAAAAATCTATCAGTGTATGACCAGCTTAAGCTGAAGGTACTAGAAAAAGTGCTTTAATGGCCATAATCCTTGCGTGGATTGTGTTACGACCAGTCACAATGCTGGTGAATAAAAGTATTGTGTTCAAAGTCTTGCTAGCCCTAAGTCTAGCCTTTCTGCAGCCCTAGCCACACACAGCCTTACACCTAAAGTTAGCCCTAGTAGTCACTGAAAGAAATATATAGACTTCCATTGTAGAACTCCTGAAAATTGTTGTGGCCTGGTTGTCTTTGACTTTAGCCTGCATGCGTGGAACAAGCAGATAGCAGGTAATTTAGGATCAGGACAGGTCAATAAAAATAACCCTTTATTTCTCTCAGCAAAGTTTTTCTCTAGCAATGGTTTTAAAACAGTAACTACACTACATGCTGGTTTATTGGGACTGCCAACAAGTGCACCAACACTTCTTAAAGTACCCCAACGATAGCTGGTAGAAGAACCACTTAAAGAACTGTCCCTACTGTTGAAGTAACACAGAACTGGCAACTCTTCACATTAACCCTGCTTTAGTCCTCCCTGCAATCTGATCCCTAATATTAACCCTCTTTTAACACTGTTTCCTGTAACCCCCAAAACTATCCTTCCCTGTAACCCAAACCTCAACACTAACCCTCCCTGTAACCCTAAACTACTGATTGATACTTAGGCAGTCCCGATCAAGGCACCACAATATATAGGTGTAAACCACAGAATCAACCTTTGACACTAATGCCGTGTACACACGGGCGGACGTTTCGGCAACAAAGGTACGACGGTCTTTCCGACTGACTTTTGACGGACTTCCGACGGACTTTCGAACGAACGGACTTGGCTACACACGATCACACCAAAGTCTGATGGATTAGTACGTGATGACGTACGACCGGACTAAAATAAGGAAGTTCATAGCCAGTAGCCAATAGCTGCCCTAGCGTCGGTTTTCGTCCGTCGGACTAGCATACAGATGAGCGGATTTCTCGATAGGAACTGGGTCCGGCGGAAAGATTTGAAACATGTTCCAAATCTAAAGTCCGTCTGATTTTCGACCGAAAAAGTCAGCTGCAGTTCCGATGAAGCCCACACACGGTCGGATTGTCCGATGGATTCGGACCAGTCTGGTTGAAAAG
Organism: Lithobates septentrionalis; assembly: GCA_037952835.1. Classification (NCBI taxonomy): domain Eukaryota; kingdom Metazoa; phylum Chordata; class Amphibia; order Anura; family Ranidae; genus Lithobates; species Lithobates septentrionalis. Next base: position 1,171,559 of record JBBDGP010000766.1, on the reverse strand, counting down.
TCCGCCTGTGTGTACACGGCATAATCCTCTCTGTACCAAAACACTGACTATCACACTAACCTTTCATGTGAGCATAACACTGACCCCCAACAGAAACCCTCACACTAACCCTCCCTTTAACCCCAGCAATCACACTAACCCTCCCTGTAACCCCAGCCAACACAATTACCCTCCCTGTTACCCAAGCAATCACAATTACTTCCCCTGTAACCTCGGCTATGACACTTACCAGCACTGTGACCCCAGCCATCACAGTAACCCTCAATTTAACCCTCAATGTAACCCCAGCCATCACACTAACCCTTCCTGTAACCCCAGCTATCACACTAACCCTCCCTGTAACCCCAGCCATCATAATTACCCTCCCTGTAACCCCAGCCATCACAATTACACTTCCTGTAACCCCAGCCATCATAATTACCCTCCCTGTAACCCTAGCCATCACAATTACTTCCCCTGTAACCCTAGCTATCACACTTACCCGCACCGTAACCCCATCTATCGCACTAAGCCTCCCTGTAGCCCCAGTCATCACACTAGCCCTCACTTACATAAACCTAACCCCTTGTTTGCATGTTGACTTCTCCTGCATCTGGCTCATCTGAATGTAAGACCAACCCTTCTTGTGCCAAACGATATCAGCACTGTAATCTATTCGCTGAAACCTACTGTTCTGCTGAAATAAGCCTTAATCCTAATATGGATTGATCACAGCAAGACTTTTGGGGTATAATGTACTTGGACTATTTAATGACTATTTAAAAAAATTCTCAGCACTGTTTTAAAGTGCCACTCAAGCAATAAGGGGCTAACATTTTAAAGCACCTCTGTGATTTTACTGCCAGAATCAGACAAATGCTTGTAGAAAAGCACGGTGTTTGCCCTTGCATATTTCCTTCTAAAATAACTCACCAATGGGTACAGTTTTTAAAGACATTCCATATTAAAGGGGTGGTCTGCTCAGTGGACGCACTGACCTTTAACAGCAGGTGGAGTAGCTTCCGAGCTGGGTGGGATGTTGTCATTGACCCTTTTGCTGTTCAATGGGTTAACGACTGTTTTATTGAGTGACCTCAATGGGCGCAGATCTGACAAGACACTTAACTAGGAAAATAACTTGTCACTTGTCTGGGATGCATAGTCACAGCTGAAATTCCTGGATCCATGAAGAGTTGCTCAGTACACCACCCAAAAACTGATCTGGCTCTAATAGGATATGTAAGAAAGACGTCCTCTTGTTATATACACTTTGATAGTAAAGTATACTGGCAGTTCCTTGATAAACAATGTGCATGGAGATCTATAATTCATTATGACAAGATAGGCAAACATTGACCATTCAGGTAACAAGCACTTCCTGTTCTCTAACTAGTATATAATTCTCCTTCCATATCTTGTTATGAAAAAGATGAAAGATTTATGTAGTGAAAATAATTTATTTTTGTTGCTTGTTCCATAACCCATACACTAGCTGGGATAAAGGTGCTGGATTGTTTGCAGGAATCATCAGAGGCTCACAAAGAGTGGTGCACCATTTTTTTCCCATGTAAAATATGCATGAATTGCAAATTTATGTGCATAATAGAAAATCACACCGTTGCTACTGTAAATTATGTGCACCTGAAATGATTTACAATACCAGGCATGCACATAATTTTTAATATGTGAAAGAATTTCTAAACAAAATACAGCTACAGTTGCAATAGCTCAGCAATTAAAAATAGTGTGAAAAGTAAAAAAAACTTGCAATAATCACAGAACAAAAAACAAATAGTCGCAATACACAGTACACTGAAAATGACTAACAACTGTCTAAAGGGAATGTGTGACAGTTTTCTACCTATTTTCTCTCTTTTAGTTATTAGAATCAAGAATGAAAAGATCTATAAAAAAATATATATTTTTTGTAATTTTTTGTTAGTGTAAAAAAAATTATATTAACATTTTGCAATCTCCACCTGAGCCAGCAGGTATAGCTATAGGCAGCATTACACTTTGTATAGATCTTTTTGTGAACAGAACTCAGTAGCTCAATGAATTTCAATCAAAAAAGCCTCCCCATGTCTTGTTTAGTTTTTTAAAATGAGGGCACTTTTTATACTTTTATAATACGGGGACACTTTTATATATATATTTTTTTGGTATAATTAAATCCTGCGTGGTAAATGCATGGTTGATAATTGTGATGTATGAATAATGTGGGGAGCAGAGATGTAATTTCATTATGAATTAGTTTTCTACAATGACAATAAATCTTATCTTATCAATCAAACAAGACTCCCCATCAGCACTACCTATATTGTGGTAGTTTGTCTTTTCATAAGTCCCACACAATCTATTGACTTCACTGTTCAAAATAACTTTAACACATGATAAAAAAAGAAGTATGGCCAAAGCTTTTTTGGCCATTTTTCTCTTTTGGGCACAGGGGTGCATTTACTTTTGCTCTCCTGTGACCCAGAGTCAGCTGACATGGCACAGCCGCTCCAGGCTCTGGAAGGATCTTAACAATATTGTTAGGATACACCCAGTTGCTTGATTGACAGCTGTCTCTGGCTCTCAGTGTGCAGCAGAGAGCCGAAGCCAGTTGTAACCACGCCCTCTCCAGCCCAGTGCTTCAGTGAGCGCTGGAGGTGCATTGTGGAGAGCAGTCACTGACAGTCAGCATTATGCAACATCACTTCACCACATGAGCTTAGTCATGTCGAAATTGACTCCCCTTCGACATCTCAGTCAGTTTTTCATAGGCCACTGTCCACCTAAGGTTGGACAGCTGCTATTATTTCTGCACCCTGTGTGCTCCCACTGTAGGTACAAATTACATCGGAGCTCAGGGTGGTGGGTGCACTTTTGGCATCTTTGACTTTGGCATCTTTGCCAGAGAACTTTGACCCAACACATAGGGTTACTACTTGGATTTGATGTTTTTATAGCTGCTACTAAACTGCTCAGAGACAGCTGATTATGGATGAGGATTGGAGGGCGCCCCCCTCCCCCAAAGCACCCACCCCCCATGCTGAGGGCACACGGCCTGGTACGGTTCAGGAGGGGGGGCTCGCTCGTCCCCACCCCCTTTCCTGACCGGCCAGGCTGCGTGCTTGGATCGGGGTCTGGTATGGATTTTAGGGGGGACCCCACGCCGTTTTTTCGGTGTGGGGGGTTCCCTTTATAATCCATACCAGACCTAAGGGCCTGGTATGACCCGCGCTCGCCGCAATAGGAAAATTTGTTTTTCCTATTGCAGCGAGCGCGAAATGCAATACCCTGCCCTCGCGTCATATCTGGTCCGTTGGACCAGCATACACACGAGCGGGCTTTCCGTCGGACCAGCACACAGACGAGCTGACTTTCCGCCCGAAACGCGCGAGTTCGACGGAAAGATTTAAAACATGTTTCAAATCTAGGTCCGGCGGGCTTTTGGGAAAAAGTCCGCCGGAAAAGTCCGCCAGAGCCTACACACGGGCGGATTGTCCGGCACACTCTGGTCCGCTGGACCAAGTATGCCGGAAAGTCCGACCGTGTGTACGCGGCATTATTCAAAATACCTTCATCTTATAAGCTTAGTTATGTTGCAACTCCCCCCCTCCAATCCTCATCCCAATCAGTTTTAAGTAGGCCACTGTCCATCTGGGGTCATTGGACAATGGCTGGTATTTGTACACCCTGCACCCTCTCTCCGTGCATACGAACTACATCCATCTCAGCTTGGGGTGGGGGTGCACTTTTGGCATTTTTGGGTTAGGTGTCAAAGGACTTTGACCCAACACAGAAGGGTGCTACTTGAATTTTATGGCCTTACAGCTGCTTCTAAACTGCCCCGTTGATTTGCCGAGAAAGCCAACCCTGCCACTCAACAGAAGGCACACGTAGTCAGTAATAATATACTTCGTATATTTCCATGCTTTGGTTAATGTGTTTTCAGAGAACCCTGCTTCTTCTAAAGACCTCTGAGACTTCTTAACCTCTTTAGGTAGACCAAAGTAATTTCAAACCTGTTCGGAAACAATATATAAGTGTCTGTAACAGCATCTGCCTGCTATCCTGTGTTATCATCTACCAACTGTTCTAATTCCCATTAACAGTAATGTATCTTCCCAGTAGTGTAATCAGGTAAGTCTGCTCTAGCAATACATTATACAGACATAAACTTTGGCAGTATGATCAGCTTACAGGAATATTAGAAATGGGTTAAAGAAGCTTTGCCTGTCTGCATATCCTTTCCTGGAAATAACAGCTGTGAGCTTGCTTAGGATTGCACAAGCGGACATGGTGGGAAGATATCTGTGGCCCTGACCTCAGCCTGCTCACTTCTCTTTTCTTCTGTTTGCACTTGACAGAGTTCTGCAACACTTGAGTGGCCTCCACTTAACATTGTCACGCAGCAGGAGTGCTGGACTCTCATCCTTACAAGAAAGGGGAGAGGTTAAAAGAGAACGACAGGCAAAATCCAGCAATAAATAAGCCATAAGAATAGATCCTTACTTGTGTCTAGTTTTTTGTTGTTGTTGTTGGGTGAACTTGTTAAGTGATGGCACCACGGGTTCAAAAACATCTGGAGTGAAAAACATATTCTTACAGATTTGAAACCCTGGGATTTGAGGACTTTGCACCTAAGCTTGGTCAAAACACGCTTTAAACCACCTCTGGGTTTATGATCAGCATTTAGATCCTTGGATGGTTGCGTGCAGCAATATTCATATGGAAAACAGAGGAAACTGGATAGTGTATTTCTGTTTTGAAAGTTTTATTTAAAATGGCAATATTCCCTATATTAGGGTACTCACATTTAATAGGTGCTATGAGTGCACCACTCTGTATCAAGCCAAACAAATATAAAGGCGCTTTTCTGATGTGTCCTCTCCCGCTCTGAGAACACTCCACTGTCTCACAAACCGCCTTGTCCCCTCCTCAACATGTGTTGATACCGGGAAATGTCGTATCTTCCTCAGGGGGAATTCATTTTGGAGTCATTGCCTTTTAAAGTCCAGCCAGAGGGTTTTCTGTTGTTTTCTGTGTTTTCATATTAGGGATGTGAGCAATCTCTCCTATACCCCGCTAGAATTGAACTACTTTATATGTGAAACTCGTAGGGATAATGTCACGGGGGAAAAAAGATAGGGGACAGGGAACGGGAGGGGGAAAAAAAGGGGAACCAATAAAAGGAAACCCCCGTGCACCTTCCTGTGACTGTCATCAGCATAGAACTATGTGTTCTATTGGAACATCTTGCAATTATTGAAGAAATTTAACAAACTCAAAGAAAAGAATATAAGAAGAAAAGGAGACACAAGAGTGTAGATCAAGGAAGGGAAAAGAAAGAGAGATGAAGAATCGTTCTTGCCAAACCAATCTATTAACCTTCTATGAGGAGGTGAGTTGCCATCTAGATAAAGGAAGGCCCGTAGACGTGGTGTATCTGGATTTTGAAAAGGCATTTGACACAGTTCCCCAAAAACGTTTACTGTACAAAATAAGGTCCGTTGGCATGGACCATAGGGTGAGTACATGGATTGAAAACAGGCTACAAGGGCGAGTTCAGAGGGTGGTGATAAATGGGGAGTACTCGGAATGGTCAGGTGTGGGTAGTGGGGTTCCCCAGGGTTCTGTGCTGGCACCAATCCTATTTAATTTGTTCATAAACGACCTGGAGGATGGGATAAACAGTTCAATCTCTGTATTTTCAGACGATACTAAGCTAAGCAGGGCAATAACTTCTCCGTAGGATGTGGAAACCTTGCAAAAAGATCTGAACAAATTAATGGGGTGGGCAACTACATGGCAAATGAGGTTCAATGTAGAAAAATGTAAAATAATGCATTTGGGTGGCAAAAATATGAATGCAATCTATACACTGGGGGGAGAACCTCTGGGGAAATCTAGGATGGAAAAGGACCTGGGGGGTCCTAGTAGATGATAGGCTCAGCAATGGCATGCAATGCCAAGCTGCTGCTAATAAAGCAAACAGAATATTGGCATGCATTAAAAAGGGGATCAACTCCAGAGATAAAACAATAATTCTCCCACTCTACAAGACTCTGGTCCGGCCGCACCTGGAGTATGCTGTCTGGTTCTGGGCACCAGTCCTCAGGAAGGATGTACTGGAAATGGAGCGAGTACAAAGAAGGGCAACAAAGCTAATAAAGTGTCTGGAGGATCTTAGTTATGAGGAAAGGTTGCGAGCACTGAACTTATTCTCTCTGGAGAAGAGACGCTTGATATATAATATATATATTACAAATACCATACTGGTTGACCCTACAATAGAAATAAAACTTTTTCGCAGAAGAGTTTAACAAGACTCGCAGCCACTCATTAAAATTAGAAGAAAAGAGGTTTAACCTTAAACTACGTACAGGGTTCTTTACTGTAAGAGCGGCAAGGATGTGGAATTCCCTTCCACAGGCGGTGGTCTCAGCGGGGAGCATTGATAGCTTCAAGAAACTATTAGATAAGCACCTGAATGACCGCAACATACAGGGATATATAATGTAATACTGACACATAATCACACACATAGGTTGGACTTGATGGACTTGTGTCTTTTTTCAACCTCACCTACTATGTAACTATGAAAGAAAGGGCCAGCCAGAAATTCATGAATTTACAGATAAGTATCGCATCCATGGGTCCCATGTCGCATCAAATTTCTTAGTAGACTTGCGAAGAATACAGGTAAGTCGATCATTAACCATGATCCAATTAAGTTTGTTCTTCACGTATTCAAGGGGAATCATGGACTGCTTTTAATATTTAGCAATAGTTATTCTAGCTGCTAAAAATATATATGTAATGAGTTTTATCATTTTTTTTTTTGGGATCTTATCAGGAAACTTTTGAAAAGTGCTGGTTCCGGGGATCTACAGATATTAACCGTCACTGAATATATCAAATTAAGTATTCAAATCCAAAATTGAGTGACTACAGGGCACTGCCACCAAACATGGTACATTGTACCCATCTGGCCACAACGCCGAAAGCAAATGGGGGATGCAGACGGGTGCATCCTCGCAACTCTGGTCGGGACCAAATAACAACATAGGAGTGTTTTATAGTTTGCTTCAATTAGTGTTGTGTTAATAGATACTTTAGAGAAAGCATAGGCAATATCTTGCCAGTCAGACAATTCAAAAGTGGCATTCAAGTCCCGTTCCCATTGAGTCATATAATGAAGCTTAGTAGTCGGGTTAGTAAGAGTGGCGTACACCATAGATACCCGTCCCCCTAGAAGGCCTTTCGTTTAACAAGATAATTCTAAATTTGTGAGTGTAAGGGGTCCCTCTAGCAAATTAAGTTTAGGTCGTACAAAAGAGATAAGCTGATTGTACAGAAATATTTCACTAGAGGGCATCTGCAACATATCCTTAAAATATTGCAGTATGGTTGATTCCCGTTGAGGTAGTCACCTATCCAGGGCCGATCCTAGGGTCACCGGCGCCTGGGTGCAGAAATATTTCTGGCGCCCCCACATGGGTGTGGTCATCTTACCAACTCCTCCCCTTTACAAATGTTTCTATGGCAACGACTCAAACACAGAGATGCTCCCCTAAGAAGTCTTTGTTACCCTAGGATCCTCCCATGATCTTTTAACAATAAAAAAAAATACAGGAAGAGCGTACACTAATGAGACCTGGAAGGGAGTCTCTCTGATGCACACAAAGAGGGCTTCTGTTAGAGAGTCTGTTAGAAAGAACCCCCAGACATAGTACAGGAGATGGTCAGAGACTGCAATCATGGTAAAGGAGACGGTCAGAGACTGCAGACATAATACAGGAGATGATCAGAGACTGCAGACATAGTACAGGAGATGATCAGAGACTGCAGACATACTACAGGAGATGGTCAGAGACTGCAGACATATTACAGGAGATGATCCGAGACTGCAGACATAATACAAGAGATGATCAGAGACTGCAGACATAGTACAGGAGATGATCAGAGACTGCGGACATAGTACAGGAGATGGTCAGAGACTGCAGACATGATACAGGAGATGGTCAGAGACTGTAGTTATGATACAAGAGACAGTCACAGACTGCAATCATAGAACAGGAGATGGTCAGAGACTGCAGACATAGTGCAGGAGATGGTCAGAGACTGCAGACATAGTACAGGAGATGGTCAGAGACTGCAGACATAGTACAGGAGATGGTCAGAGACTGCAGACATAATAAAGGAGATGATCAGAGACTGCAGACATGTTACAAGAGATGGTCAGAGATTGTAGTTATGATACAAGAGACAGTCAGAGACTGCAGACATAGTGCATGAGATGGTCAGAGACTGCAGACATAGTAGAGGAGATGGTCAGAGACTGCAGACATAGTACAGGAGATGGTCAGAGACTGCAGACATAGTACAGGAGATGCCCAGAGACTTCAGACATAGTACAGGAGATGATCAGAGACTGCAGACATAGTACAGGAGATGGTCAGAGACTGCAGACATAGTACAGGAGATGGTCAGAGACTGCAGACATAGTACAGGAGATGGTCAGAGACTGCAGACATAGTACAGGAGATGGTCAGAGACTGCAGACATAGTACAGGAGATAGCCAGAGACTGCAGACATAGTACAGGAGATGGTCAGAGACTGCAGACATAATACAGGAGATGGTCAGAGACTGCAGACATAGTACAGGAGATGGTCAGAGACTGCAGACATAATACAGGAGATGATCAGAGACTGCAGACATAGTACAGGAGATGGTCAGAGACTGCAGACATAGTACAGGAGATGGTCAGAGACTGCAGACATAGTACAGGAGATGGTCAGAGACTGCAGACATAGTACAGGAGATGGTCAGAGACTGCAGACATAATACAGGAGATGATCAGAGACTGCAGACATAGTACAGGAGATGGTCAGAGACTGCAGACATAGTACAGGAGATAGCCAGAGACTGTAGACATAGTACAGGAGATGGTCAGAGACTGCAGACATAATACAGGAGATGGTCAGAGACTGCAGACATAATACAGGAGATGGTCAGAGAGTGCAGACATAGTACAGGAGATGATCAGAGACTGCAGACATAATACAGGAGATGGTCAGAGACTGCAGACATAGTACAGGAGATGGTCAGAGACTGCAGACATAGTACAGGAGATGGTCAGAGACTGCAGACATAGTACAGGAGATGGTCAGAGACTGCAGACATAGTACAGGAGATGGTCAGAAACTGCAGACATAGTACAGGAGATGGTCAGAGACTGCAGACATAGTACAGGAGATAGCCAGAGACTGCAGACATAGTACAGGAGATGGTCAGAGACTGCAGACATAATACAGGAGATGGTCAGAGACTGCAGACATAATACAGGAGATGGTCAGAGACTGCAGACATAGTACAGGAGATGGTCAGAGACTGCAGACATAATACAGGAGATGGTCAGAGACTGCAGACATAATACAGGAGATGGTCAGAGACTGCAGACATAGTACAGGAGATGGTCAGAGACTGCAGACATAATACAGGAGATGATCAGCGACTGCAGACATAGTACAGGAAATGGTCAGAGACTGCAGACATAGTACAGGAGATGGTCAGAGACTTCAGACATAGTACAGGAGATGGTCAGAGATTGCAGACATAATACAGGAGATGGTCAGAGACTGCAGACATAGTACAGGAGATGGTCAGAGACTGCAGACATAGTACAGGAGATGGTCAGAGATTGCAGACATAATACAGGAGATGGTCAGAGACTGCAGACATAATACAGGAGATGATCAGAGACTGCAGACATACTACAGGCAATGGTCAGAGACTGCAGACATAGTACAGGAGATGGTCAGAGACCGTAGACATAGTACAGGAGATGGTCAGAGACTGCAGACATAATACAGGAGATGGTCAGAGACTGCAGACATACTACGGCCGATGGTCAGAGACTGCAGACATAGTACAGGAGATAGCCAGAGACTGCAGAAATACTACAGGAGATGGTCAGAGACTGCAGACATAATATAGGAGATGGTCAGAGACTGCAGACATAGTACAGGAGATGATCAGAGATTGCAGACATAATACAGGAGATGGTCAGAGACTGCAGACATACTACAGGCAATGGTCAGAGACTGCAGAAATACTACAGGAGATGGTCAGAGACTGCAGACATAATACAGGAGATGGTCAGAGACTTCAGACATAGTACAGGAGATGGTCAGAGATTGCAGACATAATACAGGAGATGGTCAGAGACTGCAGACATAGTACAGGAGATGGTCAGAGACTGCAGACATAGTACAGGAGATGGTCAGAGATTGCAGACATAATACAGGAGATGGTCAGAGACTGCAGACATAATACAGGAGATGATCAGAGACTGCAGACATACTACAGGCAATGGTCAGAGACTGCAGACATAGTACAGGAGATGGTCAGAGACCGTAGACATAGTACAGGAGATGGTCAGAGACTGCAGACATAATACAGGAGATGGTCAGAGACTGCAGACATACTACGGCCGATGGTCAGAGACTGCAGACATAGTACAGGAGATAGCCAGAGACTGCAGAAATACTACAGGAGATGGTCAGAGACTGCAGACATAATATAGGAGATGGTCAGAGACTGCAGACATAGTACAGGAGATGATCAGAGATTGCAGACATAATACAGGAGATGGTCAGAGACTGCAGACATACTACAGGCAATGGTCAGAGACTGCAGAAATACTACAGGAGATGGTCAGAGACTGCAGACATAATACAGGAGATGGTCAGAGACTGCAGACATAATACAGAAGATGGTCAGAGACTGCAGACATAATACAGGAGATGGTCAGAGACTGCAGACATACTACGGCCGATGGTCAGAGACTGCAGACATAGTACAGGAGATAGCCAGAGACTGCAGAAATACTACAGGAGATGGTCAGAGACTGCAGACATAATATAGGAGATGGTCAGAGACTGCAGACATAGTACAGGAGATGATCAGAGATTGCAGACATAATACAGGAGATGGTCAGAGACTGCAGACATACTACAGGCAATGGTCAGAGACTGCAGAAATACTACAGGAGATGGTCAGAGACTGCAGACATAATACAGGAGATGGTCAGAGACTGCAGACATAATACAGAAGATGGTCAGAGACTGCAGACATGTTACAAGAGATGGTCAAAGACTGCAGTTCCTATGGACATTAGTACATAATGGCCTACCGGCCCTCTCACCTAACCCAGCGATACAGCAACGTTTCCTCTGATCAGGAGTCAGCTCACTCTGAATTGCCCATGGTGACTCCGCTGGGTATCACCCAGATCTGTATTCCTGCAATGACTCCATTCCTTTCTCTGCCAGGGATGGCGCTAGGCTGTGTGGCTTTCCCTCTGGTGGCGCAGGGCAGCGGGGTTCTCTCTCTGATGGTGTTCCCTCAGCACTGTCCTCTCCCTCTGGAGTCCTGGGTGTACTTTCCTGAAAGCTGTCCCGGCTCCTGGCTCTCTCTCTCTTTCCCATTCAGCTGAGCATGCTGTGTGAGCTGCAGTTTCCGTGTTACAGGACTCAGGACTATATGTCCCACAATCCTCTTCTCTGCTCCTTTTTCTATTCTGTTTCCTCCCTGGTTGATATGAAGGCGGGGGAAGAAACATAGTGGGCAGCTGTGCTGGCCAGCACCGCTCACTAGTACAGCAGCACGCAGGAGGAGAGGGAGGGGGGAAAGGAGAGGGAGGGGGGAAAGGAGAGGGGGGGGAGGAGAGCCCGCAGCTGCATTGGCTTTACTAGGGTTGGGGTCACCCCCCTTCCACTAACTATAGTTGCCCCTCAGTACAGACCCCCCTCCACTACATATAGACCCCCCTCCGGCAGTGCAGAACCCGCACTAAGAATAAACCCCTCCCTCAGTACAGACCTTACACAGTACAGATCCCCCCCAGGTAACCCCCCTCCATTTGTACAGACCCCCACAGGACAAACCACCCTCCATTAGTACAGACCCCCCAGGACAGACCCCCGCATTAGTACAGACCCCCCTCCATTAGTACAGACCCCCCTCCATTAGTACAGACCCCCCCTCCATTAGAACAGACCCCCCAGGACAGACCCCCTCTCCATTAGTACAGACCCCCCCATCCATTAGTACAGACCCCCGCTCCATTAGTACAGACCCCCGCTCCATTAGTACAGACCCCCCCTCCATTAGTACAGACCCCCTCTCCATTAGTACAGACCCCCTCTCCATTAGTACAGACCCCCCCTCCATTAGTACAGACCCCCCCTCCATTAGTACAGACCCCCCCATCCGTTAGTACAGACCCCCCCTCAGGACAAACCTCCCCCCTCCATTAGTACAGACCTCCTGACAAACCACCCCCCTATTAGTACAGACCCCCCCCTCAGGACAAACTACCCCCCTCCATTAGTACAACCCCCCACACACAAACCACCCCGTCCATTAGTACAGACCCCCCATAAACCACCCCCCCATTAGTACAGACCCCCCCTCAGGACAAACCTCCCCGCTCCATTAGTACAGACCTCCCGACAAACCACTCCCCCATTAGTACAGACCCCCCTCAGGACAAACCCCCCCCCCCTCCATTAGTACAGATCCCCCCCACTAACCACCCCCCCTCCATTAGTACAGAGTAGACCCCCCCCCAAAAACCACCCCCTCCATTAGTACAGACTCCCCCTCCATAAGTACAGACCCCCCCTCAGGACAAACCCCCCTCCATTAGTACAGACCCCCCGATAAATTAACCCCCCATTAGTACAGACCCCCTTCAGGACAAACTACCCCCCCTCCATTAGTACAGACTCCCCCTCACAAACCCCCCCTCCTCTATTAGTACAGACCCCCCACAAACCCCCCCTCCTCTATTAGTAGTACTAATAGAGGAGGGGGGGTTTGTGGGGGGGGAGTCTGTACCAATAGAGGAGTGGGGGTTTGTGGGGAGGAGTCTGTACTAATTTAGTACAGACCCCCCCCACAAACCCCCCCTCCTCTATTAGTACAGAATCTCCGAGTCCCCCCACAGACCCCCCCAGGACAAACCCCACCCGGGCGTGCAGCCGCGCCACCCGGGTGGAGAAGATCGTGACGGAGAGGAGAAAAATAAATGACAGACAGGCACTGTACGTCGCGCCGCGCGGCACGGACTGCCCCGCCCCCCAACTACGTCACTGCGCAGGTCTCTCTCCGAACAGAGAGCCGCTCCGATCTCCTCTGACAGGAGGATGGAGCGGGCGGGGACGGACTTAAGCAGGAAACACAGCGCCGGCGGAGAGAGCGGCCTGTGGACACCAAGAAGAGCAGGAGGAGGGAGGGGAGCACTCTGGCGCTTGAGCGCCCCCACCTCTGTGGCGCCTGGGTGAACTGCACCCCGTGCACCCGCCTAGGATCGGCCCTGCACCTATCCTAAAAAGCCCCTTGTTAAGCCACCATAGGAATGGCATCGGAGTGAGTCCGGGGGAAAATTCAGGGTTGTAGAACAAGGGGGCCAGCGGCTATATGGCGATGACAGGGGTTTTCGATGCTTTACTCCATCCCAAACGCTAGTGAATGAGACATAGTAGGACACAAAACAGGGGGGCAAAGATGGTTAGGACGCAACATTAGAGGACCAATGGCAAAAGGATGGCACGAGAGGGCTTCAATAGAGACCCAGAGGGGTGTAGATCCCTTGGCCGTTGTGTAGGAAAGTTGAGTTATTTGAGCTGCTTGATAGTAGGCTGTAAATTAGGAAGGCCAAGCCCACAACTCGGTTTTCAAAACATACAATGTCAATTTATTCATTCTGGGTTTTTCATTACCCCAATAAAGCGAAGGACTTCCGATGGTAAACGCTGTAGAGCTCCCCTTGGAACAACAATTGGTAAAGTTCTAAAATAGTAAAGTATCCTGGGTAGAAATGTCATTTTAATTGAGTTGATTCTGCCAAGATAAGGGATAGTCTGCCCATTGTCGAAGATCTTCCTGAAGTCGACCAAAGAGTGGGGGGTAATTAGTCTGTTAAAGAGTGTTGATCGAAGGTGTCAATTGGATGCCTAAATATGGAAGTGAGCTTAACGGCCATTGAAAACTTTAAGTCTTTTGTAAGGTCTGTATCATTGAGGGAGATAAAGAAATATTAAGGGCCGTTGATTTTTGGGTATTTAAAGAAAGTCCCGAGAGCTGGAAAAATTGATGTAACAGTGTAAGCAAATTAGGCAGGGTAATTTGAGGATTATTAATATACATGAGGACATCGCCAGCAAACAAGGAGCATTTATGCTCCTGCTGCCCACAACATATGCCATGTATAATAGGATGAGATCAAATTCCTATAGCTAAAGGTTCAATCGCTAATACAAATAGTAATGGGGAAATTGGACAGCCTTGTCTACTTCCGCATCAGATAGAAAATGTCAATGACCTATAACCGTTAATGGAAACCTAGGTTGACGGATTGCTATAAAGCATTTTCAGCCTGCTCTATTGACTATGCAGCTGGGCTTCTGCTCAGCATTGAACTTAGAAGCTAGTGGAGATCCCTGTAGTAGCAGTGCCTACGTCAGTGATTTCCAGTTTCCGGGTGGTAATTCCTAGGTATAGCACGTAAATAGTTACAGTGGTCCAAACTAGACCCTTGTTTTGGACCATTGTAATTATGTAAAACTATCCATACCTAGAATCGGGGGCGTTGCTAGGTCTACAAAAGATCTGGGGCTAGAGCCCATAGCAGCGTAGTAAAGAAAGTCATACGCTTGGGCGGGCATACACATGTATATACAGATATATATATATATATATATATATATATATATATATATATATATATATATATATATATGTGTGTGTGTGTGTGTATGTCCCCGGAGAGCCCCCCATTTACATCAGGGTCCCCAGAGAGCCCCCCCTTACATCAGGGTCCCCCGAGAGCCCCCCCTTAAATCAGGGTCCCCAGAGAGGCCCCCCTTAAATCAGGGTCCCCAGAGAGTCCCCCCTTAAATCAGGGTCCCCAGAGAGCCCCCCCTTAAATCAGGGTCCCCAGAGAGCCCCCCCTTACATCAGGGTCCCCAGAGAGCCCCCCTTACATCAGGGTTCCCAGAGAACCTCCCCTCCCTTTGGGGACCCCTTCAGAGACTCGGGGCTATGGGCCTCAGATTCGGGGCTATAGCCCCAAAAGCCACCCCCTAGCGACGCCACTGCCTAGAATTCTTCTTTTAGCCACCGTTCACACCAGAGCAACTTGTCATGTGATTTGATAGGTCAAGTCGGTAATGGAACTGTTCAAATTGGTGTGACACCGACTTTGCGGTGCCGCATCGAATTGAAAAAATAGTTAATTGCACTACTTTTTGTGATTTCAGGTGCGACTTACATAGACATCTGTGCATGAAGCCACACAGATGTCTTCCACGTCGCACCTGAAGTCGCACAGACATGCAGCTTTGAAATCGTGCAGTCTCAGATGAAGTCGCAGAATTTCAAAGCCGCATTCAGTGTGAACCTAGGCTTAATATAACTGTGCAGTTCAAAAGGCACCAAAGTTAGACCCAGTTCACTAGGTAAGGGGACAGATCTGGTCAGACCTACCCCCTTCTCTTTTCTGTAATACGAGGCTGTGTGAGGACTTGTGATGAGGGAAGTGGCTGTTACTCAGCTATGCCAACAAAGAGCACTGCAGTGGAAGAGCAGGCAGAAAATTTCTCACTGCAAGAAAACATATTTTAAGTTACTTCCAAGTACAAATAAGACCAAAATCATAACATGTGGAGGTGCAGGAATAAAAGAGATAAAAAAACAGGTGGGGGACGTCAATTGGGCTTTGAAGCAAGGCACTTTGAATTGTGCTTAAAGCTAAACTCCAGGCTGATATTTAAATCACAAATTAACCACTTAAGGACCGGAAAGGATTTGCCCCCTTCCTGACCAGGCCATTTTTTGCGATATGGCACTGCGTTGCTTTAACTGAAAATTGCGCGGTCGTGCGACGTTGTACCCAAACAAAATTGACGTCCTCATTCTCTCACAAATAGAGCTTTCTTTTGGTGGTATTTGATCACCTCTGCGGTTTTGATTTTTGGCGCTATAAACAAAAAAAGAGCAACAATTTTGAAAAAAAACCCAATATTTTTTACTTTCTGCTATATTAAATATCCATTAAAAAAATGTAAAAAGTCAAATTTCTTCATCAATTTAGGCCAATATGTATTCAGCTACAACAAGCCACAACAAGTGCAAACTACAAGTGCAAAGTGCGCTTGAAATTGCACTGAAAGTGCACTTGGAAGTGCAGTCGCTGTAAATCTGAGGGGTAGATCTGAAATGAGGGGAAGCTCTGCTGATTTTATCATCCAATCATGTGCAAGCTAAAATGCTGTTTTTTTTTTTTCCTTGCATGTCCCCCTCGGATCTACAGTGACTGCACTTCCAAGTGCACTTTCAGTGCAATTTCAAGTGCACTTTGCACTTGTAGTTTGCACTTGTAGAGCAAAGTGGATTTGCTTTTCGTAAATAACCCCCAATATTTTTTTACTTTTTGCTATAATAAATATCCAAAAAAAAAAAAGTAAAAAAACAAATTTCTTCATCAGTTTAGGCCGATATATATACTTCTACATATTTCTGGTAAAAAAAAAAGCTTATATTGATTTGGTTTGCTCAAAAGGTATAGCATCTAAAAAAAATAGGGGATAGATTTATGACATTTTTATTATTATTATGGTTTTTTTACTAGTAATGGCGGTGATCAGCGATTTTTAGTGGGACTGCGACATGGTGGCGGACAGATCAGACACTTTTTTGGGACCAGTGACATTTATACAGCGACCAGAGCTAAAAATAGTCACTGATTACTGTATAAATGTCACTGGCAGGGAAGGTGTTAAGTGTTCCCTAGGGAGGTGTTTCTAACTGGGGGCAGCGTAATGAGTGGAGGAGGAGAGAGATCACTGTTCCTAATCACTGGGAACAGCAGATCTCTCTCTACTCCCCTGTCAGAACCGGGATCTGTCTGTTTACATCTCTCAGGAGTGATCGCGGGTGGCCGGCGGACATTGCAACCACGCGAATAGGCTCTGGTGCCCCCTAGTGGTCTTATAGCGTCCGACATACAATGATGGCAATTCGTCCAGGAGAGCCAACCTGCCGCAGTACAACTGCAGCGGCTGGTCCCTAACTGGTTAATGCAGCTCTGTTGTCATTAAATGTATTTTTGGATTGCAAACAGTGTATGTACCTGATATCGGCCATCTACTTTTCAGCCTGTACAGAGCTTAGAGATGGAGAGGGAGAAACAGCATAAGGAGTCCATCACTACTGCACTGCAGTGCACAGAGCATGCTGACAGGTGAAGAGAGCAGAGTGACATGGATATAACCGTATCAGTGTATCAGTGTGCTGCTTCTCCTTTAACTGTCCAGTCACAGGATTGGGTGAGAAGTGCACCTGTAAGTAAAAAAGAAATTGCAGCAAAGTAAGATTACATTCCTTCCCCTGCAGGCAGAGCTATACTTGCGTGGCAGAGCTGTGTGAACCTCAGGGCTGGATAAACAGAAATACAAACCTTGTTGACAGGTAAAATGTATTCCATATTTGTATTTTATCTGTGCATTTAGCAGTTTGTCTGGTGTTCAGCTTTACCCGTAATTATAAAGTTCACTCCTCATTCGAATCGATCTAAAAGTGTTGGGGAGGACGATTGAATAAATTGTGGTTATACTATGTAAAAATGTCACCTTTGAGCAGAATGAGATGAGAGCCACCATTATTAATTTGTTTTTTAGGGGCAGACTTCAGTGCTACACTCTGATCTTGGATTCACTGTCTAGACATCACTGTTTAACCCAGGGGTCTCAAGCTGGCAGCCCTCCAGCTGTTGTAAAACTACAAGTCCCATCATGCCTCTGCCTGTGGGATTCATGCTTGTAACTGTCAGCCTTGCAATGCCTCATGGGACTTGTAGTTTCCCAACAGCTGGAGGGCCGCCAGTTTGAGACTCCTGGTTTAACCACTTGCCGACTGCCTACTGCATATGTACTGCGGCAGGTCGGCTCTATTGCGCGAAATGACGTAACTGTACATCATTTCATGCAATAGCCACTTAGGGGACACGTTTGCGCGCTGATTGGACACAGGGGATGCCAATCAGCGGGTCCGGCGGACCCCAGAGAGGCAGAATGGCAATCTGCCTATGTATACAATGCAGATTGGCATTCTGACAGGGAAGAAGATGGAGATCTTGTGTTCCTGCTAAGCAGTAACACCGATCTCTGTCTTCGCCCATCCAGAGAAACCCACATACATTTCGCAAGCACCACCTAGGGACACATTTAACTCTTTGATCGCCCCTGTTGTTAACCCCTTCCCTGCCAGTGTCATTAGTAGAGTAATCGTGCATATTTTTAGCAATGATCGCTGTATTAGTGTCCCTGGTCACCAAAAAAGTGTCAGTTGGGTGTTCGATTTGTCCGCTGCAATGTCGCAGTCCCGCTAAAAAATCGCTGATCGCCGCCATTACTAGTAAAAAAATAAATAAATAAAAACTCCTTAAAAATATCCCATCATCTGTAGACTCAGTAACTTTTTTGCAAACCAATTAATATACGCTTATTGGGATTTGTTTTTTTACCAAATGTAGCTGAATACATATTGGCCTAAATTGATGAAGAAATTTGACTTTTTTACATTTTTTTTATTGGATATTTATTATAGCAGAAAGTAAAAAATATTGTTTTTTTTTTTACAAAATTGTCGCTTTTTTTTTTTTTTAGCGCAAAAAATAAAAACCGCAGAGGTGATCAAATACCACCAAAAGAAAGCTCTATTTGTGGGTAAAAAAGGACACCCAATTTTATTTGGGTACAGCGTCGCACAACACGCGCAATTGTCAGTTAAAATAACGCCGTGCCTTATCGCAAAAATGGCCTGGTCATTAAGGGGATAAAACCCTCTGGGCTGAAGTGGTTAATAAACAAGCATTAGTGCCGGTTCACACTTGTGCAATCCGGGAACCCTGCAAATCCACTGCATCGCACCCCACACGCTAGGCAGATCACACTGCCCTATGCGAACTGCGGGGAGTGTCAATACAATGTTAATGACACCCCCATTTCAGCTCGCATATCGCACTGCGAACTGACAGTTCGGACATGAATCGGATCGCCGGGGTGTGAACAAAAAAAGTCCACACCGATTCTGGTGTGGACCAAAAAAAGGGTCCTGTGCGAGTTTGGTGCGACTGTGATGCAAATTCAGCCATACTATCTGTATGGCTGAAATTGCATCGCACAGA
This sequence comes from Lithobates septentrionalis, assembly GCA_037952835.1. Taxonomy (NCBI): domain Eukaryota; kingdom Metazoa; phylum Chordata; class Amphibia; order Anura; family Ranidae; genus Lithobates; species Lithobates septentrionalis. The sequence goes on along the minus strand of JBBDGP010000766.1, from coordinate 1,152,332 downwards.
CATTGCATGTGATTTGCGAAACACATGCGATCTCTTACCACGCACTGGTGTGAACCGACACTTAAAGCCCAACACGGTTATCCCTTGCAATGGGGCTGTGCCTAAGGGTTAATCGCTTGTTTATGTCTAGGAGGACAAAAAAAAAAAGGAGATTTACTTACCTGACCCTCCATTCCTTCCCACAGCTAAACTGGACCCCATAGCTTCTGCGACCCCTGCCCTCTAGTGGTCTAGTTTTCTGACATCATCAAGACCAGAGCAGAGGAAGCCAAGAGACAGTCCACCTCCGGATTATGGGGGGAATGCTGTCTGCCAATGGAGTGGAGGATCAGGTAAGTAAAACTGTTTCCCCTCCCCTAGACAAAACAAGCTATTAGCCTTTGCAGTGCGGGCACAGCCCAACTGCAAGGGATACTTTTTTACTTGCCGGGACTTGGGGTTTGAGTGACCCTATCATTAACCACTTCACATCCCGGCTATTGTCAAATGACGTCCGAAGGAGGGATCTCCCATCCTGGGCCGTTTAGGGAGTTCGTGCCCGCCACGTCACTCGGGAGCCGGTGCGAGCGTCCGGCGATTGCCGGTAACAGAGCCGGGACGTGGATCTAAATATACAGATCCACATCTTGTCAGGGGAGAGGAGACCAATCATGTGTTCTCAGTACTGAGGAACACTGATCGGTCTCCTCCCCTTGTGAGTGCCCTACCCCTACAGTTAGAATCACTCCCTAGGTAACACATTTAACCCCTTGATCGCCCCCTAGTGTTAACCCCTTTCCCTGCCAGTGACTTTTATACAGTAATCAGTGCATTTTTATAGCACTGATCGCTGTATAAATGTGAATGGTCCCAAAATAGTGTCAAAAGTCTCCGATGTGTCCGCCGCAATGTCACAGTCACGATAAAAATCACAGATCACCGCTATTACTAGTAAAAAAATAACATAAAATAAAAATGCCATAAATCTATCCCCTATTTTGTAGACGCTATAACTTTTACGCAAACCAATCAATATATGCTTATTGCAATTTTTTTTTGCCAAAAATATGTAGAAGAATATATATTGGCCTAAACTGAGGAAAATTTTTTTTTTAATGGGAGATATATATATATATCCCATATATATATATATATATATATATATATATATATATATATATATATATATATATATATACACCATATATATATATATATCCCATATATATATATATATATATATATATATAATGATTATAGCAAAAAGTAAAAAATATTGTGGTTTTTTTTTTTTCAAACTTGTCCCTCTTCTTTTGTTTATAGCGCAAGTAATAAAAAAACGCAGAGGTGATCAAATACCACCAAAAGAAAGCTCTGTTTGTGGGAAAAAAATGATAAAACTTTCATATGGGTACAGTGTTGCATGACCACGCAATTGTCATTCAAAATGCGACAGCGCTGAAAACTGAAAATTGGCCTGGGCAGGAAGGGGGTGAAAATGCCCTGTATTGAAGTGGTTAAAAAGCAGAGCTGCTGTCAGGTCATTTTCTCTTCCTAATGACCTCCAACAAGAGGGCATTTTCTGCTCTCACTGACCTCTGACACCATCGCATTTCTTTAACTCCTACTGGCCACAGTCCAGCCCACAAAACTGTTTAATAGACAGTAAACTGGCCCTTTATTTAAAAAAGACCAAGGACCCGTGACCTATGGCTCCACCCAGTGCATTCTCATCTTCTGCACCCTCTACAGCCAGAGAGGACATTTTACACTGATCTGGAAAACAATGGAAAGTTTGCTGAATGGACAGGGGGCTGGGGGTTCAGTTGGGAGCTAAATACTAGGCTTAAAAGTAGATTAGCCCTTTAAGTATTATCCATTTGATTATTTCTTAAAAATATTAGAAATAATCATACACCATACTGAAACAAAAATTCTTAGTTAATCCTAAATATTTAGGCCTGTGACACAATTCATTAAGGCATGGTTCACACCTATGCGTTTTTCAGTGCGTTTTTCAGTTTTGCAGAAAGGCCCTACAGTCCATTAAACATGGTTTCCTATGGGTCCCGTTCACATCTCTGTGTTTTCCACTGGTGCGTTTTTTTGGGAAAAGGTCAGGGACTTTTTTCCCCGCAGCAGGTTGCATTTTTGGTTTCATAAACTTCAATGGTAAGGCAGCGGAAATGCATCAAAAATGCGCAGCTTGCTTTTTTCTATGTGTTTCTATTGTGTTTTTTTCTGGTTCCTACTGCATGACAACAGACACCTCCCAAAAATGAAAAAAGCATTAAAAAGATGTCAAAAACGCACGTGAAAAGAACACGAAACACACCCTGGAAAAATGCATCAAGCACAACCTCAATAGGTTTGAACCAGGCCTAAACAGTAGTTAAAGGTGTTGTAAACTCTCAAGGTTTTTCACCTTAATGCATTCTATGCATTGAGGTGAAAAACCTCCTGTAATGCTGCAGCCCCCCGAGCACCCGTTTTACTTACCTGTACCCCCTCTCTCACGCCGGGGAAGAGCACACCAGCAAAAGCCGGTGTCTTAGGTCCTGATTGGATGGATTGATAGCAGCGCAGCCATTGACTCCTGCTGCTGTCAATCAAATCCAATGACGTGGGCGCCGGGGGGCGGGGCCGAGTCCTGCTTTCTGTGTCAATACACCCAGAAGCAAGACTCCGGAGCGCGCCCGCACGAGTGTCCCGAAGGAGAGCGCTTCTCCGATGGGGCACTGAAGAGGAGGAGCTACTAGCGCTGCTGAGGGACCCCAGTAGAGGAGGATCGGGGCCACTCTGTGCAAAACCAACTGCACAGAGGAGGTAAGTATGATATGTTTGGTATTTAAAAAAAACCCTAAAGCTTTACAACCCCTTTAAATCGGAGGGCCCCATGGTGGAGGACATCGGGGGGGGGGGGGGCAGGTCGGAGTGACCCATGGAGGAGGAGGTCGGGTGGAGGAGCCCCCCCTCTTTTGTGCATGCAAAATCCACTCCGGTCAGGTACCAGTGTGCGCCGGGCTGTGCGGGGTGGGTGGAGCCAGTTGTGCCAACGGAGGGCCCCATAGAGAAGGAGGTCAGGGTGAAGAAGCCCCCCCTTTCTTGCAGCTGCTGTCGGAGATCCTGGTGGAGATGGGACACAGGCTCAGCTACCCCTCCTGGCACTGCTGGACATGTGAGAGCTGAGAGGACTGGTGCTTCTCTAGGTGTGTGCGACACTCCCTCCCACCTGTTCCGTTGCACCCCACCTGTTCCGCTGCACCCCACCTGTCCCGCTGTCCCCCTACCTGTGACACTGCCTCCCACCTGTCCCGCTGCCTCCCACCTGTGACACTGCCTCTCACCTGCCCCACTGTCCCCCACTTGAGACACTGCCTCTAATCTGTGATGCTGCCCCCTCCCCCACTTTTCCCGCTGGCCCCCACCTGCTGCCCCCTTCCATCACATTTCTCCCTTCTGTCCTACTGCCCCCCACCTGTCCCACTCCCTCCCACCTGTCCTGCTGCCCCCCTACCTGTGACACTGCCCCCCACCTGTCCCGCTGCCCCCTTCCATGACACTTCTCCCTCCTGTCAAGCTGCCCCCCTCCTGTCCCGCTGACCTCCACCCATGACACTTCCCCTTCCAGTTCTGCTGCCCCCTGCCTGTCCCGCTGCCCCTCTTTCATCCGGCTGCCCCCTCCTGTCATGCTAGTCTTCTGTGACTAGAGCCATGCAGGTGCAGCAGCTGACTGATAATTATGAAACCACTCCAATTAGATTTACTTATTACATGGACACAGACAAACACACAGATTTTTCTTCAAAATAACAAAAGGTAGGAATCTGCAACAAAGTTTGTTAAAACCCTTGCAATGTACATAGATCATCCAGAGGACACTGTTTCTTTTTTAACAAAAGTGGAGTTACTCCTTAGGCTACCCTACCCTGTAGTGCATTTAGGTTTTGTGCTGCCCTAGGCCTGACTAAACTCGTGCACCCCCTAATTTAAATATGACCCACCCCTTCCTGTCAAGGCCACAATCCTCGCTGTTTAAGCCCCGCCCTGACATTTTCGGGTGGGGAAACTAGTTCTGAGGGCCTGGGGGGGGGGGGGGCAATGGACTCCCTAAATGTGCATAGATTTCCTCTCACTTCCTTTTTGGCTATGGGGCAGGAAGTGAAGGGAAATCTCTGCAATGGGACAGGGATGGTAAAAAATAAACTGACAGGGGCTATAGCCCTCCCTTACTCTTTCCAAAATGAAGAAAAAAAAAGTGTGGATTGCGGGCCGCCCGCATACTGGAAGCAGTGCAGCCAATATATGTTTTATTATGTAATATGTAATTTATGGGGGCGCTAGACTAATTTGCCTCTCAGCCCAGTCCGCCCCATAAGACTGGCGCTACACTAACAGTGTAAGCCGGCGGGCACTCTTTCCATGCTGCCCCCCTGCAAAGTGCTACCCTAGGCCTGAGCCTTGTCGGCCTAGGCCAGGATACAGTGTTGACCCTACCCCCCCCCCCCCCTATTTGTCTTATGCTTAGCTATTTTTGATTGAGCCAGCCCATCATACCCATCAAAAGCCTGGCTAGGGAGAAGTAGGACAGGCCATCAACTTGGAGAAGCAAAGTGAAGATTGATATATCATAACCCAAATTTTGGGGATCCAGGATGTTTAAAATGTTTTTTAGTTCCTTTTTTTTTCACAGCTTCCTGATGACGCAAATAGGATTGCGAAACGCGTAGAGGCTGCTGGGAGATTATCGTACCCACGTGATCGGGAACGAACGGGGTTGGTGACGCGAACGAACACACAGGGGGGAACGCAAGCGGCACACGGAGACAGCACAACATACCAGACGAACCGGGCTGCAGCGCCCACCCGTCCCTAACTGCTGGAAAAGCTCTGTGCCGGCCTTATGGCACTTGGAAATGTGAGTGCATAGTTTTATTGTTTATGAAATAAAGGTTTTAAACGTTATTGTGCGATGATCGTTTTTCATCCGTTTTTATGAGGAACATTGAGGTCCTGGTATAGTTATTGGAGAAAATTCCCTTTGAGTGGAGTGGTTATCCCTATGAATGAACCAAAGGTGCAGTTTTAAAGATCAATCTGGTGAGTGGCAAATCTCACAGGTGGTGGTGGAGCACTAAGTCACTTTAAATTTATTCAACACTAAAGAGCACGCCGCTCACGGCATTTCAACGGAAGAATTGTAAACACGAATGAAGAGACTCTATTACCATGTGATATATGTCACTGGACTTCTATATAATTTATATAATTTGTATATGGTTGTTGTCCAAAAGTGATGAATTTTTACAGGTATATGGTTGCTATTTAAATGTGATGAACTTTCAAAGGTGGATGGTGAATAAAATTATGTTCAAAGGATAGCACATACACAGATAGGACAGAGTGAGCAGCGCATCCACACATATAGCACTTTTTTTTTTCACAGCCTCTTTAGTAGAATAGAAAGGTTGGCATTAAACTGCAATATATGCAATACATTTTAAGTATGCTATAATCAGTTTACACACAAACTAAATATGGCATTCTCAAACAGGTATTTATTATTTCACTCTAATTTAATATATTTTTATTTATTTATTGTGTAGGTGACTATGGGTGAGTCCTTTTTAAATTTAGGGTAAAAAAATCCTGGAAATAATTTGGAGTGGAGATCAAGGACCATTGGCACCTGTGCATTAAACATGCCTGAAACTTGGCAAACATAAAAATAATAATACGTTTGTACCACTTGTAGATTTGGACACATCTTATAATCTCTCCCACCTTGAGGCTAAAAATAAGCTTTGCTGATGCAAGCTAAGAAACGACCCCAACTGAGCGGGGACAAAAGGGGGATTTTCCAAGACAAAAGGCCACCAATTCTGTATACAATGACCACTTCTTACACTGCTGGGCCAGCTGCTCCCTGCATCCCAGGGTCTTATTCTTCCTGAATGGGGGAAGTGGTGAGATGTGAGCTTTTAAAGCTCTGCATAAGTAATTTCATCCAGTGGGAACACAGCCGTAAGACACAATACAAGGCAAAACCTTTAACAGGGATATAGTTAAAGAAGAACTCAACAAAGCAATATTTGCATTGCTAATCACACAACACTGCACCAATGTAATTTTCAGATTTCCCATGCCTCTACTGCTGACCATACATGATGATATTAGTCGTTTAGCTACACAGTTGCTTCTCTAGGGGAATTGCAGCATTCATATATCACTTAGGCTTCAAGAGCAATTTGGTAAATGGATTTGAAGATCAAGAGTCTTAAAATAGATGTAAGTCATTACCTAATGACATTTAGTTTGTTAAAACATCAGCGGGTCTATTTATAAAAATAAATGCATAGCAATTCTCCCAGTTAAAGTGCATGTACACTCGGATCAAAAGATGAATTTTATTAGGCTTTTTCCTGTGCTGTTCAAATGATTTTTATTGATATAAAAGGGAAAATATTGCACTTGGCCACAAGATGGTGCTAAGTATTATAGGAAAATCCTAAGATAATAATCGCCATCTAGTGACCAAATGCGGTATTTTCTGTTTTAAATCAATGAAAAAACATTCGCCCAGCACAGGAAAAATTATATTAACATGTCCCCCCCTTCACACAGAACAAGTCTATATGCACTTTCATTGGAAGAATTTCTATGCATATTTTTTTTTTTATTATAGGCCCAATTGCTATTTAAAAAACAAAATGTACAGAGGTCAGATGTGTGTGGGATATCTAAGGACAATGTCTTTATTATGCTCTGTTCTAAACTCCCTCCAGAGAATTGCTGTGATTTTTTTCTATTAAATAGACCTCCAGGTATCATTTACAAATTACTATGAGTGTGTATATATATATATATATATATATATATATATATACAGTGGCTTGCGAAAGTATTCGGCCCCCTTGAACTTTTCAACCTTTTGCCACATTTCAGGCTTCAAAAATAAAGATATAAAATTTAAATTTTTTGTGAAGAATCACCAACAAGTGGGACACAATTGTGAAGTGGAACGAAATCTATTGGATATTTTAAACTTTTTTAGCAATTAAAAAACTGAAAAGTGGTGCGTGCAAAATTATTCGGCCCCTTTACTTTCAGTGCAGCAAACTCACTCCAGAAGTTCAGCGAGGATCTCTGAATGATCCAATGTTGTCCTAAATGACTGATGGTGATAAATAGAATCCACCTGTGTGTAATCAAGTCTCTGTATAAATGCACCTGCTCTGTGATAGTCTCAGGGTTCTATTGAAAGCGCAGAGAGCATCATGAAGACCAAGGAACACACCAGGCAGGTCCGTAATACTGTTGTGGAGAAGTTTAAAGCCGGATTTGGATACAAAAAGGTTTCCCAAGCTTTAAACATCCCAAGGAGCACTGTGCAAGCGATCATTTTGAAATGGAAGGAGTATCAGACCACTGCAAATCTACCAAGACCTGGCTGTCCCTCTAAACTTTCAGCTCAGACAAGGAGAAGACTGATCAGAGATGCAGCCAAGAGGCCCATGATCACTCTGGATGAACTGCAGAGGACTACAGCTGAGGTGGGAGAGTCTGTCCATAGGACAACAATCAGTCGTACACTGCACAAATCTGGCCTTTATGGAAGAGTGGCAAGAAGAAAGCCATTTCTCAAAGATATCCATAAAAAGTCTCGTCTAAAGTTTGCCACAAGCCACCTGGGAGACACACCAAACATGTGGAAGAAGGTGCTCTGGTCCGATGAAACCAAAATCGAACTTTTTGGCCACAATGCAAAACGATATGTTTGGCGTAAAAGCAACACAGCTCATCACACTCAACACACCATCCCCACTGTCAAACATGGTGGTGGCAGCATCATGGTTTGGGCCTGCTTTTCTTCAGCAGGGACAGGGAAGATGGTTAAAATTGAGGGGAAGATGGATGCAGCCAAATACAGGACCATTCTGGATGAAAACCTGTTGGAGTCTGCAAAAGACCTGAAACTGGGACGGAGATTTATCTTCCAACAAGACAATGATCCCAAACATACAGCAAAATCTACAAAGGAATGGTTCACAAATAAACGTATCCAGGTGTTAGAATGGCCAAGTCAAAGTCCAGACCTGAATCCAATCGAGAATCTGTGGAAAGAGCTGAAAACTGCTGTTCACAAACGCTCTCCATCCAACCTCACTGAGCTCGAGCTGTTTTGCAAGGAAGAATGGGCAAGAATTTCAGTCTCTCGATGTGCAAAACTGATAGAGACATACCCCAAGCGACTTGCAGCTGTAATCGCAGCAAAAGGTGGCTCTACAAAGTATTAACGCAAGGGGGCCGAATAATTTTGCACGCCCCACTTTTCATTTTTTTATTAGTTAAAAAAGTTTCAAAAATCCAAAAGATTTCGTTCCACTTCACAATTGTTTCCCACTTGTTGGTGATTCTTCACAAAAAATAAAAATTTTATATCTTTATGTTTGAAGCCTGAAATGTGGCAAAAGGTTGAAAACTTCAAGGGGGCCGAATACTTTCGCAAGCCACTGTATATATATATATATATATATATATATATATATATACAGTATCTCACAAAAGTGAGTACACCCCTCACATTTTTGTAAATATTTTATTATATGTTTTCATGTGGCAACACTGAGGAAATTAAACCTCGATATAATGTAAAATAGGGAGTGTAAAGCTTGTATAACAGTGTAAATTTGCTGTCCACTCAAAATAACTCAACACACAGCCATTAATGTCTAAACCGCTGGCAACAAAAGTGAGTACACCCCTAAGTGAAAATGTCCAAATTGGGCCCAAAGTGTCAATATTTTGTGTGACCACAATTATTTTCCAGCACCTTAACCCTCTTGGGCATGGAGTTCCCAAGAGCTTCACAGGTTGCCACTGGAGTCCTCTTCCACTCCTCCATGACGACATCACAGAGCTGGTGGATGTTAGAGACCTTGCGCTCCTACCAGACCTTTATCCGAGCAAGCAGCCAGGTCAGGAAAGGGAGGGGGCGAGTGAGCGCCCCCCCTGAATCATACCAGGCCACATGTCCTCAACATGGGGAGGGTGCTTTGGGATCCCCAAAGCACCTTGTTCCCATGTTGATGGGGACAAGGGCCTCATCACCACAACCCTTGCATGGTGGTTGTTGGGGTCTGCGGGTGGGGGGGCTTATCAGAATCTGGAAGCCCCCTTTAACAAGGGTGCCCCAGATCCCGGCTCTCCCCTATGTGAATGAGTATCGGATACATTGTACACATTCACAAAAAAAAGCAGTGAAATGTGACAAAAAAGCTATAGCTGTTTTTTGACAATTCCTTTATTAAAATGTCTTCTTCTTTCCCCCGCTTGTTCCTCCATTTTTCTCCTTCATCTTCCTCCAGCTGGGGGAATTGAACCAGCAACTGCTAGACAAAATTGCTACCCACTTAGACAGCAGGCAGCCTCACACATGTTGTCTGCATCTCTGTGGTGTGAACCAGCCCTAAGTCCATAGCCAGCTCAGTGTCACAAACAATATACATATATATTGGCCTATTGGGATGCCTGCCTTTAAACGCACATGAACTGTAATGGCATCCCAGTCTTAGTCCCAGTCTAAAGCCACGTACACACAATCTGATTTTCCGACAGGAAATGTGTGCCGACAGGCTGTTGGTGAAAAATCCGACCATTTGTACGCTCCATCAGGCAATTGTCAGATTTTCCGCGGACAAATGTTGGGTGGCAGGCTTTAAAATTTTCAGCGTAGAAATGACTGTTATCGGATTTTCTGAGCGCGTGTACACAAGTCCGTTGGACAAAAGTCCAAAGTACAAACACGCATGCTCGGAAACAAGGACGAGACAGAAGCGGTGGGTCTTGTAAACTAGCATTCATAATGGAGAATTGACATTCTTGACGCGGCAAATTATGAAATCTCAAAATGCAGCGCACAATTCTCTTCTTCTTTAATGGGATAATAATGAAGCTGCTTTGCTGGTAATACTAATGGAGTTCTGCCAAACGGCTTTTATTTTCTAGTAATATCAAGAATAATATTATTATGCTTTTTTTTTCTTTCTTTTTTTTTGGGCAAGTTACCACAACACCATTATCCAGTAGTTTTTAAGATCAAAAATACAGCTATGTTGGTGTTCCTTGTCAATTTTACATTGTATTTTTTTTAAATGTAACTGCCTACTCCCAAACTGTCATTTGAAGTAAAACAAGTATTATTCTCCACAATTTTTTTATTGTGCATTAGAAAAAGAAAACAAATAAAATTAGACATGATATCTGACAATAGAACATAACCAAAAAGTGCATTCTATGCATCCAAAAATATAGAAAATATACAACATCAAATCATTATTCAACCAAAAAATAAAATAAAAGCCTCATGCATGTGTCCCGCTTCTTAATATAGGGGGTCAACAATGTCAAGAGTTTGTGAAAGCAGGGGTCCGTCATCCAGAAATAATTCCGAAAATCATCCGGATTATTCTCCTGGAGCTCCTGCAGCAAAGGCATATGACATAATTGGTCACCATTAATAAAGCAACCAATTCTTGGTCCAAGAATGTGGAAGAAGGTGCTCTGGTCCGATGAAACCAAAATCGAACTTTTTGGCCACAATGCAAAACGATATGTTTGGCGTAAAAGCAACACAGCTCATCACACTCAACACACCATCCCCACTGTCAAACATGGTGGTGGCAGCATCATGGTTTGGGCCTGCTTTTCTTCAGCAGGGACAGGGAAGATGGTTAAAATTGAGGGGAAGATGGATGCAGCCAAATACAGGACCATTCTGGATGAAAACCTGTTGGAGTCTGCAAAAGACCTGAAACTGGGACAGAGATTTATCTTCCAACAAGACAATGATCCCAAACATACAGCAAAATCTACAAAGGAATGGTTCACAAATAAACGTATCCAGGTGTTAGAATGGCCAAGTCAAAGTCCAGACCTGAATCCAATCGAGAATCTGTGGAAAGAGCTGAAAACTGCTGTTCACAAACGCTCTCCATCCAACCTCACTGAGCTCGAGCTGTTTTGCAAGGAAGAATGGTCAAGAATTTCAGTCTCTCGATGTGCAAAACTGATAGAGACATACCCCAAGCGACTTGCAGCTGTAATCGCAGCAAAAGGTGGCTCTACAAAGTATTAACGCAAGGGGGCCGAATAATTTTGCACGCCCCACTTTTCATTTTTTTATTAGTTAAAAAAGTTTCATAAATCCAAAAGATTTAGTTCCACTTCACAATTGTTTCCCACTTGTTGGTGATTCTTCACAAAAAATAAAAATTTTATATCTTTATGTTTGAAGCCTGAAATGTGGCAAAAGGTTGAAAACTTCAAGGGGGGCGAATACTTTCGCAAGCCACTGTATATATATATATATATATATATATATATATATATATATATATATACAGTATCTCACAAAAGTGAGTACACCCCTCACATTTTTGTAAATATTTTATTATATGTTTTCATGTGGCAACACTGAGGAAATTAAACCTCGATATAATGTAAAATAGGGAGTGTAAAGCTTGTATAACAGTGTAAATTTGCTGTCCCCTCAAAATAACTCAACACACAGCCATTAATGTCTAAACCGCTGGCAACAAAAGTGAGTACACCCCTAAGTGAAAATGTCCAAATTGGGCCCAAAGTGTCAATATTTTGTGTGACCACCATTATTTTCCAGCACTTTAACCCTCTTGGGCATGGAGTTTCCAAGAGCTTCACAGGTTGCCACTGGAGTCCTCTTCCACTCCTCCATGACGACATCACAGAGCTGGTGGATGTTAGAGACCTTGCGCTCCTACCAGAACTTTATCCGAGCAAGCAGCCAGGTCAGGAAAGGGAGGGGGCGAGTGAGCGCCCCCCCCTGAATCATACCAGGCCACATGTCCTCAACATGGGGAGGGTGCTTTGGGATCCCCAAAGCACCTTGTTCCCATGTTGATGGGGACAAGGGCCTCATCACCACAACCCTTGCATGGTGGTTGTTGGGGTCTGCGGGTGGGGGGGCTTATCAGAATCTGGAAGCCCCCTTTAACAAGGGTGCCCCAGATCCCGGCTCTCCCCTATGTGAATGAGTATCGGGTACATTGTACACATTCACAAAAAAAAGCAGTGAAATGTGACAAAAAAGCTATAGCTGTTTTTTGACAATTCCTTTATTAAAATAGAAAAAAGGCAAATCACCGCGCTATACCTTAGCTGAGTTGGTGCATAGAAACAAATTGAAAAACAGAAATTGAAAACAATCTAATGTGACAAATCAGTGATCAAAAAATCAATATAAATAGCAGCCGCTAAAACGTGAGATACACACATACAAAATGGCAAAATAGATACAAGAGGAGCAGCGCTGTGATAAAAAAGTTCTATATGATAAAACCAGAACAAAAATTGTGAAAATATTAAGCCCAAAAAAATTTGGGATAGGCTCCAAGTTCATAAATTACATAAACAGCTGGACCGTCCTATTCAAAAACCAATCTTGGATGGTAAATAGAAGAAGCGTGAATAATTGAAAATCAATGAGTCCTTCACCAAACCACTGTGATAGTAAAAATGCGCGCTTACCAAATGGCAAGCTTGGAAGAGCTTGCGACCTTAACCCGGTCGGGGCCTTTCAGGGTGAAACCATCAGGGAGAGGCACGCCACTTTGGCTTGGATTAAGCACGCTGTTCTTCCAATTACCACTCTATGTGGAGATGTGACCCCTGGCTAGGGCTAGGCGCAGGGTTCTACAAATTCTGTCTCCACTCCTGTAAGTGTGTCATTTCCTTTAATTTTTGTGTGTTTTAAAGTTCTGCTGGGCTCTATAGTTCCACAGGCAAGGGGAATCTCCAAGAGGACACTGCAGCCATCTTGGAGATTCCCCTTGCCTGTGGAACTATAGAGCCCAGCAGAACTTTAAAACACACAAAAATTAAAGGAAATGACACACTTACAGGAGTGGAGACAGAATTTGTAGAACCCTGCGCCTAGCCCTAGCCAGGGGTCACATCTCCACATAGAGTGGTAATTGGAAGAACAGCGTGCTTAATCCAAGCCAAAGTGGCGTGCCTCTCCCTGATGGTTTCACCCTGAAAGGCCCCGACCGGGTTAAGGTCGCAAGCTCTTCCAAGCTTGCCATTTGGTAAGCGCGCATTTTTACTATCACAGTGGTGTGGTGAAGGACTCATTGATTTTCAATTATTCACGCTTCTTCTATTTACCATCCAAGATTGGTTTTTGAATAGGACGGTCCAGCTGTTTATGTAATTTATGAACTTGGAGCCTATCCCAAATTTTTTTGGGCTTAATATTTTCACAATTTTTGTTCTGGTTTTATCATATAGAACTTTTTTATCACAGCGCTGCTCCTCTTGTATCTATTTTGTCCTTTATTAAAATGTCTTCTTCTTTCCCCCGCTTGTTTCTCCATTTTTCTCCTTCATCTTCCTCCGGCTGGGGGAATTGAACCAGCAACTGCTAGACAAAATTGCTACCCACTTAGACAGCAGGCAGCCTCACACATGTTGTCTGCATCTCTGTGGTGTGAACCAGCCCTAAGTCCATAGCCAGCTCAGTGTCACAAACAATATACAATATATTGGCCTATTGGGATGCCTGCCTTTAAACGCACATGAACTGTAATGGCATCCCAGTCTTAGTCCCAGTCTAAAGCCACGTACACACAATCTGATTTTCCGACAGGAAATGTGTGCCGACAGGCTGTTGGTGAAAAATCCGACCATTTGTACGCTCCATCAGGCAATTGTTGTCAGATTTTCCGCGGACAAATGTTGGGTGGCAGGCTTTAAAATTTTCAGCGTAGAAATGACTGTTATCGGATTTTCTGAGCGCGTGTACACAAGTCCGTTGGACAAAAGTCCAAAGTACAAACACGCATGCTCGGAAACAAGGACGAGACAGAAGCGGTGGGTCTTGTAAACTAGCATTCATAATGGAGAATTGACATTCTTGACGCGGCAAATTATGAAATCTCAAAATGCAGCGCACAATTCTCTTCTTCTTTAATGGGATAATAATGAAGCTGCTTTGCTGGTAATACTAATGGAGTTCTGCCAAACGGCTTTTATTTTCTAGTAATATCAAGAATAATATTATTATGCTTTTTTTTTCTTTCTTTTTTTTTGGGCAAGTTACCACAACACCATTATCCAGTAGTTTTTAAGATCAAAAATACAGCTATGTTGGTGTTCCTTGTCAATTTTACATTGTATTTTTTTTAAATGTAACTGCCTACTCCCAAACTGTCATTTGAAGTAAAACAAGTATTATTCTCCACAATTTTTTTATTGTGCATTAGAAAAAGAAAACAAATAAAATTAGACATGCTATCTGCCAATAGAACTTAACCAAAAAGTGCATTCTATGCATCCAAAAATATAGAAAATATACAACATCAAATCATTATTCAACCAAAAAATAAAATAAAAGCCTCATGCATGTGTCCCGCTTCTTAATATAGGGGGTCAACAATGTCAAGAGTTTGTGAAAGCAGGGGTCCGTCATCCAGAAATAATTCCGAAAATCATCCGGATTATTCTCCTGGAGCTCCTGCAGCAAAGGCATATGACATAATTGGTCACCATTAATAAAGCAACCAATTCTTGGTCCAAGAAATCCTCCTCGTCCTGTTCCTGGACTGGACTTGGGTCAAAGCAATAACTCCAAGGCCAATCATAAATAACACGTTATCTCCTCCGATTCTGCAACATGTCTGGTTGCCGTTCAGAAACAAACTAAAAAGCATGAAATGAAAAGTGCAAAATGAAAAGCGCTAAAGGAAAAGCGCTAATCAACACTCACCAAACTTCTACTAACTTGAAATTAGCAGAAGGAGCGCAAAGGGTGGCACTAAAGAGCTGAAAAACCATGTAGTATGTCACTACGCTCTGTTTGTTGGCAGACAATTCCTTGCCCTTTGTATGCAAGACAAAATCCAGGCACAGGCCTTCAGACAAAAGTCTGAGGAAAATCCAATTGTGTGTACGAGGCTTATGGCTGGGCTGCCATTAAAGTTCATGTGTGTGTAGAGGCAGGTGTCCCAATACTTTTGGCTAAATAGTGTATCTGGCAAGATTTACAATGGTGGTGGAACCCTCCTACACATAAATACTACATTTAGACATAGTTTTAGGACCTGGGAGATGAGACAACTTTCTCTACATGAAGCAGCATGTTTGGGATTTGAACCTAGATGCTGAGCAGAAATTCTAACCTCTAAGCCACAGAGCTGCCACATGTGAAAGCCTCCTACACATAAATACTGCATTTCTTTGGACATACAAGTGATGGAATTACATTACTCAAGAGTTTTTTTTTCTTGATTTATTCTGTGATTTTTGCTGGTTCTTTGTGGGTGGGTGAGTGTAGAATAGTGATATTACCCTCAAATTTACATTTTGATTTCTGATGTTGGTACACATCACAATTTTGGGGTCAAATTAGGATTTTTTGGAAATAATAAAAAGCACAAAAAATTGTGACTCATTTTAAATTTGCATCAGCAATGGTATTGTTTGTGGATTGTAAAGACGCCTGTGTGAGTTTGGGTAAAGATTGTTGTGAGATGGAGAGTAACAAGTGAAAGTGACAGAGAAAATTATATTTTACCAAAACATCAAAACATTCCACATTCTAGCATTCTTAAAAACAAAATATATTAAGTAGAAGCAACAATGTTGCAAAGAAAAATTTATTTCAGAGAAAGATACATTTCATCTCAACATTAAAAGGATTTATTTGGGGAAGTTACAATTGTACCATTAGAATCAATGGCTAAAACTTGCATTGGACTATAATAGCGCCGATTTTCACTCCCAAAAAATGTTTTTTAACACAGCGCTCATTCTGGTATTTACTATAGCGCCCTGTAAAAAAAGACACTGGAGCTAAAATGAGAGCTGTTTGCAGGTCTGAGCATGCTCAGTTGTGTTGGCACCTAGTTGTACAAAAATGGGGGAATTTATCTCTTCTCGGACTTTTAAAGATATTTCAGTGTAAAAATCACTTTTTCACACAGTTTAAAAGCAGATTATCTTTAAATAATATACTGCATATTTCAGTACTATTTAGGCAGTTATATCATGCTCTAAACATTATTTCCATGTGCACTACTCCATGTTTTAGTAGAGTAAGGGTTTGGGCGCTATTTGGCTTCAGGGAACTATAGTAAATTCGGGAATTTTGGGAGTATTTTTTTTACCAGCGCTATAGTGAATACTGTTTTAGTGTTAATTAGCGCGATTAGCACTAATTTGAGGTAATTAGCTCTAATTAGCACTGCAGTGCTATAGTAAATGACCCCCATGTTTACTCTTTTTTGAATCATAATTACAACAGAAACTACCCAAATGACCCTGATCAAATGTTTACATACCCCAGTTCTTAATACCATGTATTGCCCCCTTTGACATCATTGACAGCTTGAAGTCTTTTGTGGTATTTGTGGATGAGGCATTTTATCTTCTCAGCTGCATATTCCTCTTGGCAAAAAGCCTCCAGTTCCTGTAAATTCTTGGGCTGTCTTGCATGAACTGCATGTTTTGAGATCTCCCCAAAGTGACTCAATGATATTGAGGTCAGGAGACTGAGGTGGCCACTCCAGAACCTTCACTTTATTCTGCTGTAGTCAATGACAGGTCAACTTGGCCTTGTGTTTTGGATCATTGTCATGTTGGAATGTCCAAGTACATCCCATGTGCATCTTCCTGGCTGGTGAATGCAAATGTCCCTCCAGTATTTTTTGATAACATACTGCATTCATCTTGCCATCAATTTTGACCAAATTTCCCGTGCCTTTGTAGCTCACACATCCCCAAAACATCAGCGATCCACCTCCGTGTTTCACAGTAGGAATGGTGTACCTTTTATCATAGGCCTTGTTGACTCCTCCCCAAATGTAGTGTTTATGGCCAAAAAGCTAAATTTTGGTCTCATCACTCCAAATGACTTTGTGCCAGAAGGTTTGATGCTTGTCTCTGTGCTGTTTGGCATATTGTAACCGGGATACTTTGTGGTATTTGCGTAGTAATGGCTTTCTTTTGGCAACTTGACCATGCAGCCCATCTTTCTTCAAGTGCCTCCTTATTGTGCATCTTGAAACAGCCACACCACATGTTTTCAGAGAGTCCTGTATTTCACCTGACATTATTTGTGGGTTTTTCTTTGCATCCCGAACAATTTTCCTGGCAGTTGTGGCTGAAACTCAAGTTGGTCTACCTGACCATGGTTTGGTTTCAACAGAACCTCTCATTTTCCACCTCTTGATTAGAGTTTGAACACTGCTGATTGCCATTCTCAATTCCTTGAGTATCTTTTTATATCCCTTTCCTGTTTTATACAGTTCAACTACCTTTTCCCGCAGATCCTTTGGCAATTATTTTGCTTTCCCCATGACTCGGAATCCAGAAATGTCAGTACAGCACTGGATGAAAGATGCAAGGGTCTGTCAGGAGTCCAGAAACTCATTGACCTTTTATACACACACACTAATTACAAGCAAACAGATCACAGGTGAGGATGGTTACCTTTAATAGCCATTCAAACCCCTTTGTGTCAGCTTGTGTGCATGTCATCAGGCCAAGTTTCTGTTGTCATTATGATTTAAAAAGAGTAAACAGTTGATTGTTGATTGATAATAAATGGCTTCAGCCAAACACTAACCATGAGTGAAAGAAATGTTTTTGTGTTATCAGTCATATTCCCTGAAAAATGGCCAAGAAATCATAAATTCTGCCAGGGTATGTAAACTTATGAGCACAGCACAACTCTGGAGATATATATATATATACATACATACATACATACATACATACATACATACATGGCTTTTTTTCCTCAGAGAATAGACGCAGGAACCCACCCTCCCCAGTCAACTCCCTTTTCCAACCCCACCCCCTCCCGCCCCCAATCTCGCTATTCCTCGGGGAAGAGAAGTAAAGTTGTGCCAGGTGGAACACACAGAGTACTGGACTCAGGAGTGCATAACACACAGGATATATATATATATATATTTATGGTCGGAGCCCTATGTCCGATATGGACATAGATAACATTTGTAGTTAACATAAAACTTACCATCGGAAATAGACCTGGAAGTGTGGACTTACCATATGAAATGGACCTGAAAGTGTGCCTTGGTCTAATGGCCGGTATGCCAAAATAAGGGGGCATACCCTGGTTTTAAGAAATGATTATTCTGTAGAGAGAAATGAAATGAAATGAATGAATGAAATGAATGCCTTGAAATGGGGATGGGAGGGTGGGTATCGCGCACAGGAAACCGACAAGCACCACAGGTGAGCGGGCTGCTTAAATACCCCCCGGGCTCCTCCCATAAATTCAGGCCACCATACTGGCCTTCCTACTTATGGTCGGAGCCCTATGTCCGATATGGACATAGATAACATTTGTAGTTAACATAAAACTTACCATTGGAAATAGACCTGGAAGTGTGGACTTACCATATGAAATGGACCTGAAAGTGTGCCTTGGTCTAATGGCCGGTATGCCAAAATAAGGGGGCAAAAACATTCAGGTAGGGGTATAATATTTTTGGTTTTCAGGTATTCATTGAGCCAGTTTGGAGAATGCCTGTGCCATCTCTACTTGAGGATTGGGTATATACCGGGCGAAGCAGGCTGATTTCCACCTGCCTAGTCTTTTGATGACGTGGTCTGGAACCCCATGGCGGGATGCTGCGGAGGCTGCTCCGATGCGAAAGGAGTGTCCGGAGTACTGACTGGGGTTAAGGTGAAGATTGCGGAGAAGTATCCTTATGTGTTTTACAAACTGACATGCGTTTAAGGGTTTAACTGGGAATGGTAGAAGAGGACTGGTGTCCGGTTGTTCAGGCAGGAGTGAGAGGAGACGGTTAAGTACGGTGACTGGACACCAGCTGTTATTGGTTCTGTAGAGGTGAATGTCCACTCCAGAGCCTGTTTGCTGGGTTTTAGAAACCTCGAGGTGCAGGATGAAATGGCCTTGGTGGCGAAGCAAGTGCCGTCTGCATAATACTTGGTCTGTGGGGTTGTTATAGGTGAATTCGCCAGGTCGCAAGAACCCATAGTAAGCCAACTATATGGCTGCTTGTTGTACCGTGCTGGGCAGCAGACCGAATGGCGAAGTAGCCAGAATAGTCAACATATCCCTGAAGATGGGCCCCGTAATGGGTAAGCGCTTAGTGCTGATCTCTGGTTGTTGTTTCCTGGATGCCCCTTAGGATGGCTCGTATAGCGTGTGATGAGAACAGTAAAGATTTTGTGGGGTCTTCCGGGGTCACGAAATGTTGTATGCCGGCTAGGTATAGCCGAATGGTATTGTACGATAAGGCCAGCTGAGTGTGGCAGTATGAAATGAAGGCCAGTACCTGTTTGACATCTATTGGTCCTTTACGGCAGGATGTGAGAAATTGTGTTATGAGAGAGTGAGTGATTGATGAGCTGCGTTGCTCCTTGTAAATGTTGAACTAGTCCAGGGTCAGTTGTGACCAGGCAGGGATAGGGGCCGACACTGGATTGGCTCCGGGAATCTGTCTGAAAAGGAGGTGTAGTTAAAACGTGACAGTACGTCAGCAGCTAAATTGTATCTGCCTGGAATAATGCACAGTGTATGTTAAACTGATGCTGTAAGGACAGTTGTACCAATCTGCGCAGGAAGGACATGACTGCTAGGGACTTGGACCTGCCTTTGTCGATGATGTCTGCCGTGGCCTGATTGTCGGCGGTGAAGATTACTGTTTGCCCTGTCCAATGGTGACCCCAGAGTTGTGCCGCTGCCACTATGGGATAGAGTTCGAAGAGGGAAGATGTTTGAATAAAGCCGGGTATCAACAGTATCTGTTGAGGCCAGGGTCCTGAAAACCAATGATGGCCAAAAATTGCCGCGAAACCTGTGGTGGCTGCAGCATCTGTCACCACCTGGGGTGACAGGGCTGAAACCATGGGTATAATTAGGGATATACCATTCCAGGACGGGAATTCGTCCCACATAGATAGGTCCGCTATTGCTGCGGAGTCTAGATTTAAGATCTGATCGGGGTCTTGTGTTTCTGGCAGGAATCTCAGCAGGCGTGGCACGAAGGTGCGGCCTTGTGGAATAATTCGCATGGCGAAATTCAGCATTCCCAGGAGAGATTGCAACTGCTTCTTGGTACACCCCTTGGTGTGGGTGAATTTGTGAAGGACCGCCTTAATGCGGGTTAGTTTGTCGAGGGGGAGACTGGCTTGCATAGCGCAGGTGTCTAAGCTGACCCCGAGAAAGGTGATGTTATGTGTTGGGCCTTCTACTTTGTGCTCGGCGATGGGAACATTGAGTTTTCCGAATATCGCTCTGAGTTTGTCGAGGTCTCCTGGGGGCTTGCTGGGAGGTTCTATTAGTAGGAAGTCGTCCAGGTAATGGATGACTTCTTGTCACTGAGCCTTGTGTAACAGTATCCAAGCAAGAGACTGAGCGAATGTGTCGAAGAGCCAAGGGCTACTCTTCGAACCGAACGTCAGTTTTGTGGCCTAAATAATATGCCTCCTTCCACTTGATGCCATGCCAGCACCAAAGGGATGGGTGGATAGGCAGGAGCTTAAAGGCATCCGAGATGTCGGCTTTGGAAAGCACCTGTAGCTGCTTTGATGACTGCTTGTATCGCCATGTCTACGGAGGAATATTTTATGGAGAATTCTTCGGAGGGAATCAGGGAATTGAGACTGGGGATGTGGGAAGAATGAGGTGCAGACAGGTCGTACACCAA
This sequence comes from Lithobates septentrionalis, assembly GCA_037952835.1. Classification (NCBI taxonomy): domain Eukaryota; kingdom Metazoa; phylum Chordata; class Amphibia; order Anura; family Ranidae; genus Lithobates; species Lithobates septentrionalis. The sequence goes on along the minus strand of JBBDGP010000766.1, from coordinate 1,131,609 downwards.
ACGTAATTTATTTGTGAATTTGCCCTTGACAAGCCCCAACAGGGCTGACTCTCCAAGTGCTGAAAGGGGGCTGAGTGAAAGGGCCTATAACGTACTCTCGGTCTAGTTCTGTTTGTAAGAGCCGATCTATGGTTTGTTCGTCGATGGCTGCTGAACGAAGATTCCCACATTCGTACGTACTGTGGGGTAGTGAAATGAGGCCGGTGTGAAAGCCTACTGTGAAGCCCTGAATAAGGTAGGTGGCCAGAGAGGGGGTGGGATGTGAGGTGAGGTAGAGTCTTAGCCATAAGACGTTGCTTCGGTTTAGTCATGCCCTCTTCTGTTGTTTGACTTCGCACAAGTTCCTTGGGTGTGCTCTTTAGCATAAGGTGCAGATGTGGAGTAGGCGGCACTGACTGACGTTGCAGGACCCATAATTTGTAATTTTTGCAGATGGCTGCCCCTCCCACGGTTCGGACTGGGCGTCCGAATTTGTCCACCTGAGGCGTTTGTTCAGGGGCCGACTGACCCTGAAGTGCACCGGAGGTAGAGGGAAATTCGAAAGGACGTTTGAAAGTCGCATTGGCGCACCAGGTGGCAGTGTGGGTGGAGGTCTGGCAAATCGCACCTAGGGGTGAGCGTAAGCCGGAAAAAATGGCGGCAGAAGAGCTCTGTGTCCATGAGACTCCAATTTGTTGTTGTTTGGAACTGTGTGAGTCTGGCGGCAGCCTTTGCGGAAAAGGAACGGTGGTACTCGTAAAAGGAAAATCCTCCATACTTGTGGCCCAAGTCTACTACCGTATGGAGATACAATCCAGCTCTTCCCTTCTGCTGGGGGCGGCTGAGCATAGAACGTCTCTCAGTATGCCAAAGGCCAAGGTGGTGACAATTCGTGAAGGGATTGCTAACTAACTTGAAGCAATGATCTGTATGGTGCTTGCAATCTTGTGACAATGAAATGATTCGAAATGTTTGCCTTGATTATGAAATGAATGAACTGCATGACAGAGGTCCGGCCTGGTCGTGTCATGATTTGTTCGACCGTGAACCGGGCTCTGGAGCATGTATTGAAATGAGGCAACTGAAAATATTGGTGCTCCTGGGACGAGTCGGTGCCTGTTAGATGCATCTGGATTCGAATCGGAGTGCAGTATGAAATGAAATGAGAGAAATGATTATTTTTACCGAGGCTCGAATTGGTTGTGCCGTGTTAGCGACTGGCAACTAACCGAGCTCTGGTATAGATATGAAATGCGATCGGAACCAGTGATGCATGCCGTGACGAATCGGTGCACCTCAGATGCGACTGGTTTCGAAACGGTGATGTGTTGTGGGAGTGAAATGGTAGAAATTGCATGACAGCGATATGGATCAATCCCCCGATGTCTGTGACTAGCTATGATCCGGACTCTGGAGCATGTATCAGAAATGAGGCCGAGCCCTGGGGCACGCCGTAATGAATCGGTGCATCGGAGATGCGACTGGATTCGAAACGGAGCGCGGTAAGTGAGGGTGTAACATATCGTTTGCCATGACGGAGGCTCGAATCGGTCGTGCTATTGTAGCGACTGACTGCGAATCGGACTCCGGAGCATGTACTGAAATGTGGCCAATCCTGGGCACGCCGAGACGAATCGGTGTATTTTCATGCGACTGAATTCATGTCGGAACGTGATACGTGGAAATGAAATGATAACCATGACAGAGGTACAATGACTGATAAAACGTAACTCTGGAGCATGTATAGAAATGAGGCCAATCCTGGGGCACGCCGAGACGAATCGGTGCATTTTTCATGCGACTGAATTCATGTCGGAACGTGATACATGGAAATGAAATGATAACCATGACAGAGGTACAAATGACTGAGGAAACGTAACTCTGGAGCATGTATAGAAATGAGGCCAATCCTGGGGCACGCCGAGACGAATCGGTGCATTTTTCATGCGACTGAATTCATGTCGGAACGTGATACATGCAAATGAAATGATAACCATGACAGAGGTACAAATGACTGATGAAACGTAACTCTGGAGCATGTATAGAAATGAGGCCAATCCTGGGGCACGCCGAGACGAATCGGTGCATTTTTCATGCGACTGAATTCATGTCGGAACGTGATACATGGAAATGAAATGATAACCATGACAGAGGTACAATTGACTGACAATAACGTAACTCTGGAGCATGTATAGAAATGAGGCCGTAATAACTGGGGCACACCGGAACGAATCGGCGCATCTTTGGTGCGACTGGATTCGAATCGGAGCGCGGTAGGTGACTGAAATGAGAAATGATTTGAAATGTCAGAATTGAGTTTAGAAATGTTTCAGAAATGAGAAATGATTTTGAAATGTCAGAAATGATTTGAAATGTCAGAAATGAGTTTAGAATGTTTCAGAAATGAGAAATGATTGGTATCGAACTAACTTGCTTTGATAATTTACCACTTGCGACTGGCTATGGCTGTCTATCGATACCGACATGCTAGAAATGAAGCGACGTCAGCGTCGCTGTGCTGTCGAATTTGTAACATATCGAAAGTACGAGCGATATACATTGCAGTTTGTGAGATGCGGGTGAAACGAAATTTGAACTCACGGTTTTGTGACATGATATGAAAACGAAAAGTCCGACGGGACCTTACCTGCGACAGCCAAGCCAGACGCGTGGTACAAACTAGGAACGAAAAACGCGGACTTCGAAAGTTTTGAGTACGGAGTATCGAATACGGGATCTTGCGAGGCAAGAACTTGCGGACGCTGGTATATCGAATAGTCGGCCTAGTGACGTATATCGCGCACAGGAAACCGACAAGCACCACAGGTGAGCGGGCTGCTTAAATACCCCCCGGGCTCCTCCCATAAATTCAGGCCACCATACTGGCCTTCCTACATATATATATAGCAGTGCTAAGAAGTGTGTATCACACATTGTGCAGAAAAAAATTAGCATTCCCATGCACAGCTTCTCTCCTCCCCCTCCATAGCTAGCTCACCCTCTCCTCTCCGTCCACAGCTCACCCTCTCCTCCCCGTCCACAGCTCACTCTCTGTCAACATCCCACCTCATTTGCCCCTCCAGAAGTCACCTCTGCACCCCCATCCACAGACGATCTCACCTCTGCACCCCCATCCACAGACGATCTCACCTCTGCACCCCCATCCACAGACGATCTCACCTCTGCACCCCCATCCACAGACTATCTCACCTCTGCACCCTCATCCACAGACTATCTCACCTCTGCACCCTCATCCACAGACTATCTCACCTCTGCACCCTCATCCACAGACTATCTCACCTCTGCACCCTCATCCACAGACTATCTCTCTGCCCCTCCACATGTCACCTCTGCACCCCTATCTACAGCTTCCCTTTAATCTATAGCTCTGAACCTCTGCTATCTCTAATCTTTCACCTCTGCACCCCCAGCTCCCCCCATGGCTCTCACTGTGCACAATCTAATACCCAATACCCCCCCTCCACCCCCCTCCATCGTCATCCTTTTTGGAGTGGATGATAAAGGATTATATACAAGATTGTAGTAATAAAAACTGTATCATTAGCAGTAATCAGCATGGTTTAATGAATCGTTCTTGCCAAACCAATCTATTAACCTTCTATGAGGAGGTGAGCTGCCATCTATTGTAGATAAAGGAAGGCCCGTAGACGTGGTGTATCTGGATTTTGCAAAAGCATTCGATATGGTGCCCCATAAACGTTTACTGTACAAACTAAGGTCTGTTGGCATGAACCAAAGGATGAGTACATGGATTGAAAACTGGCTACAAGGGTGAGTCCAGAGGGTGGTGATAAATGGGGAGTACTCAGAATGGTCTGGTGTGGTAAGCGGGGCCCTCCAGGGTTCTGTCCTGGGACCAATCCTATTTAATTTATTCATAAACAACCTGGAGGATGGGGTAAACAGTTCAATCCCTGTATTTGCAGACGATACTAAGCTACGCAGGGCAATAACTTCTCCGCAGGATGTGGAAACCTTGTAAGAAGATCTGAACAAATTAATGGGGTGGACAACTACATGGCATATGAGGTTTAATGTTGAAAAATTTAAAATAATGCATTTGGATGCCAAAAATATGAATGCAATCTATACACTTGGGTGAGAACCTCTGGGGGAATCTAGGATGAAATAGGACCTGGGGGTCCTAGTAGATGATAGGCTCAGCAATGGCATGCAATGCCAAGCTGCTGCAAGCAAAGCAAACAGAATATTGGCATGCATTAAAAAGGGGATTAACTCCAGTGATAAAACGGTAATTGTCCCACTATACAAGACTCTGGTCCGGCCGCATCTGGAGTATGCCGTCCAGTTCTGGGCACCAGTCTCAGGAGGGATGTACTGGAACTGGAGAGAGTCCAGAGAAGGGCAACAACGCTAATAAAGGGTCTGGAGGATAATGGTTATGAGGAAAGGTTGCGAGCACTGAACTTGTTCTCTCTGGAGAAGAAACGCTTGAGAGCTGATATGATTTCAATATACAAATACCGTACTGGTGACCCCGAAATAGGGATAAAACTTTTCCGCGCAAGGGAATTTCAAAAGACACGCTGCCATTCACTAAAAGATAAGCGGTTTAACCTTAAACTGCATGTGCTTCCATCAGGGATCTTCTTGCAATGAAAAGGCAATTATGTAGAGCCAGCAAGGATCTGCTAGCAATAAAAGGGTTAATCATGTCTCTAGCCACCAGGAAACTTAGACTAGTAAGATACCTGGTGACTAGAGACATGAGTAACCCTTTTATTGCTAGTAGATCCTTTCTGGCTCTACATTTTTGGCAACTATGCAATAGGCTAGTAAGATTGCTATGGTGGCTAGAGACATGATTGTTAATCATGTCTCTAGCCACCACAGGGATCTTTATAGCTTATTGCATTGTTGCCAAGAATGTAGAGCCAGCAAGGATCTGCTAGCAATAAAAGGGTTAATGATAAACCCTTTTATTGCCAGCAGATCCATGCTGGCTCTACATTCTTGGCGACTATGCTGACATCCTGCGGATAAGGGACACCACACTGTCATACAGAGAGTCCCCATAGCCACCCAAGTGATCACTTCTAGGGGGGGGGAGTAGGGGTAGGGATCTGTGCTCGGCAAGGTCCCGCATTGACGACACCACCTGGCAGCACTGCAGTGAGTGAGAGCATCTGAGCTTCGAATGTCCTATCCATGACCTGCCTTGATTTCCGGCATGGAGCCTGGGACAAGGTTGGGTCAGGACAGGTTTTCAAAATCCATGAGTGTCCCGGACAGATTGGGACAGTTAGCAACTATGTAAATGGTTTATCTTACCTGTGTAAACTGATAAATATGGAGGAGGGCTTGTTCTTTTGAATAACAGACTTACTGGCCGGATCACCAGATGAAAAAAGAAGAAAGACATCCTTAACAAAGAAAACCAATGCAGCCATTACATCTAGGAATTGGTAAACTGCAATATAATTAATGTTTGCTTTTGGGTTTAATATTGCTTTAAAGCTGAACTTCAGGTAGGATCTTAAGTGCATCCTTACACTGGCCCAGTATAAGTATGCAAGGTCCAATGTAAGTATGCATAACTCAGAATAACAGAATGCTACTGCACTACTAACAATACCCTTTTTCCCCAGCTGCTTGCACTTAATTTGAATCACAACACTATAAGGGTCGGTTCACACTGGGGCGACTTGGGATCCGACTTGTACGCCCTCAAGTCGCCCCAAGTCGCCCCAGAAAGAGATTCAATGGGAGTGAATGGGAGCATCTTAATAGACACTACTGAAGTCGCTCTGACTTCAGAGCGTACTCCCTGTACTACTTGGATCCGACTTGGTAGGCGACCTGTACCATAGAAATCAATGGAAGTCGCCTCCAAGTCGGATCTCTCTGTAAAGTCAAGCGACTTTGCAGGGAAAACCCCTCCCTCCCAGAGAGCTGATTGTCCTGTGATTGGCCACAGCCGAAGTCGCCTGTCATGGAGGCGACTTCAAGTCGCGTTGTAATTTGCTAAAGTCGCGCTGAAGTCGCGTTAAAGCCGCGTTGAAGTCGCCGTGCAAAGTCGCGCTGAAGTCATGTTGCCCCTGTGTGAATCGAGCCTAAGCATTAACCAATATGCTGCACAATTTTGAATATTGTTTTTTGCAAATGCAGTGATCACTGCGATCTTCTGTGCCACACAACTTCTGCATACTAACCACAGAGAGTTGCTCACCCAATACCACTGCTATTCACATAACATCTTGTATTTAACACCAGGAAGAGAGAAACAGAAGCAGCAAACTGTGTGTGTATGTAGCATAAATGGAAGTGGTTACGTGTTTCGGGGCATGGCCCCCTTTGTCAAAGCTTTTATCCATGTGATATACAAACACAGTCTGCTGCTTCTGTTGGCTCTCCCTGGTGTTCCCAGGTTAATGTTCTGGTTCTAAGCATCTTACATCACATTTACCAGGAGGTGCTTGCTGGTCACCATTGACCACCTTGAAGGTTGCCACCTACTGGAGACTTATTGATATGCTTTTCAATACCTTGAGTGCTTAATTATTGTTTTTAATAATTTAAAATATTTTAATAAATACTGCACTTAGACCCCTTTCACACTGGGGCGCTTTGCAGTTTCTATAACTCTAAAAATAGCGCCTGCAAAGCGACCTGAAAGAGCTTCTGCTGTCTCTCCAATGTGAAAGCCCCGAGGGCTTTCACACTGGAGTAGTGCGCTGGCAGGACGCTAAAAAAAGTCCTGCTAGCAGCATCTTTGGAGCGGTGTATACACCGCTCCTTCAGCGCTCCTGCCCATTGAAATCAATTGGGGCAGTGAGGCTATACAGCCGGCATAGCGGTGGTTTTAACCCTTTCTCGGCCGTGGCGCTTTTACTCCCCCGCTAGCGGCCGAGAAATTGATGGTAAAGCGCCGCTAAAAATACTGACTGGTGCTAAACGTCATGGCATTGAGTAATGTACATGTTGCTTTTACAACCTATAATTTGTATGCTATGCAGCAAAGCCATGCCGGTCTATAGTCAGGATTAGATTCCTCTCTTCTTCAAGTATCATTTACATAAACCCATCTGTAAGAAGATAAACAAATAGTCTTATGAATAGATCAAAAAGAATCATTGTGGAAGATGGGATCAGAAAAAACAAGTTATTCACAGCCTTGTATAAATTATGCTAAACACTGCGTCCATATGTAAAATATTGTTCAAAGCTGTTCATCCTTTCATAGAAACGTATCACAGGTGCTTCATTCACGCTCATAAGCAACATTGGGCAAAAAACATCAAAAACATTGTTTGATTTTTTTTTATTTTTTTTTTTAGAAAAGCTCCAGGAAGTATGTAGAGATTAGTGCTGTCACTGCACATAATGTAGACCTATAGGTAAAACTTTTTTTCACTTTGGATAGAGTAAGGGGGGAGGGGGGTTATAACCACTGTCAGATTTTAATTTTTTTGCCACCTTTATCCCATTGGGGAGATTTCCCTTCACTTCCTGTCCCATAGCCAAACAGGAAGTGAGAGGACATTCCTGAAAATTAAAGGAATTTGTTGCCCCCCCCCCCCCCAGGTCACCAAAACTAGTGTCCCCTCTATTAATTTTCTGGGGACAACCCAGAATTTGGGATTTTCTTTTACTTTCACTGATAACGGTAAACAGGACAAATAGAGAGGGTGAATCTCCCTAACGGAAGCACAGACAGCATTATAAACCCAACAGGGGTTCTAATCCTTCTCCACGCTATCCAAATTTAAAAAGAAGTTTTGTCCCAATTACACTTTAGTCTCATGCAGACGGCGTTAAAAAAAAAAGAGCTGCAAAGTCAGTACTGACGGCAGGAAAAAGCGGCATAAAAACGCGTCTTGCATTTGCGTTAGACCCCTTTCATACTGGGGCTATGGCCGCGTTAGCAGCGCTTTAGTGCGGTTTAAGCGGTGATTTTTGGCTGCTAGCGGGGCGCTTTTAACCCCAAAAAAGGGGTTAAAAAAGCCTGTGTTTTTCCAAAGCACTTTTCAGGCTATTTGGAAGCGCTGCCCATTCATTTTAATGTATACAGCGCTCCCAAACCGCCCCAAAGATGCTGCTTGCAGGACTTTTCCTAACGTCCAGCAAGCACACCGCCCGAGTGTGAAAAGAGACACTGAAATGAATGGGGGGCAGTTTTCAGGTGCTATTTATAGGCTATTTAGAGGCTAAAACACCTAAAACCGCCTCATTGTGAAAGGGGTTTTAATGCACGTTTAGCCGTGTTAGCGTTTAGCAGCGTTTTTTTTTTTAAAGGACACTGCCCTCTTCTATTTTCCACTCCCAAATCACATAACTACAGCTTAAAAACGATTGATACGGCTTAATGCTGTAACCCGCATTTAGCTGCGTCAGGCGTATTTTCAGCTATAACGCAGGTCTTCTTAACGTGCTGGATCTCGTTTTTTTTTTTCTTCACTCCTAAAAGCCTATGTGTGCATGAACACATAGAATAACATGGAGAAGTGTTTTTAAGCTGTGAAAAAAAAGGGCATTGTGTGCTTGAGGCCCTAAACCTGAACTCTGGGCAAACAGCCTAATACACAGTTGTAATACAATATAGTATTTGTAATTCTGCCCAGCTGCTTTTTGATGTATTCATCCTTGTCCAACAGCACAACCACAAAGGTAACACCACTTTCTCTGTATTAAAGCCAAAAACAAACATTTATTATATGGCAGCTTACCAATTCTTAGATGTGATGGCTGCATTCGTTTCCTTTTTTCAGGCTTTCTTTCTTCTGTTTTTATTTGGCGATCCATCCAGCAAGTCTGTTTTTCAAAAGCCCAAGCTCTCCAGCAGAAAGTATTCATTTACATAGATGAGACAACCCACTTACCACTGGAGGGGGTGCTTACAATGATCAGCTTTTATTAATTCATGCAAAACCTTTATCCTAAAAGGAAAAAACTGTTTGCTGTAACTGATTATATAAAGAGTGAGCTGGAGTTTGGCTTCAATTTGTTAGTGCATATAAATCTGCCAATACATTTAACATTACCCTCTCCCCAGACTGACAGTGCTGCTGTCTGTTGTGCCTCCTGTGCTCCTTCATCCATAATTGCGTCTCACTAATACTGGAGATGTTACTGGTCAGATCACCAGGTGAAAAAAGAGAAAAAAAAATAAGAATAGAAAACTCGATTGTAAGCTCTAACAAGCAGGGCCCTCTGATTCCTCCTGTATTGAATTGTATTGTAACTGTACTGTCTGCCCTCATGTCCTCTGCGCAAACTGTTGGCGCTATATAAATCCTGTATAATAATAATAATAATAATAATAATAATAATAAAACAAATGCAGCCACAAACATATTATAACAACATGTTATAATTACCTGCTATGTGCAGTGGTTTTGCACAGAGCAGCTCCGATCTTCTTTTTAGGTCTCCTGCTGGTGATCCTGGCTCCTCCCCCTTGAGCAGTGCCCCCAGAGAAAGCCGCTTGCCCTGGGGGGCACTATTGCATTTGCCCTGGGAGCACATAGAGCTGTGGCTCCGCCCGATCCCACTCTCTCCTCATTGGTTCACTGGCTGTGATTGACAGCAGTGGGAGCCAATGAGCTCCTGCTGCTGTCTCAGCCAATGAGGAGAGAGAATTCCAGGACAGCTGAGGCTATCATGAACATTGCTGGATTGGAGGGAGCTCAGGTAAGGATTGGAGGGGAGGGGGACCGTACACAGAAGGTTTTTTTACCTTCATGCATAGTAAAAAAACCTTCAGCCTTTACAACCACTTTAATACTGCTTCAACCACATGCCGACCAGTGCACGATGATATACGTCGGCACAGTGGCATGGATGGGCAAATGGGCATACAGGTACGTCCCCTTTAAGATGCGGCGTTGTGGGCGAGCGCGCACCGTCGTGTGCTATGTGAACAAGGCATTTCCCCATTCTGCCTAGTGACATGACAGGGATCTACTGCTCCCTGTCATCGGGAGCAGGGATCGCTGTCATGTGAGTAGTAGCCCATCCCCCCCACAGTTAGAATCACTCCCTAGGACACACCTAACCCCTTGATCGCCCCCTAGTGTTTAACCCCTTCCCTGCCAGTGTCATTTACACAGTAATCAGTGCATATTTATAGCACTGATCGCCGTATAAATGACAATGGTCCCAAAATAGTGTCAAAAGTGTCCGATGTGTCCGCCATAATGTCGCAGTCATGATAAAAATCGCATATTGCCGCCATTACTAATGAAAAAAAATTAATAATAAAAATGCCATAAAACTATCCCCTATTTTGTAGACACTATAACTTTTGCGCAAACCAATCAATATACGCTTATTGCAATTTTTTTTTACCAAAAATATGTAGAAGAATACATATCGGCCTAAACTGAGGAAAAAAATAGTTTTTTTTATATATTTTTGGAGGGATATTTATTATAGCAAAAAGTAAAAAATATTGCTTTTTTAAAAAAATTGTCGCTCTTTTTTTGTTTATAGCGCAAAAAATAAAAACCGCAGAGGTGATCAAATACCACCAAAAGAAAGCTCTATTTGTGGGAAAAAAGGACGTCAATTTTGTTTGGGTGCAATGTCGCACGTCCGCGCAATTGTCAGTTAAAGTGACGTAGTGCTGAATCGCAAAAAGTGCCCTGGTCAGGAAGGGGGTACATTTTTCTGGGGCTGAAGTGGTTAAGGAATACAGAGGTGTCACCTCTCCACCCACAGCCTGCTCACTGGGCCATGATAGTGGAAATTCATCAACTCTGCTCTCTTCTCCTGTCAGTAAGTTCCCTTCAAGTAGAAGACCCCTTAATGGCTGCAAATGCTGTCCCTCCCTTTCTGGGGAGTTCACCGGAGTGGGGTTATACATTCCTAGCTTCCCCTCACTGGCTACAGGCAGCTGGTAGGTGAGGCAAACTAAAACTTCCATGCTGTGCCCAGCCATAAGGGGGTGGGGGGTCGCATTGTGGAGGCGAGGGAGGTGGCGGGAGGACGGGGCATCAAAATACACCTTCGCCTGTGTAGACAAAAATCCTTGCACCTACCCTGCCTCTTATATGCCCACCTTTAAGAAGAATTGTGCAAAAAAAAAAAAAAAGATTGGTTAAACCTACAAGTGCTTTTTTGCTACTACTTTTTCTTTATACAGTTGGTTTGAGAGTAACTTGGTTTGAGGGCGTTTTGCAAGACAAGCAACATTTTTAAATACATTTTGACTTTGATATACAAGCAATGTCTTGATATACAAGTAGCGTCATGTCACAACTGAGTATAAAAGAGCAATATGGTTACATTTAATGAAGGTACAACATTTAGAAACTCACATGGTTGATGAATAAAACAGGCACATCCAAGAATGCAGGCATCCGGGCTAAAGCTGTCCACATAGACCATCCTCCGCACCGCCTATCGACGTTGTCTCTTCCACACTGCGCTCCACGAGCGGTTCAAGCCTCGCTTTCAGATCACCTGCCCGGTAGTCTTCCCGATCACAATTGCAGACTGACAGCGGTGAGAGCCGGCGCTGCGGACAGCTTTACCCCGGATGCCTGCATACGTAGATGTTCTTCTTTTATTCATCAACCATGTGAGTTGGTAAATGTTGTACCTTCATTAAAGTGATTGTAAATTCTCGCTTTTCTTCCTATAAAAATAACAAACATATTATACTTATCTGCTCTGTTGCAGTGGTTTTGCACAGAGCAGCCCGGATCCCCCTCTTCTCGGCTCCCTCTTCTGTGATCCTGGCTCCTCCCTCCTGTTCTGTGCCCCCACAGCAAGCAGCTTGCTGTGGGGGCACCCAAGCCGAGTCACAGCTCCCTGTGTCCATTCAGACATGGAGCCCCTACCTGGCCCCACCCCCTCACTCCCCTGATTGGCTAGCTGACTTTAAATGACAGCATCGGCAGCAAATGGTGCCACTGCTGTGTCTCAGCTAATCAGGAGGGTGAATCTCGGACGGCTGAGACACTCGTGGACATCGCTGGACAGAGAGGGACCTCAGGTAAGTATTAGGGAGGCTGATGGAGGCTGCTGCACATAGAAGGCTTTTTATGTTAATGCATAGAATACATGAAGCTAAAAAACCTTCTGCCTTTACAACCCCTTTAACCACTTCAGCCCCGGAAGAATTTATCCCCTTCCTGACCAGAGCACTTTTTGCAATTCGGCACTGCGTCGCTTTAACTGACAATTGTGCGACGTGGCTCCCAAACAAAATTGACATCCTTTTTTTCCCACAAATAGAGCTTTCTTTTGGTGGTATTTGATCACCTCTGCGGTTTTTATTTTTTAGCGACAATTTTGAAAAAAACGCATTATTTTTTACTTTTTGCTATAATAAATATCCCCAAAAAATATTTAAAAAAACATTTTTCCTCAGTTTAGGCCGATACGTATTCTACATATTTTTTGTAAAAAAAAATCGCAATAAGCGTTTATTTTTGTCATTTTGTCAGCTCCATAGTAGTGCTTTACCCTAAATACCCCCTAAAATGTGTAAAAATGTGATTTGTGCTTGAAATTCTGGCAGAGTGCCAGAGGCTTTTTTTGGGGGGTCCCAAAATTATTTGAAACCCTCCCTCCCCACAACTTCTAACTCAGCTGATACCAATCCTCTATCTATCCTCAATCCTCTATCTATCCTCAATCCTCTATCTGCTGACTTTGCCAAACCCATACACACTATATACCCACCTCTTTTGTGGTCATATTTATGGATGAATTCCCCAAAGCATGTAGTGCAAGGGCCTGCCTAAATACTTTCAAATGGTACTGTTTAAAGTTTTTGTATCCTATTATTATCTTGATAGGTAATAGCAGAATGTAAAAATGGGCTAAAATGTGTACAGTGTGTATTTATCTCTTTGTATTATGACACTTCTTACCTGTCCACTGGGCTGCCAATAGTGTAAGTAAGGAGAGGCTGGCCAAAGTAACACACATTATTTATGCATTCATCACTCAATGAAGTGGAGAGAGTTACCTGTCCAAAACATGTCCCCGCCCCAAAAAAAATTCTTAAATGGCCCATGAGAGGGGGGGGGGGGAATCTGATTGGTGGACCTTATACCTTTGTCTTTAAATACTCCCTAAAATAAATGTTATACTGATGTTGGCCAAGAATGTTTGTGTCTAATCTGCTTTTCATGTCTATGTGCAAAATGATTAATTTATTTTTCTTGTTTGACTCCACAGTTTCCTTCCAACCCACAGGAATGGCAGACTGTGGCCTCCCACTTTTCCCAGCGGTGGGACTTTCCTAACTCCATTGGGGCAATTGATGGGAAACACGCCCACATCGTCCCACCACCCAACTCAGGGTCATACTATTACAACTACAAGGGGTTCAATGGTATTGTGATGTTGGCGGTGGTGTCGGCTACTTACGAGTTCCTGTATGTGGACGTGGGGAAGAATGGCAGGATGTTAGATCATGGAGTCATTGCCCACACGGAGTTCTACAGGCGTCTCCAGAATGGCAGCTTGGACTTGCCACCTCCAGAAGACAATGCGGAAGGACTTCCATTCGTCTTCGTTGCGGATGAAGCGTTTGCGCTGGGGGACCATCTTATGTGGCCATTCCCTATGAGGACCCTCACCCCGGACCAGAGGGTTTTTAATTACCGGCTGGCCAGAGCCAGAAGAGTGGTGGCCGGTTCTGCCTATTTCTTACACCCATACACATGGCGGAGTATAAACTCAATCACATCATCCTGGCTTGCTGTGTTCTCCACAATGTTTTAAGGAGAAATTCTGTGAACTATGCTGGCTCAGTTGGGCCTGAAGCCAAGGTTATTAATCTCAATTAACCAACCCTGACAGCACTTGAAGCTGGCCGTCCTGGCTTGCCCCCCCCAAAGTGCCCGCGAGGTCCGTCTAAGATACATGGAATACTTTGCGGGTAGGGGGGCCATCAATATGCTAAACAATGTCTGAGACATTTTTTAAATAAAAATATTTTAAACTGAACAAATATTTGCTTAGATTTACTGCTTTTGGGAGTCCTGAAAATGGCGTGATTGTGTCAAATTAGAAAGCACTGTTGGGTGTTATTTACTAAAGGCACTTTGCACTACAAGTGCACTTGAGACTGCACTGAAACTGCACTTGTAGTGCAAAGTGGATTTGCCTTTAGTAAATAACACCCATTGTCACAGAAAACACCAACTTTACAACAAAAAATGCTTTTGAGCATTGAAAGAAGAAGCCACACATTGTTTAATCTCAATCTTTTTAGTCAAAGCACAATCACATATGCATTTATAAAAGGTTTTTAAAACAAACCAGCATGTTTGTTGTATAACAATTTTTTAGTTAACATTAAAAGTAGAAATTGCCTTTTAAGGTAAAACAGGCATGTTTAAAACCATAAAAATATACACAAATCTGGAACTTACAAAGTTCAACTTTTGTAGAACTTGAAGGCAATATCAGACATAAGTATTTATAAACTGCATTTGATATTGCGTTCAGGTGGGGTGAAGTCACCCCTGGAAAAGCCAAATTTTGAAGATGCACACAAATTTCCGAATGTCAACATGTGCTAGCTGCCATCATGGGGGATCAAGGGACATGTTTTGTGGGTGCAACCCCTTCCTCTCAGCTACTTTGTTATTGAGGAAGGGGTTGCACCCCCAAAATGCGTACATTGATCTCCCGTGATGGCAGATAGCACATGTTGACACAGTGTGTGCATCTTAAAAATTTGGCTTTTTGAGAATATGTCAAAAAATGTGAAAAATATTTTCTGGGAAAAAAGCAGGAAAAATTAGGGATTTCAAGGGGTTTTAAACTCTCCCTAAAACATCAATGATGTTCTTCATTCTGTTTTGAACATCATTGATGTTTTGCTTGATGTTTTCCAAGTCCCTATTACACCCCATGATCTCCCCGATCAGGATCTGGACACTTTCACTGGTGAAATGACCTTGATCCACAACATCACGATCACCTAAAAATATAGAAATAAAAACACACCATGTATTATAAATTATGCCGGCATTCATCTCTTACCTGAGCCTGTGGTTGCAGACACTCACCTGTTGTGGTGACAATTTCCATCAAATCTCCCTCCTCCTCCTCTGCTTGTCTTTGGGGGATTTCCACTTCTTCATGAGGTGGGGGGTCCGTGGTCTCCTCTGATAAGTGGTGTCCTCCGAGTCTTTTCTCCCCTATGTAAAAAAAATAGGTATACTTAGCACACAGATATTTGATGGCAGAAATAGGAATTTGAAACATTGCTTGGAAGTGGGGCACAATTGTCTGTTTTGGCAGAGTTCCAAGATGAAGAAATATTGTTTTCTTTTGTCAAGCTTGAATAATTACCTGTTTTGTGCAAGCTTCACAGATGGAGACACCCCTATAGTATATACTGGAGCACCTGTGTGGACCCCCTAATAAAAAGGTTGTTCTTGTGTTCCACACTAGTGCTCCAGCGTCCAGATGTGTAAACAGCTGCTGAGTGTCCTCTCCTTACAAAGAATCTAGTTTGCATTTCATTCTAGTTACAAACCCATCTAGACAACAAAATTATTTGAAGAGAAGTAGGCCAGAAAAAATGTATTGAAATGCATCTGGACAAAACATGGTGTTTTATTGGCCGAACGAACAATGTTTCCTACGAATGATCAATGTGTCCATGAACATGAAAGTTGCCATTTTAAACTGTACAACAGTAAAGAAAAGCACATGGAGCAGCACGAACTTTATAAAAATAACGAATAGGAACACAGGACAACTACTTACTTTTTTGCAGCACTCTACTGATCCTTCTGTACTGATCATGCTCCATTAATTTGAGGTCCGACCACTGCTTCCTGAGTTGATCCTTGGATCGACGTACCCCAAAATTCCTGTGCAGACTCTTGACAACTTTAGTCATGATCTTGGCCTTTCTGACATTGGGGTTTGGGTAAGGTCCATACTTCCGTCATAGTCGGCCCTCTTCAGGATGTCGACCATCTCCGCAAAGGACATATTTGAAGCCTTAAATTGTCTACTCCGGGATCGTGACGTTTCTGACTCCGGGCTTTCCTCCTCCTTGTTGCTGTAATTAACACGCACCTGCTCTGTCTCCGCCATGTGCTCTTCCCCACTGCGCCAAACGAGAAGGGGTGGGGAATAGACTAGAATGAATGTAAGGGGCGGGCGGAGTTTCACGCATGCGCAGTGTATATAAAGTGTAACACACGTGCGTAGTACGTACGATCTGTGAGTGGAGGAAGGAGTATCGGAAAGCGCTGATCATCATAACGAAGGTAACATTTAAACTTGGGCCTATACTGCTTATAGATTGAGGCCTATATTGGGACAAGATTAGGAGAGTTTAGCTTGACATTATGGTTTGTCTTGTGTTGTGTCTTGCAGAGAAAATGGATGGCTTCAATGACCACAATTTCCTCCCCCTGTTCATTGACAAGTACAGGGAGCTGTCCTGTCTGTGGCAGGTGAAACATCCGCATTATAATCATAAACAAAAGAGGCAGGCAGTGCTGGAGAAACTGCTGGAGTTGGTGAAGCCGGTGGTCCCCACAGCAACCATCCCCTATTTAAAAGCCAAAATTGGTGGGCTGAGGAGCACTTATCTTAGGGAGCGCAAGAAGGTCCAGGATTCCCAGAGATCTGGAGCTGCAGCAGATGACGTTTATGTCCCCAGGCTGTGGTACTATGAGAGACTGCGATTTCTGTCAGACCAGACTGAAGTCAGGGAATCCCACTCAACCCTTCCTTCCACTCTTCCTTCCACCCTATCTTCCACCCCAGCTGAGGCTTCCGATGTCCAACCTAGGACTTACAGCCAGGAAGAAGTGGAGGAGCCCAGCTTGAGCCAGGTATAGCATTGTTATACAGATTTCTGGTCAATAAATAAATGATGTTTACTAGATGTTATTATTGATCACTAATTGCTGATTTAATAAAGTGTTTTACATATCAATAGACAGTAGTGGGCAAAAATAATTGGGACAAAAATGAAAAATTCTGGGCTCAGAATGATAGTCTGTTATATTTGTTAACATTCAATTTGCAACAGTCATTAGGTGAAAATGGTGTGTGATTGATGAAGAAAAAACTACAACTATGTCCCTTTTTCATACACGGGAAGACCTCAGCCAGGAGGAGGCTGTGGAATGTAGCACACAGGAGGAGACTGTGGAATGTGGCACACAGGAGGAGGCGGGGGTTAGTGGCAGCCAGGAGAAGGCCGGCCCAGTAGGAACCTCACAGAATCCCAGGTTCCTCCCCTCCGCCTTCCAAACAAAAGACCCAGGAAGGGGAGTAATGTGCAGGATTCAGCACTCAGGCTGATTCAGGAGGCTTCTGCGTCCCTCAGAGCCACCCCCACTCGTGAAGAGGCCTTTGCCTCCATGGATGCCACCAAACTGCAGGACATGCAGGAGGACTAACGCCTCATGTGTGAGGAAATCATTTATCAAACATTAAATAAGGGGTTGAGGGGCAAAATCACACCCAATACCCACCTGAGTGAGTTGCATCATCCTCCTCCTCCTCCTGCCACAACTCCACCTCTACAGACACAGCGTGGAAGGAAGCGTTAAAGGAAGACAAGAGAGTGAAGGCCCTGGGTTCAGTCTGGTCTGACAAAAGATGCAGGCTCTTGTATGACCACAGCCTGGGGACATACATGTCATCTGCTGCTGTTCATGATTCTCTTGGACTTCTGGACCAGATTGTACTCCCTTATATATGGACGCCTCAGGCCACCAATTTTGCATTCAAATAATTGATGTGTGCACTGGGGGCCAAAGGCTTCACCAATTTCTGCTGTTTCTCCAGTGTTGCCTCCCTCTTTATTTGGTTATGACCCACTAATACATTTTTGGTTTGATTTATTATACTCGCCTATGTGTGTTTTCCTTCAAAAAGGACAGTTTGTTTGTGAGGAGGCAGGTACTTTTCAAAAGTACAATGTGAAATTAACAGGAGACACCAACACCAAGCAACCTCCTTGAGATTAAATAATACAAGATAATAATGGTGTTGTGGTAACTTGACACACAAAACACACCCAAAACTATTCTGGAGTAAAAAAAAAAAAAAAAAAAAATTAAGAATAAAACACAAGATCAGGATTTTAAAAAATCCAAAAAAAACATATTTAATATAAAAACATCCAAAAAATAATATTTTAAATAATAAAGAAAGAAGTTTGTGAGAAGTCTGTGAATATGAGCAGCAAAACAACTTCATTCTTCTAGCATTATAAAGAAGAACAGAGTGCGCTGCATTAAACAATTTAAAACATTGCAGACTGACAAAAGTGCTGTATCCATTACGAACGCTAATTTTACCAGACCGAGCTGTTCCGTCTCGGAATTTATTCTGAACATGCGTGGCACTTTGTGCGTCGGAATTGTCCACACACGGTCGGAATTGACGCGATCGGATTTTGTTGTCGGAAAATTTTATAGCCTGCTCTCAAACTTTGTGTGTCAGAAAATCTGATGGAAAAAGTCCAATGGAGCCCACACACGGTCGGAATTTCCAACAACAAGCTCCGATTGCACATTTTCCGTTGGAAAATCGGACCGTGTGTACAGGGCATTAGAGGCGCCTCTCTTCTGTTTTATACTCTGTAGCTCCTGCTGGATTTTGCTTCTAATCCCCTTGTGGAGGCTTCCATTTGTGGATGGACATTTTATGGTTACACAACCCATCACATTGCTATAATCTTTTTATATGGACTATAAACTGAATGACTTATGAATAAATGGTTGTGGAACGAATCATCTGCGTTTCCATTATTTCTTATGGGGCAATTTACTTTGATATACAAGTGCTTTGGATTACAAGCATGTTTCCAGAACAAATTATGCTCGTAATTCAAGGTTTTACTGTATTGGCTTCTGGAATTTCCAAATGCAGCAATTTAGAAATTGGATGAAAGGTTTAGCACTGGGAAACAGTTTTTGATAGATAGATAAATAGTGCATTTTATATAGAGTACAACTATATGGATCAGACCAAAATGAGGGACAAATGAGGAGGAAAGAGGGACATTGTTCCTGGTGAGGGACAGTCCCTTGAAATCAGGAACAGTTGGAAGGTGTGCTAACGCGCGTGTCCGAAACTGCATGCCAAAATGCATGGAAATCAAGTACCTTTGTTACTCGCCGATTATATATGTTATACGCCGATCCCCCGTCGATTGTGAGCCTTTTAGCGGCTTTTGGATGCTTTTGGCCGTTCTCGGTGGCTTTCGGCCGCCTCCGGCCTTTCTCGGCAGTTTTCGCCCATTCTCGGCTGCTCTCGCAGTCCCGCGTGAGCTGCCGAAAGCCACCAAGAGATGCCGAGTGCGTCCAAAAGCCGCAGAGAATGGCCGAAAGCCGCAGAGAATGGCGGCGCCATTTTTAAACGGCAGTGTACTGACAAGTCTGCAAATAAAACAGGGGCAAGGCTGCAGATGGACACTGACAAGGCTGCAATGATGGACAAGGCTACAGATGGACACTGCCAAGGCTACAGATGGACACTGACAAGGCTGCAATGACACTGACAAGGCTGCAGATGGACACTGACAAGGCTGCATTTATAGGCATTTAAATGTAAGTTTTTTTTTCCTTAAACTTCCCTCCTAAAAGTTTTTTTCCTTAAAATTCCCTCCTAAACTTGGGGTGCTTGTTATACGCCGGCGCCTGTTATACGCTGATAAATACGGTAACTTGCATTTTGGTGCAGCACGATTTTATAAAAGCTGCTTGCACTTCCTTTGTGTGCCTTTCATGCGTAGGACAGCCCAATGAAGAGGCTACCCCATATGAGGTGTACCAAAATGCGCAAAACCATGGAGCGGAGCCTAACTGCCAGCAAGATCCCACTTACAAACATCAGTAAATTATTACTTCTGTACAGATGTAATGCTTTTATGTGCTGTGGTGCTCTGCATTAAAAAATGCTGCAAGTCCGAACACAAGCACAACACAGCAGAACTACCTGAATGAGCCCTTAGGCCCCATTTCAGATTTCTCAGTGTCCTTGCCTTATGTCACAGGTTGACGTGTATTGCGTTAAGGCAGCCAAGTCATTATAACTGGGCTACCAACACATGACTATGGTAAGACAGATGCAAACTCCCCTTCTCTTGTTGTACCCCTAAGTAAATAACAAGGCGACACCCTTTTGAAGTAAAATTGTCCGTATCGGCCATTTATTAACAAATAACCAAAACACATTTTATTTACAAAAACAATAATCTCACAGATAGAAATTAAACCAGGTTGCTGATCTTTGAAGGCATTGAAAAGACCCCAAATCGATTTAGTATCTGTCAGAAACCATAAAATCAGACCAAGACAGAAGTACAGTTAAATCACACTTGTTTAATAATAAAAGTAAAAAGAGCAAACGTAGTCAAAACATAGCCAAAGTTCAGTAACCGGAATGAATAGTCAGCCAAGCCAGAAGTCAGGGATCGCTGGAGATAGTCTCTGTGATGTTGACCAAGGCGACGGCAGAGATCCACTGGGCTGAATGGCTTAAGTAGGCAGGACTGATGAGCAGGATATCATCAACAGCTGAGTAACTGTGGAGAGATGGGAGCTGGCAATTAGCCGACAGCTGAGCGACCAGCTCTGAAAAGGAAGTGCTGAGCCCAGCCTTGATGGTATCAGCGTGACCAAACAAGGTCCCCAGTCGCGACACACTGACTCGAGGACGATACCAAACTCTCCACTTTACAATGCTGATAACCATATGCCCAATGCCCAGTTAAACCTTGGTTAACTGCCATCCTACCGAGGACCCCATACCATAGATGGTTCCCCACTATGCCATATCGGTATTAATTTAGTAGGCCTCCAAAGATCCCAACTGCCATACCATTACAACAGTCATTACAGGACGTCCATTCCACAAAGAAAGGGGCATGAGGAAGGGAAGCTGCTTCTTTGTCCGATGACCTCCGACTGACCACCGGACCCTTGACCCCTCCCTTCCTGGACCTGCAAACCCCTTCTTTGCCAACCCTACCTAACTGGACATCTAAACAGTAAGTTAACCCCCTAAGTCCTGCTTGCCCTGCTACCCAGTCATGCCAGCCCTACGCTTATTTCTTTCTCTTTTTGCTATGGGCTTATCTTAACGGCCTAAAACAGTGACATTACTTTTTTTAACATTACACACCACTATGTGAGTTCCGGTTCCTTGCAGTGTGACTGAATTGCATCCTACTGTAACCTGTAACCTTGTGCTGCTTTAACGCACATTAACCACTTCAGCTCCAGAAGGTTTACCCTCCTTCATGACCAGGCAACTTTTTGCAATGAGGAAAAGATGATCCGCACTCCGGTAATTGCTCTTAAAAAGTGTAATATTTATTGACAAGCCACATTGACCAAACGCAAATGAGAACAGTTGACGCGTATCAGCCTATAAGTCCTTAGTCATAACCACATTACAGACATGAAACTTTGAAATAAATAGTAGCTCTAAGGATAACTGTCTCCACCCATTAATTGTCTTATTTGACTACAGGCAATTATCCAAAAAAAGGGGAATACTGCAATACTGCATATTGGGTGATCCATATGTATGCCACTATTTCTCGCACACCTTATAGCGATAATAAGTACGTGTGTACTTGCTCATGCACATATACATGATTAAAACACACCATGAGATTCAAAAAACATTAAATACAAAAAGTAAAAAATAAAAATAATAATCCAGGTATGTGAAAAAAGACACCAGAGGAGGAAAAGAGAGAAAGAGAGAGGAGGCTCTGGGTAGAGGCATGCCTAATGTAGGTGCAAATCCAGATCCCACCTCAGGTTTAACCCCCGAGGCGATCTAGCTTTTAATCTAGAAATCCACCATGCTTCTCTCCCCAGAAGCCTTTTCTCCCTCTCACCACCTCTGGGCGAGTGAGACAACCGTTCTATTCCTCTAAAGCAGAAAGAGGAGAGATCGCCCTGGTGACATTCCCTAAAGTGATGTGTTGCATTCAAAATATTTCTAGCATTTGGATTATTTGTGTCACAGTAGTGTTCCCCTATAAGGGCTCTCAAAGGACGTGTGGTACAGCCTACATATATGAGGCTGCATGAAATACAGGTGATCAGGTAAATTACATAATTTGTGCCACAATTGATGTATTGCTGTTATTGATGTTTAGAGAGTCCCGGAGCCATACAGCAAGGCAAATAGGCGCAGGGACGGCATGACAGTGCTGGACAGCACAGTTGCCGCCTTAAGGATGAGTTTCCCCTTTTAGAAAAGGGGAGGGCAGTTTAGCCCACGCTTAGAGAGAAAAGTAAGAGAGAGGGGAAGTGACGCCAGTCACAGAGCGGAGAAGGAAGAGATTCCCACCCTCCCGCCCTATTTGGTACATATAGGGTTACAGGGTTGTTGGGCTGAATTGGCTGTGTTGGGGTTGCTGGAATTGAGCAGTAAAAGGTTACATGTATGGAACATGTAGTACCCATCCATGGGATGGGAGTTGTTTATGGTACCCATTAATTTGATGGGGGTTATTTGGTACCCATCCATGGAAGGTACTTTTAGGTTACGATGGGGTAACCTGGAAGGGGTTAAAGGTTAGGTCACTGGGAACGTTGGGGTAACGCCTCCGAGTCAGGGGGTTGCCGGCTGGAGGCCAAAAAAGTTAAAAGAGGTTGTTTGTAGTGACCAGGGGTAGAGTTGTTTTTCCTATATTACCCCTAAAAAGTTTATTAAAAAATGTTATGGTTATTTATTGTTATTTATGTAAATTTATAGTTGGTAATAAATAGGTCGTAAAGGCCATTTACTCCAAGAACCGGGTCGTGTCATTTATAAGGTAAAAGGAGGGGGATACATTTGGGGTAATAGGTCACCAGTAGACTGGGCTTAAGTCCTACAAATGTCAAGTAAACTCTTCATCTGTAGTTGTGGCAAAAAAAGTTTTACCCAGATCACAAAAGTTACAATACTTCCAGGTTTTTATATTACAAGAGTAACTACCAGGATAGGAGAGCCAGGTGGGTTGGCATGGTTTACATGAAAATAGACTAGGTGATAGTGCAGTCCCCAGTGTGGGCGCATGTCAGCTAGAAAAAAGGCCACCTGCTTGCAGAATCCCATTTAAATCTTTATCTGTATGTAATATTGGCAGATTCTTTTTTATTATTCTGACTATTTGATTTTATTCTTTGGAAATTGTGGTTACAAATGTAATGGGTTTACCCGTTTTTCTATTTCTAGAGTTGTAAGGTTGATGAGGTTTGCTCTTATTTTTATTTTTTATTTTAGTTTTAGGCTTATCTGACAGTAATTCCTCTCTGTAAATCATCAAAACCCTTTCTAGTCCTTGGTATATAACAGATTCGTTATAACCTCGGTCCAATAAGCGCTGATGAATGACCTTACATTCTAGTTCTAAGGTTGAGTTTGTTGCGATACGGCACTGCGTTATTTTAATTGACGATTGTGCGGTCATGCAACGATGTGCCGAAATAAACTTTATGTCCTTTTTTCCCATAAATTGGGTTTTCTTTTGGTGGTATTTGATCACTTCTGCAGTTTTTATTTTTTGCGCTATAAACAAAAAAAGACTGACAATTTTGAAAAAAAAAACATTTTTTTTTACTTTCTGCTATAAAACACACCCAATAAAAAATGTAAAAAAAAAAAATCGAATTTCTTCATCAATTTAGGCCAATTTATATTCTGCTACATATTTTTGCAAAAAAACCTCAAAAAACAATAAGCATATATTAATTGGTTTGCGCAAAAGTTATAGTGTCTACAAACTATTGGATATATTTTTGTTATTTTTATTTATTTATTTATTTTACTAGTAATGGTGGCGATCAGTGACTTATAGCGGGACTGCGATATTGTGGCGGACAAATCAGACACCTAACTGACACTTTTTGGGGACCAGTGACACTAAATACAGTGATCAGTGCTAAAAAATATGCACTGTACTAATGACACTGGCACAGAACGGGTTAACATCAGGGGCAATCAAAGGGTTAAATGTATTCCTAAGGAGTGCTTGCTAACTGTGTGGGGGGGTGGTTGTACTGTGGGAAGGCAGAAATCTGTGTTTTTGCTTAGCAGAAACACAAGATCACTGCCTTCCCTTGTCACAGAATGGCGATCTTCCTTGTTTACATAGGCGGATCGCCGTTCTGTGTGTGCCTCGAACAATCGACAGGTCCCGGCGGACATTGTGTCCGCTGGATCCGCTGATTGGCTCCCGCTGTGCCAAAACACCATCTGTGGCACACGTGTGCGACCCAGACCCGGAAGTGCACAATCACATACCTGTACGTGATTCTACACAGAGCAGCCACTCTGGTTAGTAAATCTGCGTGGGGTGGTCCGCATCTGGTTAATGCATGTTAAAGTGTATCTTTGGTGAAAATATAAAATCTTATGTTCATTTCCACATCATATTTAAATTATTTCCTGCTTACTCCGATTAATCAAATTAATCTAAAAGCTTGGAAACTTACTTTGTGAGGATCTCCACACATTTTCTTCCCTGAATTCTGTGACACGTAGTCACTATGCCCTGTGAATAGGCACTGCTGTGTCTTTTCGCAGAGCCTGCCTGCTACTCTACAGGGGTGCTGAGTCAGTGCAGGAATCCAGAAGCAAGGTATCATGGGAATTGTAGTCCTTAGGAATGGAAAGTAAACAGCCGAGGAAAAGCTGCAAAGCATGCTGGGAATCCAGGAAGTTGTGGAAAGAGATGGCCAGCAGACAGGCAGCACTCAAAACAAGTAGGATTACCGGTATATTGGATTGTCAAATATAACTTTTGATTGTATTGTTATTACAACGCTGATGTTATGCAATGAAAGTGTATGCTGTTCCTAAAATCATATTTTTTTAGTAGGGATGGGACACGGAGCATCACCGCTCCTGGTAAAGAGTCAATGACAAAGCTCTTTACCCATGTAAAATAAAGAAAAAAACTGCGCTTAGAAGGTAAAAAAAGTAAACACCAGCTGCGGTTACAAGTGTAGCCCACCATATAAAATCAAAAAATAAGAAAACCGCGCTATAAATGATAAAGGAGTCCAAATTACAGTCCCATAGCCAAAAATGAATAGTCCCAATGTTGATCCGGGTCAAAATTTCATCCAAACGAGACAGTAATAAATAGACACAATCAGCGGAACACTCCAACATCAGTTGCGCTTACCAGAAGTAAGATTGTAAGGGCGAGTGGCTTAAACCCAGCCTGGGCCTTTAGATGTCTACTCCAAATGGGACAGGAAGGGCGCCCTCATCCCGTGTATCCACAGATATAGTGCAAAAAAATATATAGTGTAATATTGTTTTGACATCTGTCACACCAAACAGAAAAAGTGGCCACCCAAACAATCCTTGAATCACGTGTGATCATAAAATCTTACGCTAAGTAGCTAGGATGGTGGGGTGAGTGTCATGCAATCATGCAAACACAGGTGGAAAAAAGGAATAGTAAGTAAATGTAAGCTGCAACGACTTCCAAACCTGCTTACCAGATATGAGATGGATAGTCAGCATATATAAAACACTCCAGGTGAAAAAAATATATGGAAAAAGAAAACTCCTATTCAGTGTTAAAACACAATAGTGGTGCAGGCTGCTTACCAGAGGGCTGACCCTCATATGCAGATAAGTGGAAACACAAGAACCGCCACCAAGGGATAAATAAGGCAAACCTTCGGGATTGTCCCCTTACCAGACAAAAAGGACATATAAGGCGGATGTATTATGATCTCAACCTCACTTCCAACCGGAATGGCGTACCCCGTCTTATCCTCTCCGTCCAAGCTCGGCAGCATATAAATAATGGAGAGCCAAATAGTGTAATACTGTCTATATCACATTTATTAAAAAAGAAAGACACTTACATAGGTCGAATATAAAAAGCTGAAGGGTATTAGAAACGAAAACGAAGCCGGCCGGCCTCCGGACACACTCCCGTCCTCAAATGAACAGCGTGGTGACGTCAGCACGCCCCTCCCAGACGCGTTTCGTCATACGTTTGACGTTCTCAATGGGGAACTACGTCATACGTGATATAGACAGTATTACACATACGTTTGACGTTCTCAATGGGGAACTACGTCATACGTTTGAGAACGTCAAACTATGACGAAACGCGTCTGGGAGGGGCATGCTGACGTCACCACGCTGTTCATTTGAGGACGGGAGTGTGTCCGGAGGCCGGCCGGCTTCGTTTTAGTTTCTAATACCCTTCAGCTTTTTATATTCGACCTATGTAAGTGTCTTTCTTTTTTAATAAATGTGATATAGACAGTATTACACTATTTGGCTCTCCATTATTTATATGCTGCCGAGCTTGGACGGAGAGGATAAGACGGGGTACGCCATTCCGGTTGGAAGTGAGGTTGAGATCATAATACATCCGCCTTATATGTCCTTTTTGTCTGGTAAGGGGACAATCCCGAAGGTTTGCCTTATTTATCCCTTGGTGGCGGTTCTTGTGTTTCCACTTATCTGCATATGAGGGTCAGCCCTCTGGTAAGCAGCCTGCACCACTATTGTGTTTTAACACTGAATAGGAGTTTTCTTTTTCCATATATTTTTTTCACCTGGAGTGTTTTATATATGCTGACTATCCATCTCATATCTGGTAAGCAGGTTTGGAAGTCGTTGCAGCTTACATTTACTTACTATTCCTTTTTTCCACCTGTGTTTGCATGATTGCATGACACTCACCCCACCATCCTAGCTACTTAGCGTAAGATTTTATGATCACACGTGATTCAAGGATTGTTTGGGTGGCCACTTTTTCTGTTTGGTGTGACAGATGTCAAAACAATATTACACTATATATTTTTTATATATTTTTTTGCACTATATCTGTGGATACACGGGATGAGGGCGCCCTTCCTGTCCCATTTGGAGTATACATCTAAAGGCCCAGGCTGGGTTTAAGCCACTCGCCCTTACAATCTTACTTCTGGTAAGCGCAACTGATGTTGGAGTGTTCCGCTGATTGTGTCTATTTATTACTGTCTCGTTTGGATGAAATTTTGACCCGGATCAACATTGGGACTATTCATTTTTGGCTATGGGACTGTAATTTGGACTCCTTTATCATTTATAGCGCGGTTTTCTTTACCCATGTGATCAGCTGTGTCCAATCATAGCTGATTGCAGTTATTCCTCTCCTCACTCTGACAGCGCATGAGAGGAGGAGAGCTGATCAGCAGTATTTCCTCACAGGGGAGATCTGCATACATAATCAGTGCCCTGATTGTCTGTGCAGCCCAATCAGTGCCCAGCAGTGATGCCAATCAGTCCCCATCAGCGATGCCTTTCAGTGCCCATCAGTGCCTGCTCATCAGTGCTGCCCATCAGTGCCCATCAATGCGGCCAATCAGTGCCCATCAGTGCCACCTATCAGTGCCCATCAGTGCCACCTATCAGTGTCCATCAGTGCCACCTATGAGTGCCCATCAGTGGCACCTATGAGTGCCCATCAGTGCTGCATTTCAGTGCCACCTATTAGTGCTGCATATTAGTGCCTTCTCATCAGTGCTGCGCCATCATTTGCCCATCAGTGCAGCCTATCAGTGCACATCAGTGAAGGAGAAAAATTACTTATTTTCAAAATTTAAAAAAAAACAGAAGCTAAGAAAAACTTAAAAAAAATGTCAGTCTTTTTTCATTTGTTTAGCAAAAAATAAAAACTCAGCGGTGATTAAATACCACCAAAAGAAAGGTTTGTCTCAAAAAAATGATAAAAATTTTGTTTAGGTTGCATGACCGTGACCAATTGTCATTCAAAATCCAGAAAGCTGAAAATTGGCCTGGGCAGGAAGGGGGTAAAAATGCCCAGTAGGCTAGTGGTTTAATTGCAACTACAAAAAATATAGCAAAAAATAAATAAAATTGTTTATATACTGTATATATATATATATATATATATATATATATATATATATATATATATATACACAGTATCTCACAAAAGTGAGTGCACCCCTCACATTTTTGTAAATATTTTATTCTATATTTTCATGTGACACTGAAGAAATGACACTTTGCTACAGCGAAAATGTTCAAATTGGGCCCAATTAGCCATTTTTCCTCCCCAGTGTCATGTGACTTGTTAGTGTTACAAGGTCTCAGGTGTGAATGGGAAACAGATGAGTTAAATTTGGTGTTATCGCTCTCACTATCTCATACTGGTCACTTGAAGTTCAACATGGCACCTCATGGCAAAGATCTCTCTGATGATCTGAAAATTTTTTTTTGCTGTACATAAAGATGGCCTAGGCTATAAGAAGATTGCCAAGACCCTGAAAACTGAGCTGCAGCACGTGAACAAGACCATACAGCGTTTTAATAGGACAGGTTCCACTCAGAACAGGCCTCGCCATGGCCGACCAAAGAAGTTGAGTGCACGTACTCAGCGTTATATCCAGAGGTTGTCTTTGGGAAATAGATGTATGAGTGCTGCCAGCATTGCTGCAGAGGTTGAAGGGGTGGGGGCGGGGGTGGTCAGCCTGTCAGTGCTCAGACCATACGCCTCACACTGCATCAAATTGGTCTGCATGACTGTCATCCCAGAAGGAAGCCTCTTCTAAAGGTGATGCACAAGAAAGCCCGCAAACAGTTTGCTGAAGACAAGCAGACTAAGGACATGGATTACTGGAACCATGTCATGTAGTCTGATGAGACCAAGATAAACTTATTTCGTTCAGATTTGTCAAGTGTGTGTGGTGGAAACCAGGTGAGGAGTACAAAGACAAGTGCATCTTGCCTACAGTCAAGCATTGTGGTGGGAGTGTCATGGTCTGGGGCTGCATGAGTGCTGCCAGCACTGGGGAGCTACAGTTCATTGAGGGAACCATGAATGCCAACATGTACTGTGACATACTGAAGCAGAGCATGATCCCCTCCCTTCGGAGACTGGGCCGCAGGGCAGTATTCCAACATGATAACGACCCCAAACACACCTCCAAGATGACCACTGCCTTGCTAAAGAAGTTGAGGGTGAAGGTGATGGACTGGCCAAGCATGTCTCCAGACCTAAACCCTATTGAGAATCTGTGGGGCATCCTCAAATGGAAGGTGGAGGAGTGTAAGGTCTCTAACATCCACCAGCTCTGTGTCCTCATGCACATATATATAAATATATATATATACTGAGCAAAATTATAAACACAACACTTTTGGGTTAGCCCACATTTATCATGAGCTGAACTTAAAGATCTTCAACGTTTTCTATGTACACAAAAGGCCTATTTCTCTCAAATATTCTTCACAAATCTGTCTAAATCTGTGTTAGTGAGCACTTCTCCTTTGCCAAGAAAATCCATCCACCTCACAGGTGTGGCATATCAAGATGCTGATTAGACAGCATGATTATTGCACAGGTGTGCCTTAGGCTGGCCACAATAAAAGGCAGTTTTACTGTATTGGGGGGGTCTGGGGGGTCCGAAAACCAGTCAGTATCTGGGATGACCACCATTTGCCTCACGCAGTGCAGCACATCTCCTTCGCATAGAGTTGATCAGGTTGTTGATTGTGGCCTGTGGAATGTTGGTCCATTCCTCTTCTATGGCTGTGCGAAGTTGCTGGATATTGTCAGGAACTGGAACACGCTGTCGTATACGCCGATCCAGAGCATCCCAAACATGCTCAATGGGTGACGACAAGTCGGTAACGACGATGAGCTGTAGTCAGGTCGAGACCCCAATGAGGACGACGAGCATGCAGATGAGCTTCCCTGAGACGGTTTCTGACAGTTTGTGCAGAAATTATTTGGTTATGCAAACCAATTGTTGCAGCAGCTGTCCGGGTGGCTGGTCTCAGATGATCTTGGAGGTGAAGATGCTGGATGTGGAAGTCCTGGGCTGGTGTGGTTACACGCAGGGGCAGATCC
This sequence comes from Lithobates septentrionalis, assembly GCA_037952835.1. Classification (NCBI taxonomy): domain Eukaryota; kingdom Metazoa; phylum Chordata; class Amphibia; order Anura; family Ranidae; genus Lithobates; species Lithobates septentrionalis. Next base: position 1,101,794 of record JBBDGP010000766.1, on the reverse strand, counting down.
AGGGGGGGGGCAATGGGTCAATTGCCCCCCCCGAGAAAATAGTGAGCAGGCTGTGCTGATGCCGACCCCCCATCAGGACATGGGGCAGCAGCGCCGAAACTGACAGGCTCTGTGAAGGGACACAGGCAGAGCCGCAGCTGCGGGGGGTTTCCACCCCTCCTTCTCCTACTTGAGCTGAGCAGCTCTCATTCACCCAGCAATCCCCGCTCCAATTGGCTACATTCAGGGCCAATGGCTGGGAAACTAACACCAAGAGGATTATGGGACATGTAGTCCCGGATACCAGCAGGCCCAGGACGATTCCCTGAGAGTGCACTGCAGCCCCCAACATATCGAGTGGGAGGAGGGGAGAGGAGGACCATGAGAGGAGAAGAGGGACCACGAGGCTGTCGGGTGGAGGGAGCCAGAGAGAAAGTGCCAGTGATTTTACTATATATCCCCCAAGGTAAGAACTTACCTCCAGGTGGGGGGTGAGGGGGGGGCAGGGATGCAGGCTTACATAGAGGTACAGGACTGGCTGCTCCCACTCTGTCCTCCCTTCCACCTGGCTGCTCCCACTCTGTCCTCCCTTCCACTTGGCTGCTCCTACTCTGTCCTCCCTTCCACCTGGCCGCTCCCACTCTGTCCTCCCTTCCACCTGGCTGCTCCCACCCTGTCCTCCCCTCCACCTGGCTGCATCCACCCTGTCCTCCCCTCCACCTGGCTGCATCCACCCTCTCCTCCCCTCCACCTGGCTGCTCCCACTCTGTCCTCCCCTCCACCTGGCTGCATCCACGCTGTCCTCCCCTCCACCTGGCTGCTCCCACCCTCTCCTCCCCTCAACATGGCTGCTCCCACCCTGTCCTCCCTCCCACCTGGCTGCTCCCACTCTGTCCTCCCTTCCACCTGGCTGCTAACACTCTGTCCTCCCTTCCACCTGGCTGCTCCCACCCTGTGCTCCCTTCCACCTGGCTGCTCCAACTCTGTCCTCCCCTCCACGTGACTGCTCCCACCCTGTCCTCCCTTCCACCTGGCTGCTTCCACCCTGTCCTCCCCTCCACCTAGCTGCATCCACCCTGTCCTCCCCTCCACCTGGCTGCTCCCACCCTGTCCTCCCCTCCACCTAGCTGCATCCACCCTGTCCTCCCCTCCACCTGGCTGCTCCCACTCTGTCCTCCCCTCCACCTGGCTGCTCCCATTCTGTCCTCACCTCCACCTGGCTGCAACAACCAATACTTTCTCAAAACACTGTGTATTTATGTGTATGTGTGTGTATATATAATTGCATTTTATAGTTGCCCCCCCTACTTTTGTCCCTGTCCCCCCATGTGCCCCCCCTAAATATGAAAGCTGGAGATGCCACTGTCTCTCACCGCCCCCCTGCATCACCGCAAATCTCGATCTAAAAGAAGACTGCCATTACTGTGCAGGCGCAGGCAGCAGAGAGATGACATCACTGGGGTTCCTGCGGTACCTGCCGGGTGGAGAGGGTGGTTTTTGGGTGTTGTTGGTTGGCTAGGCCCATGCTCCAGCACTTACTATGTGGGACGATCTGTGGCTATATCTGACGACCACATAACATTTCACCATGTCAATCTGTAATAATAGTTGGTGTCATTATACTGTTATTTCTTGTCTGATTGTCATTTTTTTGTTATAGAGTTTAAAGATAATAATACAGGTATAACCAACTGTTCCTGAGGAAGCCATTTTAGGCGAAACATGTAGGACTTCAAATACCTGTTTACAGGACCTGCCACCACGCCAGAGGCTGGGTTCTGTGAAACTATTGCTTAGTTGGCTTTTTATTATTCCTATTTTTTTGTACTGCTCACGCCCCTGATATGTATGTTTATACATTTCTTTTAACCATTTGTGAATAAAATATTGCAATTTTACTCTACGTATTTCAATTACTGTCTGGCACCATGATAATCCCTTGATCTCTCCTTGACCATTGTTATGGTGCCATGATGATTGAAGCGCCAACGCCTGCCATTGCCCGCAAAAAGTTTGGCAGTGCCCCTCCTGAGATTAGACTCTGCCAATTGCATGCTCCCTCAAAACTTGCGACATCTGTGGCATTGTGCTGTGTGATAAAACTGCACATTGTAGAGTGGCCTTTTATTGTGGCCAGCCTAAGGCACACCTGTGCAATAATCATACTGTCTAATCAGCATCTGGATATGCCACATCTGTGAGGTGGGTGAATTATCTCGGCAAAGGAGAAGTGCTCACTATATATATACATATATATATACATATATATATATATATATATATATATATGCGTGTGTGTGTGTGTGTGTGTATATATGTATATATATAACATATACAATTATTACACCATCTTTTTTTTATTGAAAATTAACTTTCAATCTGCAGCTGTAATTTTCTGTAACATGCAACGCATTATGTCGACCAGGAGGCGTTCTGTACACAGTCATTGTATGGATCGCCCCCAGAAATGTAATTTCCTATTTGGGTGATTGGCTCACTGATTTTCCCACAAGTCTGCACTAGGATGCAAGTAAGATTTTCTTCATCCCATGCAAAAGGAATTTCAGTTTTGGCAATATACTTCCCAAGGGTTAATCATTTCTAAAGGGATGCCAACACTGCAGCTTTTCTAATGAGAACACCGAGAGTGTCCCAGGTGATTATAATAAACCAGACCCTCCCATTCAGAATTTGTTAAAATCCTTGCAATATACATTGATCACTAAGAGGGGATTGTTTTTTCTCAGCAAAAGTGGAGTTACTCTTTAATGTGCATTTTATTTTACGGCACATTACCACAATCTGTTAGCAAAATTGAGCTCTTAGTAAATCAGAGTAGAGTATCTCTGTCCCATTTCCAAGATTGAGGACCCAGAATGGACAGCCTTGTAGGTAGGATTACCACCGCAGTAAATCAAAGCCTTTGTGTGAGTTGCGCTGTAAGCTATCGCTTAGCAAGGTGACTAATTCTCACACTTACACTGTCTACAGAAAACCTGGTGGGCTCTCGTACCCGGTTCCCAGTAACACATCTGTACTTTACATGGAGGAGGAACAAAGGAAAGCTGAAGAGTGCTTAGATCTTGAAAAGACAGGAAGCTGGCAGAGCTGGAAAGAAAACAGAAAGCGTATAGTAATTACATGTGTCTGCTGTACAGAGGTAATCTAATACGTATTTAGGTTCAGATTTCTAACAGCTCTGCTACACAGGTGGGTTTGGTTACGGGAATGTGATAGCAACACCTTAGACAGGAGAGTTTTATGAAAGTAGAAGAGTATGCCACAGCAACCTATTCCCTGGTCATTTTCCAATACTGCGTTGTCATTGGGCCAATTTCCCCTTAATTTTCTATTAGGACTAAAAATGTTGGGCAATCTCTCCAAACATGGACACGCATATAGTAGATCAGGGAAGGGTCTGAACCTCTGACAACATATTTGTTGCCTTGTTGGATGACTTTGGGATCTCCCCTTTTTGTCGCCCTTGTTGGGATTCTTACCCTATGGCCCCTTTGTGTGATGAAAGGCTTATACAAACTTCCAGGATGATCTTTGGTGTTTAGGGAATATTTTCTCCAAATCAATTTATGTGACATGTAAGTTCATTGATTGTATTGATAGATATTTAGTATACTCTCAAGTTAATCTTGTATTTAATGGTTTAATGTAATTTTGTACCTAATGTATTTATACTGTATTTTACAATTTCAGAGGTGGTAACATTCCTGATGAAGATTATAATTTATGCACTTTTCAAAACGCGCGACTTTTTCGCTACTTACTATCTTTGGCTATCTGCATGGATGGTTCCAATCTATGTAGTAGGATTTTACTACTTCTGTCAACCACTGTGTAAAATTTACAATGCATATATAGGTGTTCTTCTTGTGTTTCTTTTCCATAAGAATTCTGTTTTTATGATTCATTCTGTATTAAAGTGGTTGTAAACCCTTACAGACCACTTTGACCTACAGGTAAGCCTAGATTAAAGCGGAGTTCCACACAAAAATGGAACTTCCACTTTTCGGACCCCCCCCCCCCCTCCGGTGTCACATTTGGCACCTTTCAGGGGGGAGGGGGGTGCAGATACCTGTCTAAGACAGGTATTTTCACCCACTTCCGGCATAGACTCCCATGGAAGTCTACGCCTCTTCCCGTCCCCATCGCGCTGTCTGCTGGGAACACACAGCTCCCAGCAAAGAGCGGAGACCACTAGGGACGCGCAGCGCGACTCCTGCATGTGCAGTAGGGAACCGGGAAGTGAAGCCGAAACGCTTCACTTCCTGATTCCCTCACCTAGGATGGCGGCGGCAGCTGCCGAGAACCAAGCGTGTTCTCGGAGTCCCCTGCCGACATCGCTGGACTCTGGGACAGGTAAGTGGCAATGTATTAAAAGTCAGCAGCTGCAGTATTTGTAGCTGCTGGCTTTTAATATTTTTTTTTTTTGGCGGTGTGGGTGAACCCCCGCTTTAAGGCTTACCTGTAGGTCCAAGAAATATCTCCTAAACCTACACGGTTTAGGAGAATTTTGCAAAAAGACAGGCACCGCTGTCTATGGCGCATGCGCCATAGACAGCGGCGCGCAGGCGCACTGAGCATGCCGCTGCTAACGGAGATATGCCGTTAGTGGTGGCTTCCGTGCACATGCGCGGGAGTGACGTCATCGTGGCTCCGGCCAATCACCGCGCCGGAGCCACGATACCTGGAAAGAAGATGGACGCTCCGTAGCAGAGGGGACAGCGATGACATCGCAGGCTCCTGTGTCAGGCAAGTGACACATAATGGGCTACTATGCGATTCATAGTAGCCTATTATGCTTTACCTTTGCAGGGAAACAAAGAGGAAGTAAACCCTGAAATTTATATTTTTTATACATATAATTTTTCCTTTTTCTTTCTAAAATTGCCTTTAAAATCCCATTTTTGAGGGGTTTTTTCTTCAACATTTTTGCCGTCTGCACCCTCTGTATCAGTGACGACCGTTTCTTCAATTTGTTGTCCGAGTATCATAGGGACAGGAAGTGATGGAAAATCATCCCAATGGGGTTACAGGCAGAGATAAAGGACCGGCAGATATTTCACTTTGGGTTGGTGGGAAAAGATTGCGCTAAGCTAGAATAGTGAAACAAAATGAACAAAAGCTGCCAACACTCAAACATACCATGTTCCAATAGATAATGAAGTGGCAGTGTGGCGGGCTGGCCAGAGGAAGAGAGGAAGTGAGTTGGCCTTTGGAATTTACGTTGGAATATTTTGGGAGACGATTGCCTGGCGGTTGACCACCTGTTGAATCCAAGGATCGAGAGCTGGGGATATCGCATCAGATTCACCCGATTTTCCTACGTTCAACACCTGATCACCTTTGGATCCATGTTCCAAAGGATCCCTAGCCTGTATGACCCCTTTGTCGTATGACACATAGGGTCCACCACAGTTGGTAAGAGTATTTATTTGTCTCTGAAGTGTCACAGAAATTGACTACAGACAAGCACTCTATTCAACTGAAGACACCCCCACAGGAATCACGCACCTACTCACATTTCTGTGGACTTTACGTTACTCACATTCACTGTGTTCCACACTGTTCCATCATTTCATTGTGGTTTTGTTTTAGTTTTTTGTTTATTACATCTTTGTTACACTTGATTTTACAGTAGCGCCACACTGCCATATTTCACTTTTCCCAACTACAGGGACAATCCAACCAAACCTAGCAATCTGTACTGGGTAGGACATCTCTAAACACTAACGTTTGTATCATCTGCTTAGGCCTATGGAGGAGTAAAGTGGGCCCTTTGAAGAGGAGAAAAAAAGAAGCCGAAATTAGCTCATGACATGATGTTTTTGTCTAGTCTGGTCAAAAAATATCTAAGTCAACCCATGAATAACTCATCAGGTACAGGTGGAGTGTGGTGGTCTGAGTCACCCACTGGCTTCTCATGTCTGAGGGGTAGGGATGAGCTCAAGCATGTTGAGGCCTTGGTGTGAACTCTGAACTAGGGCTGGGGAAAAAATCGATTTAAATCTTGAATCGAGTTGAGAGGTCAAATCGATTCAAAATTTAAGCAAATGGATTTTTTTTGATTTTTTTTTTCCACCGCGCCGGTCCTGAGGAGCTGCGGGCAGGAGTTTTTAGGTGAGGCTGCGGCTTCGGCCTAGTCCACGAGGCCGGATGCCGTGGACTAGGCCGAAGCCGCGGCCTCGCCTAAAAACTCCTGCCCGCAGCTCCTCAGGACCGCCGCGGTGTCCAAAAAGAAAAAAAAAAACTCGATTCAAATTGTGAATCGAGGTTTTTTTAAGAAAATCGCAGATTTTTTTTTTTTTTTTAGAAAATCCCCCAGCCCTACTCTGAACCCAGCAGAGCTTTCCCGCCAGATAGCTGTCACTGTGGACAAGGGGCATGCATGGCTGCTGGGCAGGCAATGCCTCCAGTGCTTATGATTGGCTTTGTACAGTGACAGCTCAGGTGGGTTCGGACTAGCATACAAACTAGCGTATTTCACTATATAAGCTCATTTTACTGTTAAAAATAAGTGTGAAATTCAAGACTCCGTTGGGTGTAACAAGATGTCTGCTTGCCGCCTTCTCTCTGTATCCTTACTGTGGACGAGTGCGGGGTGTAGCAAGATGGCCACGGCGGAACGTCACTTCCGTTACAAAATCTGACGGTTCGCCTAATCTAACGCAACACTGGCATGTCGGATTCAAAGTCACGTGGAAGTCGCGACAGTGTGAACCAGGGCTAAACCAGTGGCTAATTTAGGGTAATTTTTTCCCCCAGAAACCAGGGATGTCTGGTCACCCTACAATAGGAAGACGCCTCTACAACAACCATCACATTCCCTTCACTTTGGAGAGAGTTGCTCTCACTTCCTGTTATATATACAGGACAGGAAGTGAAGGAAAATCTTCTCAATGGGACATAGATGGCAAAGAAAAAAAATGGACAGGGCTTTTAACCTTTCCCACTCATCCCAAAGTTTAAAAAAACTGTTTTGGCTTTAGATATACTTTTATTTTTGTACGTTCGGTTGTAGATGTGTTCCAACATGATAGAAAAAGTTACGTTGTGAATAAGGCTAGATTTAGCTGTGCATCTAAACCTGCTGCTCTTCTGAAAAGCTATCCACGTTTAGATCACTTTTCAGAGGCAATTGACAGGCGGTGACGAGGCAATGTGACACCTACTCATCTCCTGTTTTTATAGAACAAATTTTTGTAGAACAAACCTGCCATGTCCACATGCATGGCACTTCCCCATTCATTTGAATGGGTCAGGTTCGATTGCGATATGTTTGGATAAATTTTGCTGTGATGCAGCATGTGAACACTCCCTTTCGCTGCCATTGTAGCTTATGGGGGGCGGGCGGCGCTAAAAACGTGTATCAATTGTACATTTTTCTTACCCCCAAACCTGCACGCCTAAATTTAAGCTGGCCATACACCATACAATTTTCCTATTCAATTTTCTTCAGATTTACCTTCAACTGTGTAGTGCAAAGGCCTGCTTGATTGCATACAAATTTAACCGGTTCCGGACTACCGCATGACGATCTACGTCCTTACTTTGAAGGAGGATATCGTTGTTATGGCAGCAGCTAGCTGCCATAACCCTGGCATCCTCTTCTTCAGCCAGCGGTCCGGTTTCCGATAAGAGTGGTCTCTGCAGCGGATTCGCCGCAAGATCACTTTTATCGGCAACAGGAGAGGGGTACCCCCCTCCCGCCGCGCTCCGGTGCCCTCTGCCGCTTACCGGAGCCGTCGGTACCAGCGGAGGCAATGGGATCTTCACCCTTGCTGGGCATGGAGATGAGTGAGGGGAAGATGGCCCCCTCCTGTCTCCATAACAATGCAGAGTGGAAGCGACGCCAAAACGTCACTTCTGCCCATAGCTCTTAAAAGGCCATTTTTTATTTCATTTTTTTTAAAATGACAATTTTTTTTTTTATTGCATTTTTGTGTAAATATGAGATCTGAGGTCTTTTTGACCCCAAATCTCATATTTAAGAGGTCCTGTCATGCTTTTTTTCTATTACAAGGGATGTTTACATTCCTTGTAATAGGAATAAAAGTGACGTAATGAATTTTTTTATAAAAAAAGTGTAAAAATAAAAAATAAAAGCTAAAATAAATAAGAAAAAAAAAATTAAACGCACCCCGTCCTGCCGAGCTTGCGTGCAGAAGCGAACGCATACGTGAGCAGCGCCCGCATATGAAAACAGTGTTCAAACCACACATGTGAGGTATCGCTGCGATTTGTAGAGTGAGAGCAATATTTCTAGTACTAGACCTCCTCTGTAACTTAAAACATGCAACCTGTAGAATTTTTTAAACGTCGCCTATGGAGATTTTTAAGGGTAAAAGTTTGTCGCCATTCCACGAGCGGGCGCACTTTTGAAGCGTGACATGTTGGGTATCAATTTACTCGGCGTAACATTATCTTTCACAATAAAAAAAAAAATTGGGCTAACTTTACTGTTGTCTTATTTTTTTAATTCAAAAAAGTGAATTTTTTTGCAAAAAAAGTGCGCTCGTAAGACCGCTGCGAAAATACGGTGTGACAGAAAGTACTGCAACGACCACCATTTTATTCTCTAGGGCGTTAGAAAAAAAAAAAAGTATAATGTTTGGTGGTTCTAAGTAATTTTCTAGCAAAAAAAAACTGTTTTTAACTTGTAAACAACAAATCTCAAAAAGAGGCTCAGGGCCTTAAGTGGTTAAAGTGTTTAGGTTTGACCTCATATTATATGGTTTTGGTAGGTCTAAAGAAAATTGTATAATGTATGGCCAGTCTTAGCCTTAAATTACTATCAAAATGCTGCATTTTTTTTAAAGCGATCACTTGATCTGTAACCTAAATGAAAGGTCTGCAGTACAAGTATCAGTAGTCCTAGAGAAACCACACGCACCCCCATACACCGTACTCTAATATGTACATTGGAAATGCTTTTTATTTGTTTTTCCTTCACACGAGGAATCCCGCATCCTGGATTTTCTCGCCATTAGTTGCAACTTTGTGACAAATCTGACATACTTTGCAGATTGCAGCTGTCATTGCCGGTGTCCCTATTTGTTCTCATGGCCCCTCAGATCTCCGCACACACGTGTGACAAGTATGCCACTAAAACGGGATGTGTCAACAGCACTGGGGATTTAACAAGGTCTCGGCTTACATCCTAGCAGTCTGCTTCTGATTTTATTCCTGGAAGAAATATCCCCGAAACAAATTTAAAATATTGGCAGAGATGACCTTAAACTCATCACACATGTTACAATCTGATTGTACAATCTCCTGCCAACAACTAATGCCATGTACACACGGGCGGACTTTTCAGCATCAAACGTCCAACGGTCTTTCCGACGGACTTACGAACGAACGGACTTGCCCACACACGAACGGACGAAAGTCCGTTCTAAAGTCCGTCGAAAGTCCGTTCTAAAGTCCGTCGAAAGTCCTCTCATTTTGAACGTGATGACGTACGACGGGACTAGGAAGTCAATCTCGCCGCTTTTATCGGCGAGATTGACACCTTGCGAGCCCCGTCGTGGGAGCCAGCGCCGAGCTGTATCGCTCATCGGGAAAGGAAAAATGTTTTTTCCTTTCCCAATGAGCGACAAGCATCATTCGCTCGCTCGTCCCCACCCCCTTTTTGGACCGGCCGGGCTGCGTGCTCGGATAAGGGTCCGGTATAGATTTTGGGGGGACCCCCACGCCGTTTTTTCAGTGTAGGGGGATCCCCTTAAAATCCATACCAGACCTAAGGGGCATTGTCGCTTCCCTCTCGCGCTCGCTGCAATAGAAAAAATGTGTTGTAGTGGGATTGTAGTGTGTATGGCTATCCTTAGGTAGGGCATACATGGAGCGAATTTCTTTTCTGCAACCACGGGTTGCAGGAAAGAAATTTGCACAATTCCCCCATCAACACAGACAGGGGAATCCCTCCTGCTGAGCAATTGTCTGCTCCCAGCGGAGGGGAAGCCGTCCCTGCCCAGAGAAGACAGTGATTATTGCTAGCGGCTATAGCATCCGCTAGCAATAATCGTAAGAGAATCCAGCAGACTAGTTGCACCCAAGTTGATGGATCGATCAACTTGGTACATTCAGCCTGCCCATTAACGGTTCGAATCTCGAACTGGGTATGGCCGACCTCAACTATGTAATGAAAGGGCCTGTCTGATTGCATACAAATTGGAAGTGTTTAGGTCTGACCTCCTATTATATGGTTTTGGTAAACCTAAGGGAAAAATTCTAAAGAAAATTGTATAGTGTGTATGGCCCCTTAGACTAATAGTGGCCACACAAGCTTTCATTTTTTTTTTTCACACTAGGTTCACAACTTAGCGTTTTGTGCGGCTGCATTTGCAAGAGCACGCTAGCCCATTCAAATGAATGGGCTGCCGTGCCTGCGATTCTGCAAAAAAAAAAAAAAAAAAGTTGCATGCACATTTTCAAAAACACAGCTGCAGGAAAATCGCATGGACATTTTGACCATTTGATCTCCCTGCGGTTCCCGCACTCGCATTGTGATTCTTTATGCGTGGGGGTGCCATTCAGAACGAATGGCAGGCCCGTGCGATTTTCGCAGGGCAGTGCGTTTTCACTGCAGGTGGTTGCAGGTGCGGCAATCGCTGCGATTTCTGCACCTGCAGTCACACACAGAAGTGTGAACCGAGGGTTATTCTAGTGATATGCAAACTGTGTAATAGTCAGTTTTACTTCCAATAAATGTAGACTCAATTTCAATTGGATGCGATTAAACTGAGTCAGTCAACCAGGGTGGAATATTTGTCCTCATTTTGCGTTGATCAGCAGCACTGAAACAACACAATCGTATTTCAATCGATCTGATTATGAGATCATATAGTGGAAACAGATTCGATTGATAAATCGCCATCGTAAGTTACAATCTTGTTTTAGCTATTGATCAGAATCCCCGTGTATCACTTATCGATTGTAGATCATTTCTATCGGAAGAGAGTGTCTAAATATATATGGATGACTGCACTAAAAAACAGCTTATTGTTTTTTTGTCTGTTTAACCACCTCAATACTGGGCACTTTCACCCCCTTCCTGCCCAGGCCATTTTTTAGCGCTGTCGCACTTTGAATGACAATTACTTAGTCATGCAGCACTGTACCATGTGAAATTTTTATCATTTTCTTCACACAAATAGAGTTTTCTTTTGGTGGTATTTAATCACTGCTGGGTTTTTTATTTAAAAAAAAAAAAAAAAGTCCGAAAATTTTGAAGAAAAAAACGTTTTTCTTAGTTTCTGTCAGTAAATTATGTAAATAAGTAATTGTTCTCCTTCACTAATGGGCACTGATGAGGTGCAACTGATGGGCACTGATAGGCTGCACTAATGGGCACTGATGAGGAGGCACTAATATGAAGCACTTATGGGCACTGATAGGTGGCACTGATAGGCAGCACTGATGGGTGGCACTGGTGGGCACTGGTAGGTGGCATTGATGGGCGGCACAGATAGGCGGCACTGATGGGGAGCACTGATGGGCATTGATGGGCAGCACTGATAGGTGGCACTGATAGCCAGCACTGACTGGCATCACTAATGGGCCCTGATTGGTGGCACCTGTGGACACTGATTACTGGAACTGGTGGGCACTGATTGCTGGCACTGGTGGCGCTTTATTGTAATCAGTCCTCAGTGCCCTGATTACATGTCTCACTGCCCCCTGCAAGGAGATGCTGCTGATTGGCTCTCCTTGCCACACACACTGTCAGTGTGAGGCGATGAGAGCCAATTACCGGCATTTCCGTGTTTACATGTGACCGGCTGTGATTGGACACAGTTGATCACATGGTTAAAGAGCAGCAGCCGCGGCTCCTTACAGAGATCGGGGTCGCACCGTGTAATAGCAACAGCGGGCACGGCCATTCGGGTGCGCCGTCATATGACGTCCACCCAGAACGAGAGCCGCACCGTCCGTTCATCATTTGACGGTGGGCGGGCAGCAAGCGGTTAAAAGGACATCCACTGTGCAACAAGAGAAGGGAGACTGCTAATGTGTTTGACTCTGTGTAGCGCCTAGTCACGGCATGCACAGCACGGTGGTGTGAACTGAACTAATGTGGTGAAAGGCTAATTGCCTTGTCTATACATCAGGACTGTGTGGGGCAAAGCTGCCCAGTGCAGCCCTATGCATATGGCGTGAATGGGTGCTTAACCACTTCTTGTCTGTGCTATAGCCAAAAGACAGCTACAGCGCCGGCTTACTTTGCCAGGAAGGCATCTATGGACGTCCTCAAGTGATCGCACTTCCCGCCTGCCCCCTGCAGTACGGATCTGTAATCGCCATGTCCTCCAGACACAGCTGATCACAGATTGGGGTAAATAGCTAATCACAGAGCTCTTTACCATGTGACCAGCTGTGTCCAATCACAGCTGATCACAGTGTAAACAGGATTTGCTGGTTATCTGCAGTCCCCCCCCCCACACTGACAGCGCGTGAGGAGAGGAGAGCTGATAACTGGCAAATCCACACAGGGGACATCTACACTAACAATCAGGGTCTAAAGCCTCGTACACACGATCGGACTTCAAACAAACTTTTCCGAGGATTTCTGTCCAAAGGGCGTTGGCCGTGAACTTGGTATGCATACACACGGCAGGTTTTTTTCAGCCAACTTTCACCAAATCACGTGTTTTTTCAGCTCTTTACCGCCACCCTTTGGTAAACTTCTGTATTGTTGTCTGATCTTTTGCATTGGTTCTGAGCATGCGTGTTTGTACTTTGGACTAAAGTCCGATGGATTTGTGTACACACGATCGGACTAGCCGACCTAGGACATTTGCTGCAGGAAAGTTTGTCTGTTTGCACAGCCAACATTTGTCCGATGAAAACTGAAAAAGTTTGTCCGATGGAGCGTATACACAGTCGGATGCTGCCTTAAAACAGGTAATTTGCATGTTTGTTGTCAAAAAGTCTGATCGTGTGTATGGGCCCTAACAGTGCCCATCAGTGCTGCCTATCAGTGCCCATCAGTGCTGCCTATCACTGCAGCCTCATCAGTGCCACCTCATCAGTGCCACCTCATCACTGCCACGTCATCAGTGCCCATCAGTGTCGCATCATCAGTGTAGCCTCATCAGTGCCCATCAGTGAAGAAGAAAATATACTTACTTTTTATAAATATAAATTTTATAACAGATACTAAAAAAACTCTTTTTTCAAAATTTTCGGTCTTTTTCCGTTTGTTTAGCCAAAAATAAAAAACAGAGGTGATTGAATACCACCAAAAAAAAAGTTCTATCTGTCTCAAATAAATGCTAAAAATTTGGGTACAATGTTTACTGCGTGATTGTCATTCACAGTGTGAAAGCTGACAATTGGCCTGGGTAGGAAGGGGGTGAAAGTGCCCAGTAGGCACATGGTTAAGCCCTGCACTTACAGATTTCTTTCATTCAGCCTGTGGGCTTAAAGCAGTTGTAAGCCTCGGACATGAAATATGAACAAAGCATATCCCTCTATAGTGTGTACTTGCCTCAATTAAAAGCAATAAGTGTCATTTCTGTCTTCTGCCTCATTCCTCTGCTATCAGCATGACTCACTTCTGGCAAGTTTTGCTGACACCAAGAGAAAAGTGGTGACAGGTGAGGGATCTCCAGCTGATTGACAGCTTCAGCCCTGTCCCTATGTGCTGTATGAAGGGGGGGTTGTCCCTTCCATCCAATCAGCCTTTAAAGCTCTCCTCACTGAGCTCTGCTGAGTGTAACTTCAGCTCTCCGCCCCCTATTTTCAGAACTGCCAGACAAGCTTTTAAATTCAGCACTTTGAATGGATGTAGAGGAGAGAAGACTGCAAATAATGTCGGAGGATTTGTTTAATCTCTGTGTAACGCAATAGCAATAGCACCATGCCTGTGTGCCAGAATGACTGTGCTCTGGGACATGCGCTGCAGGGACATCATCCTGCAGTGGCACATTAAGAAGACTGGCACCCGGGAAAAGATGCCAGCAAGAGGCCCTGTGAGTGTTGAACCATTGAAGCAGAGGTAAGTATTGCTGACTTTAGTTTCGCTCTAGTGAAGCGGATGGATGAATCTCCCCTGGCGGCTATTGTATTCTGATACCTGGCATCCTTGGCTGTCAGAATACCTGCGTCTGTATCTGATTGGATGAGGCTCCTTCATTAAAAGTCAATTGAAGAAGCCGGGTGGTGCCGATTGGGGCAACCGCAATTCTAATTCCGTCTGAATCTGCTGAAATGCACCAGCTTTAAGGGCTGACTGACCCCATCGTGCAAGCGTTCCAGCATCATTGTTGCAACATGTTTATGCGCTTTTACAATGCGCTTACTTGCGTTTTTTGTTGAACTGCGTTATCTTGTGGTGTGTCATGTGCTTGTTTCTTGTGACGTCACTCACTTCATGGCTGCTGATCAATAGTGGAAAGATGGTGGCAGGAAGGGGAAACCCCCCTTTTTTTTTTTTTCAAACTTTATTTGTACTGCAAAATCATGTACGGACTGCAGGACTGTAGCATTGCGGTGAGATGCTCCATATAGCATTGCTACAGCTATGTGTTGCACAAAATGGCGCATGTATCATTTTAGTGCAACCCAAGGCAATGCCGCGCATAAGTGTGATCAACACCAATTACTGCCAACGTTTTTTTCCTTCAGGACTAATTGACACTAGTGCACTGATCTGTGTTTAAGCGCAGCTGTAAAACAAAGGTCAACGCAAAGATACCTAAAAAAACAATTGTGTCCTGTTCACAATGCAATAGTGTGTCGACCTGCGTTGCGTTTAAAATGCAACATGTATGCATTTTAAACTCTTCCCGCCGACTGCCTCCCGTCCCTTTAAAAGTTCTTAAAGCCAGGAGGTAGAGGTGGTCATTCCGATCATGAGACTGCTGTGATTGGCTGTCACAGCGGTCACATGATGGGAAAGCTGCCGATCGAAAGTATGCATCAGCTTACTGATCCCTGACAGCTACCGTGCTGGGAACCCGCAAGGAGTGCGCCCGACTGCGTATATGCGGCCGCTCAGCGCCATGACCCGCAGCATAGCTCCCAACTGTCCCAGATTTCGAGGGACTGTCCTTGATTTGGAGCAAAGTCTCTCTGTCCCGCTTTTCTTCTCGTTTGTCCCTCAATTTGGTCTGATCCATATAGTTGTATATAAAATGCACTTTTTATCTTTCAAAAAATGTTTCCCAGTGCTAAACCTTTCATCCCATTTCTAAATTGCTACATTTGTAAATGTCAAGAGCCAATATAAAGGAATAGTAGTGGTAGAAAAAGCACTTGTGAGTTTAACTAATTTATTTTTGTAGAATTCTCCTTTAAGGGGGCGTGGCAGGGGGTGTGTCC
Source organism: Lithobates septentrionalis (assembly GCA_037952835.1). Taxonomy (NCBI): domain Eukaryota; kingdom Metazoa; phylum Chordata; class Amphibia; order Anura; family Ranidae; genus Lithobates; species Lithobates septentrionalis. Next base: position 1,086,473 of record JBBDGP010000766.1, on the reverse strand, counting down.
TATGTCTACATACTTTTGCTAATAGGTGTCCCTCGTTCCCATCTCAAAAAGTTGGGAGGTTTGCCTACCAGCCGGGAGGCTGCTGTGATTGGCTGTCACAGCGGTCACATGATGGGAAAGCTCCTGATCGCAAGTATGCATCGGGAGCTTACTTATCCCCACCCCCTACTGTTCTGGGAACCCGCAGGGAGCGTGCTCTCACATTGGAGCGACTTGTCATGTGATTTGACAGGTCAGATCGGTGTGACACGTTTTTTGCGGTGCTGCATCGATTGGAAAAAGTAGTTTCTGCACTACTTTTGGCGATTTAGGGTCCGACTTGCATAGACATCTGCACATGAAACCGCACAGATGTCTTCAAAGTCGCACTGACATCTGGCTTCAAAATCGTGCGATTTCAGATGAAGTCACACAATTTCACAGCCGCATTTAATGTAAACGAGGGCTTATGCTGCATACACACGATCGGGATTTTGGTCGGAAAAAGATATGATGGCTTTTCCGACGGGATTCCGCTCAAGCTTGCCTTGCATACGGTCACACAAAAGTTCGCTGAACTTTAAACCGTCAAGAACGCAGTGATGACAAGCCGGGAAAATGAAGTTCAATGCTTCCGAGTATTTGTCGAATTGTTTCTGAGCATGCGTAGGAATTTTGCGCATCGGAATTGCTACAGACGATCTAATTTTTCAGATAGGAACTTTTTCCGACCGAAAAATTAAGAACATGTTCTCAATTTTTTGCTGGCTGGAATTCGGCCTGATGGAGCATACACACGGTCGCATTTTCCGGCCAAAAGCTCTCATCGGTCTTTTGCTGGCCAAATTTCCGATCGTGTGTACGCGGCATAAGGGTTTACATGTACAGCCAGGGAGTGTCTGCATATATGATGGAATGTGTTAATCAAATAAAAAATAAGATCTGCTGTGGGTAACTTATTTCAGAGGTCCAATCTTCTGCTGGCTACCTCAAGCCATTGTCTTTACAGCTGTCAACACTTTATTATAATTTCTAGACATGTGCGCCGTGAATAAATTTGTTTAGTTTCGTTCCGTTCCGTTTCGTATTGAAATTAATTAATATTTCGTAATTCGTGTTCGAAATTCAATTTGGATTCCTACGAAATAGGTTTGTTAACTTTTCGTAACAATTACGAATGTTCGTTATGATGAATTTATCATTATGCGGGGCTCCCACCATCCCAGTACTGAGTTCCCGGGTCTGTACACCCGCTGTGCCCATTATGAGGGGCTCCCACCATCCCTGTGCTGTGCTCATTATGAGGGGTTCCCACCATCCCTGTGCTGAGTTCCCGGGTCTGTACACCCGCTGTGCCCATTATGAGGGGCTCCCACCATCCCTGTGCTGTGCTGACTTCCTGGGTTTGTACCCCTGCTGTGCTCATTATGAGGGGTTCCCACCATCCCTGTGCTGTGCTCATTATGAGGGGCTCCCACCATCCCTGTGCTGTGATAACTTCCTGAGTTTGTACCCCTGCTGTGCTCATTATGAGGGGTTCCCACCATCCCTGTGCTGTGCTCATTATGAGGGGTTCCCACCATCCCTGTGCTGAGTTCCCGGGTCTGTACACCCGCTGTGCCCATTATGAGGGGCTCCCACCATCCCTGTGCTGTGCTGACTTCCTGGGTTTGTACCCCTGCTGTGCTCATTATGAGGAGCTCCCACCATCCCTGTGCTGTGCTCATTATGAGGGGTTCCCACCATCCCTGTGCTGTGCTCATTATGAGGGGCTCTCACCATCCCTGTGCTGTGATGACTTCCTGGGTTTTTGACTTCATCATAACGAATAATCGTAATTATTATGACAATAATAAAACAATATTAACGAACATTCTTATTTTGTCTGATTCTGAATCTCCCATCGACTACCAGTACCAGTCTCCCACTCCCATATTAAAAAAGGTAATTTTCCCAACCCCCACTCAGCAGCAGAAGAAAACCTCTGATTGGTCAACAAAACTTTTTAACTTGTAGAATCGTTAACTTTTCGTAACAATTACGAATTTTCGTTATGATGAATTTATCATTATGAGGGGCTCCGACCATCCCTGTGCTGTGCTCATTATGAGGGGCTCCCACCATCCCTGTGCTGTGCTCATTATGAGGGGCTCCCACCATCCCTGTGCTGTGCTCATTATGAGGGGCTCCCACCATCCCTGTGCTGTGCTCATTATGAGGGGCTCCCACCATCCCTGTGCTGTGCTCATTATGAGGGGCTCCCACCATCCCTGTGCTGTGCTGACTTCCTGGGGTTTTTAACTTCATCATAACGGAAAATCGTAATTAACGAACATTCTTATTTTGTCCGATTCTGTTGTAACGGAATTTAGATCCGAAGTTCGTAAACGAAATTTCGTACAAAATTTGTATGCATAAAAATTCGTATTTCGGATCCTCACGAATGTACAAATTTCCGGAAATTCGTACAAATTTTTCGATTCGTACGAAACTAATCGCACATGTCTAATAATTTCCCGAACCTTGGATCCCGGTGCAAACAGGTGCTGGATGTCCAACCGCATTATATATAAATACACTTTATTTGGACACAAGATGTATGAAGCTCCCCCAAGCAGAGGGTGAACACAATGCTACATTTGTAGAGCTGGCGCGCGCAGCACCTGTGGATTCGGCTGCTCAGGGTCCAGTAACTGCACGGCCCCCCTTTGCCCGGCCCACCAACTCCTTTCTACTCTAATCTGAGGGTGTGTGAATGGGTACAAGTCCCAGCAGGTGACTGTTGATACAACTGTTAGCCTCTGATCAGTGCCAGCAAGCTGTGGGGGGAAGGGAGGGGAGGGGGGGGGGGCTCTTCTATTAAAGTCTGACAGCCTGACACCAAGCTCTGTCTCCGCATTCCTCTGCCTTTGGTGCGGCTAAATTCGGAACGCAGCCCTCCAATCACATCAATGGAAGGCACAGGGAGGGGGTCCTCCAAAAGGGAAGGCTTACTAGGTGCTAGGGTCTCGTTTTCCTGTCCCCCTTTTTTTTTTTTTTTCTTGTGGCAGCCATGGGCTTGATGGTTGCCGAAGCCTGTAGGAGACATTCCAACTCTTTCTGAGAAGTCGCAAGCAACAAGCTCCCTCCAGGTATCCATTATTGACAGGTATTACAGGCTTTGCAGGGTGTGTTTGGGATGACCGCCGTCATCACCCGTGGCTATATATGTTAATTGCATTCTTCTCTTTTTTTTTTTTTCTTCTCCTTTCTGCAAAGTTTCTGTAAAGTAGGAGGCTGCACTCCCAGAATGCACAGGGACACCCATTCAGCCATTATACTTGGGGACGGAGACAATGCTGCTTGAGCGTTAGTGGCTTGCATAGCAGGGGCCGCTGCTTGCAGGCACCTGTGACTGATGACAAGCCGTAGAAACCTTCCGTTTCCGTAGCTGTGTGTGCAAGGTTATCCGTCCTATCCATCTCCCTTTAGGAGAATAAGTGCCAATAAGCAGCTGCTAAACAAACATTTATATTCTCCGCGGTGTGAAAAATGCCCCCTTGCGCCAAGGAAAATGTAAACATTCAGAAAGGGTGATCCTTTTGGGTATTTATCGTAAATTTTTTGCATTTATTTTTTTTTTTTCCTTGTGTTTCTGTATATTTCCTGTTCCGCAGAACTTATTCTTAATGCAGTTTGTATTCTTCCTGCAGGCGCCAGGCAAGCTGGTTCTGCCGCTTCATTAGAGTCCTTACAAGGCTGGTTAATGTACTGTCTAATTGCAGTCTCCGTTTGGTGGCTGCAGCGAGATTGGTCCCCACATGGACTTATAACAGGAGACATGTACTGGAACGCCGCATTTGTTCTGTCTTCTTGGGAGTTCTGCAAAGATGTTTAAAGGCCATGACAGGATCAAGCTGTTCGTTAGCACGGTGACATTTCGGCGGTGACATTGTGTTTCCATTCAAGCAGAAAACTAATTTAACTGATTTTTTTTCTTTGCTCCAATTGGGCACATTCCCAGGGACGCCAGGAAATTTGGTGGCCTTACGTAGAAATCAAAGCTGAAGTTTGAATTGCTTCTTTTTTTTTTTTTTTTTCTTTTATACCAAAGAAAATCTTTTAAGGTCAGCTTACTACTGAACCGATGTTAAGAAATGATTTTATTTAAGTGCTGCAGCTGTTTTTCGTGACTTATGTGCGGTCCAAAGATTGCCAATAAAAAGATATGCGGATGAAAGTGAGGCTTTCCTAAGGTCTCGTTGGTGGAACAAGAATAACGTCCATGCCAAACAGAAGCCCCTATTCCTTTGAAGACAGTTCAGAATATGTACCACTCATAAAGAGCACTAGTGATCTAATGACACCTCACTTTGACGATGCCGCTAACCAAGACCTGGAAGGGGACTATGTGGACCTCTTAGATACTGCTGACACAGTAGAAACTAGACCAATCGCTCCTTGCCACCCTGAAATGGGGGATGCCAACAAGATCCCAAAAGGCAAGGAAGATCCTGTTACAAGTGTCACTAATAATAATAAGTGGGTGTGTGGAAGACTTCAGGCCAGCGAAAAAGGGGCGTGTACCCCTTGCCTAAGGAGGAAGTTTAACAAAGATCCCAACGCCAAGGAAACAAAGTGTCGCTTTCGTCAGTCCTACGTCGCTGCCCTCAAAAATCCCGTTAGCTTCACCTCTGCCCCAATGGATGATATTTTGGAGGAACCCAGGAGCAGATCTACCACGTTTGCAGCTCTAGAAAGCCCCATCTGTTCACGTCGCAAAACTCAAAGCCAAGCGCATTCGTCTTGGCTTTTCTCACCAAAAACAGAGTCAAAGTCAGGAGAAGTATATACACCGCTACAAAACCCAAAAACCAATCCCACTTCAGGGTCAGATTCATCGTCCCCGTCTCTTGTACACAGGTTTTCCTTTCTAAGAGGCCAACGTAATTCCTCATCTGGGAGCGATGGCCTGTCTATGGATTCTAATTCAAGCCAGTACAGTGGAACATGGAGACGGGTATCTGCAGTCTGCTCCCCTCGGCTTAGTCGTTCCAAGTTCTCTGGAAAAGGTATTGGTGAAAAGAACAATAATTGTTTCTGAAGCATACGGTAAACTGTATAAAATTATTATTTTTTTGGTAGTATTTAAGGCATCACTTCAATTTCGGAAAACAAAAAAGTATATATGCTTTTAGAGCAGTCCACAAGGTTTTTTCATTTGGATCCTACACAAAATACTGTGGGGTTGATTTACCTAAACTGGAGAGTGCAAAATCTGGTGCAGCTGTATATGGTAGCCAATCAGCTTCTAACTTCAGCTTGTTCAATTAAGCTTTAATAAAAAAACTGTAAGCTGATTGGTTTCTATGCAGAGCGGCACCAGATTTTGCACTCGCTAATTTTAGTAAATCAACCCCTGTGTTTCCCAATAGAGATCCCTGATTGATTGCTTACAGGGCAACTTCAATCCAATATTTCATTTAGAAGTTCCAGCTAACTACATTGGTGTTTACAGTCACAACTGCCTACCCTCTCATCTAATTACTCATAGTTATACTCCCTCAGAGCCTAAATGCTAGTCATTGCTGACCTTCTTCTAAAAATGCTAGTTTCCTGACTGTTAGGCCAACTCTTTGATGTCCGTACTGTAGGGTTTACTTACTTAAAACTGGAACATCAAAGAGTTGGCCTACAAGTCAGGAGACTAGCATTTTCAAAAGAAGGTCAGCAATGACTATCTTTTGGACTGGAAGGTAGTATAAATATGAGCAATTAGACAAGAGGGAAGGCAGTTGTGACTGTAACCACCGATGTAGTTAGATGGAACCTATAAATGAAATATTAGAATAAACTTGCCCGGTAAGCAATCAATCAGGGATCTGCAACATCTGGTGCAGCTCTGCATAGAAACCAATCAGCTTTCAGGTTTTATTGTCAAAGCTTTAAGCGGAGTTCCACATATTTAAAAGTCAGCAGCTATAAAAAGTGTAGCTGCTGACTTTTAATAATCAGACACTCACCTGTCCCATGGTCCAGCAATGTGGGCGTGCAAAGCCCCAATCCTCTCCCCCTCCCCCCCGAAGCGCCGGCATTCTAACTGCGGGTGCCCGGCTGTGACTTCACAGCCGGGCATGCACTGCACAAGCACGAGCCACGCTGCGCGCTGTGAATGGCCGGGCAATCTTGCAGGGAGGGAGGGGGGAGAGGTGAACTTCCTTCCGGCGCCGCAGAGCCCAGAGAGGAAGTGGAAACTGGGTGCCCATAAAAATAGGGTACCCGCTTCTCCCCCTAAAAAATGACATGCCAAATGTCAGGGGTGAGGGGTCAGGGGTCACCTGCACTTAAAGCGGAAGTTCCATTTTTGGGTGGAACTCCGCTTTAACTGAAAAAGCTGTTTGGCTACCATTCTCAGCTGCACCAGATTCTGAGTTTTAGTAAACCTACCCCAGGAAGTCACTGATCCAAAGCAAGGGTTCAAATCAGGAAAGTAGAGTAAAATCCTTGACACTCTTGTCTGTCGCAGGACAGTGAACCAATGTATTGAAACATTGACAGCCAGGCAACTAATGTTTTAGGAGAGGTCAACAATGGTATCCTCCATATTTTTGTCATGACGGGTTTTGTTCAAGGCAGCAACCTTTAAAGACATTTGGTTTTCGTTTCAATGTGTTGAATTTTCCAGGGTTTAAGAACAGTACAATTGACAGATGTGTCAGTACATAGAGCCTGAGTACAGCAAACAGTACAATATCCACCATTAACAGTGACATTTGATTTTAAGTAGATCAAACAAAGCAGATGTCTTGGTTCTCTTTCTATCATGATCTAGAAAAATTAAAAGTTTGATGGCTATGGGAAACCAATTCAACTTCCCACTTCTATGGATCTTGTTTATGGCTCCAATGTAGTGGTGCCTTTATTTTTATGTGGCCCCTATACTACATCTTTAATTTGCTTAGCGAGGACCTCATTTTGGAATGTCACTTTTTTTGCCTGAAACAGACAGTTTTAGTCTCCCTTTGATGTTAGTAGTGGAGCATGCTATACTTTGTTTCTATGGGCAGTAAAAAATGTCAGGGCCCTAGGCATGTGTTGTTGCAAATGAATCATTGATTTAATGTTGATGTCTTTTATATTGGTTTACTTTTAAATAGCTATATATGCTTTAACAATTATAATATGCATATAACTTTTTTAGACTTCACCTGGAATATATGCTACGTTTTGGCTCACACTGGTGCGATGCAGACACCGCATGTTTCGCACAGGAATTGCACCGCATTCCTGTGCACATCGCATGTGATGTCTGTGCGGTGCGGTTTCAGCCATACATTTTGTATGGCTCAAATCACATAGCATCCGCACCAAAATGATGCAGGATCCTTTTTTTATCCGCACCTGAATCACATCGCATGGGTGTTCACACCCATGTGATGCAATTGGCAATCGCACTGTTTTGCAATCTGTTTTGGGATGTTGTTAATCTAAGATTGATGGATGCCATGCGATTGCCTTGCAGTGCAATGCAAATCTTGTGCATTTCCATCATTGCATCAGTGTGAACCAGGGCTGAGGAGTTTGAAAGCATTCAGAGACAGGCAAAGAGATGGAGATGATATAAAAGACATTCTCACTAAGGGTTCTCCATGAAACCCAAATGCCCCATACACACGATCAGAAATTTTGCCAGCAAAAGTCGGATGTGAGCTTTTGGTCAGAAATTATGACCGTGTGTATGCTCCATTGGACTTTTGCTGGCGGAATTCCAGCCAGCAAAAGATTGAGAGCATGTTCTAAATTTTTCGGTCGGAAAAAGTTCCTATCTGAAAATGCGATCGTCTTTATGCAATTTGGACGCGCAAAAAACCATGCATGCTCGGAAACAATTCGACGCATGCTCGGAAGCATTGAACTTCATTTTCTCAGCTCGTCATAGTGTTGTGCGTCACCGCGTTCTTGACGGTCGAAACTTCAGCGAACTTTTGTGTGACCGTGTGTATGCAAGCCAAGCTTGAGCGGAATTCCGTCGGAAAAACCATCCATGATTTTTCCGACGGAAATTCTGCTCGTGTGTACGGGGCATTAGACATTCTCACTAAGGGTTCTCCATGAAACCCTAAGATTCCTCCAGAGGTTACTAGGGATTCTTTGAGCTGTGGCTGATTGATCTTCCACTGGATGGTGTCCTGCATAGTTACGGGTCCACCACCATTTAATAAAGCCAGGAGCATGACATCAATTATCTTTTTAGATGTCCAAACACTACACTGCTCTAGGCTGGTCTTCTTCAATTGTTTAACCCTTAATGAATCAGATGCTGGTCCAGCTCGTACCGTGAAGCATAAAACATAAGTATGGTATGACCGTACACCGACAGCGGCAATATCCATAAAGTTTATTTCCAAAATCAAAAAAGTCCAAACAAAAAAGTACAGGGTGAAGAGCAAGTGCTAAACAAGCGCCTGTTGGCGTGAAACGCGTCAACACTTGCTCTTCACCCTGTACTTTTTGTTTGGACTTTTTTGTTTTTGGAAATAAAGTTTATGGATCTTATCGCTGTCTGTGTGCGGTAATCCCTTTTCTAGGGTTGGATCTTTTTAGCTGTCTTCAAGAGTGGCATTACTGACTACCATTGAAGGAGGGGCATTTTTTGAAGGACCTCCGATAAATTCATTTTAGCAGGGGTTCACCGGGACCTCAAAGTTATTTCAAGGGTTCTTCTGGAGTAAAAAAGGTAAAAAAGTAATACTGTACCAAAAGATGACGTGAAATGGTTATGTTTATTCAAGAAAAATACATTTAAACGGCTACTCCAGCCTACATTTTTTTGGTTTGGTTTTGTGTAAAATAGGGAATAGATGTAAAGGGGTTGATTTACTAAAGGCAAATACAGGCATACCCCACTTTTAAGTACACAATGGGGTTTATTTACTAAAGCTGGAAAGTGCAAAATCGGGCTCACTTCTGCATAGAAACCAATCAGCTTCTAACCCCAGCTTGTTCAATTAAGCTTTGGTAATAAAACCTGGAAGCTCATTGGTTTCTATGCAGAAGTGAGCCTGATTTTGCACTTTCCAGCTTTAGTAAATAAACCCCATTGTGTACTTAAAAGTGGGGTATGCCTGTAGAATGTGCAGTTGCCCCAGAGTTCAGTAAATGAGGCAAAGCTTCACTGTGCAAAGAATACCCAATCACATGCAGGGAAGATGTTAAAAAAACAGCATTTGGTTTGCACATGATTGGATGATGGAGGTCAGCAGAGCTTCCCCTTATTTACTAAACTCTGGAGCAACCGCATCTGCAAAGTGCACAGTCTATTAGCCTTTAGTAAATCAACCCCAAAATCTGTTAAAGCGGTGGTTCACCCACACCGCCAAAAAAAAAAAAAATATTAAAAGCCAGCAGCTACAAATACTGCAGCTGCTGACTTTTAATACATGGCCACGTACCTGTCCCAGGGTCCAGCGATGTCGGCAGGGGACGCCGAGAACCCGCCATCCTAGGTGAGGGAATCAGGAAGTGAAGCGTTGCGGCTTCACTTCCCGGTTCCCCACTGCACATGCGCGAGTCGCGCTGCGCGTCCCTAGTGGTCCCCGCTCTCTCCTGGGAGCTGTGTGTTCCCAGCAGACAGCGCGGTCGGGATGGGAAGAGGCATAGACTCCCATGGGAGTCTATACCGGAAGTGGGTGCAAATACCTGTCTTGGACAGGTATCTGCACCCCCCTCCCCCCTGAAAGGTGGCAAATGTGACACCGGAGGGGGGGAGGGTTCCGAAAAGCGGAAGTTCCATTTTTGTGTGGAACTCCGCTTTAAGTGTCCCTGCTGGGCAAAAACAACAACATAAATATATAATCATTGATAAACGCTAGAACAACTACGTTTTTTTCTTATTTCCTCCTTCCTGTTCCAGTAAACCTTGCTCTCACATTCCTGTCTTGGTGTCACAGATTTAAAAATAAAAGGAAATCTCCCCAGCGTAGTCACAGACAGCAAAAAAGAAAAAAAATGACATAAGTTTAAACCTTCTATTTAAAGCTAAAAAAAAACTTTTTGCCTGTAGCTGGCTTTTCTTACATTATTTTATATACAGTAATGGGTAATGTTAAAAGAGGAAAGAGAACACTCCTGCTGCAGCAAAAGCAGTGAGACTCCCCTAAGCAGTTGGGAACTGTAGAATCAATATCTGACCGCTGGAGTCCCTACAAGTAATTCAAAGCCTTCGGTGACTTAACCCACCAGATATCACCAATAATTTAAATTTCTCTCGGAGTGGTCCATCCCGCTCCTGGGAGATTGGATCGATTTTATTATGGTGGACGTTCTCCTGCAACTTTTACTAAATGACTTTGGGGTTGATTTACTAAAACTGGGGAGTGCAAAATCTGGTGAAGCTCTGCATAGAAACCAATCAGCTTCCAGGTTTTATATCCAAAGCTTAATTGAACAAGCGGAGGTTAGAAGCTGATTGGCTGCCATGCACAGCTGCCCCAGATTTTGCACTCTCCGGTTTTAGTGAATCGACCCCTTTGTTTTTTACTTTTATACAATTTTATTATTTGGTCAAGCAGTGTTCATTCCGGTTACCCTTGGATACAATTCAGCTTTACTGTACTGTTATCTCCATAGGGCCTCATTGTAATCAAAGGGTATTGCTGATGCAACATGCAAAGCATAGTATATACAGTATCTCACAAAAAGTACACCCCTCATATTTTTGTAAATATTTTATTATATCTTTTCATGTGACAACACTGAAGAAATGACCATTTGCTACAATGTAAAGTAGTGAGTGTACAGCTTGTATAACAGTGTAAATTTGCTGTCCCCTCAAAATAGCTCAACACACAGCCATTAATGTCTAAACCGCTGGCAACAAAAGTGAGTACATCCCTAAGTGAAAATGTCCAAATTGGGCCCAATTAGCCATTTTCCCTCCCTGGTGTCATGTGACTCATTAGTGTTACAAGGTCTCAGGTGTGAATGGGGATCAGGTGTGTGAAATTTGGTGTTATTGTTCTCACTCTCTCATACTGGTCACTGGAAGTTCAACATGGCACCTCATGGCAAAGAACTCTCTGAGGATCTGAAAAAAATAATTGTTACTAGGCTATTAGAAGATTGCCAAGACCCTGAAACTGAGCCGCAGCACGGTGGCTAAGACCATACAGCGGTTTAACAGGACAGGTTCCACTCAGAACAGGCCTCGCCATGGTTGACCAAAGTTGAGTGCACGTGCTCAGAGTCATATCCAGAGGTTGTCTTTGGGAAATAGACATATGAGTGCTGCCACCATTGCTGCATGGGTTAAAGGGGTTGGGGATCAGCCCGTCAATGCTCAGACTATATGCTGCACACTGCATCAAATTTGTCTGCATGGCTGTCATCCCAGATGGAGGCCTCTTTTAAAGATGGTGCGCAAGAAAGCCCACAAACAGTTTGCTGAAGACAAGCAGACTAAGGACATGGATTACTGGAACCATGTCCTGTAGTCTGATGAGACCAAGATAAACTTATTTGTCAAGCGTGTGTGGCGGCAACCAGGTGAGGAGTACAAAGACAAGTGTGTCTTGCCTACAGTCAAGCATGGTGGTGGGAATGTCATGGTCTGGGGCTGCATGGGTGCTGCTGGCACTGGGGAGCTACAGTTCATTGAGGGAACCATGAATGCCAACATTTTACTGTGACATACTGAAGCAGTGCATGATCCCCTCCCTTCAGAGACTGGGCCGCAGGGCGGTATTCCAACATGATACCGACCCCAAACACACCTCCAGGGCGACCACTGCCTTGCTAAAGAAGCTGAGGGTAAAGGTGATGGACTGGCCAAGCATGTCTCCAGACCTAAACCCTATTGATCATCTGTGGGGCATCCTCAAACAGAAGGTGGAGGAGCGCAAGGTCTCCAACATCCACCAGCTCTGTGATGTCATCATGGAGGAGTGGAAGAGGACTCCAGTGGCAACCTGTGAAGCTCTGGTGACCTCCATGCCCAAGAGGGTTAAGGCAGTGCTGGAAAATAATGGTGGCCACACAAAATATTGACACTTTGGGCCCAATTTGAACATTTTCACTTATGGGTGTACTCACTTTTGTTGCCAGTGATTTAGACATTAATGGCTGTGTGTTGAGCTATTTTGGGGGGACAGCAAATTTACACTGTTATACAAGCTGTACACTCACTACTTTACATTGTAGCAAAGTGTCATTTCTTCAGTGTTGTCACATGAAAAGATAGAATAGAATAGTTACAAAAATGTGAGGGGTGTACTCACTTTTGTGAGCTACTGTAGGATCTCCTGAAAATGATAAATCACATTGTTGCTAGGGGTAATATAGTTGCTCTCTCAGTCACTCCAGTCATGAGGCCGCTGTTTGGAAACATTCTACTCTGGGCACTATTTGTAACAGTAGAACTTGATCTACGGCCAGCGGATATTGTATGTCGGCTCTACTGTACAATATGATGGTTTTTCCTTATAAGCTGACAGCATATAGTTCACTACATTTGGCAATAACAGAGGTTTCGCTTGCCAGATTTTATCCCGTAAATGTGTAAGACGTAACTCTTGGCAGCCAGATCTCATTTTCAGAAAGCGCTAAATACACTCATAGCTGCTAAGTGTTCTTTGCATTGAGATTCTAAAGAAAGCCTGGTAAGCAATCACCCAGATTTCTTAGAATTGTGGATCAGTCTGAGGTATAGAGTTAAGGCTCGTACACATGATACGAAAATCGGAAGAAAAATTCTGTCTGACGGACGATCTGCCAATTTAACCACTTGCTTACAGGGCACTTAAACCCCCCTCCTATCCAATTTTCAGCTTTCAGCGCTGACGCACTTTGAATGACAATTGCGCGGTCATACAACACTGTACCCAAATGAAATTTTTATCATTTTTTCACCACAAATAGAGCTTTCTTTTGGTGGTATTTGATCACCTCTGCGGTTTTTACTTTTTATTAAAAAAATGTAAAAAACTGAATTTTTTTTAAAAAAAATGTTTATTTTTTTATATTTTGTTATAAAAAATTTTAAACGGGTAATTTTTCTCCTTTATTGATGTACGCTGATGAGGCGGCAGTGATGGGCACTGATGGGTGGCAGTGATGGGCACTGATGGGTGGCAGTGATGGGCAGCACTGGCAGGTGGCACTGATTGGCACTACAGGTGGGCATTGATAGGTGGTACTTGTGGGCACTGTTAGGTGGCACTGTGGGCACTGTTAGGTGGCACTGTGGGCACTATTAGGTGGCACTGTGGGCACTATTAGATGGCACTGTGGGCACTATTAGATGGCACTTTTAGTGGGCACTGATGAGGCAGATGTGCCTCTTCTACTTGGGGACTGATGTCCCTCACATCCGATCCGGTGATCGGCTTTTTTTTCTACTCGCGCTGTCAGCGTGAGTAAAAAAAAAAAAATGATTACCGATCTTTTGTTTACATCATGTGATCAGCTGTCATTGGCTGACAGCTGATCACATGGTAAGGGGCCGGGACCGGCCCCTTACACAGATCGGTGATCAGCCGAGTCTCAGTGACTCGGTGATCACAACGCACCCGGGGCGCGCCCTCCAGGGTGCGCGCAGGAAGCGTGCACAGGGGAGGCCGTCATATGACGGCCTCCCGGGAATGTAGGTCCGCGCTGTGGCCGTCATTCGGCTATAGCGCGGATGTCTAGAGGTTAAGGATCGTTAGTGTGGAGCTTTAAACAGCCGATTACGTTTTTTCGTCCGTCAAAAGCTGGATGTGCGGACTATAAAATTTTTGTTGTACGTGAACTCAACGTCCGATTTTCACTTAATTAGTACGGTTTTCGTACGAAAAAAATCCTAAGAGCAAGACTACGCATGCTCAGAAAGGAAAGAACACATACAAAACTAGTCAACACATTACGTCACTTCTGTCATACGAGAATTTTCGTATGGTGAGTAACCTCTTCACTTTCGACATGAGACTAGCATGCAACAAAAAACAGACAAACGATTGTCCAAAAATCTGATCATGTGTGCGAGGCTTTAGGCGTAGTTAGCGCTCTGTGTGGCAGGTATACAGTCATTGTGATACTTTCAATGATCAGTAGAGTGCTTGAGCGGCTGTTGCCATTATTGCTGTTATGTAGAAGCCAATGTGGTGTGCACAGCCCCTTTATGATTTAAGTCCCAACCCCATCCAAAATAAAATTTTTGGTTTTCATTTTTTTGCAAATAAGGGTTATAAAAAAACAGTTTTTTTACTGTCATCCTCCTTTAGATCAGAGTCTTCAGAGTTCCCCCTTACAGTGCAAGGGAAAACTCTAATATAAAAGGGAATGCTGGGGACCGTGATGTAAGGAGGAATGCTGCGGACTTACATCAGAGTCCACAGAGTTCCGCTTTACATCACCATCCACAGCATTCAGAGTTTTCCCTTGCACTGTAAAGCCTCCTGCGCAGCAAATTACTGACAGTTCAGGTCGGAGCCGTTGCACTAACAATCCAATGTTGATACGATAGAGACAACCAGCGCCAAAAATGCAGGACCTCTCCCACCAACCCATGTATAAATTTGCAAGGGAGGGAGAAAATTTCACACCCATAGAGTCCCCGCATTTCTGGAGGTAGTGGTCCCCATCGAACATAAAAAAATTGAGGGTCAGTAGTAGGGTGCTCACGTGTCCCGGATTGCTCGGGACAGTCCCACAATTGACATGTCTGTCCTGGGTCCTGGGCACCTTCATTCCAGGACAATACAGTGTGCAGGGATTAAATAGAGGACACAGCCACCCCCTAATAACTAGTAACTATATTTCCTGAACTGGTGGCTAGGGACGGCGCTGCCTGGCGTCTTGCAACCAGTGACGTCATTTACTCTCAGACAGTGAGGCCGGGAGCGAGGCCTGCGCCTAGTACAGCACTGCTGTCCCCACCCACCTCGGCACCTCCTCCATCTCCGGCACCCAGCGGCAAGCAGCAGGGACTGGTGTGATCTTCACTCTTCAGATAGTGACTCCACCCTTTTCCTTCTATGCCCGCAGCTTATGCAGAGGGAGTGACAGCAGCACTGCATCTGGTAGCAGGCTATGGGTGGCAAGTGGCACACTGCATCTGGTGGTAGGCTATGGGTGGCAAGTGGCACACTACATCTGGTGGCAGGCTATGGGTGGCAAGTGGCACACTACATCTGGTGGCAGGCTATGGGTGGCAAGTGGCACACTACATCTGGTGGCAGGCTATGCGTGGCAAGTGAATAAAACAGATGAGAATGGAAACGGCGCTGCCCTTTATAATATCATTGCATACCAGGTAAAAAATGTCACGGAATTCACACCTAAAACCAGGTGACCATGATACATAAAAGCTCCACCAATATTAAAAATATATAATACAGTCTAAAACAGGGTGGGTCATATATTTGAATATTTAAAGATGGCCAATGTTTCAAGAAACCATTTAAAAACTGCTAGATGAGGTGCATCCCTGCAACGGGGTGGAGTTGTTAATCAATTTGGAGTTTATAATAAATAAGTGAAGAAAATAAGTATAGTGAACTGTGCAAAGAAGCAGTGAAAAATAAAGAATTTAGCCCCAATGTTCAAAAATATTGGAACAAGATGGCGCCCAAAAAAAAAAAAAATTTTTTGGATGATAAGGAAGAAAATGTGAAATTTATTACCAGTGTAGTATCTGTGTAACCCTTTCCATATACACTACCGTTCAAAAGTTTGGGGTCACATTGAAATGTCCTTATTTTTGAAGGAAAAGCACTGTACTTTTAAATGAAGCTAACTTTAAACTAGTCCTAACTTTAAACAAATATACTCTATACATTGCTAATGTGGTAAATGACTATTCTAACTGCAAATGTCTAGTTTTTGGTGCAATATCTACATAGGTGTATAGAGGCCCATTTCCAGCAACTATCACTCCAGTGTTCTAATGGTACAATGTGTTTGCTCATTGGCTCAGAAGGCTAATTGATGATTAGCAAACCCTTGTGCAATCATGTTCACACATCTAAAAACAGTCTAGCTCCTTCCAGAAGCTACAAAACTGACCTTCCTGTGAGCAGATTGAGTTTCTGGAGCATCACATTTGTGGGGTCAATTAAACGCTCAAAATGGCCAGAAAAAGAGAACTTTCATCTGAAACTCGACAGTCTATTCTTGTTCTTAGAAATGAAGGCTATTCCATGCGAGAAATTGCAAAGAAATTAAAGATTTCCTACAACGGTGTGTACTACTCACTTCAGAGGACAGCACAAACAGGCTCTAACCAGAGTAGAAAAAGAAGTGGGAGGCCGCGTTGCACAACTAAGCAAGAAGATAAGCACATTAGAGTCTCTAGTTTGAGAAACAGACGCCTCACAGGTCCCCAACTGGCATCTTCATTAAATAGTACCCGCAAAACACCAGTGTCAACATCTACAGTGAAGAGGCGGCTGCGGGATTTTGGGCTTCAGGGCAGAGTGGCAAAGAAAAAGCCATATCTGAGACTGGCCAATAAAAGAAAAAGATTAAGATGGGCAAAAGAACACAGACATTGGACAGAGGAAGACTGGAAAAAAGTGTTGTGGACGGATGAATCCAAGTTTGAGGTGTTTGGATCACAAAGAAGAACGTTTGTGAGACGCAGAACAAATGAAAAGATGCTGGAAGAATGCCTGACGCCATCTGTTAAGCATGGTGGAGGTAATGTGATGGTCTGGGGTTGCTTTGGTGCTGGTAAGGTGGGAGCTTTGTACAGGGTAAAAGGGATTCTGAATAAGGAAGGCTATCACTCCATTTTGCAACGCCATGCCATACCCAGTGGACAGCGCTTGATTGGAGCCAATTTCATCCTACAACAGGACAATGACCCTAAACACACCTCCAAATTGTGCAAGAACTATTTACAGCAGAAGCAGGCAGCTGGTATTCTATCGGTAATGGAGTGGCCAGCACAGTCACCAGATCTGAACCCCATTGAGCTGTTGTGGGAGCAGCTTGACCGTATGGTACGCCAGAAGTGCCCATCCAACCAATCCAACTTGTGGGAGCTGCTTCTAGAAGCGTGGGGTGCAATTTCTCCAGCTTACCTCAATAAATTAACAGCTAGAATGCCAAAGGTGTGCAATGCTGTAATTGCTGCAAAAGGAGGATTCTTTGATGAAAGCAAAGTTTGATGTAAAAACAATGTTATTTCAAATACAAATCATTATTTCTAACCTTGTCAATGTCTTGACTCTATTTTCTATTCATTTCCCAACGTATGGTGGTGAATAAGTGTGACTTTTCATGGAAAACACAAAATTGTTTGGGTGACCCCAAACTTTTGAACGGTAGTGTATATATGTGTAAAAAATAATAAATACGGTAGTGTTTGACTCAAATGTTCAAAAATATTGGGACAGTGTGACACTTGTGAGACGTGAAGTGTCCTGATGTATGACAGGACTGATTTAAAATTAAGTAGAAACACTAACTGTGCATAAATAAGATTATAAATAAATAAATATACAATTGTTCCAATTTCCTATCTATGATGTCAAGCGATATGGTTGATTTCATGAAAAGTTTATATATAGTCCACGCAAAGAGGAATATTGTAAACCAGGTAAGGAAAGCAGGGTTCGGCTATAATTGCTGTTTATTTCACCCTAGAGGGTACACCGCAGTGACTTCAGTGCGATTTTTCATAAGGTGACTTGAAGTGCTCGCCCCCCAGTGCTACCCCACTCACAAGAAATAATCACCCCTGCAGGGGTACCAAGTGACAAAGTGGGTGCCTTAGGGCGGGCGTTTTTCACTCCAAAGACTGCTTCCAATCCTCTGCTTAGTGCGGTCCTCACGGTTGTTCCAGGGAAAAAGAGTGTTCTAATATCACCATACTACTCCAGCAGTATACCACCTTTAGAATGTTAGACTCTCCAGATGACCGAAGAAAAGAGAAACACAAGGGGCTGCCTTCGTGAAGTATGTAAAGGTTGTTTATTCCAGGTAAGCAAAGAAAAGTTCAAAACGAAAATCCAAAACGAAACAAGCCATAAAGTATTTGAAATCGAATTTAGGCTGCGCTGTATGCAAGGAACGAACCAGCCATGCGTGGCAAGTGGCACACTACATCTGGTGGCAGGCTGTGGGTGGCAAGTGGCACACTGCACCTGGTGGCAGGCTATGGGTGGCAAGTGGCACACTGCACCTGGTGGCAGGCTATGGGTGGCAAGTGGCACACTGCATCTGGTGGCAGGCTATGGGTGGCAAGTGACATATTCGCCTGACAAATCACCTGCTGCCAAATTCCCCATCAACCCCGAGACTACATCCCCCCCATCGTTTTTTTTTGGGGAAGGAAGGTAGGGGGGTGTCCCTGAATGGCAGTTTGGAAATGTGGTCACCCTAGTCAGTAGGTATTCTAAACTCAATAAAATGAACTCCTGGTGAACCAGGGAATAATTACTGGAATGTTTCAAAAGAGAGTTCCCAGGAAGTGCATTACTGGCACTCTGTTATGCCACGTACACACGATCGGAATTTCGGCCAGCAAAAGACCGATGAGAGCTTTTCGTCGGAAAATGCGACTGTGTGTATGCTCCATCAGACTTTTGCTGGCTGAATTCCAGCCAGCAAAAGATTGGGAGCATGTTCTTAATTTTAGGAAAAAGTTCCTATCCGAAAATGCGATCGTCTGTGGCAATTCCGTCGAGCAAAATTCCTACGCATGCTTGGAAACAATTCGAACGCATGCTCAGAAGCATTGAACCTCATTTTCTCGGCTCGTCATAGTGTTGTACGTCACCGCGTTCTTCACGGTCGAAAGTTCAGCAAACTTGTGTGACCGTGTGTATGCAAGGCAAGCTTGAGCGGAATTCCGTTGGAAAAACCATCATATCTTTTTCCGACGAGAAGTCCGATTGTGTGTACACGGCATTAGAAAAAACACTTTATTGGGCTTTGTTCACACTTGTGTTTCAGGAGCATGCACAAAATCATGTGCTTTCCTATAAAACGCACAAAAACATGCTGCTCTTTTATAGACGTGTGGCAGTGCCATTAGTTCTTAATGGCATGCCCACTCATCTTGCTAGTGTACATGAATTTATGTGAGATACCTTTTTTTCAAATGAATGAATACCCTATATGCAAAGCACGAGAATGCGCGAAAATGTGTGAAAAAGGATGTGCGCTCCATGGTGTGATTGGAGCCTTAAACCGGCCATATCCTGGCTGAGGACCAGATTCGATCCATCTATGGGCAGGCTGGTTGTACCCAAGTCGATTGATGGATCAGCTTGGGTACACGCAGCCTGCCCATAGGTGGATCGAATCTTGGCCGATACTTGCTGAACCAGCTGGGATTTGATCCATGTATGGCCAGCTTAAGGGTCCAGACACCATCACGGAGGCCAAAAACAAAGCCTATAGATGGATTAAATACAGGCTGGTTCAGCAAGGACCAGCCGAGATTCGATCCATCTATGGGCAGGCTGGTGGTACCCATGTCAATCTATCGATCGAATTGGGTACCACCAGCCTGTCAGATTTTTACATGTGATTATTAGCCAGCAGCTATAGCCGCTAGCAGTATTTGTGTTCTGCCATCCGGGAAGGTTCCCAGCTGAAAGAACAAAATAGCGCTATGAAAGCGATTCCCCCATCAACACTGACTGTGTTGAAATCGGGAATCAAGCGATTTTATTTCCTTCCATTCATGGTATCGCATAACCTATGGATTGCTTTACTGTTTGTGCCCCTATTAGAGAGAATGTGCTTAATTCCTGCCTTGGTGATCACACGGGTGAGGGGATATCTCTTTTCTTCCACTGCTATGATATCAGTTAGCATTTTTGCTAGTTCTCAGTGTTAACTATAGAACACCTGCCCCTTATGTTATAAAGATAAGGCTAGAGGGGGTGCTCTGCAGTCCAAACATACACTATATTACCAAATGTATTGGGACACCTGTCTTTACACGCACATGTAATTTATTGGCATCCCAGTCTTAGCCCATAGGGTTCAATATTGAGTTGGCCCACCGCTTGCAGCTATAACAGCTTCAACTCTTCTGGGAAGGCTGTTCACAAGGTTTAGGAGTGTGTCTATGGGAATGATTGACCATTCTTCCAGAAGCGCATTTGTGAGGTCAGGTACTGGAGTTGAACGAGGAGGCCTGGCTTGCAGTCTCCACTCTAATTCATCCCAAAGGTGTTCTATCAGGTTGAGGTCAGGACTCTGTGCAGGCCAGTCAAGCTCCTCCACCCCAAACTCGCTCATCCATGTCTTTATGGACCTTGCTATGTGCACTGGTGCGCAGTCATGTGGGAACAGGAAGGGGCCGTCCACAATCTGTTCCCACAAAGTTGGGAGCATTAAATTGTCCAAAATGTCTTGATATGCTGACGCCTTAAGAGTTCCCTTCACTGGCACTAAGGGGCCAAGCTCAACCCCTGAAAAACGACCCCACACCATAATCCCCCCTCCACCAAATGATTTGGACGAGGACACGAGTCCACCACATCTGAGGACTGATAAGCTGCAAAATATTCCATTTTTATTTTTAGGTTTAGATACGCTTTAAGGGGTCCCGACAGTAAAGTGAATCTGTATGGCAAAGTACCGGTTTATTTTAATTGAGACTTTTTCAGAGGATCACTTGTTACAGCATATTTCAGCAATAATTGAAGAAAAGAAAGAAAGAAAATGGATAGTCATTTTTTTTTCAAATGATTTTCTCCTCATTCTCCGCAGTGTGAATTAAAGATAATTTCTTATTACAGAGTAACTCCAGGCAGATTTTTATAGCTAACCCTCCATCCCCATAGAATGTCACCCTGACCTTTACCCCCAACAGTCAATCTTCAGAGCTTGGCATCCAAAGGATTTCGAATGAAGTGTCCTCATTGTAAATGTACTAACTAGGCTGAAAGAACAGCTGTCAGAGAAATGAGGCTCAATTTACTAAGGTACAACACATGTTATTGCCCTAACGATCATTATTTTCAGCCATGGGACTTTTTTTTTTTAGCTCTCATTGGCTGTCATTGTTGAAAATAATGGCCGTTATATAAACATTGTTAGAGCATTTGAATAGATAGAAGACATTTTTGCACAATAGGTCAGTTGACTGCACAATTAACTGATAAGACAGCGCTGGGGAAGAGTTCTTCTTGTGAGATCCAGACCTGGAAATACGCCAACCACAACAGTCATCTGTTATCTATCTATTGTAAGGATCATATTGCTTATATTTAAAAAAAATCAAGAAACATAACATTTACAGTATTTGTAGCTGGGATGTCTCGATGGATCATTGAGATCACTATTATAATTTATGAGTAGGGGACGGGGTGAGGTTCAGGTTTGCCACTACCATGGGCTGTCGGTGAATCCTATGGGTTTGGCGTTAACTGTCCCAGCTATTTATCAAATTGATATTGGAGCTAGGAGACTCTAATAAGTGCACCACCATCCTTTAACCACTTCAGCCCCGGAAGGATTTACCCCCTTCCTGACCAGAGCACTTTTTGCGATTTGGCACTGCGTCGCTTTAACTGGCAATTGCGCGGTCGTGCGACGTGGCTCCGAAAAAAAATTGACGTCCTTTTTTTTCCACAAATAGAGCTTTCTTTTGGTGGTATTTGATCACCTCTGCGGCATCTCCCCGTTCGTCCTCTCCGTGAGGCGATCGCGGGTATCCCCGCGGCAATCGAGTCCGCGGGACCCGCGACCCGACTCACGGAGATCGCGGCAGGCGCGCGCGCACGGCGGCAAATTCAAAGTAACGTACGGGTAGGTTACTTTGCGCAGCCGTGCCATTCTGCCGACGTATATCTACAGGAGCCGGTCGGGAACAAGTTAAATATGACAAAACAATATATACAGGCATACCCCACTTTTAAGTACACAATGGGGTTTATTTACTAAAGCTAGAAAGTGCAAAATCAGGCTCACTTCTGCATAGAAACCAATGAGCTTCCAGGTTTTATTACCAAAGCTTCATTGAACAAGCCGAGGTTAGAAGCTCATTGATTTCTATGCAGAAGTGAGCCTGATTTTGCACTTTCCAGCTTTAGTAAATAAACCCCATTGTGTACTTAAAAGTGGGGTATGCCTGTACCTACAAAATTGGAGTTTTAAGGTGCAGAAAAATCAGTCAAAAGCAAAATTTACAAAAAAATAAAACATTTTATTACATAGATATTCTAAAACAATTTATAAAATTTAGGCCATAAAGAACCAGTGGTCAAGGTACAAAAGTGTGATTGCCTCCACATGTTTCACCACAAACGTGGCTTCTTCTGGAACTTTTGTAGAAGCTTATTATTTAATATTTGCCACCTTTCAGAATGGTCTTGGTTCCAAATGATAACTTAGATCCATCAAAAGGTTTTATGGGGAACGTCTGTGCCAAAAAAGAGGCATTGCCCTATAGCAGCACCTACCCTGTTTCCCCGAAAATAAGACCTAGCATAATTGTCAGTGATGGCTGCAAAATAAGCCCTACCCCCCAAATAAGCCCTACCCTGTTTCCCCGAAAATAAGCCCTACCCTGAAAATAAGACCTACAAGGACTTTAACTAGGGCTTATTTGGGGGGGTAGGGCTTATTTTGCAGCCATCACCGACAATCACGCTAGGTCTTATTTTCGGGGAAACAGCGTAGTGTTTCAAGAAATTTTAATGTATTGATCGATCAATATTTCAATCCTTTTCCGTATATAAACCTCTTCTATTGTCAGCAAGTTTATAGGGTAATTATACCATCTGAGCACTTTCCTCTTTTAGTTTATCACTGTTCCTTGGCTCAGTGTCCGCACGACACCTCTTTAACCAGTGACGATTGAAAAAATTGGCCATCCACACAGTGGCTACTGAGGCTCTTAACCTGTTCAAAAGGGTTTAGCCCTTGTGATAGATTGAAATAAAAAAAAATGTTTCAATCGTCACTGGTTAAAGAGGTGTCGTGCGGACACTGAGCCAAGGAACAGTGATAAACTAAAAGAGGGAAGTGCTCAGATGGTATAATTGCCCTATAAACTTGCTGGCAATAGAAGAGGTTTATATACGGAAAAGGACTGAAATATTGATTGATCGATTCATTAAAATTCCTTGAAACACTAGGTGCTGCTATAGGGCAATGCCTCTATTTCCTCTTTTTTGGCACAGACGTTCCCCATAAAACCCTTTGATGGGTCTAAGGGATCATTTGGAACCAAGACTATTCTGAAAGGTGGCAAATATTTAACAATACAATAACAATAACAATAACAATATAACAAGCTTCTACAAAAGCTCCAGAAGAAGCCACGTTTGTGGTGAAACATGTAGAGGCAATCACACTTTTGTACCTTGACCACTGGTTCTTTATGGCCTAAATTTTATAAATTGTTTTAGAATATCTATGTAATAAAATGTTCTATTTTTTTGTAAATTTTGCTTTTGATAGATTTTTCTGCACCTTAAAACTCCAATTTTGAACTGTCCCAGCTAGTTTATGTGCATGATAGTTACATAGTTACTTAATTAGTCAGGTTGAAAAAAGACCATCTAATTCAACCCAGGAGAATTTATTTGAACTGTATTACCCAGCCCCTACCTATAAAATGATGGGAGACACTGATCAGTCAAAGTGCCAATGTATATGAAGCTGTTGTGGGGAACGCTGACAAACTGCATAGGGATATGCAGGGGGGGGGGCAGGATGGTTGTTGGGTAGGTGGAGGATGATGAACCTTTCCTCCATGCTTCCCCTTAACTCGTTGGGCGCCAAGTTCTGGGTCACATGAGAGAATAACCCCCCCCTCATCCCGGGTGGGTTCTTTGGGCTATGCCAGGCGGTGTCCAGGGTCACTCATCCTAGCACAGGGGTAACACCTCGCCCGAAGGTGTGCTCACCAATGCCAGGGATCAGGCAGGGGCCACGGTCATGTGAAGAATCAAACATTAACCTCCCTGGCGGTATGATTATTTCAGATTTTTGATGCTGAAAGCGGTACAATTATTTTGCACAGAAATTTGGCGTTTTATATTGTAGGCCTGTAATTCTTAGGAATAATTCACTTAAATCTGTCCAAACAAGAGTCTAGTAGACATCCCAGGTATGATAAAGTTTGAAAAACTAATAAAAAAATGATAATATAATAAATAACTATAAATAATTATAACAAATATTAATATAATAATAATACAAATTACGGTATTCAATAATGTAATTAAATCAAAAACACTGAAATTTGCTCAGTTGCAGAATTGTCGCTTTCGTTACTTTTAGTGTTTGATGACGGATTTCCCCAAAATTAACTATCGCTCAATTCTGCAAGTGATTCTAATTTATTATCGCTGTTTTCTAGCTGGTCTAAAACCACTTTTGATGTAAAGGGACAGTTTTGGTTGCTATGGACAATCTCCAGTTTCCAGGCAGAAAGAACAGTTTTTATAATATAAAACTGCATGCAGGACACTGAAGAAACCACTAGGGACAAAGGGGATGTGTAATTATTTGATACAGTACTGTAATCTGTAAGATTATAGTTTACTGTATCTGTACTGTGTGTTTTACTTTTTGAATTTGGCGCCGAACTCTGTCACCGTGCGTCGCAACGCTCGCAGGGAACGGAGCTCGGCACTGTGAATCGAGCGAGACACGGCGGCTTGCCGATCACAGCGGGGAGACATCGCAGGATCTAGGGGACAAGGTAAGTATCCTCTACATCAGTGGTTCTCAACCTTGCTAGTGCCGTGACCCCTTGATAAAATTTCCCAAGTTGTGGGGACCCCTAACAGTAAAATTATTTTCGTAGCATGGGTTGTCAGCACCCAAGACAAGACAAGTATTTTGCACCCCTAACCCATGGACATTTAGCACTCCCTGAGTCCCTTCCACTCGTGCAGTAATAAAACCCCTTATGCCATGTAGACACGGGTGGACTTTTCGACCGGACTGGTCCGACAGACTTTCCGGCGGACTTTTGACAGACTTTTGACGGACTTCCGACTGACTTTTTAACGAACAGGCTTGCCTACACACGATCACACCAAAGTCCGACGGATTTGTACGTGATGACGTACACCGGACTAAAATAAGGAAGTCGATAGCCAGTAGCCAATAGCTGCCCTAGCGTCGGTTTTTGTCCGTTGGACTAGCATACAAACGAGCGGATTTCTGGGTCCGGCAGAGTTACGATGTAAAGATTTGAAGCATGTTCCAAATCTACAGTCTGTCAGATTTTCGACTGGAAAAGTCCGCTGAAGGTCCGATGAAGCCCACACACAATCGGATTGTCCGCCGGACTCGGCCCGTCGTACCAGTCCGGTCGAAAAAGTCTGCTCGTGTGTACGCTGCATCATGGTACATTTTAGAGTGTACCACTCTCTCTCTTTGTTCTACTTTCTTTCCCTTTTATCTCTCTCTATACTATTTTATCGTGTCCCCCCCCCCCCCCCATCCCTCTCTCTAGCCGTCTTGCTTGTTCTTTCTCTTAATCTTTCTCTCCCTTTTTCTTTGTTCCTCCCCCTCTTTTCCTCTCCCTTCCATGTATTCTCTATTTTTATTCCTTCTCTTGCTCCTTGGTGGGGGGGAATGAGATGAGTGGCAGTTCTGGCGGGGAGTTGGGATTGGCTCTGATGAGCCAACTTAGGTGCTCTTGATCCAGGTCATCTGATCTGAGAACTGTAGTGGGGACTTTTAATGGCAACTATAATCACAGGTAGTGTTACTCACTGTGTCTCCGACTTCACTGTGTCTCCCACTTTGTGGTGCCTCGTAGCAGTGACACCTATCTGCCCCAAAATCAGGAGATAAGGTCTCCTCCAGCCCCTCCCGCTTCACATTCCTCACCAGTCCGCTGACCTCTAGTCTCTGCCCCCCAGCCATGCTGAGAACTGAATGGGCAGCTGCGAAGAGGCTGAGTGGGCGGCCACGGGCTCCAAGGACAAACCTGCTGGGCGGACGCAAAAAGGCTGCGAGAGCGGTGCGGGCTTCAGGAACAGCCCAGGGTTCGGTGACCCCTGGCAAATTATCATTTGACCCCCGAGGGGGTCCCGACCCCCAGGTTGAGAACCACTGCTCTACATGGATCCTGTGATGCAATCCTGAGTCTGGCTGGAGGATACCGCTTTTGGTATTGAAAATCCACCCCAAGCCAGACTCGGGAATACCGCTAGGGGGGTTAAAGGAGAAGTACAGTCAATGCTCATTTGGCTGTACTTCTCCTGTGGATCACAAGAGTGCAGTAGGTTCTGCACTCCTGTGACCTGTTTTCAGCAGACAGCGGGCTGATGTCTGCTGTCTGCTGATGTCACAGAGCTGCTCCAGGCTCGGGCAGGATTGCGACAATGGAGTCGGGACCTGCCCACATGCCTGGACCCGCACCCAGCTCAGCCTCTCAGTGAGCCGCTGAGAGCCTGAGCTGACCACTCCTGCCCCCTCCACAGCCCGATGCTCAAGTGAGCGCGGGGGCGCAGAGCAGAGAGCTCTGAGAACCAAGCGTTCTGCAGTGTTCGATCGCTCAGTTCTCAGTGCTGGAGATGCCGGGGGACAGATGCAGCATCAGTCCGATGCTGCATCTACCTAGGTAAGTATGATCCTTAAAGTGTAAGTTCACCTTTACCGAAAACTCTATAAAGTGAACTTACACAGGTCCCCCTCCTCGCCCCCCCCCCCCGGTCCCGCTGACCTGGACCGCTGTAATCTCCAGTTCTAAGCCCAGTATATCAACGTCAGGAGCCGGGGCTTAGAAATCTTCTCTCCATCCTCGCGTCTTCTGCATAGCTACAGGACGGGCTTTGCGGCTGCTGATTGGTTGGCGCAGCCCATGTGACGGTGCTGATCAATTAGAATGCTCCAAAACGTCCCCCTGACGAGGGATGTTTTGGACATTCAGCTCAGGAGGATTCCTAAGCCTCGGACACCTGGCGCGGATATACCAGGACTTAGAACCGGAGATATCCGCAGTCCAGGTCAGCGGGACCGTGAGGGGTGAGGAGGGGGACCTGTGTAAGTTCACCTTACAGAGTTTTCTGTAAAGGTGAACTTACCCTTTAAAGAAACAAACAAAAAAAAACCCTATATTTCTCTTTTAGGGCAGTCCCCCAACTTAGAGATGAGCCACTTGTGTGTAGTGTTGTAAGCGGAGTCCCTGCAGAATATGTTGTCCCTTGTCCTACACACTTGTACAGGTGTATGTGTTGTGCAATATGAGGGGCATGCAGAGCCTATGCCCACTCCACCAGTCAGCGTACGTGTGTTACCTCACTCCTAGTAACAGGATGGGCTCTGGACATGTGCGATTAGTTTCGTATGAATCTAAAATTTTGTACAAATTTCCGTAAATTCGTACTTTCGGGAGGATCCGAAATACGAATTGCTATGCTTCCGAATTTTGTACGAAATACGAAATTTAGTTCACGAATTTCGGATCCAAATTCCTAATGAACATTCGTAATTGTTACGAAAAGTTAACGAACCTAAAAGTTAAAAACCCAGGAAGTCAGCACAGCACAGGGATGGTGGGAGCCCCTCATAATGATAAATTCATCATAAATAACATTTGTAATTGTTACGAAAAGTTAACGAACCTAACGAAAATTCATATTTTGTACGAATTTAAATGGCATTTCGGACACATATTACGAAATACGAATTAATCCTAATACTGGACGGAGTGAAACGAAACAAATTTATTGACGGCGCACATGCCTAATGGAGTCCCACCAAACACTTAGCACAGACCTCATGCGTGCTCTCACTTAACTCTTGCCTTACGTACCTAGTGACCAGGTCATAGATCTCCATAATGCTGTTTCGCTCCCAGGGACTGGCAGCTAGGGAGGGAGTGGCAAAACCGAGCCCTTTCGCTACTGGACAGCCCGTCACCCATCCAGGTACCAAACCAATGACTGGTTGCTGTTTCCTCCTATGGTTATCCAAGGAAACTTCTTCTCCTCTTAGACTGCACCCCTTGAGTAACTTCAGACCAGGACTTAAGCAGTTGGAACAACTTTACTGAACTTTTGACAGGACATGCATAACATGCAGTAATGTCCTTTTTTTTAAGTAGAACTATAGGCAAAATTTTTTTTTTTTTTTTGGATAGAGTAAGGAGTTATGACCCCTGTCAGATTTTTTTTCGCCATCTGTGTCCCATTGCGGACATTTCCCTTCACTTCCTGTCCCATAGCCAAACAGGAAGTGAGAGGAAATCCCTGCAAATTAAGGCAATCCCTTGGGGATCCCCAGGTAACAAGAACTAGTGTCCCCATTGGAAGATTTCCCATCTATTACTTTTCTGGGGACAACTCAAAATTTGGGATTTTCCTTACTTTTACTTTCAATGATAATGGTAAACAGGCCAAATAGAGAGGGTGAATCTCCTTAACAGGGGGAACAGACAGCAATAAACACTGACAGGGGTTCTAATTCCTCTCCACTCCATCCAAAACTAGAAAAAAAGTTTTGTCTTGATTTATACTGTAACCTCTTCCCGACAGCCTCACGCAGATATACTGCGGCAGAAGGGCACGTACAGGCAGATTAACGTACCTGTACGCGGCCCTTTAAGAGGTGCCTTGAGCTCCGTGATCGCGGTCCCACGGACTCGATGTCTGCGGGGATACCCGCGATCATCTCACGGTGAGGGAGAACGGGGGAATGCTAATGTAAACAAGCATCTGCCCGTTCTTCCTAATGACACTGTCACTGATCACAGCTCCCTGTAATCTGTCATGTCACACACAGCCCCTCCCCCCCACATTTAGAATCACTCCCTAGGACACACTTAACCCCTACAGCGCCACCCAGCGGTTAACCCCTTCACTGCCAGTCACATTTACACAGTAATCAATGCATTTTTAATTGCACTGATCGCTGTATAAATGTGAATGCTCCCAAAATCGCGCCAAAAGTGTCTGATGTGTCCGCCATAATGTCGCAGTCATGATAAAAATTGCTGCTCGTCGCCATTACTAGTGAAAAAAAATTATCAATAAAAATGCCATAAAACTATCCCCTATTTTGTAGACGCTATAACTTTTGTGCAAATCAATCAATAACTGCTTATTTCGATTTTTTTTTTTTTACCAAAAATATGTAGAAGAATACATATCGGCCTAAACTGAAAAAAAAAACGTTTTTTTATATATTTTTTGGGGATATTTTATTAAAGCAAAAAGTAAAAAAATAATGCGTTTTTTTCAAAATTGTCGCTATTTTTTTGTTTATAGCGCAAAAAATAAAAACCGCAGAGGTGATCAAATACCACCAGAAGAAAGCTCTGTTTGTGGGAAAAAAAGGACGTCAATTTTGTTTGGGAGCCCCATCGCACGACCACGCAATTGTCAGTTAAAGCGACGCAGTGCCGAAATCGCAAAAAGTGCTCTGGTCTTTGGCCAGCCAAATGGTCCAGGGCTGAAGTGGTTAAAGAGGTTGTAAACCTCCATGGGGAAGTTGTACCTATAGGTATGGTAAATATCTCCTAAACTTGCACCGTTCAGGAGATATTTACTGTTTACTGTGCCGATGATGTCATCGCCGCATGCGCTCTGAAGGAATGGCCGCCCGCCCGTGCTGCTTCTTCAGGAGAGTGTGCCGTGACCGGTGGCTCCCACGCGCTTGCACGGGAGTGACGTCACGCGGCTCCAGCCAGTCACAGAGCCGGAGTCCGCGGCCCCGGGAAAGAAGACGAGAAAAGATGGATGTGGCCTGCAGCAGGGACGACGTAGTCTTCTATAATAAAAATTATTCTTCATCTTATTTTTCATCATATTATTATTATTATTATACAGGACTTAAGTAGCATCATCAGTTTGTGCAGCTCTTAACAATATAAAGGGAGACAGTACAACAACAATACAATTCAATACAAGAGGGTTGGGGGGCCCTGCTCCTGAGAGCTTACAATCTAATAATAAAAATTTGCCACTGCTGAATCCTCTACAGTATCTTAATTCTTGTATTAAAACCGCAGCCTTTGTATCTAAAATAATTTGGCTTAGCTTTGCTCATTAAAATTGTCCTTCTGCTGGCCAGTTTTACACTGTTCTGTCACCTGTGATAAAACTCAATAGTTCCATTCTCGTCAATCCTTCTCAAGCCAGCCATACACCACCTGCTGTGCCAATTGTATTCTTATAGATGGATGTCAGAATAAATGAACAGTCGCTGCATTTGATTGGATGCAGCAGCTGTTTGGCCAACAGTTTGTTGCCGTTACGGATTTTTTTTTTCTTTAAAATAACAAGCATGTCATACTTACCTGTGCAATGGTTGTACAGAGCAGGCCAGATCCGCCTGTTCTTGGGTCCCCCGCCGCCACTTCTGGCTCTTTCCCCTTTCCCCCAGCAGCACCCTGAGCCACTCCCAGCCCAGATCAAACACACCCAGGCTGGCTGTCAACCAAGCCTGGAAATTTATGTATATAAAAAAAACTCACTAGCACAATAGAGGGTGCTACATGGGCCCTAGTGGGGCAACACTCCCGAGCCGCCACTGTTTGTCTATGAGACACACGAAGTGCAGCTCGGCCTGACTCCGCTCCCTCCTCACTGGCTGTGATTGACAGCAGTGGGAGCCAATGGCTTCCCCTGCTGTGTCTGAACCAATGAGGAGAGAGAAAAAGCCTCTGCTCTTGTTCACATTGCTGGATCGAGATTGGGCTCAGGTAAGCTTAAAGTGATTGTAAGGGTTCTTTTTTTTTTTCATTTTAAAATAACAAACATATCATACTTACCTCTACTGTGCAGCTAGTTTTGCACAGACTGGCCCCGAACCTGCTCTTCTAGGGTCCCCCCGGGGGGCTCTTGCGGCTCCTCCGCACATTTGATAACCCCCTCGGAGAAGCGCTTCCCCGAGGGGGTTACCTTGCGGGTGCGCTCCCGAGTCTAGCATTTGCGTCCAAAGACACGAATGCCGGACTCGGCCCCGGCGACAAAGCCATTGGATTTGATTGACAGCAACGGCAGCCAATGGCTGCACTGCTATCAATCTATCCAATCAAGAGCTGAGAACCCCGGGTAGAGAGACAGCGTGTCCCCGGCGGGTCAAGTTCTAGGGCTCAGGTAAGTAAAACAGGGGGGGGCTGGGGGGCCGGTCACTGCCAGGTGTTTTTTCACCTTAATGCATAGGATTCATTAAGGTGAAAAAACATGAAGGTTTACAACCCCTTTAAGAATGTATGCAGATTGTTTTTTTACCTTAAAACCAAGTCCCATCCAAAAGGGAAAGCTCCGCTGGCTTGCACCCTCCCCCCTTCCACTGCCACATTTTGCACTTTCGGGGGTGAGTGGGTACCTGGTTTTGGCAGGCATATTAAAAAACGGGGTTGCCCTTACCGAGATAGTTAGAAACCAGAAGACCAAATGAGTGATGCGGCATACAATGTAGGTAAAAGTAGAAAAATAGATAGAACATTTATTGATGAATACAATTCCGTAAACCTCCACAATGGGAGGCGATAGTTAAGACACTAATAACATGACATATATCTAGAGACTACTTTGTCATATAGTCTCCAGATATGGCAACACACAGCACAAGGCAACCAACGTCCGGACGCCAGAGATCTATGCGTGGATGTCCGTGCCACGACCAATGTGTCGTATAAACATTAATAATAAATAAAATGATGGCATGGGTATCCACGCAGGGGTCACCGGAAGACTTGAGTCCACAAGATACTAATAGAAAGAGGGGGAGGGAAGAGTTAGATCTAGTTCCTAGCCAGGAAAATACAGGTGGCTGTAATTAGAGGAGCAGGTAAATTCTTGCTTCTCGATTATTATGGAATGTAAAGTCCATGGAGATAATTTGTATTTGAGGAAACAGTTGGCAACAGTGTTGTTGGTAAGGATATGTAGTCCAGATTAATTCAAGGATGTAACCGTACAGTATCTTCTATGTTCACAAGGAGACCTATGCTCCAAAAATATCCCATGGGGTGGAGCCAATAATATCGTGGAGCATATTTACTACTTTTAGTGGATCAGATTGTTGCTGTGTCCTAATTAGATCCAACAAAAAGGAGAGGAGAGGGGTGTTCAATGTTCTGATCCTTAACGCACTTGTTAATGATGTTGATTGATTGGGTTAAACAGACCTAAATTGTTACCCCGTATCCAGCACTATATTAATGGCTGTGTAAGATATAGGGGGCCAGCCATACAATACCCGTCTGTAGTGATACTCAGCACGATTAGTCAGCTCTACACACCGGACTCATAACATGTATCCAAACACTCTGTGGTTGTCCCTCAGTGTTGGCGCTAACAGTGCATATAGCTCTTCCAGAGTTCCAAGGCTTCCACGCTGTGTTACAGCCACCAGGCTAGGAAGCTCCCTCGCTCGTCGTGGACTCACTTACGGGACATGATAGAACGAAGAGGCATCACATGATGCTGATGATGTGAACGCATTTCGCAAAGGTAAATCACGTAGCTTCGTCAGGACATTTTGGCAGGTACCCGCTCCCACTTCCGGGTCAGATCGCTGCGGCAATCTACAAGGATCTTCGGCCCCTCCTCCTTCCCCTAACTTTAATGGTGGCCAAATGCTTCAATTTTCTTATCCAATCAATGTGCAATTTAAAACAACAAGCAATCGAATACCCATAACTTCCCTTCCGATTGATTTAGACTCAATCAAACTGATTTGATCGGCCTCGTGCAACATTACCCATCATTTTGCACCAATTGGCAGGGAAGATAATTTTTTGGAAATAAAACCGTTTTTGCAATAGATCAGATTATGGGATTGTGAATAGGACCTTTGCGCCATGTGAAAAAACAATATACAGTGCCTTGAAAAAGTATTCATACCCCTTGAAATTGTCAAATATGTCAATGTATTTTATTGGGATTTTATGTGATAGACCAACACAAAGTGGCACATAAAAGTATGAATATTTTTTTCAAGGCACTGTATGTAACGCCAGCTTGAGTTCCTATATTTAGAGAATTAAGTAACACATAACATACTGTATATGTATAGCTGAAATGTCTTGGTGAATTGCAGAAATTGATATCAAAGCAGAACTTCACCCAAAAGGCTAAGTTCTGCTTTAACCACTGCAGCCCCAGAAGGATTTGCCCCCTTAATGACCAGGCCCTTTTTTGCGTCGCTTTAACTGACAATTGCGCTGTCATGCGACGCTGTACCCAAACAAAATTGATGTCCTTTTTTTGCCACAAATAGAGCTTTCTTTTTGTGGTATTTGATCAACTCTGCAGTTTTTATTTTTTGGGCTATAAATAAAAAAAAGACCGACAATTTTGAAAAAAAAACAAATTTTTGTACTTTTTGCTATAATAAATAAATTGAAGTGTTTGTAGGGATCTTATATAAAGTTGTAATGTATCAGATTGAGGTGCTCTTCCCATATGTAAGCCAAGATAATTGTAAAAGAAAAATATCAGTACCATAACCAAATATGTGCTGCCAGGTTTGCTGTCACTTAGACTGTCTGTGAAAATCGTACTGTTTTGTAACACCACATACAGCTTAAAGGCATTCTTCAAACGTTAATTGACCAGTGGCGGCTGGTGAAGTTTCAGGATGGGGGGCGCCAGACCCCGTCCTTCCTTTTTGACCTCTCCCACTTCTCATGAGCCCCACCCATTATATAATCCACCCACTTCGTCCCCTGTATTCCACTTGCTTCCACCCATAGTGTCAGGAGTATACAGCTCAGCATCACAGGACAGGGTATACAGCCCCAGAATCACAGGACAGAGTATACAGCTCAGCATCACAGGACAGAGTATACAGCCCCAGAATCACAGGACAGAGTATACAGCTCAGCATCACAGGACAGAGTATATAGCTCAGCCTCACCAATCAGGGTATATAGGTCAGCATGACAGATAGGGTATATAGATCAGCATGACAGATAGGGTATATAGGTCAGCATCACAGATACGGTATATAGGTCAGCATCACAGATACAGTATATAGGTCAGCATCACAGATACAGTATATAGGTCAGCATCACAGATAGGGTATATAGATCAGCATCACAGATAGGGTACATCGATCAGCATCACAGATAGGGTATATAGATCAGCATCACAGATATGGTATATGGATCAGCATCACAGACGGGGTAAATAGGTCAGCATCACAGATGGGGTATATAGATCAGCATCACAGATTGGGTATATCGATCAGCATCACAGATGGGGTATTAAGATCAGCATCACAGATGGGGTTTATAGGTCAGCATCACGGATGGGGTATATAGGACTGCTGCACTCCCTATCCCCCCCCCACGATGCTGGTCTCGTAGCACTGACACCACCCCCCGTGCTGCAATTGTCTCCTGGCACTGACAGCATCCCCCCTCGGCGCGGGTCTCCTGGCATTGACAGCACCCCCCCATGCGGTACTTACTGGGCTGGGGTGTATTCTCCTCCTGCTCTGTCGCCTACAGTGCAGGCAGCAGGGGCGGGGGTGCCGCTCCTCATGCTTCCTCCGCTCTGTGTCTCCTCTTCCGCCAAAGCGCTGGGCATCCAATAGGATCGCCTGGTGTTTGGCCAATCAAGAAACAGGTCTTACTGACCTGCCTCCTGATTGGCGGGGAGGCACTGTAGTGTGAGAATAGCGAAAATTCATTTGCTATGGTCACACATATGGGTGGGATCAGGCGCACTCTCTGCGCCCCGAGCCCACCCTTTTTTGAATTCTGTTAGAGCCTCTGGCTCTAATCAGGTGCATCAAAAAAAAACACCCCTTCCCACCCCTGCCATAGGAGTCCATGCACCCAGCGTTCTGAAAGGGGCTGGGCGCATGGATGGGGGGGCGGCGCCCGTGTGCCCACAATGCATGGGCCGCCACTGTAACTAACCACCTCCCGCCCGCCGTATAGACAAATGACAGCAGTGGGGTGTCTCTCTCGTTTTGGGATGACGTCATATGATGTTGTCCCACTCTCACCGTGGGCAGGCAAGTGCAGTGATCGGCGGCGCGCTGTGTCCATGGGACACAGCGCATCCCTGATCTCAATAAAGAGCCAATGACGAGGCTCTTTACCCATGTGATCAGCTGTGTCCAATCACAGCTGATCACATGTAAACAAGGAAATGCTGGTTATCGGCTCTCCTCTCCTCACACTGACAGCGTGAGAGGAGAGCCGATCAGTGGCATTTTCTCAGAGGGGAGACCTGCACAGACAATCAGGGCACTGATCATCAGTGCCCTGATTATCAGTACAGTGCCTATCAGTGATGCCAGTCAGTGCTGCCTTTCAGTGCCCATCAGTACCTGCTCATCAGTGCCGCCAATCAGTGCTGCCAATTAGTGCCCATCAGTGTCACCTATCAGTGCTTATCAGTGCTACATATCAGTGCTGCCAATCAGTGCTGCATATCAGTGCCGCCTATCAGTGCTGCATATTAGTGCCTCTTCATCAGTGCCACCCCATCAGAAATCAATAATTTTGTTTGTTTTGTAATCCGATGGTGCGACCATTGATTTCGAAATTCGATCAACCAAGCCTTTAATTTTACCTCATATGGCTACAGAAAATAATTTTCGTGGGTGGGAATCTTCTTTTCTTTCCAGGAATTTTCTTTTCTTGCGCTCATGCTCACTTCTTTTTCCATTATATTTCTCGCACGATTCTCCCATCATTGATTAGAAAATCATTAGTTTTGCAAAAGATTTCCAACATGCCCAATCACTCAAATTTGATGGCCGCACAAAAATCGTCCGTTGCTGCGGCCCACTAATGATGCGAAATCCAAACCAAAATTCTTAGTTAAGATTTTTGGAAGAAAATTATTTCAGAATTCGACCCATGTATGGAATTTCTTTCCCCCGTCTCCCCCGCCTCCCCTGTCAGTGTTGACAGGGGAAGCAGGAATTGTCTTCTTCCGGTGGGGTAAGTCGTCACCCTTGGGAGAAGAGAGTGATTATTGCTAGCGGCTATAGCAGCCACTATCGATAATCGCAAGAGAACTCGGCAGGCTGGTTTACCCAAGTTTATCGATCAGCCTGTAAATTAAAACAATGTAGGAATCTAAAACCAATACCTGACAATTTTGTATTTTCATTGTTTTAAGCTGGTCATAGAGACTGGTGGGCAGTTGGACAATGAGATGTGATCAGAGTGTCTTCAGGCCAGCATTTGATGTGACTGTTGTGTTTATGTCTATGGAGGGAAGTGGAGGAAATGCTATGGATACACAAGAGCAAGCTCACTAGGAAGGAAAAAAACAGCAAGCTACGGTATTCTACCTTGATAGATTGCTAATCTGCCAATCAAACCTCAGTTGGTGGTGACAGCAGGAGACCCATTGACA
This sequence comes from Lithobates septentrionalis, assembly GCA_037952835.1. Lineage (NCBI taxonomy): Eukaryota > Metazoa > Chordata > Amphibia > Anura > Ranidae > Lithobates > Lithobates septentrionalis. Next base: position 1,050,267 of record JBBDGP010000766.1, on the reverse strand, counting down.
GTAGATTCAAATAAATCTCTCAGAACATTAGAGCTGAGGATGCTGGCATATATTTTCCTTTCACTTGAAGAGAATAAAGTTTCTGAGTGCTGGAAATGTTGCAGTTGGTTATAAAAAACAGATTACCCTTCTGAGCCAACCATGGTTATTTATTGGTTTAATGTTAACCTGTGTTTTGACTATGGGCAGCAAAGCATCAGGTTCTCGAACCCACTGAGCCTTCAGTCCAGCAGAAAATACGTAATTAAACTGTTTTATCATTTAGGTTTGTCCATTCAAGACAAAGTGACAGATTATCGTTAAGGCTTGGTTACCAACTCACAGAAGAGGCATTCACATCACTTGAATACCTTATTTGGGAGCACTCTGGGCTATGATGAGGAGACAGACAAAGGGGGATTTTTTTTTTTTTGTACAAACCTTAAAATCCTTTATTCCATTAGTTCAACGGGGGACACAGCCAGTCTTCTATGGTTGGGTGTAGGTGTTGCCTCTAGGAGGATGGCCACTATGCAAAACAGAAGACACAGCCCATCTAGTGCCTATATCCCATATATGTACTGAATGAGGCCAAGAACGGCAACAAAATGGCAAAAGTCCAAAGAGTAACCTTCCAGAGAAAATATTTTATCCGTGAAAACAGGCCAAAAACAAAAACTGGATTTTTCACTTTCCTGTAAAATCCCTTCTTGGAGTGAATCACAGGACACAGGAGAGTTAAAGCTGACCTTCAGCCCCCCCCCCCCCCCCACACTTTTTTTTGTTTTTGACCCCTGCTTACCTGATGTTGGAAGAATAAGTGGAGAAAGGAACTACTAAGGAGCTGATCCTAGGGGTCTCTGCCACATCCCCAAATGAATGAAAAAGACAAAACAACAATAGTGCCCCAGAGGGGATATTGCGGGCAGCAGACCAACAAGGGTCAATGAATTCTAGATGCAAAAGGAGTAACGAGAAAAAATATATAAAAATAGGAAATTTGTATTCAATGTACAAAAAGCATACTGACATCTAAAAACATTGGTACAGTGGGAACAGTGATGTCAAAATACAACTGCTAAAGTGCTGCAGCAGCCACGAATTGAGGCAAACCAAATAGTCAAAACAATTTGAAGCTGCAACACAAACCCTACATGTTTCAGAAAAACACAAAAAGATTCATTTCTTTTTATGATATGTACTTCCTTCTTCAGGGTTTCGGTAAAGCAGATTGTTGCATTACTATCAAAACAAAAATATATGCATACATGTATATAAGTAACTCTTGCATCTATGTGAACAATAACATACACAGTGACATAAACAAAAGGACAAAATTTAACTTCAAAAAGGGCAGAAAAAGCATAAAAAAAAGCATCAACGTAAATGCTGGGTCAAATGGTACTCACAAGACATACGTTCCTCTATCATAACAATAGTACACAGCAAGGGTGTAGGGAGATGGGTTCCCAAGGCCATAGGTCCACTGGGTAGGAATACTATTCGGAACTGAATCCAATAGGATAGAGATTGATAGAAATATAGAACCGAGCCTTGGTTGTAAACGGGGCTACCCTAATATCACCAGGCAGGACAGCAGGTCAGGACTCACGAGAACCGCCAAAAAAGAGGCATGGAAGATGCATATCTAAAAAGTGAGGAGAGGGAAAAATGTGTATATATATATATATACCATAAGTGAATACGCGTATGAGTATACATCCAAAAATCAAGGATAGAAAAAAAGGGGACAAAAGGGAAAAAGAAAGCTAAATTGTGGCCAAATAAATTAGAGAAAATAAAAACTAAATGGTAGTGGATGGAAAAAGCACCAAGGAAGAGGTCCCCCTCCACACAGTTCAGATGAGGGCTTTCTGAAAGAACCCTGTCCCTCAGGACTTGGGCTTGGGCTTCAACAGCCATGCTGTTAAAGCCAGTGACTGTGAAGCAGGATGAAACCTTGTGAAAGAAGGTCCAGAAGTCAAGTAGAGCCCGTGCAGAGTTTGCCAGTGATCTGATTATATCAGAGTACCACACCTTCCTGGTCCAATCCAGTGGAAAGGGAATCACAGGTATGCCTTCCCTCTCTATCCTCCGAAGCAAATGAGGTAGGTGTTTAAGAGGGTGGATGCATAAATCCAGTTGAGCTGAATCAACAGAGAGACTGGGGCATCCACTCCAAAGGATCAACGGAGAGAGACCAGGGCATCCACTCCAAAGGTCTGAGGATCCCTGGACCTGGGTACAGACCTATATAGTTTGTGGTTGAACCTGGAAGCCAGAAGGTTTACATCTGGCATTCCGCACCGGAGACAGAGAGAGTGAAACATCTCCAGGTGGAATGACCAGTCCCCAGAATCCAGCTGTTGGTGGCTTGAGAAGTCTGCTTGCCAATTTTCCACTCTTGGAGTGTGCACCGTAGACAGTAAATGTTCAGCTCTGCCCAAGTCAGAGTGAGGTCCATTTCTCAGAGAGTGGCTTGACTCCTGGTTAAGCCTTGATGAAATATGTATGCAATAGCTATAGTGTTGTTGGATTGGACCCAAACCAGCAGTCTGCAGAGTAGGAGGATCATTGGGGACATTGATTTGCATCCGAAATTCCTCTGAAGACCACATCCCCTGAACCGATGGGGAATCAAGGACTCCTTCCCAGCCTGGCATTCCACACCAAGATTTCCCTGATTTCTCCGACTCCAGTGCCAAGCTGGAAAGCCACCAATAGCCAACTTCGCTTTAGTGCTTAGATTCATGGGTTGATCCAAGAAAAGAGACTGTTTGTCCCATGATGTCAGGATTGCAGCAGTCTTCAATTAAAGTGAGCATAAGGGACTGCCTTGTAATAGGCTACCATGAAACCTAGCACCCTCATGCAAAAGCTACCTTGGAGTAAAGGGTCCAAATATTTTCCTTGGGAAGGAAGATACGCTCCCTGGATTGTGTCCAAGATGAGACTTAGATATTTTTGATGTTATATATATATATACAGGTAAAAGCCAGTAAATTAGAATATTTTGAAAAACTTGATTTATTTCAGTAATTGCATTCAAAAGGTGTAACTTGTACATTATATTTATTCATTGCATGCAGACTGATGCATTCAAATGTTTATTTCATTTAATTTTGATGATTTGAAGTGGCAACAAATGAAAATCCAAAATTCCGTGTGTCACAAAATTAGAATATTGTGTAAGGGTTAAATTTTGAAGACACCTGGTGCCACAAACTAATCAGCTGATTAACTCAAAACACCTGCAAAGGGCTTTAAATGGTCTCTCAGTCCAGTTCTGAAGCCTACACAAACATGGGGAAGACTTCAGATTTGACAGCTGTCCAAAAGGCGACCATCGACACATTGCACAAGGAGGGAAAGACACAAAAGGTTATTGCTGAAGAGGCTGGCTGTTCTCAGAGCTCTGTGTCCAAACACATTAATAGAGAGGCAAAGGGAAGGAAAAACTGTGGTCAGAAAAAGTGTACAAGCGATAGGGATCACCGCGCCCTAGTCAAGATTGTGAAAAAAAACCCCTTCAAAAATGTGGGGGAGATTCACAAGGAGTGGACAGCTGCTGGAGTCAGTGCTTCAAGATCCACCACCAAGAGACGCTTGAAAGACATGGGTTTCAACTGCCGCATACCTCGTGTCAAGCCACTGTTGACCAAGAAACAGTGCGAAAAGCGTCTCACCTGGGCTAAGGAAAAAAAGAGCTGGACTGCTGCTGAGTGGTCCAAAGTCATGTTTTCTGACGAAAGCAAATTTTGCATTTCCTTTGGAAATCGAGGTCCCAGAGTCTGGAGGAAGACAGGAGAGGCACAGGATCCACGTTGCCTGAAGTCTAGTGTAAAGTTTCCACCATCAGTGATGGTTTGGGGTGCCATGTCATCTGCTGGTGTCGGTCCACTCTGTTTCCTGAGATCCAGGGTCAACGCAGCCGTCTACCAGCAAGTTTTAGAGCACTTCATGCTTCCTGCTGCTGACCTGCTCTATGGAGATGGAGATTTCAGGTTCCAACAGGACTTGGCGCCTGCACACAGCGCAAAATCTACCCGTGCCTGGTTTACGGACCATGGTATTTCTGTTCTAAATTGGCCAGCCAACTCCCCTGACCTTAGCCCCATAGAAAATCTGTGGGGTATTGTGAAAAGGAAGATGCAGAATGCCAGACCCAACAACGCAGAAGAGTTGAAGGCCACTATCAGAGCAACCTGGGCTCTCATAACACCTGAGCAGGGCCAGAAACTCATCGACTCCATGCCACGCCGCATTAATGCAGTAATTGAGGCAAAAGGAGCTCCAACCAAGTATTGAGTATTGTACATGCTCATATTTTTCATTTTCATACTTTTCAGTTGGCCAACATTTCTAAAAAATCCCTTTTTTGTATTAGCCTTAAGTAATATTCTAATTTTGTGACACACGGAATTTTGGATTTTCATTTGTTGCCACTTCAAATCATCAAAATTAAATGAAATAAACATTTGAATGCATCAGTCTGTGTGCAATGAATAAATATAATGTATAAGTTACACCTTTTGAATGCAATTACTGAAATAAATCAAGTTTTTCAAAATATTCTAATTTACTGGCTTTTACCTATATATATATATATATATATATATATATATATATATATATATATATATATATATATATATTGATTTTGGGGATGATACCTCCTCTAGAGTTCTTTGAACTACTATATACAACACCCCACCCTTAACTGATTTTTTTCTAAGACTTAGATGCTGCCTATAGGTCCATGTATGTGGGGCCAAAAATGGCATCAACTGAAGTTGTAACTTCCACATGATAAAACCTAATAAAAGTGGAAAGTCACTCTTCCCTACTAACATGCTTCCTTAGGACACTTAACCAAACTGAGCACATCCAGTGCATGCATGAGTTATGGTCATTAGATGGGGCTGTGCCTTCAGTTTAGCCTAGTGTCCAACTGCCTAAGGACAGAAGCTATACCCAGCCATAGAAGACATGTTATCCAATAAACACTGGGGCAAAAAGCATGTTTTGTCAAGAGTCTACCACAAATGTTTAGCATTTCCCATATGTTCGCTTAAGTAACACCTGAGGTATTTTCCGATAAGATGAAGCAAGAGATATCAGGTGTGATGATATCGCTTGATATGCCACTTCTGTAATCAAAATTGTATCTCTCAGACCTGATGAATTAGTTTAATTTTGCCTTGTTTGAGCAGCCATCCATACTGCAGTCAGTCCACTGCCTACAAGGACTTTTTTTTACTGTAAAACATTTATTTTACTGCAAAAAAAATTGAATCATCAAACACCTTAGTCACACTGATGCTCCCACTGCACTATCTAACGAAGTAACTAACCGCTGATGCTGTATCTATGATCTTTATCTTTATGCTACATCTGACTTATTCAAAGGCTTGACATAGATGGATGATCCTGGATATGTAATGCATTACTCTCAGCTCCTGTAATATCAGCGTGCTGGTATTGTTCAATACAGTCACAGATTCATGCCCTAAAGTAGAACTCCAGCTATCCATTTTCTCTTTGTTGGTGGCTGTTAGGATTCTTGAACAGTGCAACTGGAGGGATGCAGCCACTGTTTGGCCATACATTTTTCACCTAGATCCTTCTACTTTTAGATTGAATTATGTCAGGCGAGAAGGTGCCAATAGGGCCACCCACAGCTCAAATGTACAGCCAGCTTTATACTCACCTTTGTGAAATTTTACTCTTCAGGATGCAAGCTAGGGGGCCACACGCACTAGGAGCAGAAAAAAATACCAGAAAAAGCATCATAAAGAGTCCTCAGAGTCGCTCGTATTGCACATGGATTTAGAAGAGTTTAGGAGAGTTTTCAGTCATTTGCTTTTATAAGCATTTTTTTTTTAAAACCTTCCCCATGGCTAATTTTTCAATATATACTTGAAAACACTGAACACTCTTAAATGTGGCATTTATGCGCGTTTTTGAAAAAAAAATTCTGCCTGAAAACTCTTCTGAAAAACGCACGTGATGTTTTGGGTTTTTTTTGCCTCTAAATTCTCCTCTTAAATATGCCTCTATATGTCATAATGTGAATGGGCACATAGTAGAGCTGCACGATTCTGGCCAAAATGAGAATCACAATTTTTTGCTTAGAATAAAAAGATCACGATTCTCGCGACGTAAAATCTTTCACATTATACAAAAAAATCAGGCTAACTTTACTGGTTAGTTTTTTTTTTTTTTAATTCATTAGTAATTTTTTCCAAAATGCAATGCGCAAATACAGTGTGACATAAAATATTGCAACAACCACCATTTTATTCTCTAGGTCACTACTAAAAAAATATGTTTGGGGGTTCTAAGTAATTTTTTAGCAAAAAAAAAAAAAAAAAGATTTTAACTTGAAACCAACAAATGTCAGAAAAAGGTTTAGTGTTTCAGTGGTTAAACTTTCCTCATTTACACACGAAGTCTATTCCATTGACAAATTGTTACAAATTGTCTATACTTAAGTTTCACTGCTAAAGGCCTCTTTCACACGAGGGATCCGTATGTCCGTTTTTCATCCTTCCGTTTTCGGATGAAAAACGGACATACATTCATCCCTATGGAGCGTCGGATGTCAGCGGTGACATGTCCGCTGACATCCGACCCGCTCCGATCCGAAAAGTGTAACGGAGGAAAAACCTACTTTTCCCTCCGTTTTCGGATCGGATCGGATGACGACGGACACTACGGACCGCCATCATCCGATCCCCCCATAGGGGAGAGCGGCGCTCTGACAGGTCCGTCGCTGCACAGTGTGCAGCGATGCACCTGTCATCTTCCTGCTCAGCGGGGATCGGCGGAGCGATCCCCGCTGAGCAAGCGGATGTTCACGGGGCGGATCATCACTGATCCGCCCCGTGTGAAAGAGCCCTAAGAATGTTGTGATTCTTGGCAGACTGCCCGTTTTTTTTCTTCCTTTCTTTTTCTGGCTGTGGCTTCAGAAGAGCAGAGAGAATTCTTTGCATAGACAGAATCGTGAAACACTTTTGTCAAGATCGCAACGGGGGAAAAAAATCGCGATAATGAATCTTGACGATTAATCGTGCAGCTCTAGCACATAGGATAACATTAAGCTGCTTCTACAACCAGGAGAAACAATGCAAAACCCCTCTAGAATCAGCATTTTTTTAAGCCCTGTGTGATGGACCCTTAAAGTGGTTCTAAAGGCTCAAGGTTTTTTGCCTTCATGCATTCTAAAAAACCTTCTGTGTGCAGCAGCCCACCCAGCCCCCCCTAATACTTATCTGAGCCCCATCGCGATCCAGCGATGTGCACGACAGCCTCTGTACTCAGGGGACTCTCCCTCCTCATTGGCTGAGACAGCAGTCACAGCCAGTGAACCAATGAAAAGAGAGAGGGGATGGGGCTAAACCACAGCTCTGTGTCTGATTGGACATACCAAGCTGTTTGCTCTAGTGGCGCTTTGCAGGAGGGAGGAGCCTGGAGCACTGGCTGGGAACCCAAGAAGAGGAGGATCAGGGCTGCTCTGTACAAAACCACTGCACAGAGCAGGTAAGTATAACATGTTTGTTTTTCAAAAAGGAAGAAAAAAAGCTTGCCTTTAACCACTTTCCGACCACGCTATAGTTGAAAGACAGCTATAGCACGGGCTTCCAGTGCCCGGAGACGTCCTCCCGTGAGCATGCTGCTCGCGAACCCCTTGCTACGCATGACTGGCACGCTCTGTGATCGTCAAGTCCTTCGGACTCGTGATCACAGCACAGGGGAAATGGCCAATCACAGCAGCCCTTTAACACCTAATCAGCTGTCAGCTGATCACGGAAGTAAACAGAAGGCAGTTTCTCGGCTTTTTTCCTCCTCACGATCAGTGCGAGGAGAGTAGAAGAAAGTCGGTAACCGACTTCTGTTACAGGGACATCGGTCCCAATCTGCGCCCGCCAGTGCTGCTAATCAGTGCCCACCAGTGCCACCTATCAATGCCACCTATCAGTGCCCACCAGTGCTGCAAATCACTGCCCACCAGTGCCACCTATCAGTGCCCATCAGTGCTGCCAATCAGTGCCCATCAGTGCCTCATAATCAGTGCCACCTATTAGTGTTGCCTATAAGTGCCGCTTAACAGTGCCTATCAGTGTCCAATAGTGCCACCTATCAGTGCCGCCTATCAGTGCCCATCAGTGCCTCCTATCAGTGCCCATCTCAGTGCCCTTCAGTTCTGCCTCTCAGAGTCCATCAGTGCCACCTATCAGTGCAGCCTCATCAGTGCCTCCTCATCAGTGCCCACCAGTGCCGCCTCATCAGTGCCCACCAATACAGCTTCATCAGTGCCCATCAGTGCCACGTTTCAGTGGCACTGATGGTCCCCGCCTTATCAGTGCCACTGATGGTCCCCGCGTATCAGTGCCCATCAGTACAGCCTCATCAGTGAAGGAGAAAAATTACCTGTTTGCAAAATTTTATAACAATCTATGAAAAATGTTTTGTTTTTTTCCAAATTTTCGGTCTTTTTTTGTTTCTCTAGCCTCCCTGGCTGTTTTCCTGAGTGTGGCTCGGGGTTAATTTTCAGCACCATTAGCGGTAACCCTGAGCCACACTCGGGATTACATCTCAGGATCCTGGTGCAGTATACTTACCTTGTCCCCAGGATCCTGTGATGTCCCCCCACTGTGTCTGCGTGCTCCGTCCTCCGCTCCGATGTCCTGTGTGCCGGGCTCCGTTCCCTGCGAGCGTCGCGATGCATGGGGCGGAGCCTGGCGGCAAATACAAAAAAGTGAAAATTTGTAATACATACAGTACACTGTAATATTACAGATTACATTACTGTATGAAATCATTTCATATCCCTTTTGTCCCCAGTGCTTTGTCCAGTGTCCTGCATGCAGTTTTATATTATATATACTGTTCTTTCTGCCTGGAAACTGGAGATTGTCCATAGCAACCAAAAAGTGTCCCGTTACGTCAACAGTGATTTTAGACCAGCTAGAAAACAGCGATAGTAAATTAGAACACTTGCAGAATTGAGCGATAGTGAATAGTGGGGAAATGTATTTTATTATTATTATTTTTTATAATTATTTATTTATTATATTATAATTTATGATTTTGTGTTTCAAACATCATCATACCCAGGATATCTATTAGACTCTTGGTGGACAGATATAAGTGTGTTATTGCTAAGAATTACAGGCCTACAATATAAAACGCCAAATTTCTATGCAAAATAATTGTACCGCTTTGAGACGTAAAAATCTGAAACAATCATACCGCCGGGGAGGCTAGCAAAAAATAAAAAAACTGTGGTGATTAAATACCACCAAAAGAAAGCTCTATGTGTGTGAAAAAAATGATAAAAATTTAGTTTGAGTACAGTGTTGCATGACTACACAATTGCTATTCAAAGCGCAACAACGCTGAAAGCTAAGAATTGGCCTGGGCAGGAAGGGGGTATAAGTGCCCAGTAAGCAAGTGGTAAATATTACTTTAAGGGTTGGTCTGTAACTAAACAATGTTGCTTGATAACATTCTGGGTGCCTAAACTTGAGTCTTGCTAGTGGTTTAACACATTTAAAGGTAAAAGTTCATTATAAAGGATAACTCCGCTGCATTTTCTTCTCTTGTGTTTTAATAGCTGTTGTCACAGGTATCAGCCATTGCATTGTTTACAGTAAGCTTGTCTGCAGTCTGCACTGTAACTGAAAGAATTCACCTATTTTAACTACATGTACATATTTTATTTGGTGGTGTTGATTTATTGGAAGAATGTATTTTTCAGTTTGATTGATGAAGCTAACATGAATTATCCAAATATGCAAATAAAATTCCTTTTTTTTTTACTACCCCTAAAAATAAGGATTTGCATAATAAATGTTTTTCCACATTGTTCCTATATCTTAATAATATGCTATATAAATGCAATCTAAAAATGATTCCAAAAGAAGCATATGCTTGAATATGTCAGGCACAATTTCTTAAAATGTTATGCCCTGTACACACGGTCGGATTTTCTGCCGGAAAAAGTGCGATCGGATTGTGTTGTCGGAAATTCCAATCGTGTGTGGGCTCCATCGGACTTTTTCCGTCTGAATTTCCGACACACAAAGTTTGAGAGCAGGATATAAAATTTTCCGACAACAAATTGGTTAAAATTCCGAGCCTGTGTACACAAATCCGACGCACAAAGTGCCACGCATGCTCAAAATAAATTAAGAGATGAAAGCTATTGGCTACTGCCCCGTTTATAGTCCCGACGTACGTGTTTTACTTCACCGCGTTAAGAACGATCGGATTTTCCGACAATTTTGTGCGACCGTGTGTATGCAAGACAAGTTTGAGCCAACATCCGTCAGAAAAAATCCATGGATTTTGTTGTCGGAATGGCGATCAATGTCCGATCGTGTGTACAGGGCGTTGGAGTCTATTTCATATTTGAGACAATCGCTGGTGCCATGTATTATTGGTCATACTCTTGGGAACTTGCAGAGTGTGAACTATGTGTATTTATTCAGGAATCAGATCCTTGAACGGTATAGAAATAGCCCGTGACCCTATGTGACCCCCAAAAGCATAACATATTTCTGTGACACACCAAGTTGAAGGATCATTCTTCTGAATTGGGGTTTCCACTGTGTCAGACGCTTTTAATAGCATCAAGCACTAGGGGCTAAATGAATCATGTTTACTTTATAACGTTTCAGCTGAGATCCTATAATGAAACGGTTAAAGTGGACCTGAACTCAACGAGTGAAGCTTTGCCGTTTTATACCGGACATCACAAATTGTTAACTGTACATACAGTAAGTAGTACCCTGAATATGGCCAGAAACACAGTTGTAAGTCTCTATGTAGAAGGTGATAATGAAGACAGTTCAAAAGCTTTTACAGGTGTAGAACCACTGATGTCCAAGCGTGCACTTTTCACCAGAAAATAAACGTATTCCACCATGTGATGCACACTCCCCCAGGGGGTCAAACTCACCAGAAGCCGCTAATAAAAGAGCATTGAGTAAAGTATTCAACATCCACTTCAATACTAAGTCCTCATCATCAGCAAGATCCACTGGCAAAGGGGCTCCATATATACCATAAAACACAAGAGTAACACCACATAGCGTAATCCTGTTTATTAATGTTAAAATCCCCTATACATCAGTGGTCCCCTTAATCCTAACTACGTACATTGTAACAAAGTAAAACAAGCAGATAAAAAAGCCCAAAGGGCGCTGTCACCCTATCCAGCCGTCCAGGATGGGGTGTGTGTTTCTCTGCAGACACCACACTAGCTTCCTGGTAGGTGGTAGTGGACGGTGGAGCGAAAGCGTCATTTCCGGGTTGTCGTGTAGGTCACGCCCTCACCTACACCATGACCTATGCGACAAAGTGACGCTTGCGTTCCACCGGGAAGGAATCTGTACCTGAGGATATGCAGTGGAAGGATCTCCCAGTTCCTGCAGCAAACATTCTGTGGATCTGTGATTCATCCAACTTTCTTACTGCTTCTTGATCATTACCACACCAATCATCAACTCACCAGTCTGCGAGGAGTTTCTCTGATATGGAGAAGCGAAGCCATGGGGGTTGATTTACTAAAGGCAGATAAACTGTGCACTATGCACAGACAGTTGCACTCTGCAAGGGCATTTGCTCCAGAGCTTAGTAAATGATACAAAGCTTCACTTTGCAAAGAAAACCCAATCACATGCAAGAATTAAAAAAAAAAATGCATTTTTGCTTGCACATGACTGGATGATGGAAGTCAGCTTCCCCCATTTACTAAGCTCTGGAGCAAATGCCCTTGCGGAGTGCAGTCTATTTGCCTTTAGCAACTCAATCCCACAGCTTCACTAAGATGGCTGCTTCCACACAGAGACACGTTGTAGGACGGGGGTGAGCAACCTGTAGATCGTGATCTACTAGTATATCGCGGCCTGGTGATTGGTAGATCGCGGTCTGGGTCTGCTGACCCACCATTCCAGAGCATCAATTAGAGTGCAATGCAGAGGGATTACTTGTAAAGTTGGAGCTGTAGTAGGGAGCAAGAGCCACATAAGCCAATGACTCCTGTGTAGTGCTGGATCCTGTCCCATGCGGAGCGATACCAACTGCACTCCATGTCTTATCCCGGCTAGTGGCCTCCAGAGTGGTGCCAGCAGCAGGAAAGGGGAGCTCTTCAGGTCAGTGTGAAGTAATACACCGGGCATAATAATATAGGACTGCTTTCACACTGATGCACTGTGTTTTTTTCACATTGCAGGTGCAGTGCAGTGTATCTGCAGCTTTCCTGTGGGTTTGCTGTGCTAAACCATAGACGTCTATTATATCCTGCTGTTTTACCACCCTCCAACTTTACGTGTGAATAAGCCCTAAGAGTGCCGCTGCCAAATGCAACTAAGAGCTCATTCACAAGTGCAGCAGGCACTTCTGCTCCTCTGAAAAGCAATCTGAGTGTGTGTTGACAGGTGGTGAGGTGGCAATATGTTGCCTCCTCGCCACCGGATTTAAACTCATGATTGCCATGTAATGCACGCGATTGCGAGACGGTAGTACGGCAATTAGAGGTTTAAATCAGGTGTGAGTAGGCGACACTGTGCCTGGTGATCTTTGACTGCTCCTGTGTTGTTCAGGTAGATCTCCACCTCTTTAAGGTTGTAGTACAAGGTGTCATAAGTCTGTAATGATAAAAAGACGAGCTACAGGGAGACCCCTAGGCAATACTGGTGACTAGTCCTTTGTCCTCTACTTGTCTTTTTTGCTGAAAGCTTCCACAGTACAGTCTTATTTTTAAAAAAATCCATTTTTTTTTTAAATTTCATGGTGGTATCTACTAACAACACTTCTCTTTCTTCGACAGGATCAGCAGTGAATGCCACCCCAGGTGTCGAGGTGACATCATCGGTGCAGAAAGTGCCATCCAAATCTGGCCTGTGGGTTTCCATTGTAGGTTCTCCATCTAGAGGGACCATACCTTGGGAGATCATCAATGATCTTCCTATCGAGTGTCAGGATCTTAGTGCCAAATTACTGTATTCTGGAATTGCATGTCTTCCAGGTATGTATTTAAATCTGCCTTCAGATGTTTACCTATACATATAACACTTTAACCACTTTTAGGCTAGGTTCACACTGCTGCGAATTCTGTTGCGAATTTGAGCCGTTGCGATCGCTCAAATTCGCAAGTCTTTTAAATTACATAGATTAACATTAGTGCCGTTCACATCAATGCGTTGCGAATACAACCTGCGGGAAAAAAAGGTCCTGTGCGAGTTTGATCCGTGTGCGATGTGAATTCAGCTCCATAGACTGCAAAATTTGTAGTAGAATCGCAAGAACACATATAGAAATCGCAATGCAAATTCGCAATGCAATCGGAACAAAATTGCGCTAAATTTCGCACTGCAGCAGTGTGAACCTAGCCTAAAGAGCAACACTTACAAATCGACAATTGTAATATCTGAATCGCCATACACTATAACATTACAGAAATTCATCTCAGGGATCATTGTTTGTTCTGTTATTTAGTATGTTTTCTCCCTATCAGAATAGAAGTGTCAGGGTGTAAGACCCACACAATGTGGTTGATTTACTAAGGCAAACAGACTGTGCACTTTGCAAGTGCAGTTGCTCCAGAATTTAGTAAATGAGGTGAAGCTCTGCTGACTTCTGTCATCCTCTCATGTGCACATAAAAATTGTGCTTTTTTATTTTTCTTGCATGTGATTGGGTATTCTTTGCAGTGAAGCTTCACCTAATTTAATAAACTCTGTGGCAACTGCACTTGCAAAGTGCGCAGTCTATTTGCCTTTAGTAAATCAACCTCCATCTATCTTATCTCCTATTTTAGATGCTGTCAGGATTTATCTGGGAACACATAAGCAAGGTGGATGCAGGAATCCTCCCCACTGTGCTGTTTTGTTTTTACAGCAGGGAACTTTGGCTGGTCCCTGACTATTTTCGATCTGTGTGTACCGAGTTTAACATGAAAGAAAATACATTGGGGTTGATTTACTAAAACTAGAGAGTGCAAAATCAGCTTTTATTGTCAAAGCCAAAAAGTATAACTAAAGGCAAAAGGTTTTTTTTAGTTTTGGATGGAGTGGAGTGGGATTAGCACACCTGTCAGTTTTTATGGCTGTCTGTGCTGCCGTTCACCCTCTCTATTTGTCCTGTTTGCCATGACTGTTGGATAACAGATGTTATGCTCTTTTATTACTCTTACTTGCTACTCCCAATAAACCAGACCACACCAACCTTGGATTATAAAAGGCCGTAGCAGCCTACTTTATTTAAACAATATATATAATTATAATTTCTTATAAAAACTCTGTCATCAAAATAATCAACAATAAACATCTGTTATTCCCTGAAAACTTTGAACTGAAGAGCGTTGGTCTGCGTTATCGCTTAAAACCATTCAGATGTTTATCACCCACGTAGCACTGCGGTACTTATCAACTATCTCAACTATGCCTCAAGCCGACAAGCTGGCTCAGAGACTAACAATTCCCGCAGTGCCCCATTATCACTTCCCGGTTAACCTCCGTTAACCGGGAACCAAAAAACCTCCGGATCTATAACACCGTTAGATCCCCCACTTACTTTTTCCATCTTCCTTCCTTTTCACAGACCAACGCCCGCCACCGCATCCCACGAGTAATACCTTACTCTTGGATGCCCCTCCACACCCTCATGGCTCGCTGTATTCCATCCTGCAGTCCTAACGTCCACAAATCTATCCCCACATCATTAAGGTGGACCCCATCAGATCTCAGATACCTCCATGTTTCGAATTCTAGTTCAGGATGTCTAATCGCTAAACACCCATTGCGTACCATAAATTTGCTCACCTCCCTATTAATCTTTTTTCTGGCCCGATTTACACCTTCCACTGACCTGGCCATTCTCCACGATGTCCTAGCCACCATATCCGACCATATAAATATAGTCTTGGGAAATAATTCCATCAAGCGCCCTAAATCTCTTTTAATATCGCGCGAGATGTCTACCATGGACCTGATGCTTAGATCATTGCCTCCAACGTGTAAAATTAACACATCAGGTGGTCCTTCCCTCAGGGCATATTTCTGTACCTCCGGAAACAATCTACTCCACAACATTCCGGGTATTCCCAACCACTTAATATAAACCTCCCTTTTATCAAAACCTAACTGCCTGCCCTCCCAACGAGCATCGCCCCTTCTTGCCCCCCAGCACACATAAGAATGGCCCATAATCCAGACCATCCCTGGCGCCGCTCCTGTAAATAGAAGAAGACAAGAAAACTACACTAAAACACTAGCCACCAATAAAACCTTTCATGACTAAACTTAATTAAAATCCTATTCCCCTATATTCTCTTTCCAACTCCACTACCAACTGAGGCCTCACGTAAGACCTAAACCTGTGGGATTCCCACCTTCCAATGCGTTTCACCGCCTCCACATCTAGCCCATTTCTGGCTGCTTCAGTGGCCGCTCCTATCCTAAACGAGTGGGATGAAAATTCCTTGTCCTGTAAGCCCACTACCTTAAGGCATCTTCTAAAAACTGTTACGAACTGAAATTTAGATAAAAAACTACCGTCCAAGTGCATTAGGAAAGGACCTTGCACATATGGACGAACTTGTAAGTACTGCTCAACCGTGCCAACCGGGCACAGGCAAGATCCCTGAATTGGGTAAACCCTCACTATCCTGCCTTTTCCCCCTTGATCGGTTTTTGACCTCTTTACCCACAACGTTAAACCGCCACGCTCCACCTGAACTTCCTGCCATCCCAAACCACCTTGAACTTTTTTTGCCGGACTAACCAGCTCGCTTATCCTGAACGCTCCAAAAAAGGCTATCACAAACGCCACCTTAAACAATGCTACTTCATACTCTGAAGAGCATACCTCCCCCAACTTTGCTACAATCCTCCCCAAAATCTCAAACGTCACTGGTCTTCTGGAATCCCTCTTGATTCTCCTTTTCCTATACCCCTTTAGCGCTTGGCGCACCCAGAAATCCTTCGTGACATCCGTCTGACCCTGTAGCTTAAAAAGAAAAGCTAACCCCGCTAACTGAGTATTTAACACCGCTACAGATGCCCCTTCCTCCATTTTCCTTGCCACGTAATATAGCAACAACAAACGCAAAGGTGTACCTGACGGCTCCTCACCGCATTCCTGAACAAATCCCAACCACTCCTTCCATACTTTTGAGTACGCCGCCCAAGTGGCCCCACTTACCGACTGCTGGATCCATCCCGCGATGACGCCAACGGAATCTCCCACAGCCCATCGGGACAAGGTACCCCTCGTTGCTCCGCTTCCGGCGCCAACTCTCGGAACCTGTCCCACTGGAAGCGAGATAACGCATCAGCTACTACATTCTCCACCCCCGGTAAATGAACTGCATGAATGTACACATTCAATTGCAAACACCTTAACACTAAATGCTGCAACAATTTAATCACTGGCGGAGACGATGCTGTTACCCTATTTATCACTTGTACCACCCCCCAATTTTGTCACCGTGGAAACGCACCTTCAGATTCCTGAAAGATGAGCCCCATAGCTCCACTGCCAATACTACTGGAAACAATTCCAATAAAACCAAATTTTTGATAAACCCTTCCTCTATCCATGACTGAGGCCAAGGACCCGCACTCCACCGGCCTTGGAAAAACGCCCCAAAACCCGTGGACCCTGCCGCATCAGTGACCAATTCCAGATCGAAATTACTGACCGGTCCAGACATCCACATCGCCCTTCCATTGAAGGATTCCAAGAAGGTATGCCATACCCTTAAATCCTCCCTGTGCGATTTTACCAATCGCACAAAATGCCTTGGCGATTTTACTCCACTCGTGCTGGCCGCCAGCCGTCGGCTGAACACTCTCCCCATTGGGAGTATGCGGCAAGCAAAATTTAGCTTACCTAGCACCGATTGCAGCGCTCTAAGTTGCACTTTCTTCAACCCAATCAATCCCGCAATCTCTTTCTTTAAATCTTCTAATTTGTCTTCCGGTAACCTACATTCCATTGCCTCAGAATCCAGTACAATGCCTAGGAACGTGATGACCGTGCAAGGTCCCTCCGTTTTTTCGTCAGCCAATGGAATGCCGAATCTGTCAGCGATATGTTGCAATGTCGCCAATAACACCGCACAGATTCTAGATGATGCCGGCCCTATGCATAAAAAGTCATCTAGGTAGTGAATTATCGAATTCACACCCGACACGTCCCGCACTACCCATTCCAGGAAAGAGCTGAATTGTTCAAATATCGCACATGATATTGAGCAACCCATCGGCAAGCATTTGTCCACATAAAACTCCCCTTTCCACTGGCACCCCAGCAACCTAAAACTATCCGGATGTACCGGCAACAGCCGAAAAGCCGATTCGACATCTGCCTTGGCCATTAACGCTCCTTTTCCATAACGGCGCACCCAACCCACCGCGGCATCAAATGACGTATAAGTCACCGAGCATGCCTCCTGATCAATGGCCTCATTCACCGATCCCCCTTTCGGAAAAGATAAGTGGTGAATGAGCCTAAATTTGTTGGTCTCCTTCTTGGGCACCACACCTAAAGGTGATACCACCAAATTGGCTATTGGTGCCGTCCGAAACGGACCTCCCATTCTCCCCATTGCAACCTCCTTCGCCAGCTTCTCTGAAACCACTTCCGGATGTTGCAATGCGGAACGTAAATTGTTGGGCACTTGTGGAACTACCGTCATCCTGCATGGGATCCTAAATCCCCCCGTAAAACCCTCATCTAGCAACCTCGCTGCTTGGCTGTCGGGATACCTACCGAGAAACGGCCGCATCCTTTCCACTTTCACCGGCGTCCTCCCTTTTGTTTCCAACGTCACCGGTTCTGCCTTTTCCCTGCTTATAGCATCTAGATGCTGGATGCGTTCCCCCGCAGCCTGAGCACTCGTGCTTATACTTACATGCCGCACCGAATTTACAGACTCCGGAATTGTATTGCCAGCAAACCCCTTTTCTGTTTCCAGCCGAATGTCCCTGGGCTGATGGTCCACCGGCTCCCCCCTGAAAAAACTGGTTCGGAGCCCTCGTCATCGTCATCAAGCGCATCCACAAGCTAATGTCCTTGTGGTCCCACCGCAGCTCTGTCCGTACTGCTCTCCGCTGTCTGAACTGCTCGTCGTATCTCAGCCATCCCGTGCCGCCATACACTCTATAGGCCTCTCCTATCGCATCCTGATAGCAGAATAATGCCGAACAGTACTCCGGGTGCTTCTCCCCTATGACACTGGCCATAATTGCAAACGCCTGCAACCAATTGGCAAATGTTCTAGGTATCAGCCGATACCTCCTCTTCTCTTCATCCTCCTTCTTGGAACTGTCTGGTTTAACTCTATCCAAGTTAAATTTTTCCAAAGGTAGCAGTGAAAATATTTCCACATACTCACCTTTCCACAGCTTCTCCCGTACCTCCTGTTTCAAGTGTGCTCCCAACGGCCCTTCGTAACACACATACACCTCGCAACGCGCTGCATCCGCCAATCTGGTTATATCCTGCCTCTCTGCCGCCTCCACAGCTTTTTCCTTCCCCTGCGCAGCGTCACGAACCGCAGACTCCAGGGCTGGTACCGCCCCCGCCATTGTTGTTGCGGGCGTCCCAACCCCTGCTGTATTAACACTGCCCCCTACTGATGGGACCCACGCAGCTGCCGGGCCTCCCGCCATACGCTCTCCAGCCTCAAACCTCTGCACTAACTCTTTAATGCCTTCTAAGAAACCCAATAAACCTGATCCCCCCCCTGATGGGACCACCCCCCTTGCACTGTCCTCAGGCCTATGTGTATCATTTCCTACCCTGCTTCTCCCTTCTAACCCCAGATGTGGTGACTCACCGGGCTGCACAGGCGTTGCCCCATCAGCCGACCGTCTGCTCTCCTCCTCATCCGCGCTCCTGGAAGGGGGGGCCGCCTCCTCTTCCGCTTCAGACGCCTCTTCCTGCTCACCGGAGTCCCTGTCGCCTTCTTCTATATCTGAAAGCCCGCCTGGTCTGGGAACCTTGGCTGCCGCCGTCATCTCCATCCTTTCCCGCCTCCTTGCCGCGTATCCGCTCGCAGACTTTTGGACAGCCTTTGCAGGGCCGGTGCATGATACCGCAGCCCTGTAGGCCTCCGCTCTTCCTTCTGCCCGCCTGCCTCTGCCTCTTTCCTTTCCATCCATCAACATGTCCCCTGACGCAGAATTGGACGGCCCAGGGATAGCAGCATCTCTCCTGGCATTCATGGCGGGGCCCTCCGCTGTTATCCGGGGGGCGGGGCTCGCGCTCCCGGATCTTCCTCTTCTCACAGTCCCGCCATGTGTACCCGCTCGCTCTCTGTACCTTGCCGCCGTGGGAATGGTCTCTCCTCCGTTCGCCCGGCCTGCCTTCTTCTTCGCCGGTGGGCCTCCTTGCTCTCTTTGTGCCGCCCGATCAGGAGAGTAACGCTCAGGCGGACGGGACCTCCGCGCTCTGACGCCGCTCCTCTCTCCTGTGCTGGTCTGAGGTCCTGCTCGCTCCATAGCAGACCCGATCGCCTCCTGCAGCCAGGCCGTGCCCCTCACCGCAGCCTCCGCACGCAGTTGTGCCATGATGCGCTCCACTTCTGCCATGCTGCTCCTAACTTTCTTCCAGCTTTCTGTTAACCCCTCCCAGATTAAACCTCTTATATATGACCCCTCCCTTCCTGTCCCTCCCCCTCGGCTCCATCTTAAACAACCCTTCCCCACACTATTACCACCGTCATGCACCCCCTCCATTTTATGCATTTCATGCTGCATTTCGGGGCTTCCTTTATCATTGAAAGTGAAAGTTGTCCCCAGAAAAGAAATAGAGGGGAAATCTTTTAATGGGGGCACAAGTTCTGGGGACCTGGCGGTCCCCAAAAGATTCCCTTAATATGCAGGGATTTCTTCACACTTCCTGTTTTGGCTACAGACAGGAAGTGAAGGGAAATCTCCCCAATGGGACACAAATGGCAAAAAAAAAAAAAAAATGTCACAGGTTATGACCCTCCTGAATTCTATCCAAAAAGAGAAGCCCAAAGCGAAAACAGAAATAAAAATAGCGTTGGGCTGGCATAACAGGGGAAACAGGGGACAGACTGGGAAATGAGAGAGCTCACCTGATTGGGTGAGCTGGGGGAGGAGGGGTCACAGGCAGTAAAAAAGGAGATGACTCCTCCCCAGCATCCAGTGGCAGCGTGAGGAGTGAGCTTGCAAGTGTCCAGCATATCAAAGGTGGAAAGACTGTTGACCCAGCTGCGGGCGGATCAGCTGTCCACTATGCTAGGGGATCGGGCCTCCGGAGCAGGTACAGGGGGGCAGGAGTCCACACAAGCTTGGAGGTCTCAGCCTCCAGAGCGCTTCTCCCCGGACACCTCCCCCAGAGCTCGGCATCACACTGGGAGTCTCATATAGGCCCCTTCAGGACCTCCCAAAAAACATTCCGATGTGCCTGTGGTAGGTTGTCCTGAGAGGAATCCCCCTCATAGACGGAGCTCGGTGGGCGGGGCCTCTGGGAGTCTCCCCACAACCCGCCCCATGGCTGGAGCAGGACCATGCGGGTGCCACCCCTGGCTATGAATCTGCGGGGGCGGGGTCTCGACGTGGAAATCGCACAGCAGCAGCCGGCGGCTCTCCGGAGCCTAGTCAGCATCAGCCGAGGACCGGGACGCAGAAGGATGCAGGAGGGAAGAGATGGGAGAGCTCCAAGGGCCCAGGAAAAGCATCAAGAAAACCGGTGGGAGTATCCGGTGCAAAAGAAAATTTGGAAAGGTGAATATGTGGAGATATTCTCGCTGCTACCATTGGTGAAATTCAATCTGGATAGGGTCAAGCCACAGGAGAACAAGAAGGAGAATAAGGAAAAGAGACGGTAAAGACTTATCCCGCGTACTTTCCCTAATTGGCTACAGGCTTTCGCCATTATGGCTAGTGTGATTGGTGAGAAGAACCCGGAACACTGTTCAGCGCTCTTCTGCTATCTGGACGCAGTCGGGGAGGCTTACAGAGTCTACGGGGGAAATGCGTGGTTGAGGTACGACGAACATTTCCGACAGCAGAGAGTGATCTGCCCATCCTTGTAGTGGGACCACAAGGACATTAGTTTGTGGAGTCCCGGAACTTGCGCTCGGCCTTGCAACATTCGGAAGTGGTTTCTGAGGAATTGCGGAAGGATGTTGCATTAGGCCGCATGGGCGGTCCTTTCCCTTCGTTACCTATAGCGGATTTGATTATCGCGTTCTTAGGGGTTGTGCTGAAGGAGCCCAATAAATTTAGGCTAATTCACCACCTTTCCTTCCCGAAGGGAGGTTCGGTCAATGATGCGATTGACTCGGAGGTATGTGCAGTATCCTTTGATGTGGGCTGTTTTCTGGGTACGACATTACGGGCAAGGGGCTGGGATGGCAAAATTCGATATTGAGTCTGCATTTAGATTGCTTCCCGTACATCCAGATAGCTTTCGTTTGTTTGGGTGCCATTTGCAGGACGAATTCTATGTGGATCGCTGCCTGTCCATGGGCTGTTCTATTTCATGTGCACTATTTGAGAAGTTCAGTTCATTTGTGGAGTGGGTAGTTCAAGACGTCTCGGGGTGAATTCCATCATCCATTACTGTGTGGGCCCGTTCTCCTCCGAGATCTGCGCGGTGCTACTGGCAACGTTGGAACACATCGACGCTCGTTTTGGCATCCCCATGGCCCTGGAAAAAATGAAGGGGCCAACCACAGTGATTAGTTTCCTGGGCATTGTATTGAATTCTGATGCCATGGAGTGTCGCCTGCTGGAAGACAAGCTGGCGGCACTCAAGGAAGAGATTCGGGGACTCTTGGGATTGCGCAAGGTTCAACTTCGGGAACTGCAGTTATTGCTGGGTAAGTTGACTTTTTGTGTGTCGCTTCCTACCGATGGGGAGAGTATTTTGCCAACGGGTGTGAGCAAGTGCGGCGGGGGTCAAATTACCCACTCATTTCGTGCACCCTGTAAAGGAGCACAGGGAGGATTTGCGAGTGTGGCACTCTTTCTTGAAATCTTTTAATGAGCGGGCATTGTAGATGTCTGGGCCGGTTAGTAACTATGACCTGGAACTTTACACGGATGCAGCCGGCTCAACTGGATTTGGGGCCTTCTTTCTGGGCCGTTGGAGTGCAGGGCCTTGGCTGGATTCATGGAAAGAGGTGGGTTTTCTCCTTAATTTGGTATTACTAGAATTGTTTCCAGTGGTGCTGGCCATGGAGCTGTGGGGTCATGGAGTCTTTCAGGGAGCTGAAAGTGCGCTTTCATGGGAACAATGTTGGGGTGGTACAGGTCATCAGCAAGGTCTCGGCCTCGTCTCCGCCTGTGGTTCGACTGCTCCAACACTTAGTGTTGCAATGTCTGCAGTTAAATGTTTTTATTTATGCTGTGCACCTCCCGGGAGTTGAGAACGTCATAGCTGACACTTTGTCTCGCGTTCAGTGGGACAGGTTCCGGGAGTTGGCGCCGGAGTAATGCAGGGTTTCTTGTCCCGACTGGCTGTGGAGGATTGCCTTGGGGTCGTCCCTGGATGGATCAGTCTGTAAGTGATGCGACGTGGGCTGCATATAGCAAAGTATGGCGAGAATGGGTGTCTTTATTGCAACAGGCTGAGGTGGAGCAGGAGGGCCCGGAAGTGTGGTTGGTGGTGCTGTACTTTGTCTCACGTAATCTTGAGGAGAGGGTGTTGGTGTTAGAGAGAAAATTTGCAGGATTGGCATTTTTATTCAAATAGCAGGGTTGCTGGGACTTCACTAAAGATTTTTGGGTACGTCAAGCACTGAAGGGGTATCGGCGCTCTCAGAAGCGCAGGGACTCCAGGCGACCTGTTTCGTTTGAGATTCTGCTGGAGGTTTTAGCCCAGTTGGTTTTTCAGTGTTCATCAGCCTATAGAGGTTTCTTTATTTAAAACGGCCTTCTCCCTGGCGTTCTTTGGTGCTTTTCGGATCGGCGAACTAGTTAGCTCTTTGAAGAGGGTACATGGGGGCTACAGAGTTCACCTGTGGGGAGGATAGGGTATCCCTGGTTTTGCGCAAGTTCAAAACGGATCAGGTGGGCAGGGGTAGGAAGGTTAAGGTATTTTTGGTGCCGGGTTCGCCCTTATGTCCGGTGGAGGCTGTGAGGGGGTCTTTTTTGGTACATGCTGATGGATCCCCTTTGTCCAGATTTCAATTCATTTCTGTTTTCCGGAAATGCTTAAGGGCGTTAGGTTTAGGGGAAAATAAATTTTACTTGCATTCTTTCCGAATTGGGGTGGCTACGGAGGCTGCTAGATGGGAGTTGGATGAAGAGGTGGTCAAGTGCATTAGGTGGGAATCACGTTGGTTCCAGTTATATGTTCGACCTCACCTGTTGTCTGATTAAAAGGGGAGGGGAAGCTTATTAGGCATGTTTTGGGTGGGTATGCATGTTTCTGCGTGCCTGTTGGTTTTTATTTGTAGTATGTTTTTTCTTCTCTTTCAGGTGGCGTGCAGGGCCTGGTCTGGATATTGGGCCACTCATATGTGTTTTGGGGGGCAAAAATAGCAGATGTTAGGACTGATGGGAGACAATTGAGCATTCCTTAGCAGAAAGCCTGTGTCCGTTGGTTGGGTGTACCGGGCATTCTGTGGAGCAGGATGGTCCCAGAAGTGCATCGCTTTGCACAACTGGATAGGCCACCGAACATTTTGGTGTTACATGTCGGTGGTAATGATTTGGGAATAAGGTCCATGTTTGACATAACGCGTGATATCAAATTTGGTATCCTACGGTTCCGCATGGCCTTTCTGGAGA
Organism: Lithobates septentrionalis; assembly: GCA_037952835.1. Taxonomy (NCBI): domain Eukaryota; kingdom Metazoa; phylum Chordata; class Amphibia; order Anura; family Ranidae; genus Lithobates; species Lithobates septentrionalis. The sequence continues at coordinate 1,026,502 of JBBDGP010000766.1, read as the reverse complement.
TGCTTATCATGTGGTCCGACATCATTGCTCGGACGACTTGGCGAGTGGCTAGATCGGTAGAGCGGCTCAATAAGGCCCGAAAAAAGGTTAACAGGGATGTTAGCAGATTTGTGGTTAGGAATGGGGGGCAGGTTATCAGACATTTAGAGCTGGAAGTGGATACTTGCCAATACCTTCGGGGTGATGGGGTATACTTCCATGCAGTGAGGAATGACATGTGGGCCCTGGGGTTACAGGATGGAATACAGAGAGCGTTGAGGGTGTGGAGGGGCACACAAGGGTAAGGTTTTCCCCTTGGGTGCTGTGGCGGGTGTTGGTCTTTGCAGGTGAATGAAGAAACCTCGGATAAGGAAGAGTTCAGGACCCATCTGGTGGTATTCCAGTTAACGGTGGTTTAGCTGGAATTTGGTTATTGGGTGCACTGCAGTCAGTGGGTTGTCTCCGAGCTAGTATGTCAGCTGGAGGCCTATTAGTATATAAAAGGTTATATTATTAAAAATATTTTAGTTTGGGATTCCTGCAAAGACCAACGCAAGTACTGACTGATGGTTTTGGTCTAACAGATGTTTTATACGGTTATGCTAATTTAAGTTGATTTTGTTAATAAAGAGGCTTCTACGGCCAATATTTACTCCAACTTGGTGTGGTCTCCATTTATGGGTTAATGGTAAGGGTGTTAAGGGTGGTATGGGGAAGTATGGATCATCTGTTATACAATGGTCATGAAAAAAAAAAAGCACAACAACTGCACCAGATTTTGCACTTTCCAGTTTTAGTAAATCAACCGCATTTCCTTAACTTTTGGATCGAAAAAAGGCACAGAATTTGATGTTTTAAAAAAAAAATCACTGGTCCAGCATTTACGATCAAATAAAACAAAAAAAAAAAAAACAGCCTCAACTGCCTTTCAACATTTTAAAAACATCAAGTGTATCAACACTGAAAGCCTCCAACATTACAATGCAGACACCAAGTAGCGGCATGTATATTTCTGTGCATTCTTCTACAGCCTGGATGCAAATCCTGTGCTACATAAACAATTTTCAATACTGTATGGTACCGTTGGATGTTGGCTCTGCCACTCCTGACCATTCCTATTGACCCATAATTTTGATCAGTGGCTTCACTAGTCAATACAAAAATGCAAGAAAAAAAAACTAAAAGGCCTAAAACCTTAGAAAACTGGGGCAGTTTCTGTTTTTTTTTTTTCACTTCCTTTGAAGTCTAGTATTTTGTACGTTATTATAATGTGAATATTTTGATGTCTTTTTGTGGAGTTATAATATTTAATTCTGGTTATTGTGATCCTAGGAAGCCGGGACAAGATGGGCAGGGCAATAATCCAAGTGACCACAGATAGTTCAGCCTGGGAGGCTTCATGGTGCTCAGTGAAGGAGGTGGCACGTCTCTTACTCTACCTGTGTTCGGTGGCCAGGTGAGATGACATCTGGTTAAGCTGTGGTCTCTATTACTGTTTAGTTAACTTTCTGAATTAAATTGTAAATTGTATGCTAAAATGTAAAATATACTTGCAATTTACTTGGTGGTGTCAAGGTATAATAGACTAAGTTTTGCATCAGAAATAGAAACTAATAAATAGAGATGAGCAAGTAATTCTGTTCTATTGGTTGGATATTTCATTTCCCTGGAGTGTTAGAGAAGTTGTGAAAAGTGGTCCAAATAAGTTCTTAGCAGTTTACTAATTTCAGAGGGGCAGTGCTATCCCCCATTGTAGAAGTGTGTCATAGAGGAGAGCAGGGGATCCCTCCTTCTGGGTGATTTTGTTGAGATCCTGTGGGAAACCTTCCTTTAAAGCTAAACTTCCAGCATGATCTTAATTGCGTATTTACACTTGTCTGGCTTGACCAATGTAAGTATGCATATCTCATACCTGAGAAGCTGACAATCATTGTAGTAGATAGGAGGTTTATGGGATTTTTAAGGTGCATATTAACCACATGCCGACCGCCGTACGCCGATTGACATCTGCAGAATGGTATGGGCAGGTAAAAGTGTGTACCCGTATGTCCCTTTGAAATTCCCGCCTAGCGCCGCGGGAGCGTGCCCGCGGGTCCCGCAAACTGTAATATATTCTGGGAAGGCTCTGATATTTACTGGACAGCATCCCCTGAGGAAGCCCCATTATAGGGCGAAACATGTTGGAAACCACACCATCGTACTGTACCTTAAAGGACTGTACTGTATGAGTCTTTCTTAATGAAATTGCGTTGTTTTTATGTATTAATAAAATTTACATTTTAAATAATTTTTTTCTAGTTGATTTAACATGCACCTTAAAAATCCCATAAACCTCCTATTTACCAATTAACTAAGGGATGCTGTGCTATATTGTTGGTATATTGTCCAAAAGCTGAGTTTTTTCCAATCCTTTTAGTAGTTGGCACTACTACAATGATTACCATGATTTTCCAGGTCCTGTGCTGAGGGGCTTCCCAACTGCAAACTAGCCACAGAGCGTTGCTCATTTGGTACTTCTGCTAATCTTGTTCAAATGTTTTATTGGAAAACAAAAGGTACAAATGACACAAATACAAGTCCATAAATGGACTAGAGACAAATAAATTAGGGCTGTGGAAATTAACGATTAATTCCTCGATGAATCGTTAATTTTTTTGATCGATCAAAATTTTTTGGATCGGTAGACTGCCTGCCCTGGGGGCACTTTGGGCCAAGCTCCCTCCTCCTCCACTATATGTCATACACAGTGTGCGGGCATCTCCCGCTGTGTGTCTCTGAGTGTGAAAACTTTGGTCACGCTGTAAGAAAAGTCCCGCCCTCCTCCTAGATCAGCTCGTGTGATAGACGCAGTGTTCTGTCTATCACACAAGCTGATCTAGGTGTAGGGCGGGACTTATCTCACAGCGCGGCCAAAGTTTTCACACTCAGCTCTGAGACACACAGCGGGAGATGCCCGCAGACTGTGTAATCCAGGCACAGGTACTGACTACAGTGAGGTTGCAATTATGAGCATGGTGAGACTGCATTATGGGCACGGTGAGACTGCATTATGGGCACGGTGAGACTGCATTATGGGCATGGTGAGGCTGCCATTATAGGCACGGCGAGGCTGCGAATATGGGCACGGTGAGACAGCATTATTGGCACGGTGAGACAGCATTATGGGCACGGAGAGACAGCATTATTGGCACGGCGAGGCTGCGATTATGGGCACGGTGAGACAGCATTATGGGCACGGTGAGGCTGCGATTATGGGCACGGTGAGGCTGCCATTATGGGCACGGTGAGACTGCATTATGGGAATGGTGAGGCTGCGATTATGGGCACGGTAAGTCTGAGATTATGGGCACGGTGAGACTGCATTATGAGCACGGTAAGGCTGAGATTATGATGTGTGACATTTTAACCATGCCCCGCTATGTCCGGCTTTGGCCGTTGCCATAACAATGGTGCTAAATCAGCTAAAATTAGTTGGATCTGTATGTGCGTTATAATTAATCGAAATTAGTCAATTAATCGATTAAAAAAAAATTGATTAATTGAACACGAAAATTTTAATCAATAACAGCTCTAAAATAAATTGTACAACGGTAGCCAGATAAGGTGACAATAAACATCCAGTGAAGTAGAGGTTGGATATGCACAAGCAAAACACGGGTACATGTATGTAATATGTAGCGAAACATATCGGGCGAAAATGGCCTTTTCGGCAATTTGCCGAAAGAGAAATTACACCGATAATGGCGCCGAAAATGGGGTGGGGCCTGGGCAGGGCCATTACAGCGGTGTCATCAGGGCCGATCCTAGGCAGGTGCAGTTTACCCGGGTGCCACAGAGGTGGGGGCGCTGAAGCGCCAGAGTGCTCCCCTCCATCCTCCTCCTCCTCTCCTTGTCTGTGTCGAGAGGCGGCTCTCCCCGCCAGTCGCCGCCGCCGCCTGTCTCTGTGTGGAGATAGACTAGCCGTGCAGTGATGTTGCGGAGGGGGCGGTCCGTGCCTGCAGTGGCATGTGTTCTCCTCTCTGTCTTAACTCCTGTCTGCTGCGATCTGTTCTCCACCTGTTCTCCCATCTGTTTTTTATGTACCGTAATAGAGGGGGGGGGTTTGTCCTGGAGGGGTCTGTACTAATGGAGGGGGGGGTTTGTCCTGGGGGGGTCTGTAATAAATGAAGGGGCCGGGGTTTGTCCTGGGGGGTCTGTACTAATGGAGGGGGGTTTGTCCTGGGGGGGTCTGTACTAATGGAGGGGGATTGGTTTGTCCTGTTTGTCCTGGGGGGTCTGTACTAATGGAGGGGGGTTTGTCCTGGGGGGTCTGTACTAATGGAGGGGGGTTTGCGGGATCTGTACTAATGGAGTGGGGGTTTGTCCTGGGGGGTCTGTACTAATGGAGGGGGGTTGGTTTGTCCTGGGGGGTCTTTACTAATGGAGGGGGGGTGGTTTGTCCTGGGGGGTCTGTACTAATGGAGGGGGGTGGTTTGTCCTGAGGGGGGGTCTTTACTAATGGAGGGGGGTGGTTTGTCCTGGGGGGTCTGTACTAATGGAGGGGGGTGGTTTGTCCTGAGGGGGGGTCTTTACTAATGGAGGGGGGGTGGTTTGTCCTGGGGGGTCTGTACTAATGGAGGGGGGTCTGTACTAATGGAGGGGAGGTGGTTTGTCCTGGGGGGGTCTGTACTAATGGAGGGGGTGGTTTGTCCTGGGGGGGTATCGCTGGGTCAGATGAGAGGGCCGATCGGCCATTATTTATTAACTTCCATCGAACTGCAGTCTCTGACCATCTCCTGTACCATGTCTGCAGTCTCTGACCATCTCCTATACCATGTCCCCAGTCTCTGACAATCTCCTGTACCATGTCCTCAGTCTCTGACAATCTCCTGTACCATGTCCCCAGTCTCTGATCATCTCCTGTACCATGTCCTCAGTCTCTGACAATCTCCTGTACCATGTCCTCAGTCTCTGACCATCTCATGTACCATGTCCCCAGTCTCTGACCATCTCCTGTATAAAAATATTTTTTAAAAACAGTCATTTTCTGTATCGGTCAGTTTTGGTATCGGTTTCGGTTTTCGGCCTAGTGTATTTTTCATTTTCAGTAACGGTTTCGGCACCAAAAACCCATTCGGTGCATCCCCAGTAATATGCAGTCCATACACAGATATGTAAGTGGAAGTGTAATGAGGATTAACAAAATACAATGAGAAAAGGCTTCAATCAATAGAGCAGCGAAGGAGCAAACGCTCAATTCATTCAAAGCTTTGGGTTTAGGAGGATTCAAAATAGGGAAGAATGAAGAAGGGGGAAAAAAGGGGGGGGGCAGGCTTTGCCGGTGCTTCTGCTATTCAAAGAGCTCATTGTATGTTTTCAATGAATACAAGGTGTTCTCAGATTGGACATGGTGGAGAGGAAATAAAAATAAGGTCTGTAAACGGTGAAAATGTTGAGCAAGTGCCCCCTGAGGTCAGTGTGCAGTGGGACAGCTTCTCCCGCTGGTCACAGTGATCACTGTAGTAGTGATAACTACGCGATTGTCAACTTCCAGAGTGACCTATCAGGTATAGAATATGTATACCTACATTGGTCCTAGTTGGTCCAATAGTATGCAATTAAGACCATACCTGGAGTTCAGATGTAACATTACATGAAGGCATGGGATGGAAATCTCCACCCTTGTGATGTCATTGTCATTTTTAGGCCAGTATCACAAAAGGGATATCATAGAATTGCCAACATGTGCCTGAACATAAATCTTGAGTGTACCATCTTGATCTGCCAATCACAACAATTTATACCGAATGGGCAAAGGTGACAGTGTCTCTTTATGCCCATTTATGAGTGGTCCTCTTTACTATGATCCCTTTTTCTGGTTAGCAGGTTTATTTTTTATTATTAGCTTGGCTCACTGGTCCTTAAAGTTGGCCAATCATGCAGAAACACTGTCACATAAAGAAACATTTTCACACAGTATGACTTCATAGGGTTTCATAGCATTTGTACTGCAATCTTTTTTTCTAGGGCAGAAAAGATAGCAGCAGAGAGTCTCCTGAGACCAGCATCTCGAAGGAGATTCAGCAGCTTTGAAAAATTGAATTCCCAGTTGCTACCTGGTGACTGAGAAAAGATAAGTTGAAGCCTTTAGGGAAATCAAGGAGTTTGCCTGACATGCACGCAAGGGGCCTGGTTTTCAAAAAGCATGATCCGTCAAATTGCCGCAAAAAATGTCCTTCTCTGGGATACTTAAAATGGCAATACAAGCAACAAGCAAAATCAGTAGGTGAGCTACTAAAGCTATTCAGCAAACCCTACAGCTGTACACAAGTCAGAATGTTCACAATCCACTGCAGCTAGGCCACACAACCAAACTGCTTAGATCACCGGTAGTGTGCTTCCCAAAGGTTGTGCTAAATAACTATCTTAGTGTTTTCAATATCACCAATCACTCCCCTCCTGCTAATACTTATGCCGCGTACACACGAGCGGATTTTCCATCGGAACAACTTGGATGGTTTTTCCGACGGAATTCCGCTCAAGCTTGCCTTTCATACACACGGTCACACAAAAGTTCTCTGAACTTTCGACCGTCAAGAATGCGGTGCCGTACAACACTACGACAAGCCGAGAAAATGAAGTTCAATGCTTCCGAGCATGCGTCGAATTGTTTCCGAGCATGCGTAGGAATTTTGCGCGTTGGAATTTGTACAGACGATCGCATTTTCGGATAGGAACTTTTTCCGAGAGAAAAATTGAGAAGCATACACACGGTCGCATTTTCCGACCAAAAGCTCTCATCGGTCTTTTGCTGGCCGAATCGGCGTAAGCTTTGTTGCTTTCCTCTGCTGCTTCATTCACTTAGGCAGACCCAAGCACTGCCACATGGTCATGGGGGGAATAGCCCATAGCCCTGGGTAAGCCTTGACACTGACCAATACTAAGCTTACACAGGGCTTTATATTATGGGCTCTGAAAGATTGATCATGGCTATGGGGTTGGGTGGGAAGGTAGGTATCAGCCAGGAAGGGAGTGGGTGGACCATGAAGCAAACCTCAGGGAGATTAGACTACATAGACCGAGGAGTGACTGATAAGGGAGAGTTATATACAGGTTGTTCTCAAGCAATATTTTTTTTTTTGTAAAATAAAGATATCAAACAAAATTATTTAAAATATGATTTAAATCAAAGGTTGGTTGCTGGCATTTCCAAAAATTACAGTTTTAAGTGCACATTTCAGTATTTAGGCTTGTAGACTATAAAATTAGCGGTGATTTAAAGCGGATTTCCACCCAAAAATGGAACTTCCGCTTTAAGGGAAGGTGACCCCCTAACATGCCACATTTGGCATGTCATTTTTTTTGGGGGGGGGGGGAGGGAGTGGAAGCCCTCTTTTTAGAGGGTCCCAGCTCCCACTTCCTCCCGGGGCACCACGGCGCCGGAAGGAAGATCACCTCTCCCCCTTGCCTCTCGGCAATCATCTGGGACACAACACAGGTCCCAGATGATTGCCCGGTCATTCACAGCGCGCCGCGTGGCTCGCCCACAGTGACAATGCCGGCGCCGGCGGAGAGGAGGGGGAGGCAAGTGGGGCTTCGTTCCCGGCCAACGCTGGACCCTGGGACAGGTAAGTTTTCGACTGTTAAAAGTCAGCAGCTACAGAATTTTTTTTTTAAGTAGAACTCCGCTTTAAGGTAGATATTAGTGCAAAAAAATATTTCTTATTTTTTTTTCAATATAGTAAGTAAGTCGCTCAGATACAGGACTCAGAAGGGCAAGAAATAAGAATGGGCAGGCACACACACATGAAATTGACTCTCACAGTGACACTGACAGTAGTGTGCAGCAGCACAAATGATAATGACACCTCACTGATACGACACGTCCCTTACTGAGTCACAGTGACAATCTCTCTCCACACCAGGTGTTCCCTTCAATCCACTCCAGTCCAAACAGCACCGACAGTCCCGCTGCCGGCTTGCCTTACTCTCATCCCGCTGACCTGCATACAAGACTCTGGCCACTCCGCTCGGCTCCCTTGCATCATGACTTCGCACAACACACCTAGACACTCCACTAGAACTGCCCCCCTTGCTCCATCCAAACACACTAGAGCAGGCACTCGGTCTCAGCCTGCTCCGGACCGGAACTTCCTGTTCAAATCGCATGTGATTCTTTGCAGTGCAATTTAAGTCTATTCGTTTTGTATGGGCTCAAATCGCACCGCAAAGGTATCGGTACTCAGTATTGGCGAGTACTTGACCGAAAGCATCGGTACTTAAACTTGCTGTTAAAAAAAAAAAAAAAAGCATCAGTACAAACCCTAAATTCTGGCACACAGCAAAACAATACTAAACAGGAGAAGTGGCACAGATGCTGAGACAGATTTATTATAATACTGCCACTTGATTTATAAATTTTTCCCTCTGTGTCTAAGCACTCTAATAGAATAAAACCTGACCCTGACCACTTCTTAATTATGCATCTGTTAGAAGAGAAAATCTGTTTCATCTTAAAGGCATAGTCCACCCAATGCAAAAAAAAAAAAATGAAATCCTGCACATTCATAACATAGAAGAATGTGTATTTAATACATGTTTGCATTGGAGACAGCAGAGCATTGCACCTGTGATCAGTGTGTTGTGGGGGCAATGCACAGACTCCTGCATATTTTGATAAGCCAGCTCCAGATCTGTATGTTGGTTCTGTTATGGGACTGGAGGAAGAAAATATTGAACAACAAGTGCAGTATTCTGGAGTTTTTTGGGGTTTTTTTGCTTCACTGACACCAATGCTGGGGGTTATTATTGGAGTCACTGTCACCAATGCTGGGGGTTATTATTGGAGTCACTGTCACCAATGCTGGGATTACATAGTTACATAGTAGGTGAGGTTGAAAAAAGACACAAGTCCATCGAGTCCAACCTATGTGTGCTTTTATGTCAGTATTATATTGTATATCCCTGTATGTTGTGAACGTTTAGCTACCTATCTAATAGTTTTTTGAAATGATCGATGCTCCCCGCTGAAACCACTGTCTGTGGAAGAGAATTCCACATCCTTACCGCTCTTAGCCCCGGTTCACACAGGGGCGGCACGACTTGCAGGTCGCCTCACCCAAGAGACCTGCACACGACTTCCACGGCGACACGCAAAACGACTTCTGTATAGAAGTCTATGCAAGTTGCCTCAAGTCGCCCACAAAGTAGTACAGGAACCTTTTTCTAAGTCGGAGCGACTTGCATCGCTCCTATTAGAACGGTTCCATTGTACAGAACGGGAGGCGACTTGTCAGGCGGCTAGGTCGCCTGACAAGTCGCCCCTGTGTGAACCGGCACTTACAGTAAAGAACCCTCTACGCAGTTTAGGTTAAAATGCTTCTCTTCTAATTTTAGTGAATGTCCAGGTGTCTTTTTAATTTCCCTTTCGCAGAAGAGTTTTATCCCTATTATGGGGTCACAAGTACGGTATTTGTACATTGAAATCATATCCCCTCTCAAGCGTATCTTCTCCAGAGAGAACAAGTTCAGTGCTTGCAGTCTTTCCACGTAGCTGAGATTCTCCAGTCCATTGATTAACTTTGTTGTCCTTCTCTGGACTCTCTCCAGTTCCAGCACATCCTTCCTGAGGACTGGTGCCCAGAACTGGACAGCATACTCCAGGTGCAGCCGGACCAGAGTCTTGTAGAGCGGGAGAATTATCGTTTTATCTCTGGAGTTAACCCCCTTTTTAATGCCAATATTCTGTTATCTTTGCTTGCAGCAGCTTGGCGTTGCATGCCATTGCTGAGCCTATCATCTACTAGGACCCCCAGGTCCTTTTTCATCCTAGATTCCCCCAGAGGTTCTCCATGTAGTTGCCCACCCCATTATTATTATTAATATTAATTAATATTATTATTGTGGTCACTGACACCAATGTTGGGTGTTAATATTGCACAAACCGACACCAATGCCGGTTATTACTACAGGCACTACACCAATGTTTATGGGTTATTATTGTGACGGCTGACACAGTGTTGGGGGTTATTATTGTGACCACTGACACTAGTGTTGAGCATTAATATTGTGACCGCTGACACCATTGTTAGGGGTTATTATTGTGACCACTGACACCAGTGTTGGTGGTTTCTATTGTGACCGCTGACACTAGTGTTGGGGGCTATTATTGTGACCACTGACACCAGTGTTGGCATTTATATTTGTGACTACTGACACTAGTGTTGGGGGCCATTATTGTGACTACTTACACCAGTGTTGGAGTTTAGTATTGTGACCACTGACACCATTGTTGGGGGTTATTATTGTGGCCACTAACACCAGGGTTGGGGGTTATTATTGTGACCACTGACACCAATGCTGGGGCTTATTATTGCAGCTACTGACACCAATGCTGGGGGTTATTATTGCAACTACTGACATCAATGCTGGGGGTTATTATTGTGGTCACTTACATCATTGTTTGATATTATTATTGCAGACACTGTAACAAATGGCGGGGTTATTATTGCAGACACTACACCAATGTTCAGGGGTTATTATTGTGACCACTGACACCAGTGTGGGGGGTATTTATTGTGATCACTGACACCATTGTTGGGGGTTATTGTGACCATTGACACTAGTATTGGGCATTATTATTGCAGACACTGGCAGCAATGTTTGGGGGTTATTATTGTGACCACTGACACCAGTGCTGGAGGTTATTATTGGTGCTACTGACAGCACAGGGGTTTATTTTACTCCCATTTTCACTTCAGTGTACCCCCTGGGCCTGTGTTTTTTAAAATATAGCAGAGCTTTGGGAAAAGGTGCCACACAACAAGCCATTTTCCATAAAGCAACATATATTTAATTGATCACGGTTACAAGTTTCTGGTGGGTGGCACGCTAAGTCTGCCCCATTCTTCTTCTAAATCCCTTCAAGGTATCCCTCCAAATTATTTTAAACAGGGACAGTTACGGTACATCCTTCTGACTCCTGCACTCAATATATTATGTTCTATATTGCATACGCCTGACTAAAGTGGTTATTGTCCCCACAGCTGCTGGTTGCCAAGTACTTCCCAATGGTTTTAACAAGGTTCTCATTTATGGGCAGACTGTATGGGGCCCCGTGATTTTTAATAGCAGCCCTGAACCACATTTTATGTTACACCCTAGATATTAGTCAAACATAAAACACTGTTCCAAAGGTGAATTATGCATTTAATTCTGTTGCAGACCTGTGCAAATCTCTTGGTTGCCAGGATTAAAGGCGCACGGGTCACAAATATACAGTGGGGACAGAAAGTATTAAGACCCCCTTAAATTTTTCACTCTTTGTTATATTGACGCCATTTGCTAAATCATTTAAGTTCAATTTTTTTCCTCAGTAATGTACACACAGCACCCCATATTGACAGAAAAACACAGAATTGTTGACATTTTTGCAGATTTATTAAAAAAGAAAAACTGAAATATCACATGGTCCTAAGTATTCAGACCCTTTGCTCAGTATTTAGTAGAAGCACCCTTTTGATCTAATACAGCCATGAGTCTTTTTGGGAAAGATGCAACAAGTTTTTCACACCTGGATTTGGGGATCCTCTGCCATTCCTCCTTGCAGATCCTCTCCAGTTCTGTCAGGTTGGATGGTAAGCGTTGGTGGACAGCCATTTTTTCTCCAGAGATGCTCAATTGGGTTTAAGTCAGGGCTCTGGCTGGGCCATTCAAGAACAGTCACGGAGTTGTTGTGAAGCCACTCCTTCGTTATTTTAGCTGTGTGCTTAGGGTCATTGTCTTGTTGGAAGGTAAACCTTCGGCCCAGTCTGAGGTCCTGAGCACTCTGGAGAAGGTTTTCCTCCAGGATATCACTGTACTTGGCCGCATTCATCTTTCCCTCGATTGCTGCCACCACCATGCTTTACTGTTGGGACTGTATTGGACAGGTGATGAGCAGTGCCTGGTTTTCTCCACACATACCGCTTAGAATTAAGGCCAAAAAGTTCTATCTTGGTCTCATCAGACCAGAGAATCTTATTTCTCACCATCTTGGAGTCCTTCAGGCTTTTTTTAGCAAACTCCATGCGGGCTTTCTTGTGTCTTGCACTGAGGAGAGGCTTCCATCGGTCCACTCTGCCATAAAGCCCCGACTGGTGGAGGGCTGTAGTGATGGTTGACTTTCTACAACTCTCTCCCATCTCCCAAATGCATCTCTGGAGCTCAGCCACGGTGATCTTTGGGTTCTTATTTACCTCTCTCACCAAGGCTCTTCTCCCCCGATAGCTCAGTTTGGCCGGACGGCCACCTCTAGGAAGGGTTCTGGTCGTCCCAAACGTCTTCCATTTAAGGATTATGGAGGCCACTGTGCTCTTAGGAACCTTAAGTGCAGCAGAATTTTTTTTGTAACCTTGGCCAGATCTGTGCCTTGCCACAATTCTGTCTCTGAGCTCTTCAGGCAGTTCCTTTTGAGCTCATGATTCTCATTTGCTCTGACATGCACTGTGAGCTGTAAGGTCTTATATAGACAGGTGTGTGGCTTTCCTAATCAAGTCCAATCAGTATAATCAAACACAGCTGGACTCAAATGAAGGTGTAGAACCATCTCAAGGATGATCAGAAGAAATGGACAGCACCTGAGTTAAATATATGAGTGTCACAGCAAAGGGTCTGAATACTTAGGACCATGTGATATTTCAGTTTTTCTTTTTTAATAAATCTGCAAAAATGTCAACAGTTCTGTGTTTTTATGTCAATATGGGGTGCTGTGTGTACATTATTGAGGAAAAAAATGAATTTAAATGATTTTAGCAAATGGCTGCAATATAACAAAAAGTGAAAAATTTAAGGGGGTCTGAATACTTTCCGTCCCCACTGTATAAAATCTGTCAATTAGACTTTGTGAACTTAGAGTGAACTGAGAGGCAGACTGGTTTGTGTCTAATTTTATTGATAATTTGATTGATACTTGTCCCCCAATGTATGCTAAACAAACCCCGTGCAGCACAATCCTTGTAAATGTTATGGTTTGTATTGATGTATAATGCTTGTTCTCAACCGTTTCCTTAGAAAGGAGATAAAAGACCTTGGATTGATGGTTTTAATGGATGCCAGGAAACACCCTCCATCTCCATGTCTCCATGCAGCTCTACAATGTACACAGGTGAGCCCACTGACTGACACCCATAGAATATGCAGGAGGTCAGAAGGAATCTCCCAAAGGAATGGATAGCAATTAAAATCTGACAGAGGTTCTAACCCTTCTCCATTCTATCCTAAACTTAAAACAAAAGTTTTGTCTGGTGTTGGTATTAAGATCTTACAAGTCCTTGTTTTGTTGGTGTAATATAAAAAATGCTGTTGTACTATGTGCCACTTTTTGTGCCTTCTTTCTCCTTGAGCCATGGAGTCAGTCATATTTGTTATTACAAGTACAGACTCTGCTTCCCGCTCTGCAGTACTACACAAGGGTCGAGTTTTTCTGCTCCTCACAGTGCAAATGTACGAGTTGACAGACTAAATAAAAACAATGCACTTCCTATGTGGATAATATGTCATGTCAACAGTTGGTAATGTGTATGTAAAACTTCTATAGGCATGCACTAATAATCAGATTACCTAAAATGCATTTTAAATATTTTTTTTGCTTCTGTTTATTGACAGTCATGTGACTGCCATATTCCCTGTTTCTTGAGCTTTGAATGGCAGGGGTGGAGTATCCAACTGATAACTGTCCGAAATTCCTGCCAGGAGCCGCTGTCACTTATAAAAAACAAACACAAGAGGGCGGTTCTATCTAGGTGTAGCGATTTATTAACAAGAATAAAAGACAATAAAAATGCACTCACTAGCATTTTTATTTTTTAGTGCATTTTTATTGTCTTTTGAAATGAAATTAGACCGAGACAGAAGTACAGTTAAATCACACTTGTTTAAATAATAAAAGTAAAAAGACCAAATGTAGTCAAAACATAGCCAGTAGTTCAGTAACCTGAACGGACAAGTTCAGTAACCTGAACGGATAGTCAGCCAAGCCAGAAGTCAGGGATCAATGTAGTGGAACAGCAAGCAGGATCTGGAGCCAGAAGAGATTTCAGTAAAGCCGGTCTTTAAACAAGAACGCAGGAGATAGTCTCTTGTAATGTTGACCAAGGCGAAACTGGGCTGAATGGCTTAAGTAGGCAGGACTGACGAGGAGGATATCATCAACAGCTGAGTAACTGTGGAGAGATAGGAGCTGGCAATTAGTCGACAGCTGAGCGGCCAGCTCTGAGAAGGAAGGGCTAAGCCCAGCCCTGACACTTTTATTCTTTTTTATAAATCGCTACACCTAGATGGAGGCGCCCTCTTGTGTTTGTTTTTTATATTTTCTTTAGGATCTCAAGACCTAATCTGAGAGAAGCTGCATCCACTTCACCTGGTGTTCCCTACCACCCTTCTGACCCTCTTATGTGCCCTGTTAAATGACAGCTGGGTTCTAGTCAGCGCAATAGCTTATTCATTTTCTTTGCTGCTGTCTCTTAGGTTCTGCAGTGCTGGGCAGGGTATGCTGACTGCGGGCATGCCTGCATGAGCGCAGAGCCCCGTAGGTTCAATGGGAAGAAGAAAAGAAGCAAAGCAACCACTCTAACGCAGATCTGGTTCCGTGGTTAGCATAGTCAATAACCAAAGAAAATCCTGCTTTGAGCAGGGAACAGGCAGAATCACCCAATATTTAGATGGGGTTTTAGATTATGCATTAAGGACATCGTTATTTCATCAATGGGAAGAAGAGAATTGCAGTGATAATGTTTGTCATTTTATATTTACACATATATATCTAAAAAAATTGTGTAAGATATTCTGTAGTTCAAATGGTATTTATTAGAGTGGAGTTCCACCCATAAATGGAACTTACACTGATCGGATTCCCCGACCCCCCCCCCCCCCACCGGTGCCACATTTGGCACCTTTCAGGGGGGGAAGGGGAAGCAGATACCTGTCAAATCCAGGTATCTGCTCCCACTTCTGGGGAAAGATCGCCGCACATTGTGCAAACTACGTAATGTCCGGCCCCTCCTCCTCCCCCCGCTGCCTTCTGGGAGACACACGGGTCCCAGAACACAGCAGGGATCATTCAGAAAGCTTAGCATGACTCGCGCATGCACAGTAGAAAACAGCCTGTGAAGCTGTAAGGCTTCACTTCCTGTTTTCCTTAGTAATGATGCCTGCACCCGGAGCCGAGGGACAGGTCGGATTTGGGTGCCGACATCGCGGACTCCCAGGACAGGTAAGTGTCCTTATCCACTTCCCGCCCGGTCAATAGCAGATTGACATCCGGGAAGTGGTTCTGTTACCCTGACTAGGCGTCATATGACGTCCTTCAGGATAACATGCTGCCGCGTGCCCGTGGGAGCGCGCATCGCGGCGATCGGTGGAGCGGTGTGTCAGTCTGACACAGCACTCCACCGATCTCGGTAAAGAGCTTCTGACGGAGGCTCTTTACCACGTGATCAGCCGTGTCCAATCACGGCTGATCACGATGTCAATAGGAAAAGCCGTTGATTGGCTTTTCCTCACTCGCGTCTGACAGACGCGAGTAGAGTAGAGCCGATCGGCAGCTCTCCTGACGGGGGGGTCTGCGCTAATTGTTTATCAGCGCAGCTCCCCCTCAGATGCCCACACCAGACCACCAGGGAAGCCCCCAGGACCACCAGGGAAGTGGGCAACATGTGGATGGCCAGGTATGTACCCCATGGCCATCCACATGTGCAAATGATGCCTAATCTGTGCCAGTCAGTGCCCACAAATGGGCACTGACTGGCACCATCATGTACCAAAATAAAATCAGTGATGCCCAGCAATGCCACCCATCAGTGTCATCAGTGCCACCCATCAGTGTCCAGCAGTGCCACCTATCAGTGCCCATCCATGCCCATCAGTGCCCATCAGTGCCCATCCGTGCCACCCATTAGTGCCGCCTATGAGTGCCCATCAGTGCCACCTATGAGTGCCCATCAGTACTGCATACCAGTGCCACCTATCAGTGCCCACCAGTGCCACCTATCAGTGCCCATCATCAGTGCCCGTCAGTACCACCTCATTGGTGCCACCTCATCGGTGCCCATCAGTGCCGCCTTATCAGTGCCCGTCAGTGCAGCCATATCAGTGCCCATAATTAAAGAAGAAAACGTACTTATTTACAAAAAATTCTAACAGAAACAAAGCAAAACTTGTTTTTTTTTCACAATTTTCGGTCTTTTTTTATTTGTTGTGCAAAAAATAAAAATCGCAGAGGTGATCAAGTACCACCAAAAGAAAGGTCTATTTGTGGGAACAAAATGATAAAAAATGTGGTTGAGTACAGTGTTGTATGACCGCGCAATTGTCATTCGAAATGCGACAGCGCGGAAAATTGGCTTGGGCGGGAAGGTGTATAAGTACCCTGTATTGAAGTGGTTATATTAAAAGTCAGCAGCTGCAGTATTTGTAGCTGCTGACTTTTAATTTTTTTTTTACCCAGGCGGAACTCTGCTTTAAGAAAAGAAATTGTGAATGACGAAACACCGCATTATGGTCACTAGATGGAGCCCAGGAGCATAATTATTTCCAACTTGGCGCCATCTAGTTTCCATATTGTGGTATTTTAACCATTCACACTATTTTATTCAATGAACAACATTCCAATTGCAGAGAAAATAGCCCGCTAACATTTGATTTTGCCACATTCACTCATAATGAATGTACATGCAGTTTCACAGGACGAATAGCCTTGACTTTTTTTTTAAATGCACCCCATTAA
This sequence comes from Lithobates septentrionalis, assembly GCA_037952835.1. Taxonomy (NCBI): domain Eukaryota; kingdom Metazoa; phylum Chordata; class Amphibia; order Anura; family Ranidae; genus Lithobates; species Lithobates septentrionalis. The sequence continues at coordinate 1,009,782 of JBBDGP010000766.1, read as the reverse complement.
GAGAGAGACGGCAGTTGCACTGAACCAATGAGCCCTCTAGTGGTTAAGTTACAAATCTCTATATGTAATATAGTACAAAAAATAAGGCAAAGAGCAAGCATATAAACATGAGAAAAGCTTATAAAATTGAAGGTAAATCCTGCAATAATAATTCAAAATAGTCACTCACAGATACACTATACTTAAAAGCTATTATCTCATCGTCCTAGACATATATTCATCTAAATGGCAATTTGCTGCTGAATGATTCATTCAAATAACAGATGTTTAAGCCAAGACTTGCTCAATGCTGTCATTACCGATAATATCGCATAAATTCTTTGCCATCTGACCGGCAACAAAACACCGGAAATCCCCACATTTCTAGGCTCTTGTGTAACATTGCATTGGCCTACTAGCAGTAACATGGAGATGTTTGCAGTTTAGGGTGCTCCGCCTAAATATGACATTTAAGGATGAATTCTGTCATTAGACAGTAGAGTTCCTTAAAGTTTATTAGGCTATTAGGAAGCAGAGTTCCTTAAAGTTTATTAGGTGATAATAATAAGTCAGATGCGGAATTAGAGCGAGCCTCTTATAATGAGTTTAGACTGCTCGTTATAATGGGTTTGAGAATAAATTAAAGTATAGTAAATTAAAATATTTGTATTAAAGCTACACTAATGTATTTCTTAGAAAGTGATAAATAAGCAGTAATTATTTATTCTCAGCAGCACAGAGTTATATGTATACTGAGAAAGAGAATGTTTGGAGAAGAACTTAAAGTGCATGTAAACACTGAAAATAATCTTCTCTTAATTGCTGCCTTTTGACCTTAGCAATTACAGAACACCATCCCCTTTATGTTAGGTAGAAGAGGGAGCGGAGTTATCAGAGTCCTCATATGCCTTCTGTCCTTGGGTGACAACGCTGCATATTTACACAATCGTGGGTGAGTGTTGTCATCTTTTGAAAGGAAGTGGGTTACTGACAGGATCACAGGTGAAAATAAAGGAAATAAACTATGAAAAATAGAAAACAAATGCAGCCACCACCATCTAAGGATTGGCAGGCTGCTACACATTACATTTTTTAGGAGGGTTCAGTAGCACTTTGCAGTACAGTATATCTGGGGCCTCATTTTTTTTAATGCAAGAGTAAATAGAAAATATTTTAATGGGGACAGGAGTTACAAGGCAGGAAGTACAGTAAGGGGGAATCTCCACAATGGGACACTTAACCCCAACTACAAAAGCAGCAGATGGGAGTGTTCATACGCTGAGGATGTGGTGCTTTGTGCTCGTGAAAAAAAACATCGCTATCATAGTGTTTGCATGGGCAGTAGTGATGGGCCGAACACCCACCCCCCCCCCCCCCCTCCGGTTTGGTTCGCACCAGAACTCCTGAACATGGAAAAAGTTCAGGCCCGAACCACGAACCCTATTAAAGTCTATGGGGCCCGAGCTTGAAAAATCAAAAGTTCTCATTTTGAAGGCTTATATGCAAGTTATTGACCATAAAAAGGGTATGGGGGCCCGGTTACTGCCCTGGGGGACATGTTTCAATGCAAAACATTTTTTTTTAAATATTGTTTTTTAAAAGAGTAGTGATTTTAGTGAAACAATAAAAATGAAAAATTCCTTTAAATATAGTGCCTGGGGGGTCCCCTTAGTCTGCCTGTAAAGTGGTGCATCTGTACCGTGTATAGAAGCTGCTGCAGCAAAACTGACATATACATACATAGTTAGTCAGGTTGAAAAAAGACACATGTCCATCTAGTTCAACCAAAAAAAAAAGCATACAATCCCATATACCCATATATATATATATGATCCAGAGAAAGGCAAAAAAACCCAGCAAAGCATGATCCAATTTGCTACAGCAGGGGAAAAAATTCCTTCCTGATCCCCCGAGACGCAATCAGATTTGTGACGTATTAAAAAATATATAAATACGTGATTGTGAATAAATACTCCTCCTGGGAAATAACACACACTAAATAGATGAATAAACACAAATAAAACACCCATAAAATTATGTATCAAAATTGTCCTTTGTATAAGAGTACCAGAATCTAAATAGGTAAGCCAAAACCACTGATAGAAAGTTCAAATGATGGGTAAGCCAAAAATTAAATAAATAATAGAAGGTTCAATGATGAATATACTTTAAAATAAATAGCAACAGGTTCAACACCAATTTCACCATTAGGCTGCCGTTGGTATTTGGTAGGATATTTTCATTTTTTCAACAAACTTCCATGACATGCAAGATGAACACAGAAAACAGATCCATTGCGCAGAGATAATGATGTACATCCATCATCAATCACAACGTCACCGTTGAACCCAGAAAAAGAAAAAAAAAAGAGCTCCGCAACGAAGGCTAACTGCTAACTGCCTGCTCCACCGTCTGACAGTTCTTAAATAGATAAGGGGCGGAGCCACCTGGCGATGTCAACTAGTGGCACCGTCCCCTGGAGCATGCTGGGTCGGTGACAACAGATGGGGGCGGTGCCACCAGGTGACGTTGCAAAGTGTCCCCACACACTGTCAGACGGTGGAGCAGGCAGTCAGTGGTTAGCCTTCGGTGTGGGCGGAGCTTTTCTTTTTGCGGGCTCGGCAGGTGTGGTGGGCGCCAGGATTGACGATGGATCTACATCGGGGTACATTGTTTTTTATTTTTAATAAAGTAATTGTCAAAAATTGTGTGTGTTTTTATTTCTCTTTGACACTTTTTTTGGTGAATCAGTAGGGGTACAATGTATCAGTAGGGGTACAATGAGTAGGAGTACAATGTATGGGTAGGGGTACAATGTATCTGTAGGGGTACAATGTATGAGTAGGGGTACAATGTATAAGTAGGGGTACAGTGTATGAGTAGGGGTACAATGTACCCCTACTCATTCTACTCATTCACATGGGGGGCTTCCAGACACCGATAAGCCCCCTGCCAGCAGACCCCCACAACCACCACCCAGGGTTGTGGGGAAAAGGCCCTTGTCCCCATCAACATGGGGCAGAGGGGGCTCATGTTGAGGGCATGTGGCTTGGTATGGTTCAGGAAGGGGACCCTCGCTCGCTCCCCCTTTTCTGGCCTGCCAGGTTGCATGCTCGGATAAGGGTCTACTATGGATTTTGGGGGGGACCCCCACGCCGTTTTTTATCAAATTTTCTATTGCCGGCAATGTTTTTTTTTCAAAGAATATGAGGAAATATTTGGGACTGCAACCAGGGAGATAACACAATAAAATGTCTGGTGAGTACATAACAAGCTAGAACCATAGACATTGCATGAAGGCATAATGCACAATAACAATTTACAATTAATAAAAATGTATTGCATACAAGTTGTATAGTAACATAATAATATAGTAACATAATAGTTCATATTGTAGACATTATAAAAACCAAACTCATTGTTGTGTGTCTCCACAGAATAATGAACATAGCCTAAATTAATTGGTACAACCCAGATTGGCATGAAGGGTAAAATGGTAAAAATCTTGCAGTATAAACACAGTGGGGCATTTAAAAATGTGAATCATGGTGATGTATCAATAAAAAATTCTGAACTTTCATTTACTGATGACTTTTCTGTCCTCCAGGCTTCCTCTCCCGGCTCTATCCAAAGCATTGTGATGCTTGTAGAAAAGGAGACGTCTCCTCAGCTGGAGAGAATCCCCGGACTGCAGGTTAGGCTACCTTCTAACACCATTAAAGTGTCATGTGTATCAATTAAACTAAAAGGAAAGCTTATCTGTATTCACATAGCAAACCCCAAAAACATTATAAGGCTACTATAGCAAACAGTATTGGAAATTAAAAACTGCATGGTGGTTAAAACATGTTTGAAACATGTATGAATATTTTTTTAATTTCAAGTGCCTTTATTAAGCCCCCCATTCACGCTAGTGCAATTTGTTGTATGTCTGCCATCACTCTGCAATGACAATAGAAAACACATTATTTTCTATCACATCAATGCAACATACTGCTGTAACATTTTTTAAAAGGTGCCACACGGTGCTTTTTTGGCCCCATACATTTCAATAAAAGTGCATAAAAAATGCCTGTATAGATTTGTTTTTGCCACTTTTTGTGCTTAAAATCCAGTCTCGTCTTCCTAGCAACAATGATACTTATGTCCAAAATGGCAGATTTAATTCATGAAAAAGAATGTGCATCTAGGATGGAGATATACACGCCCAGCTTGCATGAAATGTGCACAGTTACACCTAACAAGCACAAGTAGAATTTTGTGAAATTTTTCGTTAGTACTGTTGAATCGATGTTCGATTTCGACCGTAGTGGGAAAGTTGAAAGGAGCGGGATGGAAAATTTTTCTCAAACAAACAATGTGGTTCTCCTTTGGGGAAAACTTATTGTAATAACCTGTTTGATACATCTGGGTTTCCATTCAAGTAGCAGGTCTGGACAATTTAAGGGCTTTCAATCAAAATTATTTGACTCAATGATGGCTAGAAAGAATGCTGCTGACAAATATTTCTTTTTAGAATTTTCATGCTAGACTTTGAATGAAAATCTAACTGTTTGGCCAGATTTACAGTCACTCATTAGCTTCCATGAATGGGAGATCAGGACTGAAAGTTTTTGGTCTACAGCAGGATTTTTCAACCAGGGTTCCATGGAACTCTAGGGTTCCTCCAACGATTGCTAGGGGTTCCTTGAGCAATGAGTAATGTCTGCCTTTCAGGTGAATTCCCACTAACACCATTAATCTTTTTAGCTATCCTCAAGGGGGTAATTCTTCCCAATGACCACAAGTGAGAGGAGCACTCTTCTCACTGACCATCACACTAATGTATCATGAGGTGTAGATATAGTAAATTTTAAGAGGGGTTCCCTGAGACTGGAAAGTTATTTCAAGGATTCTTATGTGTTAAAAAGATGGAGAGAGGCTGGGCTAGAATGTGGATGGACTGGGCCTTAAATGCAAGTATTACTTGGTACAGCGTTAAGCCCCATACAACGGCAGCTTGCCATAGACTATGATGCTACACCTGTCCCTCCTGGGCACACTAAAGGGTCAGGAGGGATGCACTGCAACTAAATGCCCAAGTGTGTAAGGGATCTAATCCTCACACAAACCATCCTTCCAACCTTAACGCTCAATTTAGCTCCAATCCTAACTCTAATGGTGGCCACACTCCTCTATTTGTTTTTTATCCGATCTATGTACTATTCAAACAGATTGAACAAATCTACAAGCAATTGAATACCCATAACTTCCCTTCTAATCGATTTAGACTCAATTTTGATTGGATTTGATCAAACTGTTTTTCACCAGTTGGCAGTAGAGATACTATGTTATCAAGTTTCGATGGATCAGATTATGAGATTATATGTGGAAACAGACATACAATTGATAACTTAGAATTGTAAACTATAATCCTATTTTAAAGTGTTAGTTCACCTTTTCATAAAACATGAAAAGGTGAAGTAACACCCTACACCCTCCCTTACTCCCCGGTCCCCACTGCACTTACCGCCATGGGTGATGAACTGTCAGGGGCCACACAGCCTGTGTAGAGGTCCAGGGGTTTGAAATCCTCGCTCATCTTCCTCTTCTTAATCCAGAGTTTCCGGGATGGATCAGAGTGATTCTGATTGGTCACTGCCAGCGCAGAGAGAGAATTGTTCAGATCCGACCCAGAAGCCACTTCCCCATTTGTAGCATATTAAGCAAATGGGTTGTTGACTATACATTGATTATTCTTGTCAAACGTGATTGATTACAAAAGAATTGGATCATTTATCAAAGCTTGTATGGCCACCTTTAGGCTGGGTTCACACCTTTCCATGTGCGTTGTCATGCACATTTATTTATTTGCATTTTATGCATTCTGTGCCACTTTATTGGGTTCAATCAGCCATTAAAATGTTGTTGTGGGAGGGAACGGTGACCATGCACTGGAAACACGCTAAAACGCATCTTACACGCGTATTCATGAGCTGTCATGGGTTGATGCACTAAAAACCAACCTTCACCTTCTTGGCCAAAGCACATTAACACAGTTCACAGATGAAAAAAAAGCTTGCCATAGCTGGCGCGATTTTCTTTCCTGCAATTCAACACTGTGTTGATGGTGGAATCCCTCCTGAGGAGCCATTGTGCTCTCCTGGCAGGGGGGTGAGGAAAGCCATCCCTCCCGGGAGAACATAGTGATTACTGCTAGCGGTTATAATGACCACTAGCAATAATCACATGTAAAATCCGACAGACTGGCTGTACCCAATTTGATCAATCAAGTACATTCAGCCTGCCCATACATGGTTCGAATCTCGGCTGTTTCAGCAATCAAACGATCTATGGCTGGCTTAACACAATGGGAAATCTGAGGTCATGTATGGACCATGTACTCCAATGCCTGCATTATATGGAGAGTGGTGTGGATAGGACCTTATTGTAAGGAAAGCATTCACAACTGCTAATGGTTATTTCAACTTTTCATTTTAAATTCATTACTTTCTTTTTTTTTATTAGAAAATGGGACTTTATTCTGGTGATTAATACTCCTGTCTACTCTGTGTACAGGTGGAAGTCCTGACATCCTTGAAATCATTGGGCCGTTCGGTAGACATTGGACAGCTCACCTGGGACCTCGGAGGCACCTACCCGTATTGTCACAGCGAGTGGGTCCAATTTTATCAGGTGCCACTGCCTGCTAACAAGCTGTAAAGTATAACTAAATGATCCATGGCTTGGTGTGTCTGTCACTGCATCTCATTTCACACCTGGTCTGCGTGTTAAATGCTTGTCTGCCTCTGATTTATGATGGAAACACACCAATGAGCAACACTGGAGAGCCATCAATGTGCGGCTGCAGCTACTGTGAGCAGTTTAGGAACCATCTTGTTCTATTAGTAAGACAGATGTCAGCACTAAGTGTACATCACACTGGATTTACATGGCCGGCAACATGTGTTGCTGGTCTTCATTAGTCTCTCCGGTAAAAGTTGGGAAAAATGTAAACATATGTCTTCTGTGCTGCAGGCTGTTCATCTGCCACTATTTCAGGTATTTATTCAAAAGACTCTGTTAAAGGAAACCTGTCATATGAGGAATATTGAGGCAGCCACTGTTGATGTTCTTCTGAAAATTGGTAGTTGCCTGGCTGTCATGCTAATCCTACAATTACAAGTATGCAGATGAGAAGGCCACTGATTGCATACTTCTTCCGCTGGCCACTTATTAAAATGGATCTTCACCCTCTAAATCATGATCCCTCTTTTCCACTCCTTCATCGGTTCTCTGCATTAATAACCCTCTCTTTTTTATTATTATTATTTATCTATTTTTGTAAATAAATTGTCCTGCTTTAGCCCCCCTGCACGTCATTCGCCTAGGCCCAGGAGGCGAAGACTTTCAGTAAAGGAGGAGGGATTGGGAGGTCCACCGGCTGAACCACAGAATAGCCAGCAGCCTCTTAATGACATCACAACAAAACATGGCGGCGCGGAACCAATCGCTGCCAAAAAAGAGTTGTTAGTTAAGTTTGATGGACGTTTATTGCACGTAAGAGGGGAGTTAAAAAACGCTCCCCACGTGCCCTATGCACATTTGTCGCGTGTTGAAACCGCGGGCTATTGTGGGGGCTATTGTGAACAAGGCCTAACACCTTGTATATTATGTAATATTTCTGTTCTACCCACAGCCTGAGCAATTTTGCGTACAAGCAAAGTCCTAATAATTAGAACCGCAAGAGGATCCTGACATTTTCAAGGGTTGCCTTGTGCTGGAAGAGCCTGCTAAACCCATAAACACCAACAGGGAGTTAGCGTGCAGATATGCCACGATATGTTCTTGATTATAATGGATTAAAGTGATAGCTTGTTTCAAATTCATTTTTATTTGTCTTTTGAAATTAACAGTTCCTTTTAGTATTCCACATAGGGAAGTAATTTACAGTCCTTCAGATAGAATCAATATGTACCGGGAAGCGTTTGCTCAGCTTTCATTATGTATTGTAGAGGTCCTTCAAGAAAGAATCAAACTATTTGCTTTAAAAGCCTAACTCCAGGCTTTACCTCTTCTCAACTGTTTGTATCGGGGATGTTGTACAGTTTGAAATTCTTCTGCATCCATTTTCTTCTGCATAAGCTGGCCATACACTGATAGAAATATGGCCGGGTTCAGGAGGGACAGTTTTGATGTAGTGTGTGCACTCTTCTCCACTCTTCTCCTCCCCAACTCTTCTCCATTCTTCTCATCTTCAACTCTTCTCCACTCTTTTCCTCTCCAACGCTCCCCACTCTTCTCCTCCCCAACTCTTCTCCACTTTTCTCCTCCCCAACTCTTCCCCACTCTTCTCCTCTCCAATTCTTCTCCACTAGACTTGAAGCTCCTTACTCTTCTCATATCTTGCCATTGCTCATCTGCACACTTATGCCCCGTACACACGGTCGGATTTTCCGATGGAAAATGTGTGATAGGACCTTGTTGTCGGAAATTCCGACCGTGTGTGGGCTCCATCACACATTTTCCATCGGATTTTCCGAAACACAAAGTTGGAGAGCAGGAGATAAAATTTTCCGACAACAAAATCCGTTGTCGGAATTTCCGATAGTGTGTAGACAAATTCGACGCACAAAGTGCCACGCATGCTCAGAATAAATAAAGAGATGAAAGCTATTGGTTACTGCCCCGTTTATAGTCCCGACGTACGTGTTTTACGTCACCGCGTTCAGAATGATCGAATTTTCCGACAACTTTGTGTGACCGTGTGTATGCAAGACAAGTTTGAGCCAACATCCGTCGGAAAAAATCCTAGGATTTTGTTGTCGGAATGTCCGAACAAAGTCCGATCGTGTGTACGCCCTATTAGTCTCATAGCTTTTTTCGTTTTCTCTGGTTCAGAAGCTGGATGCTTTCCTAGCAGACCTGCGGAAGGCCTCTGACTTACTACAGCATGCCATCCAGGAGCTGGGTGAAGGCAGCACCCTAGACTCAAAGGTAGGCCTTCTGAACCTCCTGAGAAATAGTCAGCAGAAAAGTGGAACCTAACATGATCTAAACTATAAACTCTGGTTAATCCTGCAGGAAGCAGAGGAAAAGATGAACCAATATCGGGAGCTGATGAAGGTGGTCCTGAGTGACTCACGCCTAGTGACGCTACAGCGGGAAGGAGGGACCACCCTGGCCAGACTGCGCAAGGAGGCAACTCGCTTCTGCTGCTCCAAGGATGTCAGGTGTGATTTTCATATCTGTGATTCGCTTTCACTTTGTTTTCATGGTAACCTGAAACTATAACTACATAACTATATTCCTTTCTGGGTTCTTAGAGGATGTCATCACAGATCCTGTCCTGCTTCTGTTCTGTAAATAATGAGATAGGGAGCACCAGCGAAGTTGCTTAAGGGCTTGCTCACACGATGAGCTCCTTATCAGATCCACGGTGGATTGCTCTTCAGGGGGTGTTTGACAGGCAGCTAGGAAGCGCCTTCTCGCTGCTGGTTTTAACCCTTAAAAAATCTGCTGCACCGTGCCACAACCACATGCATTGCACACATTTGCAGGGAGATTGTAGTGTGGCCCCATTCAGGTAAATAACTGTATATGGCAGGCGGTAATGCCCTCTGCAGGCGGCAACGGGGATACATTTTCCCCCATTGCAATGCAAAGCATTGCGCATGTGGCAAATGTACACCTGTAAAGGCAGCAGATACACTGTACAATGTATAAACAGAAAGGTCAGTGCTACTACCCATACACCACATAGATAGCAGAGCTTCCGGGTGCTCGATCCACAGTCGCAGGCTGAGTAGAGTAATGTACAAAAAATGATCCGCACTCCGGTTGTTGCTCTTAAAATTTCTTCATTTCATTGACTAGCCACAGTGAACAAAAGCTGATTAAATCAGTTGACGCGTTTCAGCCCATAATTCAGCCACCCCCATAAAATCATTCTCTGCAGCTCTTACCTTTTGTACCACCACCCCCTCCCTTTAGAATGTAAGCTCTACGAGCAGGGCCCTCCGGTACCTTTTGTATTGTACTGTAATTGTGTTGTCCCCCTTATACATTGTAAAGCGCTGCGTAAACTGTTGGCGCTATATAAATCGCATATTATAATAATAATAAGGCCTTAGTAATAACCCACTGTACAATGTGACTGTACAATCTTTGTACAATCTGCTATACCTTTACTAAACCAATGTAATATGAAGACCAACCTAAACCATCCATTCAAATATTATCAAATCAGGCAGTTCCTTGTGCTACATAGTTGATGGTAGATCTAAATGGGGCCATACATCCTTTGATTATTATTTTATTGATGTGCTATTTCGATCAAAACAAATTGGCAAACAATCAAATAGTCATAACTTCCTTTCCAGTCATTTTAGACTTGATTCAAATTGGAGTTGATTGGCCAGGGTGGAATATTATTGATTGCAATTAGTGTTTCAATCAGCAGAACTGAGATGATTTCTTTATGAATCAGATTATAGGATTACATAATAAAAACAGCAGAGATGTGATCGATAATTTATTATCGTATCTTCCAACTGGATCAAAATCCACTTCCCATGTATGTCATATCGAATGAATGAATTGTCAACTATAGATCAATTGTTCTAATCGGAAAAGATCAATCGAAAAATAAATTGATCATTTATTAAAGCGTGTATGGCCACAAATAAGGACACCATACATTTAATAAGGAGATCAAACTGATCAAATTCACAAACAATCAAGTAGCCATAGCTTTCCTTTTGATTGATCTAGGCTCGATCACATTTGATCAAAGTGAGTCGGTCGGGTGGATTATTATCAATCTTTTTGCATCGATCAGGCAGCACTTGAGATACTTTGTTCATGAATACATTTGTATTTCAATCCATCAGATTATGAGATTGCATGAAATTGCAATCGTAAATTACAATCATATGTTGACTATCAACCGAAATCCACTTCCCTTGTGTTTGGCATATTGATTGAATTGGTTGTCGACTATAGATTGATTATTCCTATCCAAAGAGATTGATTGGAAAATAAATTAATAATTTATCGATGGCCATCTGTATTTAAAAACAAAATTCTCTTCCGCTGAAACATTTTGTGTCCACTAGGTGTCAGTGTAACACTTCTGAGCTGCAGGTGAGCTCTGACTCCTATTACAAGCTGAGCTGACCTCATTGGGGAGTGATAGGTGTTAAATACTGCTCATTACATGTTCTCTGGGCATTCAGCCTTTGTCAGCAGCCAGCCTTTTAGCACTCAGCCTTTCCTGCCAGTGACTCCAAGCATGGGGTCAGCGGCCTGAAAAATCGCGTTATGAAAAATATGATTTTGTAAATGCTGAGCGGTGCATCAAAGTGATGCAACCTTTAACTCCAACAGAAGAAAACAGAATATAATTACGTACAAATAATTAAAGAGCTAGACCACACAGATTCATAGAGCAGGCTGTTAAGGCGGGGAATGCATTGAGTGGTCATGTCTAGTTTTGGCCCCCTCCATGCCCACGCTTGTCTGATTTGCAGCTTGAAAGTCTCCCTTGAAGTGAGGCCAGTGGCCTGAACCTCCATTTCTATCGTCTAGCTGTCAGCTCTGCAGATGTCTATGGGAAAATCAGTATAGCCTTCAGAGATGAAAGCCTACATGGATTTATTTTCAGCAGTTTTTTTTTTTTTTGTAGAGCCAAACATTTTTGGAATTGTTTGCAGATTCAAGAAATTAATATCTTAATCTCTTGGCCACCAAAATGTGCATAGGATCACAGTCCTTTGTGATTAATGTGGATTTGCCTTTCAAAGCTTGTCTTCAGCCAGATATAAAACAGCAATTCATGAGCTTATGTACATTTTTTAATTATTGTAGTGTATCAATCAACATTTGTTTTGATATCAGTAAGAATTTCCACCTAGAGAGGGAAGGGCTGCACTAGTAGCCAATCAGGATCTGATGTAGAGCACATATGGGAACATGATAGGAGAAAAGAGCAAAGTGAGCAAAAGGTGGCCTGATCGGTTTGCTACTTCTCTGTGTTGCGGTACCCCCCATAGGGGCTGCTGAGTGATTGTTGCCCACCTGTCACCCTGCCCGGCATGCCTCTCCCACCTCTCCCTACTGTGCCTGCCACTCACCGACACCTGGTGGATCCCTCCTGGAGACTTGCCCGGCAGTATTTACCGCTGTACCCTCCTGCTCCTGTTCAGGACACACCTTGGGTTGTGTGGGGTTCCTGTACAGCTCTGAGCCCCTTCCAACTGCAGTAGCCCGACTTCACTACCAGTAACATCACAGTCTCTCCCACTGGCTCTACATCCATCTCTGACTGCACACTGCCAGTCCTCTCCGGCATGCCTCTCCCACCTCTCCCTACTGTGCCTGCCACTCACCGACACCTGGTGGATCTCTCCTGGAGACTTGCCCGGCAGTATTTCCTGCTGTCCCCTCCTGCTCCTGTTCAGGACACCCCTTGGGTTGTGTGGGGTTCCTGTACAGCTCTGAGCCCCTGGCCCAAGGTCACCCAAAGACAGGGAGGCTTCCTCAAAGGCCCCAACAGCCTAATTCTCCGTCTCTAGTTCTTCCACCCGAACAACTCCTCCTAGCTGGGCTGACTCCAGGTTCTTTAAGGAGGCCTGCCCCCTGCCAATCCAGGTTGGGGATTGGTCAGGGCTCCTTAGAACCCCTATAAACAAGGCCAAGTATAAATACAAGGAAAAAAACAAGCTTAACGTACCGACCAGCCCGCAGACTAGGGTTGCCACATCATCCCTTTAATCCAGGACACATATTAATTTCACAGGTTCTGAGGCTGATTTAATGCATATAAGGCACCAAGTGAGTTTAATTACCACCTTAATCAGCCACAGAACCTGTGTAATTAATGTGTGTCCAGGATTAAAGGGATGATGTGGCAACCCTACCGCAGACAACCAAGTAAACCTGTCTAACAGTATGCGTTAAAAGTAGGGGTTTAGTCAGCACACATTTGCAAATGCATGTGTAAGCCACAGAGCCTTGTCAAGGCACCCTGGTATCTATGGTACCTAACACTAACTTATAAGTGTCCCCACAGTGGAGGCACACCCTTTTTTGTATCTCCTTAGAACACCCCAGACAGCTCCACCTCTCTTCCCCACCTTCCTTCTAGAAGCCTCTAGAAGCAAAGGGGAGGTAACCGAAAGATGAAACTAGCTGTGAGTCACCAGGCTACTCTAAAGCCACACCCAGACCCACAGATCAAAACAAACAGGCCTAGCTTTCAGCTAGGCCTGCCTAAATTTACATGCACTACAAAAAAAAATCTCACTCTAGCACCTACACTAGATGGAGGGTGCTACATCTGTCATTATCCAATCTGCAGGCTGGGAGTGGGTTTTGACAAAGCTGTGCTCCTGAATGAAGGTTGAGGATCTGTCTATGATGTCTGGTAGGATCTGTATCACAAAACAGAATGTACAGAATTACAGATCTTTTGGCAGAATTTTCACAACCAGCAAACCTCCTGAGGTGTCGAATTCCTGGTGCCCCAGTGAGTTCTGTGGTTCTGTCCGCTGTCCCCTATATCCCTATAGGACACAGTAGTGACATAGAGGTCGGGGATGGAACCACGGCATGTGGTGGGGTCACCAGCATCTGACACTCGCAGAAGTGTCGAATGTGAAGATTTTGTCAGAAGGACATAACTCTACAAGAAGGGGAAAGATCTGAGGAATAAGTATTGGAAGCATCTTTTTCCAGAGACAGAGACACTAAGAAATATAGTGATCTCCTCTCCCCACACCCAGCCCACTGATTTTATAGGGAAAGAGTAGCAGCAGACTGATGGGTTCATCTTTCTGCTCCCTGTGCTTTCTCTAAAGCCGGGTACACACGATCAGATTAGCGGACAAATTTTCATCTGTTTTTTTGTATGCTGCTAGTCTCATATGGAAAGTGAAGAGGTTACTCAAAATACGAAAATTCTTGTACGACAGAATTCAGCTTCAGAAGTGACGTAATGTGTTGAATTGTTTTGTATGTGTTCTTTCATTTCTGAGCATGCATAGTCTTACTCTTACGATTTAATATTTAATAGAACTTTGAATTGGTGAACCCTGTGGGACGAAGCGTCCCGTGACAATGACAATAAATAGTTGCATTTTATTCCAGTTCATAATAGTTCAGCAGACTTGCAGACAGAATGAACTTCATACAAGGCCTTAATCAACATTAAACAGTAAAATGTGTAGTAAAGCTCCCATTGAGCAGGTTTATGATTGGTTTACAAGCTAGCCAGACACTTTGATGGGGAACAAGGGAAGGGCCATAACTATAAAGACATACATTATAGATCTAAAAGGGAGAGTAAAACAAAGAGCAATACAGTAATTTGGATGAGTGGGAAAAATGCATTGTATGCAGATTCCTAAATAGTGTGAGATTAGGGCCATTAATCATATTTAATTATAGGCATGGATATATTTTCATAAGGGTTTATGCTTACATAGCTACTTGTGTTGTTCCAGGGCATTCATAGGCACTGGTGAATCCTGTGCAAAGATTATTGGTTTGTAAATTTTATAATTAATTTTATAATTGGATGTTAATAATAACTAGTTCTTTATTATTATTTATTATTCATTTATTTATTAGTTATTTTATTAATCCCATTTTACCAAGAAATTCACCTAGAAGATAAGACTTCTCTTGTCTTTCAAAGCATATAGGTTGGTCGTTTCTTAGGACCTTGGGCGTCGAGGACAAAAAGCCAGGGAAAAAATTTCATAAACTCAGGGAAGTGCTGTTCATACCTCACAAACACAAACAAAATGACCTGCTCTTCTTTAAAGACACCCAGGGAGTTGTTATTATAACCACCAACCATCCCTAAAATAGAGCCTATATTTTAGTTTTTCATTAAGTTCATTAAAACTGGAAAAAAAATGAGAACAAATGTGCAATTTCCTCCACTGTCAACCACTGTAGTGCAGAAAAGACAATAAGAGAACAGAGACACAGTTCTTCCATAACCTCCTGTCTGTAGGCGCATATGCACATTAGCATAATCTTATTGGCTTTTAGTGCTGCCCTACCCTCTCTCAGGCTATAGGGGATTACAAGAGGATAGGAAAAATGCAAGCACTCACATTTAAAAATAAATTTAACGATGTTTAATGAATACTTAACTCCATTAATTGTTTTTATATCTGTGAGGAGTTCATCCTTAAGGCCGGGTTCACACTAGTGCGACAAACGCTCCGACATTGGGAGCTCATGTCGATGACGTGTGAAAATCAATGTTTCCCTATGGCAGCCGTCCTAACTGGTCTGACACAAGTCGGTTCGACTTTGAAAATGCTCCCTGTACTACTTTGGTCCGACTTTGATCCTACTTCAGCCCACTGACTATCATTGAAGTCGGATCAAAGTCGGATCGTCGTCTCGCATGATCCGACTTTGGCATGCGACTTGTGCTCAGATGATCTTGAGGTGGAACTCCGCGCCAAATTTAAAATAAAAAATCGGCATGGGTTCCCCCTCCAAGAGCATACCAGGCCCTTGGGTCTGGATTTTAGGGGAACCCCCTACACTGAAAAAACGGCATGGGGGTCCCCCCCAAATCCATACCAGACCCTTATCCTAGCACGCAGCCTGGCCGGTCAGGAATGAGGGTGGGGATGAGCGAGCGCCCCCTCCCCCTGAACCGTACCAGGCCGCATGCCCTCAACATGGGGGGTAGGTGCTTTGGGGCCCCCCCCAACCCAAAGCACCTTGTCCCCATGTTGATGAGGACAAGGGCCTCTTCCTGACAACCCTGGCCGTTGGTTGTCAGGGGCTGCGGGCGGGGGGCTTATCGGAATCCGGGAGCCCTCTTTATTAAGGGGGCTTCCAGATCCCGACCCCATACCCTATGTAAATTAGTATGAGTACATCGTACCCCTACCCATTCACCTAGGAAAAAAAGTGTCAATAAAAAAAACACACTAGACAGGTTTTTTAAATAATTTATTAGGCAGCTCTGGGGGTCTTCTTCCGACTTCGTGGGTCTCTTCGTTCTTCTCCGCAGTCTCTTCCTTCTTCTCCACGCTCTCCGGCCTCTTCTCCGCGCTCTCGAAGTTCTTCTCCCGCTCTCCGGTATCTTCTGCCGGGCTCCTCCGCTATCTTCTGCTCTTTTGCCGGCTCTTTTGCTAGCGGTGTCCCGGTCTTCTTCCCTCTTCTCTTCTTCCAATGTTGACACAACGCTCTCTCCCACTGTAATGCCGTGTGCGTGGTCCGCAACGACTTATATAGGGCTGGGGCGTGGTCACTGGGTGATGTCACCCGGTGACCCCCCCTTATTATGTCACAGTCCCATTACGCCCTGGGACTGTGACGCAATAAGGGGCGGGTTTTTTTCGGCGTAGGGGGTTCAGCTTAAGATCCATACCAGACCTAAGGGCCTTGTATGCTCTTGGAGGGGGAACCCATGCCGGTTTTTTATTTAGATTCATACCAAACACAGTGCCTGGTATTGGCGGGGATCCAAGTCGGATCCCCATTCATTGAAAGTCGGACATATGTCGGCTTTAAGTCGCGGGGCAAAATCGGATCCAAAGTAGGACGGCTGTCGTGTCGCACCAGTGTGAACCTGGCCTAAAGCCCAACCCTGGACTCCTCTGCATTCCCACCTTTATTTCATGCTTTTTTTTTTTTTATTTTATGCTTTCCATTTTATATGTGTTCAGACAAGTCACATGGCATTAAAATAAAAAAAAAAAAAGGAGTGCAGCGCATAAACAATCAAAAACATAAAAAATATAAAATGACAATAAGGAAGTCCATAAAATTCATATTCAGAAAAACACCATCAAGTGTTCAAAACGGTGATTCTATGGATGAAAAACAGGGTGATCGTGTGACAACCTCCACCAGCAATGAATCCTAACCGCTCACCTCAACGTGTGGACTGAGTATATCAGTTAGGTCACACAGGCAGTCCCTTCACAAGAGTATAAAAGCTGATCCACTGGATCTACCAAACGCTGGAGATGAGTGCATACTGATTGTATGGAATCCCTTGTATCCTGACCATAGGCTCTGGTAAGTTCGTACACAGAATGACAGCAATACAATATACTGCTCTCCGTTTAATATATAAAAAGCAATTATTGTAAACAAAGGAATTACACTTACAAGTGTGGCACTGTACCTCAGTGCTAAGGTGATAAGGCAAACAATAACAATTTTCCACGAGGATAAACAACAAAGGACGCGGTGACGTCACTAGTTACTTGGTTCCGTACATGTTACGTCCCAGGGGGCGGGACTTCATCAGTGGTGACGGAATGACGTGCAGAACCCGCATATACTGTTTGCGCTGATTAATTTGTTTTTTACAAAGTCACATGGCATGCAGGGTCTTTTTTTGTATCTTCTCCGGTGATCATTAGTGATGCAGACAGCAGCACTGATATTAAGAGGTCAGTGTTGCTGTCAGCATTAATGTACAGTACTGTGCAAAAGCTTTAGGCAGATGTGAAAAAATGGTGTACATCGTGTATGTTCTTCCATGAAGACCACTTCTGGACAGACTTCTCTGGACAGTAGATGGGTGTACCTGGGTCTGACTGGTTTCTGCCAGAAAAGAGGGTTTCACCATACCAGATCAAAAAACAACAATTTACAAGAAAAATATGACAACAAAATTATACTCTCCGGTATATAGTAATCCCTGGTACCCAACGTGTTTCTGGTTAAACACCTTTGTCAGGGGTATTGGATAGGAGTATGTATGGTCATAATTTGTTTTTACATGTAAAATAATTCCTTAAAGGCAAGTGGGTGAAGCAACTGTACCAGCGGGGTGTGGATGCGTTGAGGTCAATGTCCATAGCTCTATATAGGATGGGAGGCAGGTCAGAGCTTTAAATAAGGCTCCAGGTCAGTAAGTGACTCCAAAGTATCCTTAGTCCTATGGGTGTATCTCCCCGTATATTTGTAAAAAAGTCCGAAAATTGGCATCTCCCCACTCTGCAGTGCTACTGGTTTCTGCCAGTTCTGTGCTGATGGCACTGCCGGGCATCTTCTGATGTCTAAGGGAAATAAGCATGACGTGTCTCTCTTCTACTGCATTAAGTTTCCTCGGCCGACCACTGCATCTACAGTCCTCAAGGTTGCCTGATCGATGGTGTCCTCAATGCTGAGAAATACAGGCAGATACTTATCCATCATGGCATACCATCAGGGAGGTGCATGATTGGCCCCACGTTTATTCTGCAGCAGGACAACAACCCCAAACATACAGCCAATGTCATTAAAAACTATCTTTAGCAAAAAGAAGAACAAGGAACCATGGAAGCAGGGCCGGTACAAGGGGTGGGCAGAAGGGGCTGATGCCCTGGGCGGGACCATTTACTGGAGGAAGGGGGGCGCAGTAGAGGCCACGCTACAGAATGTTTTGATCTGTGGCTGCAGCGCTCCCCTCCCACCTCCTCCTCTTGTTTGACACACAGCGCCCGGAGCGCTGTGTGTCACACAGCTGGGTCTGTGTGTGTGCTCGGCGGCGCCGTAAAAAGGACCCGCCCCCCTAGACCGGCTCATGTGGTAGCAGATTGAATCAGTGTTCCGCCTATCACACGAGCCAGTCTAGGGGGCGGGACCTTGTTATGCCGCCGAACACACACACAGACCCAGCTGTGTGACACACAGCGCTGCAGGAGATGTCGGCTGTGTGATGCATCCAGGGCAGGCTATGGTGAGTCTGCATTCATAGGCAAAGTGAGGCTGAAAATATGGTCACAGAGAGAGAGGCTGCGATTATGGTCACACAGGCTGCGATTATGGTCACAGAGAGGCTGCGATTATGGTCACACAGGCTGCGATTATGGTCACAGAGGCTGCGATTATGGTCATAGAGAGGCTGCGATTATGGTCACAGAGGCTGCGACTATGGGCACAGAGAGGCTACAATTATGGGCACAGAGGCTGCGATTATGGTCACAGAGGGGTTGCAATTATGGGCACAGAGAGGCTGTACTTATGGTCACAGAGGCTGCGATTATGGGCACAGAGAGGCTGCGATTATGGGCGCAGAGAGGCTGCAATTATGGGCACAGAGGCTGCGATTATGGGCACAGAGAGAGAGAGAGGCTGAAACTATGGGCACAGAGAGGCTGCGATTATGGTCACAGAGGCTGCGTATATGGGCACAAAGAGAGAGGCTGAAACTATGGGCACAGAGAGGTTGCGATTATGGGCACATTGAGGCTGCAATTATGGGCATAGTGAGGCGGCATTGATGGGCACAGCGGTAGGCTGCATTTGATGGGCACTGGTGAGACTGCATTGATCTCTTGTATCATGTCTGCAGTCTCTGAGGGGAGTTTGCTTAATTAGCAATGGTATTGGTAATATGCAGCAGGAAGGGGGTTAATGCACTGTCACTGATGCATTAGTATAGATCCCATCATCTGTAGGTGCTGTAGCTTTTCACAGGGGGGGCGCAGTTTTTCATCCTCGCCCTGGGCACCGGATGACCTTGTCCCGGCACTGCATGGAAGTGATGGTTTAGCCCCCACAGAGCCCTGAACTCAACATCATGAAAACTGTCTTGGATTACATGAAGAGTCAGACGGATTTGAGGCAGCCTACATCCACAGAAGATCTGTGGTTAGTTCTTGAAGATGTTTGGATTAATCTACCTGGCGAGTTCCTTGAAAAACTGTGTGCAAGTGTACCTAGAAAAATTGATGCTGGTTTGAAGCCAAAGGGTGGTCACACGAAATATTGCTTTGATTTATATTTTTCTTCTGTTTGCTCACTTCGCATTTTGTAAATTGATAAAAATAAACAATTAATATATATATTTTTGAAAGCATTCTTCCCTTACTCTTTACACCTGCCTAAAACATTTGCACAGTTCTTTATGTAAGTGAAGGACCTTGTGGTGACACCCCCCTTCCCCAGAGATGCTTTTTTATTTTAAAACCCTGCTGGGCTATAAATGTTTATCACTGATCATTCACTCATTCTTAGGAGTGCTGTGGAGTCCGCTGTGCAGATGTACAATCACCTAGAGGAACGAGTGCATGCCTTAGTGACTAAGTCCAACCGTAGGCTGGAGCTTCTAGAGTCACTGTTAAAGGTCAAAGAGCTGGAGGGACAATTTGACCAGGTAAGGAAATCAGGAGAACTATATTACAAGCAAATTTTGGATCAAATCTGGGAGATCCTGCTTTTGTAGGAAGAACACATAGACCATGGGCACACAGAGATTCCCTTTATTTTATTACTGCAATATAGTTCTTTATTATCATTCATTTATTTATTCATTCATTCATTATTTGATTACAGATTGCCTGTCTTTATTTTTATACACAATGCGTGAAGCTGTATGGTCAAAAAGATTAGTAAAATTACCCATGTGGGAACTTAACAACTTGCAGCCCAAGAATGTAATAGTAAACTTACCCTGGCCATAGATATCTGGTACAACAAAGATATAAGCCAAAAACTTTTTTTTTAATTCTATCATTGCCACCCAGCTAACAACATTTGTGTACCTTTGACTCACTCCTAATTTAATTCGTTGTCCACATCTGCAGCTCACCTCTTGGATGAATGGAGATGGAGACATTCAGCTGCGTGAAATGGATAATATGGAATGGTCTCTGGAAAGCTTAGAGAAATATCACAAAAAGTTTAAGGAGTTCTTCCTCCAAGCAACAGTGAGTATTAAATATATCAGTGTTTCTCTGCAGGTAAAAGATAGAAAACCCTTGACCTGGGGAGTAGCTATGATCAAGTGATCCTTTCATTGTAGTGACAGATTTATGCGGGCAAAGTGTACCACTCAAAGTGTGCCATGGTACCCCAGGTATTGGTAGGCAAGGTGGATAAAGTTTATTGTGACACACCTTTTCACATCTTCCAGAATTAGCTTCCTTTGTGCACTTGGTTGCATCTTATGCCGCGTACACACGGTCGGACTTTTCGTCTACAAAAGTCAGACAGCCTGTCCGACAGACTTCCGGCAGACTTTCGGCGGACTTGCGGCGGACTTGCGGCATACTTTCTAACGAACGGACTTGCCTACACACGACCACACAAAAGTCCGACGGATTCGTACGTGATGACGTACACTGGACTAAAATAAGGAAGTTCATAGCCAGTAGCCAATAGGTGCCCTAGCGTGGCTTTTTGTCCGTCGGACTAGCACACAGACGAGCGGATTTCGGGGTCCGTCGTAGTTACGACGTAAAGATTTGAAGCATGTTTCAAATCTAAAGTACGTCGGATTTGAGGCTAAAAAAGTACGTTGAAAGTCCGGAGAAGCCCACACACGATCGGATTACCAGCCAGCTTTAGTCCGTCAGCGTCCGTTGGACTTTTGTAGACGAAAAGTCCGACCGTGTGTACGCGGCATTAGAGTCGCAAAGGAAGATGGAGCTGCTGTGATTGAGTCCAGAATGGGGATTATGTTCAGTCGGGGCCACTAGTCCAACATATCTTAAAAAGGGCAAAGGCCCCTTTCCTCTTCCAAGTCTTTAAGTAATGGCTACACTATTAATGGTATATCATGTAACACCACCTTATACTGTACAACAATGGTAGTTGTACTGGCCATCCCTGTGCAGCCGTGACTCGAAACTCATTTTACCATTTCCTTGCTTTTTCCTTTGCATCATCTTCATCATTCCTATCTAAAGTTATTAAACAACCATCTGGGAAAGCTGATATACATTATGGATATTGCCTTGTATAGTATGACCTTGTAGCATAGCCCATAAAAGCAGACTCTCTCAGTATGTTAACCGAATCAGCATGCTTCACGTAATCACAACTGTTACCTCATAATAGTAGTAGTAAATGTGATATATTGTTTTTGTTTCTGTGACTGGGGGCTGTTTTTGCCACTTTATTGGGTCCAGTTAATAGGAGCTATTGTAATGTTTAGGAGCCATTTAAAGCCCCGTGCACTGTTGCCTATCAACAAAATCCATCTCAGTTTCACCTTCCCAAGTGTAGTTCGCCAATATGTCAAGACTTTGCTGAAATCTTTTGTGGTTGAAGTTTCAATTAAATAAGAGCTCTCAATTTCACTCATCTCTAATCCTGAGTATTGCCATGTACCTTCTACAGTGAATGAGTACCACTAGTGATACTTAACCTACTCCGGGGGTCTGTAAGCCGTGGTTCGTGATCTACTCATTGACTGCGGGCAGCTGACGGGTAAATTGCGAACATGTCCCTGCTTTGCAGGTCCTTCCTCTCAGCCTCTGCCGCTCTCATCTTCACTGCAGAGTGGAGAGCAGGAGCTTCTGGAGTCAACTTTAAAGTTAATCAGCAGGAGATTGGTGGCTAGGACACTGGGTGGTCCTAGCCACCAATAACCAGCTTGTTATTATGAAAAGTTAACTCCGGCATAGTACTGAATTGATGGCGGGTGCGGGAGCTGCCGGAGTTAACTTTTCATATTAACAAGCTGGTGATTGGTGGCTAGGACCACCCAGTGTCCTAGCCACCAACCACCAGCTTGTTAGTATGAAAAGTTAACTCCGGCAGCTCCCTCACCCGCCATCAATTCAGTACTGTGCTGCCTTCCGCTCTCCACTTTGCAGTAGACCGGTTATAAAGTAGAACTTCTATGCAGCCTGCACCTTAGTATTTTGCTCCTGAAACCCACCACCTTCAAGGGAGATGATTTATAAGCTCAGCTAAGGCACCCCCTAGCCCATCTACTACCTTCAGGAGAGACACCTCTTAGGCTTAAAATAAAGAGTCTAAAGTTAATCATACACTGTATGTATGTATTTTGACTGGTTTCTGATGAACTGGCTGAAATTCAGTGGGTGGACCTGTCGCTCGGCAACCCTTGATTGAAAAATTGACGGAGCCAGCATGCATCTGCATCTGCAATTTGAGCATTATGGCAGCGGATGGGGCCGTTTCTCTAAATACAATAGCTACAGAGGGAGATTCATCCATAGTCACTGTATAGTGTGGATGGAGGAACCTGCTCTTTTTGCGTTCATCCTAAAACCTTATGCCCGAAAGGCATTTTTGCTGAAAGTGGTGGGCAGTGAGGGAGAAACTAATGCCGCGTACACACGGTCCCACTTTTCGGCTACAAAAGTCCGACAGCCCGTCCGACAGACTTTCGACGGACTTTTGGCGGACTTGCGGCAGACTTTCTAACGAACGGACTTGCCTACATACGATCACACAAAAGTCCGACGGATTCGTATGTGATGACGTACACCGGACTAAAATAAGGAAGTTGATAGCCAGTAGCCAATAGCTGCCCTAGCGTGGGTTTTTGTCCGTCGGACTAGCATACAGACGAGCGGATTTCTGGGTCCGGCGTAGTTACGACGTAAAGATTTGAAGCATGTTTCAAATCTAAAGTCCGTCAGATTTGCGGCTGGAAAAGTCCGCTGAAAGTCCGGGGAAGCCCACACATGATCGGATTGTCAGCCGGCTTTAGTCCGTCGGCGTCCGTTGGACTTTTGTAGACGAAAAGTCTGACCGTGTGTACGTGGCATAAGAGTGTAAGCCTAAGAGGCATCCTCCCTAAAGGTAGTAGGTTGTCAGGAAGACACAATCAATCTAAGGCAGCCTAATGCCCCATACACACGGTCGGACATTGATCGGACATTCCGACAACAAAATCCATGGATTTTTTCCAACGGATGTTGGCTCAAACTTGTCTTGCATACACACGGTCACACAAAGTTGTCGGAAAATCTGATCATTCTGAACGCGGTGACGTAAAACACGTACGTCGGGACTATAAATGGGGCATTAGCCAATAGCTTTCATCTCTTTATTTATTCTGAGCATGTGTGGCACTTTGTGCATCGGATTTTTGTACACACGATTGGAAATTCCGACAACGGATTTTGTTGTTGGAAAATTTTATAGCCTGCTCTCAAACTTTGTGTGTCGGAAAATCCGATGGAAAATGTGTGATGGAGCCTACACACAGTAGGAATTTCCGACAACAAGGTCCTATCACACATTTTCCGTCTGAAAATCCGACCGTGTGTACGGGGCATTAGAGGCATCTTGCCTGAAGGTGGTGGGATGAAATGCTATGGTATTAACCAGCAAAGTTAGTACAGAGTAGAAGGTGGTGGCTATCAACAGGCTTAGCAGTTGTAAATTAATAGAGCTCCTTATCCTCTCTGTTAGCTATCAACATTTCTCTTTTTAATTCCACCATGTTATATTTCTAAATGCTGATGAACTACTGTAATGTGGCCAGTGGATGGAGGCACAATTGCCCATCCTTAGACTTGAGTTTGACATGATTGTTATAACCCCTCTTTTGGATTTTTCTTCATTCACCAAAATTGGATTTAGAATTGTTTTCTACCTAAAGTCACCAGAATTGTTGTTTTGATACAGGTGCATTATAACCATGGGCTGGTCCTTCTGGATAATGCAAATAAATTCAATGGGTCACTGTTTCCAGAAATGGAGTCATTTAAGGCTACAAGAGGAGGCTTCCAGGCCAAACTAAGCAGCTTCTACATGAGTGTGGAGAGACAAAAGGAGGAGCTGGAGAAACTTCTCAGTCTTTACAGGTTTTGTGATAAGGTACAAGAAGAAATCATAATAAATATATTATCATAGAAGATGGCTTACCTTACTTTCACACGGACGGATAGAATTGTGCTTTTAGCTGCGTTTTCTACCGCAGCTAAACGCACACAATGCTTTCCTATGGTCCCATTCACACACTGCGTTTAGCTGCATTTTGATTACATGTGGTTTTGTGCGGATAGAAAAAATAAAATTGACTGCGTCCAGCAGCGATTTAGCGCAGCTATTCGCACATAACCGCAGGTAATCGCAGTGCACTGTGTCAGCTACGGATAGCAGCGCCGAGCTGGCTCGCTCATCAGGAAAGAAAAAATGTTTTTTCCTTTCCCAATGAGCAACAAGCATGGGGATTCGACTTGGATCCCCGCCAATGCCAGGCACTGTTTGGTATGAACCTTGAGGGGGAACTCCACGCCAAATTTTAAATAAAAAACCGGCATGGGTTCCCCTCCAAGAGCATACCAGGCCCTTCGGTCTGGTATGGATTCCAAGGGGCACCCCTACGCTGAAAAAACAGTGTGAGGGTCCCCCCAAAATCCTTACCAGGCCCTTATCCAAGCACGCAGCCCGGTCAGTCAGGAAAGGGGGTGGGGACGAGCGAGCGCCCCCCCCGAACCGTACCAGGCCGCATGCCCTCAACATGGGGGTTGGTGCTTTGGGGCAAGGGGGGCGCCCTGCGGGCCCCCCCAACCCAAAGCACCTCGTCCCCATGTTGATGAGGACAAGGGCCTCTTCCCGACAACCCTGGCCGTTAGTTGTCGGGGTCTGCGGGCGGGGGGCTTATCGGAATCTGGGAGCCCCTTTTAATAAGGGGGCCCCCAGATCCCGACCCCCACCCTATGTGAATGAGTATGGGGTACATCGTACTCCTACCCATTCACCTGGGGAAAAAAGTGTCAATAAAAAAAACACACTACACAGGTTTTAAAAGTAATTTGTTAGGCAGCTCCGGGGGTCTTCTTCCGACTTCAGGGGTCTTCTGCCGACTTCGGGGGTCTCTCAGGCCTCTTCTCCCTCTCTCTGGTGTTGTCTCCGCGCTCTCTGGTTCTTCTCTGGTGCCTTCTGCCGGGCTCCTCCGCTATCTTCTGCTCTTTTGCCGCTCTTTTGCTAGCGGAGGAGCCCGGTCTTCTTCCCTGAGACATCTTCTTCCTTCTTCTCTTCCAGAGATGTTGACACGACGCTCTATCTCGCTGTAATGCCGTGAGCGAGGTCCACAACCAATTATATAGGCATGGGGCGTTGCCATCGGGTGATGTCACCCAGTGACCCTGCCCCTTATGTCGTCACAGTCCCATCATGCCCCAGCTAATCGCACTGTACAAATGCAGCTGATCGCAGTGCCTGGTGTCTTGAATTTCACAGAAAAAAAAACATGCTTTTAACTGCGGCAGAATAGCCGTCCATTTGAAAGGTGCCTTAACGTGCAGTGTGCATGGGGCCTTTACCATATTGCAGTCATAAATCTTAGGTCTAAATATTTCTGCAGCTCTGTGCCCAATTTCTAAAAATCCTATTAGCACTGGAAATATATTATGGATAGACGTAAAAGTACTATTTTTATACTAAAGAAAACATGATACACTCTTTCTAGGACACAAATGCTACACAGTCCTACTTAAAATATGGGCCCCCTAATTTTATTGGTTTCATGGGTCTATTTGTATATTTGCATTCTTAAAATTTCATAATTTAATTGTGATCTCAGATTTTGATTTCCAATGCTTGTTCTGTTTAAAGTAGCGAGTATTTTGTTGCCTTTGATTTCTACTAGATCACACAGCTTACTGTGAGTTGCAGTCGTTATGTGGGCCAACTGAAGGTGGCCGAACAAAAACTGTGCCAACCAGAAACCCAACAGTGCCTTGAGACCTACTTGCAACGACTGACAGAAGAATTGTCAGATGACAAATTCCAGGAGATGAAAGAGGAAGCCTACAAGCTTAGCAGTTGTCGAGGGTTGGCGGTGTGGAATGAAACCTGGCTCAGATGTCAAGAGGCGAAGCAACTTGTGGAAGAGACTCTAGAGAAGTGCAGGGATGAACAGGCTGCAATGGCCTTAGGCTGGCATAAGGATACCACCTTGGTCTCTGGTGTTAGTAGTCAAGGAGATGGCACCATAGTGAGCTTTTCAAGTGATGTTGCACAAGGGAATCCAAAGGAGACAGATGAGTTCAGGCCTAGGGGTGGTATGCGATCTGCAGAGTCAACAATTATAAACTGTTGTAGTTTCGGGCTTCATTCTGGCTCTATGGGGCTCTTTCTGAAGGCATCCAGGAGCCATAGGAATGGAAGGACAGCCAGAGAGACTGTAACCTCACAGGGATGCTCCACCATTGATGAGTCTAAGAACAGCAGTGGGTCAGACCCAGAGAACACTGAGCTGATAGTTCAGAACTCAAACAATGAAGCTCTGGAGATTTTACATACTCCCAGCCCCAAACTTTCTAGGTCTGTCCCAGTTCAAAACCCTTCTTCTACAACTCCAGATCACTTCCCGTGGATGTACTATAGAAGAACAAGCAGCGATGACTCAAGTAGCCTCTCTAGGGATGAGAGTGGCAAAGGAGTGAAGCAGTCTGGAAAGCGATGTCATCTTTCCAGGCATGCCAGCTTCTCCACAGGAGATTCGGCCTCTCAGTACTCCAGTGAAAGTTCTTCAGCAATCTCTCCTTTGTTAGCAATGGAGCCACTTAATCCACGCCTTCCTTGGATGAGAAGAGCTCTGACGGAGTCATCTCGGGACAGTGACTGGACAGCAAAATTCAGCTTTGCGTAAGTCAAAATTTATGTATATCAGTCAATGATTCCATATTCTGGATAGGCAAATTCAGTACAGCAGTGCAAAAATCCAAAGATTCAGTTCAAAACCTAAGTAAGGAACATCTAAATTCAAATATTTTGGATCTGGATTAATTAGGGAATGATTTAAAAAAACAAAAACCTTGTCATCTTTTTTGCACCCCCATTGGTGAGATATTCTATCCCTTTTATGTCCTGCAGACACAACTGGAAAGAGGAAATCTCCCCCAAAGTTAGGGCAAGACTCCTCTTAAATAGTTGTTGCCAAACAAGGTTTCCTGTTCTTTTTTTTTATTGAAATGTATGGTTTAGAAAAATACAAAACAGAGCCACCTGGGCATACCCTGGATTTTTTAGTTACAAAAGAAATGTATAAAGGCAAACAAACACAACAAATCCTCACTTACTTATGTACTCAGTCCGGTGGAAGGGAAGATAAAATGTGCAAGTAACTCAGATAATGAAATCAATGACATCTGCTAAGGCACCAAACCCTCACACCCAAAATCCTGATTGAGAAGTAGTAAAATCAATCTACCTCACACAATCTCCTCCGTAGGGAGCACTACCTATTATTCTATCCTGTCATGTCAGAGCCTTAGAGGTTTCTTCCAAGGCAGCATTTGTGGAAGTAGAATTCAGCCATATATGCCAGACTTTGGAGAATTTCTTAAAGCGGTAGTAAACCCGCTGAATTTTTTTTTCTTTCCCTACACCTGTAAGGGAAAATGCGTAATGAGCTAGTATGCACCACATACTAGCTCATTATGAGATACTTACCTTAGAGGGGGCGCCGGCATCTCACCCGGTCCACGCCGAGGGAGCTGACATTTCCCCTCGGCGTGTCTTCCGGTTATCGCGGCTCCGGCGCTGTGAGTGACCGGAGCCACGATGTCGTCACTCCCACGCATGTGCGCGGGGGACTTCTTTGCCGGAGTTTGCCGGGCTTTCAGCCGAGAATCCCCTGTGCGCATGAGCCGCTGCAGTCAGCGGCTCATTGCGAGGGGAATATCTCCTAAACCATACAGGTTTAGGAGATATTTTTTTTTACCTACAGGTAAGCCTTATTATAGGCTTACCTGTAGGTAAACGTTTTAAAAATAGGTATACAACCACTTTAAGGCAAACCCTAGAAGCATATGCAAATTTATAAAGTGTAATGGCTGAGTTGACGAAATGCTTCAAATAGTCATGTGTAGGGGCCACTGGAGATTTCCATTTCGGTAGAATGGCTTTTCTAGCATAGAATAGGGGAAGTCCCAGCAGGACTTTCAGTGCCAGCTGATGTAGGGGCTAGCTGATGAACCAAGTCCAATATACAAATTTCAGTGCTCATGGGCATTGGAATAGTAGTTAACATAAAAAAAGTTATGAGTTCAGCCCAAAGGGATTGAATCAAGTGACAGTGCCAAAAAATATGGGCAAGATCCGCTTGGCCTGTCATGCATCTCTAACATCTTGAGGGGACCGCAGGGTAAATCCTATGTAACCGTTGAGGGTTGAGATATATCCTGTGGAGGATTTTAAACTGAATTGAATTGTCCCTTGCAGAAATCAGGTGTGACAAAGGGTAAAACGTTGAATCAATTATAACTTTCTGTGTTGGTGACAATGGTTACCAGGATCTGGTGAATCTCTCCAGCAAAGACACAGGTTACATTTAAGAAGTAGCAGGTATTTTAACACGTCTGCGCTCCAAAGCTACAAATAAAACGTTTTGCATTTAAATATACTTAACCACATGGTCCATACCAATTTTATGGCAGAACTTCTCTTGTTAGGTACTCATACCTCCCTACTTTAGAACTTGAGAATGAAGGACACTTGACGGTGGAATTAACCTGCGATGAGCTCTGCGCACTGTGCCAAAAAGTGGGTGTGGCCAGACTATTAACAGTGGAAAGAGCTTAAGGGGCATGCTAAAACAAAACCCAGAATTCCTTGTATCTACAAAATATACCTTGATTTCTGTGCCACAAGCAAGAATCTCACAGCCACATATAAGCCTCAGCAAAATCACTAAAACATTTTTAAAAAAGCTTCCATTAAATATGGTTTTGCTCACACTTTGTCTGAGCCAACCTTAAAAAAAAACTTCGTTATATTAGTAAGGGCCTGCACAGCATCCAGGAACTATGGAGACAATGAACACTTTGGTGAGAAGTATGTAATGTACAATATAGAGTATATAGTGCAGGAGTGGGTAAGGCAGAGTGCAGGGGTCAGGGGTGTGTAATGCAATGTGTTTAAGGATCACAAGTATGTAATGCACAGAATGCTGCAGTCCGTGTCGGGTTTAGGAATACATAATGCAAGTGCAGGGATCCAGGGTGTGTAATGCATACAGTGCTGAAGTCAGTAATATGTAATGCACAGAATGAATGGGGACAGAAGTGTGTAACACACAGTAGGATGAGGAGAACATAATGAAGAGTACAGGGGTGTGTGTTGTTCAGTGTAGGGGTCAGGAGACTGCAAAATTCCTGCAAAATTCCCCCTCAAGCAATACTGTCTACCAGCTTTACCCTTTTAGCTAAAAATATGTACTCTCTCATACTGAAAAAAAATCCACCACTAATCTGCATACTCACCTCCACAAATCCTCTCCCCTCTTCTAGCATGGATCTTCTGTATCCCAATCTCAGCACAATTTCCCCACCCAAACCCTCTTCCACTCCTTCAGATTCCCCTTCTAGTACAAATTCCCTTCCTCTCTGAATCCCCCCCCAAATCTCCCCTCCCCTCCAATTTCTCCTCCCAGCACAAATCCCCCCCTCCTAATTCCTATTACCAGCACAAATCCTCTCCCCCTTCCAGTACAACTACCAATTCTCACAAAATCCCTCCAATTACCCCCTTTTTAGTACAAATTCTCTTCTCCCCCCCCCCCCCCAAAATCATGAGTTGTGTTCAGCAGGCAGCATTAAACGCTGAACACAACAGTGTGAATAATTGTTGCCAGGCAAAAAGCATTGTATTCGTTGCATATGTCCACGGCATCATGTCCACGGCAAAATTGTTGATGCGTAAAAAGCATTGTGTTTGTGGCATAAGGGGGAGTGGTTGGGAAGTGGTAAAAACACGCAGCTTTTTTTAATCACAACTCCCCCTCCCCCAAACACAAATGTTAAGGAGACCTAAAAATTATCAGCACAGTAAGATACAACAAGTACAAATACTGCAGCCATGTCCATGAATGATACAGCCACAGCATCTGTACTGTATGATCCTCATCATGATGACAATCAGTGATCATCATCATTATCACAATGATGATCGGTGATCACACAGTGCAGATGTTGTAGGCTGGCTCCAGGCTGTATCAACATGTGCATGACTGCAGTGTGATGGCTTACTACATCATCTGTATTTCTTTCCAGCCTGTGCTGCTGATGTGCACTCACCACCACCTGGATCCCTGTGCCAATCCCTCCACTTCACCGATGCCTGACAGATTGCCACTGAATGACTGCTACCTGCCGGTGTCCTGACAAAATACACAACTCAGAAGAATATCGAACCACATCACTTATGGTTTCTTAAAATCCACAGTAATTGCAGATTTTGACGAATTTGTGTTTGGACACAACAGCGCCAACCGATTGCAGTCAGGTAAAGGAACAAAGTTGTCGCTACCTTGGAGGCGGCCATGTTGTTGGTTAATGTTGGAGCGGAGTAACAATCTCCAGTCATAATACCATGCACCGGACTGTATTCGGTTGCCGCTTTTGTTTCAAAACACGTATTCCTCATCATGTGAAATTACTTCATAGTAATCTGCAAATAATAATTTTTTTAAATAATTCCGGAAGTGATGTGGTTTGATATTCTGCCGAGTTGCCTATTTTGTCAGAACACCAGCTACAGTGCTGTCATACACTGCCAAAAATAAAAACAAAGAAGCCCTCTCTCTGCTACTGCTTCCTGGGTCCCTAAGATGAAGTGATGGCCTGGGAAAATGTATTATTTTTTTGTGCTGGACAGGGTAGGAGCCGGGGTGCAGCATTACAAACGGCATGCAAACTATAATTAAGCATATAGCTGCGGGGCGCCGCTGTTATGCCTGGGACTCGTACAGGAGGACGGCAGTGGAGAGACTGACAGAGTCCAGAAAGGTGGCGGCTGTCCGAGTGCAGGTAGATCAGTGGGGTTTACGTACAGCTCCTGAACTTCTGAAAGAGTGGCTGGGGAGTGGAGAGCCAGCTGAGTGTTGCCCCCTCTGGAAGGCATGAAGCGAAAGCCCATGTCATGGGGTGGAGCAAGGAGGTCCTAAAGCAGTTTGGAGGAAGGTAGTTTCTTCCTAGCGTGTGCCTGCAAAACAGGTGATCAGTTGCTAGGATGCTGGCAGTCCTAGCGACAAATGACTGCAACTAAGGATTGTAGTGGATGGCAAGCAGGAGAGGCAGAGAGTGCGGGCATGAAGGAATGCTCACTGGGTGCAGTGTATGAGAGCATCTATTGCATCCATTGATACACAAGCCCACTGAGTAAACCAGCAGTGGCCCCCGGGACTCCAGCCCAGATACACGGGACACCAGGACTTGATGTCTTGAGACGGTCCCGCGGGACAGTTGGGAGGTATGGGTACTGTAGAATGGGAGCTGCCATATTTCTATCACTACAGGTATATTACATCAATACTACAGTACATCTCTTTTCTGTACTGCCTGTCTTTTGTGATTGTATCTTCTATATCCCAGTAACATGTGAATTTTCATATTTCATATTTTAATGCCTTCCTAGGAAACTCCACAGGATAATGGAAGAGCTGCTTGCCACTGAGCGAGATTACGTGTGTTCACTGGGTTACGTTCTTTCTCACTACCTGTGTGAGATGGATCAGCCCGACCTCCCACCAGCCCTACGTGGTCAGCATGCTGCCATCTTTGGGAATTTAGAAAAAATTTATGAGTTCCACAGTCATGTCTTCCTCCAGGAGCTTACAAGCTGCAGAAGAGACCCTAGTCATGTGGGACGATGCTTCCTCAAACATGTGAGTGAACTGTTATCTCCCTGAGCCCAATTTATAGGCACGATTTACAGTGGATAGACAATTTTTTACTTTTGCTGCAAAAATTGACTGTGCCTAAATCCATCCTTCTCTACCACTATCATAAACCCTAAAGATGTGTTTGTTTCCCCTTTACATCCAGACAGAATTTCATCTTACAAAACCTTCACCGAGTGGTTGCTGTGGGCAAAAAAGAAATTTATTTTATTGTGATATATGTTTACAATTTACATATATAGCCAATTACTTCTATGTAACAGAATGATCTATATGGTATATAGCAGGGTTTATCAACCAAGGTTCTATGGAACCCAAGGGTTCCTTCGGAGGTTGCTAGTGTTTCCATGAGCAATGAGCAATTTCTGCCTCTCAGATAAGTTCCCATTGACACTATTAATCTTTTTAGTTATCTGTAATATCTGTAATTCTTCCCAGTGACCACATGTGTAAGGATCATTCATCCCATTGACCATCACACTAATGTATTATGAGTTGTAGATATGGTAATGTTTAGCAGGAATCCCTGAGACTGAAAAGTTATTTCAACGGTCTGTGTTGAAAAGGTTGAGAAAGACTGGTATATAGGGTATATATTTCATTTATTAAAAAACATTCTGCCAATAAATAAATTGATTCTGTTGCTGATTTGAAGAGGAATTACGCTCTGGAAGCTGTGGCCAAAAATGTCAGATAAAGGACAGGGTACTAGTCGACAGAATTGCCTATGGTCTCCCTGAAGCTGATGTTTTCCATTTACTGCTTTACTGCTCCTTCTTCCACACTGTCCAAGACGAGGTGGGGCTGAGGCACTGAATATGGCTCCTCTACCAATAGAAAAGAAGTCCTAGGTGGAGCCAAATGGCTTTGGTTTGGGGGCCCCTCAATAATAGGGGTCTCCCAAATTCAGTGTTTTATATGCAGCTGCACCAGAAAGAGCATCAATCAAATCATCCAAGAGTCCAGCTTGATTTATTGGTTCTGTAAATGACCACCGAAAGGGCAACAAACAGCCAACAGGTTTCAGGGACTCATGAATGTCCCACTTCCTCAGGGCTACAAGACAGGCGTAAAAACATATGACTTCTCAGATTACTAAAATTGTAACTAGATTACCAAACAAATGTATAAAAATACAACCAACTGTAGAGAAGCCCGGAGCAAAGTAAGAAATACATAGGCGAAGGGCGGACATGACAGGGTTAACAGGGAGATGGTATCATGAGAAAGGGAAAATGTTTGGTGCTGAGGGGGAGGGGCCAGGGAAGGTGTTAAATTCTGTCTCCGCCCTGATGAGTCATCACAAGCGTGGGGGAAAGTTCCAGGAAGCAGACAGCATGGCTGATGTGGAGAAGATCTTGTTCCAGCTTAGGGAGGAGGCAGCTGTGCAGGGGGCTTCATGGCTACAGGACACTCTGGGGACATGGCTCTGAGCCTTTGCCAGGTACGAGGGGACGGAGGTCCAGACCGCCGGAGCGGTTCTCCCCGGACCGCAATGCGGGACCGCAGCCGAGGGTGGGGGGTGGTGATTCTGTTGGGACCCTGTCGGGTCCGGCGGCGAAGCGGGCAGCGTTAGTGGACAGGGGGAGCCCGGTTAGTGTTCTAGGACAGCAGGGGGGATCGAGCAGCTCACTGCAGGCCCCTGGGGGGAACATGCGGCCTACAAGGCGCAGGGACAGTGCGAGTGCGGGCCCCTCCCCCACCATCAGGAGACCGGACACGCTGGCAGAGGAGGATGGCATCACAGGGGACAGGACACATGGAGCAGAGGGCTATGGTGGCAGTCCCTGGGCTTTCTAACACTGCAGCAGGGGACCGAACAGAGAACGATCGTGGGAGGAGATCAGGATGGTGCATGGGAGAGCGGAGGCTGGCAGGACTGAGGTTCAATGCACTGGTCCTGGCAAGGCTGTACAAAATTATCAGAGGGCTATGCTGAGCGGAGGCAGGGTCGGAGGTCAGCAGTTCTAGCGGCAACCAGGGCTGCATCGCCTGGTGGGCCATCATCTGAGGAGGAAGAAGGATTGGAGCTGAGGTCCCTAAGAAAACAGTCTGGAGCTGATGAGGAGGCGGGGCCATTAACCGGGAGCGTGCGGTCGGAGGAACACGGACGATCGGCTGATGGGTCCACGCCTGTGCAGCCGGGTAAGTTACCTTCTTCTATGCATGTTGTGGGAATGTCTGATACTGTTGGGGTTAGTAGTGGCTTAGCTGGGTCCGCTCCGGGTGCGGGGGGTTTCGGGACCGTCCGGGGGGGCTGCTGGGGTTATTGGGGTTTTATTGGCCGGAAGAAAGGAACTGGTACAGAAAGTTGAGAGTGCGGAAAGAGTCGCAGCTGGGCCAGCATCGGCATGGGTCTCGCAAGTTGGGAGTGCCGGGGATGCCGGTGCGGCTGGAGGGAGCTCGGTGGTGCCAGTTGTTGCGCCTGAAATCCCTGCTCCTGCTGTGGCGTCAACGGTGGGTAGTTCCCCGCAGGGGACGTCAAAGGCAGAGGGGAGGCAGGACATCGCCAGTTTGGGAGATGCAGCAAAATGTGAAGTATATGTCTGCTTTGAGGGACCACTGGGAGCTCATCTGAAACAGGAGGTGCGGGAAAAACTGTGGAAAGGTGAGTACGTTGAGATATTTTCCCTGCTGCCTTTAGAAAAATGTAACCTGGACAGGGTAAAACCGGATGATCCAAGAAGGAGGACGAGGAACTGGTTACATGCGTTCGCGATAATGGCAAGTGTCATAGGGGAGAAGAATCCCGAACATTGTTCGGGGATCTTCTGCTACCAGGATGCTATAGGGGAGGCCTACAGGGTTTATGGCGGTACAGGATGGCTGCGGTATGATTTCGTCAACGCAGAGCGGTAAGGCCAGAATTGAGATGGGATCACAAGGACATCAGCTTGTGGATGCGCCTGATGACGTCACCGAGGGCTCCCAGCCAGTTTTTTCCAGGAGGGGCCGGTGGACCTTCGGCCCATGGACAATCGGCCGAAAACAAAAAAGGGGTATGTTGGCAATATAATTCAGGGACCTGTAAGTTTGGAGGTGCATGTTAGTACAAGCATGAATGTTCTGGGTGCGGAGGAACTCATCCGGTGTACAGATGCTTTAAACAGGGAAAAGGCCGCGCTGGAGAGGCTGGAAACTAGAGGGAGGACTCCGGTGAAGGTGGGCAGAATGCGGCCGTTCCTAAGTAGGTATCCGGACAGGGAGGCGGCGAGGTTGTTGAGTCAGGTTTTACAGTAGGTTTTAGGATTCCGTGTAATTTAGAGGTTGTTCCCCCCGTTCCGCACAATTTGAGGACAGCAATGCGACATCCGGACGTGGTTTCGGTGAAACTAAATAAGGAGGTTGCTTTGGGGAGAATGGGGGGTCCTTTCCCATTACCGCCTTTTGCCGATTTGGTAGTATCCCCGTTGGGGGTGGTGCCAAAGAAAGAACGGAATAAGTTTAGGCTCATTCATCACCTTTCCTTACTGAAAGGGGGATCGGTGAATGATGCAATTGATAAGGCAGATTGTTCAGTGTCTTATACATCATTTGATGCTGCGGTGGGGTGGGTACGGCGTTACGGCAAGGGAGCGTTAATGGCTAAGGCAGATGTGGAGTCAGCCTTTCGGCTTCTTCCGGTTCACCCGGATAGTTTCCGGTTGCTGGGATGCCATTGGAATAACCAATTTTATGTGGACCAATGCTTGCCGATGGGTTGCTCTGTGTCGTGCGCATTATTTGAACAGTTCGGTTCTTTTGTAGAATGGGTAGTACGGGATGTGTCAGGCATGAATTTGGTTATCCACTATGTGGACGATTTCTTTTGCATAGGACCAGCTGCTTCCAGAATCTGCGCGGTGCTCCTGGCATCGCTGGAGCACATAGCGGATAGGTTTGGCATTCCATTGGCACCCGAGAAGACGGAAGGACCTAGTACGGTCATCAGTTTTCTGGGCATTGTCCTGGACTCGGTGGCAATGGAATGTAGGTTACCAGAAGATAAGTTGGCGGACCTAAAAAGGGAAATCGCAGGTATGATTGGGTTGCGCAAAGTTCAGCTTCGAGATTTGCAATCGCTATTAGGTAAGCTTAATTTTGCGTGCTGCATTTTGCCAATGGGGAGGGTTTTTTGCCGCAGGCTAGTGGCTAGCACAGCTGGTATTCAGTCCCCAAGGCACTATGTGAGATTGAGAAAAGAACACAGGGAGGACTTGAGGGTATGGCATACCTTTTGGAATCCTTTAATGGACGGGCGCTATGGAGGTCGGAGCCAGTCAGCAACTTTGACCTCAAACTGTTTCACGGATGCGGCCGGTTCCACAGGTTATGGGGCGTTCTTGCACGGGCAGTGGAGTGCGGGTCCATGGCCGCGGGAATGGATTGAAGCGGGTTGTACAAAAAACCTAGTGCTGCTGGAACTGTTTTCGGTGGTGTTAGCAGTTGTATTGTGGGGTGGGGCCTTTAAGGATCGAAAAGTGTGGTTTCATGGGGACAATTTAGGTGGTGCAAGTGATTAACAGGATTACTGCATCATCCCCGCCAGTGATTAGGTTGTTACAACACTTGGTTTTAGATGTTTGCAGTTGAATGCTTTCATTCATGCAGTACACCTCCCGGGTGTGGAGAATGTTATCGCTGATGCGCTGTCTCGCTTCCAGTGGGACAGGTTCCGCGGCGGAGGCGGAGCGGCACGGGGTGCCTTGTCCCGAATGGTTGTGGGGGATAGCATTGGCTTCGTCGCCGGATGGATCAGGAACTCGGTGAGTGAGGTGACCTGGTCAGCATACTCGAAAGTATGGCATGAGGGGCAGGCGTTTCGTGCAAGAGGTGGGTGATGAGTCGGTGGATGGTGCAGTGGGGCTCCTGGTGTTGTATTACGTTGCGAGAATGATGGAGGAGGGAGTGCCTGCATCGGCACTGCATAAGCAGTTAGCGGGTTTAGCGTTTTTGTTCAAATTACAAGGCCAGCCTGACTTTACAAAGGATTTCTGGGTGAGGCAGGCGATGAAAGGCTATTGGCGATCGGTGGTTCGTACGGACTCCGGGAGACCGATAACCTTTCAGATTTTAACAGGTATGGTAGCACAGTTGGTGAGGGTTTGTTCCTCTGCCTACGAGTGCACCATGTTTACGGCGGTATTTTTGCTGGCTTTCTTCGGGGCATTTCGTATTGGGGAATTGGTTAGTCCGTCAAAGAAGGTACAAGGGGGAATTGGGATACAGGAGGTGACATGCGAAGAGGATGTTTTGTGGTTATATTTTCGTAGGTCAAAGACGGATCAAATGGGTAAAGGGAGGTTGGTGCAGGTTTCCCAGTGCCGGGTTCGGCATTGTGCCCAGTGGAAGCGGTTAAGGGATTTATGGGTATCCGCCAAAAGGGGGGTCCCTTGTTGGTGCATTTCGATGGGGTTCCGTTATCACGTTATCAATTTGTGGCCGTATTTAGGAAATGTTTGAGGGCTTGGGGTTTGAATGAGAAGGAATTTTCGTCTCATTCCTTTCGGATTGGGGCTGCGACAGAGGCGGCTAGAAAGGGGATGGATGCAGAGGCTGTAAAACGCATAGGGCGGTGGGAATCGCGGAGGTTCCAGATACATGTTAGGCCTTATCTGGTGGTGGGGCTGTAAAATGTTAATTGGGAAGAATCCTGTTCATATTGGGGGTTAGGTTTGCAGAATACTGGTGATCATGGGTATTGTTTTTGTGTTATTTTCTTTACAGGTTCAGCGGCAGGCCTGGTTTGGATATTGGGCCATTCCTTTGTGAGCTGCGGGGCCAGGAGGGGAGATGTGAGATGTGAAGGTAGACAGATGGGTTTTCATAGGCAGGAAGCCTGCATTAAGTGGTTTTTGATTCCCGGGTATGTTGTGGGGAAGATTGATTTCTGAGGTGCAGCGTTATGCGCTTGGGGACAGGGCACCAGATGTTTTAGTTTTGCATTTAGGGGGCAATGATTTGGGGGTGAGATCTATGGTGGATATATCGCGGGACATCAAATTTGATGTCTGGCGTTGGATGCAGGAGTTTCCAAAGATGGTTATAGTTTGGTCGGACATGGTGGCTCGGACAACATGGAGGATTGCCAGGTCGGTTGAGGGTGTTAATAGGGCACGGAGGAGGATTAACCGGGAGGTGAGTAAGTTCATAGTGAAGAATGGGGGA
This sequence comes from Lithobates septentrionalis, assembly GCA_037952835.1. NCBI lineage: Eukaryota > Metazoa > Chordata > Amphibia > Anura > Ranidae > Lithobates > Lithobates septentrionalis. The sequence continues at coordinate 971,306 of JBBDGP010000766.1, read as the reverse complement.
TTGGCTATTAGGCATTTGGAATTAGAGTTCGAAACTAGGAGGTACTTGAGGAGAGATGGCGTTCATTTAAAATGATGTGGGTATTGATCTGTGGGTATTGGGACTGCAGGACGGTATCCAGAGAGCTATTCGGGTGTGGAGGTGCACCAAAAGGTAAGGTTGTTACCTTTGGGTGCTGTGGCGGGCGTTTTGGTCTTTGCAAGGAAAAGAAGATATGGCACAATGTGAATTTCGGGAACTAGCGTTGCTATGGTCCTGATGGTACTGATGGTGGTTTCCGGATAACGGAGGTTAGACGGAAAGTGTTAATGGGGGCACTGCGGTCATTGGTTGTCTCTGAGCCAGCTTGTCGGCTTGAGGCCTATTATTTCATTAAGAGAAGGGCCGCAGTGCAATATGGTTATGTTACTGATGTTTTACGAATCTCCTGCAAAGACCAACGCTAGATAGATGAGGAATCTTTGAATAACAGATGTGTTTTTGTTATGGTATTGATGGTTTAATAAAGTAGGCTGCTACGGCCTTTTATAACTCCAACCCTCTGGTCTGGTCTTGATTGTTTAGAATAAGGTTAAGAGGTTGGGGTGTTTAGGTAATGAGAATCACATCTGTTATACAACAGTCAAGAGAAGCCCGGAGCAAAGTAAGAAATACATAGGCGAAGGGCGGACATGACAGGGTTAACAGGGAGATGGTATCATGAGAAAGGGAAAATGTTTGGTGCTGAGGGGGAGGGGCCAGGGAAGGTGTTAAATTCTGTCCCCGCCCTGATGAGTCATCACAAGCGTGGGGGAAAGTTCCCGCCCACCCTCCCTAAATAAAAAAAATAAAAATAAAAAAATAAAAATTGGAAAAGTGAATTGGGTAGTTTTGGTTGTGTGGTTTTTGTTTTTTTTTTCTCTTTTTCTTTTCCAAAGCAGGTTCGTGGAAGTTGGATGTCGTAGCAGTGGCGGGCGTTTTGGTCTTTGCAAGGAAAAGAAGATATGGCACAATGTGAATTTCGGGAACTAGCGTTGCTATGGTCCTGATGGTACTGATGGTGGTTTCCGGATAACGGAGGTTAGACGGAAAGTGTTAATGGGGGCACTGCGGTCATTGGTTGTCTCTGAGCCAGCTTGTCGGCTTGAGGCCTATTATTTCATTAAGAGAAGGGCCGCAGTGCAATATGGTTATGTTACTGATGTTTTACGAATCTCCTGCAAAGACCAACGCTAGATAGATGAGGAATCTTTGAATAACAGATGTGTTTTTGTTATGGTATTGATGGTTTAATAAAGTAGGCTGCTACGGCCTTTTATAACTCCAACCCTCTGGTCTGGTCTTGATTGTTTAGAATAAGGTTAAGAGGTTGGGGTGTTTAGGTAATGAGAATCACATCTGTTATACAACAGTCATGAACTTATATATTTATGTCTTGTAGCCCTGAGGAAGGGGCAGATCTATCAGCCCCCCAAACATGTTGGTTGTTGTCATTTACTGAACCAATAAATCATTGTTTGACTCTTGGGTCGTTTGTTTGGCGCTCTTTCTGGTGCAATTGTATCTTGTTCTACACTGAGCCTCTGTGTGAAGTCATCATCTTGGTATAGGCAGGGATTTGCTTCCATGTCATATCAGAGCCTCCAGTAAAGAGAACAGTGAGCAGCAAATTAGCAGGGTAGTGACATCACCAACTCACGCCAAATCTCCTTAGACTAGCGTTCAGGGGCAGCAGTGCCTAAGATCTCATACAACAGATACCGTATACAGCTTTTAAGCTGTATGCACATATTAGGAAATGGAGGAGGAGTTTCAGAAAAGGGGACAGTGTTAGGGTACTGCAAAGACACATTCATTTTCCATATACAGTATCTCACAAAAGTGAGTACATCCATTACATTTTTGTAAATATTTTATAATATCTTTTCATGTGACAACACTAAAGAAATGACAGTAGTGAGTGTACAGCAGGTATAACAGTGTAAATTTGCTGTCCCCTCAAAATAACTCAACACACAGCCATCGATGTCTAAACCACTGGCAACAAAAGTGAGTACACCCTTAAGTGAAAATGTCCAAATTGGACCCAAAGTGTCAATATTTTGTGTGGCCTCCATTATGTTCCAGCACTGCCTTAACCTCCCTGGCGGTATGATTATTTTAGATTTTAGGTGCTGAAAACGGTACAATTATTTTGCACAGAAATTTGGCATTTTATATTATAGGCCTGTAATTCTTAGGAATAGTTCACTTAAATCTGTCCAAACAAGAGTCTAGTAGACATCCCAGGTATGATAAAGTTTGAAAAACGAAATAAAAAATTATAATATAATAAATAACTATAAATAATTATACCATATAATAATAATAAAAATGATAAAATAATGTAATCAAATCAAAAACACTGAAATTTGCTCAGTTGCAGAATTGTCGCTTTCGTTACTTTTAGTGTTTGATGACGGATTTCCCCACAAATCACTATCGATCAATTCTGCAAGTGATTCTAATTTATTATCGCTGTTTTCTAGCTGGTCTAAAGCCACTTTTGATGTAAAGGGACAGTTTTGGTTGCTATGGACAATCTCCAGTTTCCAGGCAGAGAGAACAGTTTTTATAATATAAAACTGCATGCAGGACACTGGGCAGACCACTAGGGACAAAGGGGATGTGTAAATACTTGATACAGTACTGTAATCTGTAAGATTACAGTACACTGTATCTGTACTGTGTGTTTCACTTTTTGTATTTGGCGCCGAACTCCGTCCCCGTGCGTCGCAACGCTCGCAGGAGATGGAGCTCGGCACTGTGAATCAAGCGAGACCCGACGGCTTGCAGATCACAGCAGGGAGCCATCGCAGGATCCAGGGGACAAAGTAAGTATCCTCTACATGGATCCTGCGATGCGATCCCGAGTCTGGCTCAGGGATACCGCTTTTGGTATTGAAAATCTACCCCGAGCCAGACTCCGGAATACCGCCAGGGGGGTTAACCCTCTTGGGCATGAAGTTCACCAGAGCTTCACAGGTTGCCACTGGAGTCCTCTTCCACTCCTCCATGACGACATCGCGGAGCTGGTGAATGTTAGAGACCTTGTGCTCCTCCGCCTCCCTTTGAGGATGCCCCACAGATGCTGAATAGGGTTTAGGTCTGGAGACATGCTTGGCCAGTCCATCACCTTTACCCTCAGCTTCTTTAGCAAGGCAGTGGTCGTACTTGGAGGTGTGTTTGGGGTCATTATCATGTTGGAATACTGCTCTGCGGTCCAGTCTCCGAAGGGAGGGGATCATGCTCTGCTTCAGTATGTCACAATACATGTTGGCATTCATGGTTCCCTCAATGAACTGTAGCTCCCCAGTGCCAGCAGCACTCATGCAGTCCCAGACCATGACACTCCCCCCACCATGCTCGACTGTAGGCAAGACACACTTGTCTTTGTACTCCTCACCTGGTTGCCACCACACACGCTTGAACCAAATAAGTTTATCTTGGTCTCATCAGACCACAGGACAGGACAGTAATCCATGTCCTTAGTCTGCTTGTCTTCAGAAAATTTTTTGCAGGATTTCTTGTACATCATCTTTAGAAGAGGCTTCCTTCTGGGAGCACAGCTATGCAGACCAATTTGATGCAGCGTGTGGCATATAGTCTGAGCACTGACAGGCTGACCCCCCACCCCTTCAACCTCTGCCGCAATGCTGGCAGCACGCATATGTCTACTAACCAAAGACAACCTCTGGATATGATGTTGAGCATGTGCACTCAACTTCTTTAGTCGACCATGGCGAGGCCTGTTCTGAGTGGAACTTGTCCTGTTAAACCGCTGTATGGTCTCGGCCACCGTGCTGCAGCTCAGTTTCAGGGTCTTGGCAATCTTCTTATAGCCTAGGCCATCTTTATGTAGACCAACAATTCTTTATTTCAGATCCTCAGAGAGTTCTTTGCTATGAGGTGCCATGCTGAACTTCCAGTGATCAGTATGAGAGAGTGAGAGCGATAACACCAAATTTAACACACCTGCTCCCCATTCACACCTGAGACCTTGTAACACTAACGAGTCACATGGCACTGGGGAGGGAAAATGGCTAATTAGGCCCAATTTGGACATTTTCACTTAGGGGTGTACTCACTTTTGTTGCCAGCGGTTTAGACATTAATGGCTGTGTGTTGAGTTATTTTGAGGGGACAGCCAATTTACACTGTTATACAAGCTGTACACTCACTACTTTACATTGTAGCAAAGTGTCATTTCTTCAGTGTTGTCACATGAAAAGATATAATAAAATACTTACAAAAATATGACGGGTGTACTCACTATTGTGAGATACTGTATATAATATAATCTTCTCTTTTTGATTTCAGAAGACTACCTATGCTTGACTGTCAGTCCCTCCCCTGACTTGTTGCTCTCTTGCAGAGTAATTTCCCTAGTAGAATCTTCAGCATTGTGCGGGATACCTAATCCCCTGCTGCAACATTGTGGTTCCACCTGCAAGTCCCCCTGAGGGACACAGTCTCAGATATGTGTTATGCCCCGTACACACGGTCGGATTTTCCGACGGAAAATGTCCGATCGGAGCGTGTTGTCGGAAATTCCGACCGTGTGTGGGCTCCATCGGACATTTTCCATCAGATTTTCCGACACACAAAGTTTGAGAGCAGGATATAAAATTTTCCGACAACAAAATCCGTCGTCGGAAATTCCGATCGTGTGTACACAAATCCGACGGACAAAGTGCCACGCATGCTCAGAATAAATAAAGAGATGAAAGCTATTGGCTACTGCCCCGTTTATAGTCCCGACGTACGTGTTTTACGTCACCGCGTTCAGAACGATCGGATTTTCCGACAACTTTGTTTGACCGTGTGTATGCAAGACAAGTTTGAGCCAACATCCGTCGGAAAAAATCCTAGGATTTTGTTGTCGGAATGTCCGAACAAAGTCCGATCGTGTGTACGGGGCATTAGAGATATCTATTACAAATTGCAGAGTGGATAATGCCTATAAAAAAATAAAAAAACATGAAATACTAGAAAATAGACTTTATGCCAAGTACTATAGGGAGTAAAAAACGATTGTGTCTCTTTTTCTTCTCCTTCTGTAAGAAAAATAATCTGTTCAATTCTTGTAACCTTTTGCATTCTGTTATAGAAAGAACAGTTTGGATTGTATGCTTTCTACAGCAAGAACAAGCCTCAATCCGACCGACTACTACAAGAGCATGGGGCTTTGTTTTTTAAGGTAAGACCAGGAGAAATAGCTGGGTATCAGGGAGGGTGGTAATGTCCTTTTAAAGAAAGATGAGAACACAACTGGTATTATACAACTTATGTGGTTATTGTGTATTCACAGAGAAAGCAGCAGGAACTGGCTGACAAGATGGATCTCTCCTCCTACCTGCTAAAACCCATCCAGCGCATCAGCAAGTACAGCCTGCTCCTGCAGGACATGGAATGGGAGTGCAAGGGACAGAGCACACGGGAGGGGGAAATGAGGGCTGCGCGGGAAGTCGTGCGATTCCAGCTGCGCCATGGAAATGATCTGCTTGCCATGGATGACATTCAGGACTGTGATGTAAGAGAATGAAAATAAATTAGCCTCTTTGTGTTGTGTTTTGTGACACCAAATTTAAAACAGCATTAAACTTTGTGTTGTGTTATAAAAAGAAAACCTATTTATATGACTAATATCCTGTTTGAAGTATACAGTACACAACAGCTGAGATGCTATCACTGGGGAGTAGGACTTCTTGATTGCACTCTCATATGAGTTTTGTGCACTGCAGTTGGTACACATCAGTACATATGGGGATAGTGAACATGTGATTGGACAGTAAAGGACCAGAAACAGACTGATGGAATCGTCTCTTTTGTATCTCCTATTATCAGTATTTTCCTTGTCAGCACATGTGAATACAGGACACTAATTGGTCTAACCACTGCATTTATTTCTGCTTTTAATCTGCCCAGAGTGCAACTTTAAAGATAATCAGTAATTAATGAGCATTTATAATCATTTAAATCTGTACTCTTAACAGGTTATAATAATATAGTCTTACCTCTCAATGATTCCTTGATTTTTTTTTATTATTTACTTGTATTCTCACCCTGTCAGAGCAGAGGTGTCAGCAGGGGCGTTGCTAGGTGGCAAAAAGACCAGGGGCTTCAGCCCGAAGTCAAAGGCCGGCACAGGTGTTTGTGTGTGGGGGGGCTGTAGGCTGTAGTGGTGCGGGGTTTTTTGGCTGGGCGTGTGGTTGTGTGGCGGGGGGTAAGCTCACTTGCGGGTTGCTGCCTGGCTTACCAGTGCCCATCAATGCTGACCACTAAACTCACCTGCCTGACACACTGACCTACCTACACTGACATACACTGACCTACCTGACATACATACACTGACCTACCTACTCTGACATACACTGACCTACCTGACATACATACACTGACCTACCTACTCTGACATACACTGACCTACCTACCTGACATACATACACTGACCTTCCTACCTACCTGACATATATACACTGACCTACCTGACATACATACACTGACCTACCTACCTGACATACATACACTGACCTACCTACACTGACATACACTGACCTACCTGACATACATACACTGACCTACCTACCTAACATACACTGACCTACCTACCTGACCTACCAGACATACACTGATCTACCTACCTGACATACACTGACCTACCTGACATACACTGACCTATCTACCTGACATACACTGACCTACCTGACATGCACACACTGACCTACCTGACCAGGAGACAGACTTCATGTTTCCTGCAACAGCAGCTCAGCTCAGCCATGGTGTGCGGTCCCATCCCATCATCATCACAGCAGGCAGCCAGAGGAGGAGAGCTGCCAGCCTGAGTGTCAAGCGGGGATCAGGGATCTTATAGGGCGTACACACGGTCGGACTTTGTTCGGACATTCCGACAACAAAATCCATGGATTTTTTCCGATGGATGTTGGCTCAAACTTGTCTTGCATACACACGGTCACACAAAATTGTCGGAAAATCCGATCGTTCTGAACGCGGTGACGTAAAACACGTACGTCGGGACTCTAAACGGGGCAGTGGCCAATAGCTTTCATCTCTTTATTTATTCTGAGCATGCGTGGCACTTTGTCCGTTGGATTTGTGTACACACGATCCGAATCGGCTGTCGGAAAATTTTATCTCCTGCTCTCCAACTTTGTGTTTCGGAAAATCCGATGGAAAATGTCCGATGGAGCCCACACACGGTCGGAATTTCCGACAACGCGCTCCGATCGGACATTTTCCATCAGAAAATCCGACCGTGTGTACGGGGCATTACAGTGATGTGGCGCGGCGGTCGCATTGTAATTCCCACCTTCTGGAGCCTGCAGCACCTATGATGGACGTCACACGTCCCACGGTCCCGCCATTGGACCACTGGGACGTCCATCATAGGCGCTGCAGGCTCCAGAAGGCGGGACCTGCTATGTCAATCGGCCGTACTCTGCGGCGCTCGGGATCAGATCGGTCCCTGCTCGGCGGCCCTAAGGGCTAACAATACAATTGTGCATGCCTGAGACCCGGGGCTTTTCGGGGACCCATTCGGGGGGTCCAGCCCCCCCCCCCCTTCCCGACGCCACTGTGTTGTGTGTCAGACTAAATGTCTAAATGTCTAGCTTTACGTCCATCCTACCTCCCTGTACTCACTGTAATAGCAGACACCAGGGGCGGCCCATTTATTAATGGCACACGAGTGCCACCCCCGTGCATTGCATGAATCTATCGATGGCCGCCGCTGCCACCCCCTATTCAGGTGTCTGGCCCCTTTTCGGACACCGGGCACCTGAATTAAAGCGGCGGGGGTGTTTTTTAAGCACCTGATTAGAGCCACAGGCTCTAATAGGCTTCAAAAAAACGTGAACTCGAAGCGCAGAGCATTGCACTCGGAGTCCACCGAGATGTGTTGCTTTTCTAACACTGAATCGCCTCTCTGACAATTAGGAAGTGCAGGTCTGTTACCTGTTTCCCGATTGGCTGAAAGGTTAGGCGATCCTATTGGACGCCTAGGAAGAGGGGAGGAGACGCATGGCGGAAGCCGCTGTGAACTCAGAAGGACACGGAAGACGCTGCAAGATGCTTGGTGCAGCCTGTCCCCTTGCCCGATGTGCCCACCAATCAGGTAAGTGGACCAGAAAACAGCGGGGAGGGGATTGAGGTTGCTTGCCCCCACCCCCCAAACAAAAAAACACTAGCCGCCACTGGCAGACACTCAAAAAACATCTTATAAAAAAGGTGCTGTCAGGATCACATAAAAAATATAAATATAAATAGGGGCTTTGTTAAAAGAGAGAAGTGTGAGTTTCTTAAAGAAAAAAAAAATGATACTATTGGTCCGATGCTGCATATGTCCCCCGCTGCTTCTAAGACTGAGAACTGAGTGATCAAAGACTGCTGATCGCTCATTTCTCAGCTTTCAGTGAGCAGGGAGACAGTGACTGGCAGTCACCAGCTCTCTGCTCTGCCAGTGTAGGGTTGTGCAGGAGGCAGAAGCGGCTTGCTCAGGCTCTCAGCAGCATGTTGAGAGGCTGAGCCAGCTGTTGGTCCAGGTATCTGGGTGGATCTCAACTTTAAAGTCTGGACTGGTTGAGTGACGTCAGCCCGCTGTTGGCTGAAAACGGGTCACAGGAGTGCAGAACAAACTGCATTCCTGTGATCCATAGGATACGTACAGCCAAAATAACTTTGGTCATACCTCTCCTTTAATTGCCATCTGCAACGTGCACCAACTGCCTGCACAGGGTCAGCTGTAAGCCCAGAGCTCAGGCAGGAGACTGGGTAGCCTCTATAGGGGCCTTACAGCCTGATACAGAGTTGACAATTGTTCTTCAGCTTTTTAAATGAAAGTACTTACACATTTATAAGCTGAGGTTCTATGTCATTTTTAAATTCTCTGTATTAGATCTTTATTTCACAAATAAATATTTAACCACTTCAGCCCCAGAAGGTTTACCCCCTTCATGACCAGGCCATTTTTTGCGATACAGCACTGTGATATTTTCACTGACAATTGCGCGATCGTGCAATGATGTACCCAAATAATATTTATGTCCTTTTTTTCCCCACAAATAGAGCTTTCTTTTGGTGGTATTTGATCACCTCTGCCATTTTTATTTTTTGCGCTATAAACAAAAAAGGAACGACAATATTGAAAAAAAAATAATATTTTTTACTTTATGCTATAAAACATATTCAATCAAAAAAAAATTAAAAATCAAATTTCTTCATCAGTTTAGGCCAATATGTATTCTGCTACATATTTTTGGTGAAAAAAATCCCAATAAGCGTATATTGATTAGTTTGCACAAAAATTATAGCATCTACAAACTAGGGAATATTTTTATAGAATCTTTTTTTTTTTTTTTTAATTTTTTTTACTAGCAATATCGGCGATCAGCAATTTTTAGCGGGACTGCGACATTGCGGCGGCCAAATCAGACACCTATGAAAGTAAATTAAACAGCGCTTGCTCCTCCTAGTTATTATTATGTTCTAATCATTAATAACCTGGGAATTAAGGGGTGTCCAATTCACAAGAGGTGGGTCATCACAGTATTGGGGCTTGGAGCACTATAGCACTTTTTGGCACAAAGAAAAAGACTATTTGCACTATAACACCATATGCACTTTAAATATGTGGCACTGTTGTCACTTTATTATTTATTTATTTTTAAGTTTATCAATTTATGCACTCTAATATATAATGTAATATTGTCACCTTATTATTCAATTTAATCTATTGGTACACAACTATTTAGTTGGTATAAGGATCCACTTCTTTAATATTTACGTAGTATCAGGTCATACCCTTAATTCCTAGGTTATTAATTATTAGAACATAATAATAACTAGGAGGAGCAAGCACTGTTTAATTTACTGTCATTCATTTACCCTACCTTGTGGGGATAATTTTGGACAGCAGCGGACCATATATACAGGTTAATTTAATTCCAAGGCGCGAGTGTCTCACCAAAACAAATCGGACACCTAACTGACACTTTTGACACTTTTTGAGGACCAGTGACACTAATACAGTGATCAGTGCTAATAAATATACACTGCTACTGTGCTAATAACACTGGCAGGGAAGGGGTTAACATCGGGGGTGATCAAAGAGTCAAGTGCAGCCTCACTGTACCATCAATCGCAGCCACTGTGCCCATCAATTGCGGCCACTGTGCCATCAAACGCAGCCACTGTGCCCATGAAACGCAGCCACTGTGCCCATGAAACGCAGCCACTGTGCCCATCAAACGCAGCCACTGTGCCCATGAAACACAGCCACTGTGCCCATGAAACGCAGCCACTGTGCCCATGAAACGCAGCCACTGTGCCCATCAAACGCAGCCACTGTGCCCATCAAACGCAGCCACTGTGCCATCAAACACAGCCACTGTGCCATCAAATGCAGCCACTCTGTGCCCAACAATTGCCGCCACTGTGCCCATCAAACGCAGCCACTGTGCCTATCATTTGCCGCCACTGTGCCATCAAACGCAGCCAATGTGCCATCAAATGCAGCCACTGTGCCCCATAAAATGCAGCCACTGTGCCCATCAATTTCCGCCACTGTGCCATCAAACACAGCCACTGTGCCCATCAATTGCCACCACTGTGCCCATCAATTGCCGCCACTGTGCCCATCAATTGCTCCCACTGTGCCCATCAATTGCCACCACTGTGCCCATCAATTTCCACCACTGTGCCCATCAGTTGCTGCCACTGTGCCCATCAATTGCCGCCACTGTGCCATATCAACTTCTGCCAGTGTGCCCCCCATCGGTCTGCGTCTGCACTTACCTGTCTTGGTGGGACAGCTCTTCGATATCTTCTCCCATCCTCTGCTATGATTGGACGCCTGACGTCCAATCACAGCACCTGCCGTTTCAGCCAATCAGGTGACGGGTAACAGATCCAAGCACCTGATTGGCAGAGAGGCGGTTTAGTGTTAGGAAAGCGGATATTCGTTCACTTTTCTAACACAGCTGAGTGACCTGCGAGTGTGCAGCATGGCGCTCGCAGGTCACCTTTTTTGACGCCTATTAGAGCCTATGGCTCTAATCAGGTGCTTCAAAATTACGCCCCCGCCGCTGTAATTCAGGCGCCCTGCGCCCAAAAAGGAGCCGGGCGCCTGAATATGGGGTGGCAGCAGCGGCCATAGATGGATTCATGCAATGCATTAATCTAACTATTGGTGATAGAGGGGTGGCTGGAGAGAGGGGGCGGTGCTGGCACCGCCCTTATGGACGCACCACCACTGCTCTCCAGAGAACAATCGGCGGGTCCCAGGCAGACATCGCTAGAAATGCTGATAGGCTCTCGCTGTGTCCAATCACAGTGGGAGCGGGTCGCCGGCGACGCACGCATGCCCAAGACCCTGTTCACGAAATTGCGTACCTGTACGTGATTTCCGCACAGGAGGGCCGCTCTGCTGCAGTATATCTGCGTGGGGCGGTCCTTACGTGGTTAGATAAGCCTGATTGTCTCAATAGATATTTGACATCTTTGAGTAGAAGGTTACATAGGATCTGCTCCTTCCATCCATTGAAAGATGGAAGCAGATAGGTGACAGACAGGTTTTAAATTCCCAGTGAAATGTAGCGAGGAAGATGTAATATCAGCAGCGTCAAAGCATTTATGGCTATTAGAGGTAAAGTGGATTACCAATGCGCGAGAGGGGACATAAGGGAGAGCGAGACATATTGAGCAGCAAGAGTAACTGCTCGGAACGCAGCAGAGGGAGACAAGAGGAGGAGTGAGATTAATCACATACACGCAGGAATGGACTGGGGCACAGCGAAGATATCACATGGGGACAGAGACAGAGTACAGAATTATCTAGAAGCTGCTGGAGAAGAGCATCATTTACAATATGGGCAAATCCCAGGCGAGGAGAGCGGAACAACAGGGGTCAACAGGGGGTAACCAGGCTAGTGATGTTATTACAAACAGCTCTGAGATTATCCTGTCCCCCGACAAGCACAACCACATGCTGCAAGAATAGGACACCTGTCCTGGATGTATTTCCTGTCACCGCTTTCATGTTACCTGTCATCGAATCCCAACATCAGCATCTTCGCGGGCTGAAAAGACGTAGCGTGAAGTGACCTCTGAGCGCGTAACATACCGCCAGACCGGCCCTGTGCCCTGGGAAATGATCTCCAAGTGCAGGTTTCTGGCTTGAGAATGTATTAATATTTAAAAACTAAAAGCTGAATTCCAGGCAAACAGCTGAATACATAGTGGAAAAATGTACATGGGAACCGTCTCAGAAAAAAAATGTGATTCCCTTTGGTCGAGTTTTTTACACTTATGCCAGACAGCCAAGCCCTGGACCTTCACTGCAGTTAAGCAGTTCATCTCAGTCCAGGGCACAACCCCTTCAGCCTGCTGATTGGACAATGAAAGGACAGCAGCTTGCTAATTAGTCATCATTGCACCCACTCTGCTCCCTCTTTGGCTTCATTCACACCTGAGTGTTTTGTAGCTTGAAGCCTGAAGCTACAAAACGCTGGAGGGGACAAAAACAATTATTCTCTATGGAGATGGTTCACATCTCCACTCCAAAATGCCTGAAGCCCTACGCCTGAAGCTCCAAGTTCTGGACCCTTTTTTGTCACACAAATCGGGCAGATTTGGGCGTTTTTTTCTGCTTTTTGCATAGGTGACCTTTTGCCCTGCACAAAATGGCAGCAAATCGCGGTAAAAAACATAGCAAAATCGTGGTAAAAAACGCAGCAAAACCGCGGTAAAATTGCGTGATTTTCTGCCTGAAAACGCCAAGCTTAGGTGTGAATGGGGCCTTACTGTAAGCATGTTCGCAGTGTTAAAGACTAATTCCACCTTTCACAACATGCTTCATGTTACACCCATATTTAGTAAGTAACATGAGGCCATTCCCCAGCCCCCCAACCCTAAACCTATACCCCCCTCACACTTACCTGAATCCCAGCAGACAATTCTACCAAAACCATATTATATGAGGTCCAACCTAACCAATTTCAATTTGTTTGCAGTCAGGCAGACCCTAGAACTACATAGGTAAAGGTGAATCTAAAGAAAATTGTATATTGTATGGCCGGCTTAAAGTGTTACTAAACCCACAACAGTAAAATCAGTGTGTATATGCAGTAAAGCATGCTTGTTATACTCACTGTGGAACCTAAGGGGTTAATCCCCTGCATTGTGTAAAAAATGTGTTTGATCCTGTATGCACAGATCCTCCTCTTCTTCCATTCTCTCTAGAACAGGTCCAGATAAGACCGAGTTACTGGAGTCAGGCTGCACATGCTCAGTTTGGTGTGTATTTCTAGAGAGTTTTTTTTTTTCTTCGAAGAGTGCATGTGATCAGCACAGGGCCAATCAGCACTGTTCAGACAGAGGGTCAGGGGTCCTTGATCCTGATAGGACAGCTCAGTGCAGTATGAAAACTCCTCCTACAGGCTTAACCAGTTACTGATAGAAGTCACAAGACTGCTATATGCTGCTGATGAGAAAATGTATTTAGTAGTTTAGATTTACTAAAACTATTGCATTTCCATGTTCTGTGTACTGTGGGAGACCAGATATAGTGAATGCAGGGTCCGGGGTTTGAATGCCATTAATTTAAAGTTAGTATAACTGTGCATGTACAGCCACCTGATATCTGTGAATGGAGAGACTACAAATCCCATCAGCCACTGCAGCAGAGGGACAGCACAAGTGTGGTGAGGTCACTGCACTTGTAATCACGGTACAGACCATCACTTATGGAGCTGGAGGATGTACCAGTGTACATCCTCCAGCTCCATAAGTGATGGTCTGTACCGTAATACTGACCTCGGGCTGGAGGAATAGTCTGCAGGAGCATTTGGATTGTGAAGTTGTATCAAGTTTTAACTCAACCACGACTAAAGTTGTCATTGAACTTTAGGGGCTGTAGCCGTAGAGGGATTCTCAAGCCAGCCTGCCCACACCTTGGTGAATTTTTTTGGACAACTTCTTGTGACACTAGCGAATCAATATTCGCTATCGATTTCCGGCAGCTTCTCCCAGCCAATCGGGACAGGAGGCGGATCTAAAGAAGACTGGGTTAGCCGGGAGGAGAAGTCAGGGAAGCCACGGCACTGTTACCCTGGAAGGATGAGTGCGGACCTGGGGGGGGGGGGGTTGTTTGCCGCCCCCCCAAAATTTTAGCATCAGCCGCCACTGCTTCTGTTACTGTAATGCCGCGTACACACGAGTGGAATTTCCAACAACAAATGTTCGAAGTGTTGTCGTAAATTCCGATCGTGTGTACACAATTCCTACACACAAAATTTCACGCATACTCTGAATTAAGCAGAAGAGCCGCACTGGCTATTGAACATCCTTTTTCTAGTCCCATTGTACGTGTTGTACGTCACCACGTTCTTGACTTTCGGAATTTCCAACAACATTTGTGCGACCGCCTGTATGCAAGACAAGTTTCAGCCAACACCCGTTGGAAATAAATCCACGGTTTGGTTGTCGGAAATTCCGATCGTCTGTACACGGCATAAGTGTATTGTTTCCTGGCCTTTTGGCTAAAATCAATTGTAGTATCTGTTCTTATCAGGGTCCAGTAGGGGTGCTATGACATTTTTCCTGCCTTATGGTGGGGATGATTGGCTGTATAGTACCACTGCTGAAGTGATGGGGGCTCTGAAGGCTAGTACCGGCTGGAACAGAAACCGGGGCTCCCACAGGCAGGTGGGGCATGGGAGTAATTCCCCCAGGAAAACTGGATGGACCCAGTTCCTCCTGATTTGAATGGATCTACCTTGTCTGGCCATGGGCTGGAAAGGCAGAGAGTTTGCCGTGTCTTTGCCCCCTGGGAGTAGTTGCCCTAGTGGTGAACCAGCACACCCACTAAATACTTTTTTCTGTACTGTGATTTTAGGGCTAAATCCGGGGCAATTTTTGTTACCAGGCCTCAGGGCCCGGCCAGTGCACATTGCACGGCCACTTATTTATTTATTTTTCCTCCACTGTTTTGACACTTTCACTTTTGCGTGTGTTTTTTTTCACTAGGATTGAAGGTGTGATTCCTCGGGCTTGCACTGAAGTCCAGGGGGTGGATGTGTGGCCCTCAGGCTCCTCCCTCCTCTGACCCTGGGGTTCTCTCTTCGGAAGAGACCCTCGACCTAGTACTTGGTGATCAGCTTCGGCTGGCCATGACTAGAGGGGTCTGCCAAACCTTCTGGTCAGACAGACCATGTCCCTGTCAGGAGCCTTGCACCCCAGGGGATCAGGGAGAAGTCCTACCCCTTTGGGGGGTGGACAAAGCACACCCTTAAGTACACTGTTTAGTGTGTGTGTTTCACATGCACGTTTTTTGTTCACGTAATGGTTTTTCTGTTTTTGGTTTTTAAGCACTACCACGGGTTAAAAAAAAAAAAACTTCTGGTACTGTAAGTGGCTTGGTAGAAAGGTAGAATGGAGTTCACAAGGTGCTTCCAAAAATTATTAGAGGCAAGAGAGGGCTTTTCCAATGTAACATAATACTTTTTCTAGCTTTAAACAGTAGGAGGATGAGGAGTGTCCGTTCCAAATAGTAAGGACCAGACCTTCACCCAAGCCTAGCAGGCAACATTCACAACGTTATGCCAATATTGAGTGATAGCTGGACAGTAGATATGTGAAAAGTCCCCCACGGAGTGATCGCACCGCCAGCAGGAGGAAGAGTTCGCTGGGCTAAGCTTATGGAGCCTGTGTGGTGTAAAATAAGCAAGGTGTGCAATTTTACATTGAATTAGGCAGTCCCTAAGGAGAAGAGTTGTTTGGCCTGTCCCAAATCTCTTTTGAGTCCTCCTGATCCAGTTCAGGGACATTCGTCTGGTCCTCCTGCAAAGGTGCCCAAGGTGGCCGTCTTTTCTGCCTATCCCTTGATCTGCCCTGGTTGCCACACATCTCCAGGTTCCCATGCAGTGCCTTGGACCCTTAATCTGAGCTTTTATGCAATTGTCCTGGGAGTCACTGCAGAAGAAGCTAGAAGGAGAGGGAGCAGAAACGAGGGGCAATGAACCTTGGAAACAGACATTCCCGGATGTGTCATGCCCTGTACACACGACCGGTTTTGCCGTCGGAATAAACTCTGAAGGCTTTTTCGATGAAATTCCACTCAAGCTGTCTTGCATACACATGGTCGCACCAAATTCAGACCGTCAAGAACGCGGTGACGTACAACGCGTACGACGGGACAACACGTACGACATCTCGTACTTGCTTCACAGCATGTGTCATTTTTGGTACGTCGGAACAGCATACAGACAAGCGGTTTTCCTGATAGGAATTTGTTCCGTCAGAAAAATATAGAACATGTTCTCTATCTAAAGGGCCATACACACGATCTGACTTTTTGACAACAAACATGCAAATTAGCTGTTTTGGAGCAACATCCGACCGTGTGTACGCTCCATCGGACAAACTTTTTCAGTTTCCATCGGACTTTTGTTGGCTGTGCGAACGGACAAACTTTCCGGCAACAAAAGTCCGATGGAGCAAAGTCCGATCGTGTGTACACAAAGCCATCGAACTTTTGTACAATCTACAGTACGCAGCCACGAGAATGTTTCCAGCGCGATCGGATCGCGCTGGTTCTCGGCGGCAGGGTACTGCACATCTCGGGCTAGCTCCGCAACGGACTTATATAGGTGGTGACCCCGCCCCCTATGACATCACAGTCCTAGGGCATGCTGGGACTGTGAGGTCATAAGGGGGTGTGGCCATATGATGACATGACCACGCCCCCTTATGACATCACAGTCCCAGCATGCCCGGGACTGTGATGTCATAAGGGGGCGGGGTCACCGCCTATATATGTCCATTGCGGAGCGCTCAGAGAGCATTCCAGCTGGAGAGAGCGTCGTGTCAACATCTCTAAAAGAGAAGAGGAAAGAAGACGATCCAGAAGTCCGGGCCACCGCTGGCAAAAGAGCGGCAGAAGATAGCGGTGGAGCTGGCAGAAGATGCGGACACCGGGAGAAGACGCCGGAGAGACCCCCTGAAGTCGGAAGAGGACCCCTGAAGTCGGAAGAAGACCCCCAAAGTCGGAAGAGGACCCCCCAAGTTGGAAGGAGACCCCAGAGCTGCCTAAAATTACTTTAAAAACCTGTGTACTGTGTTTTTTATTGACACTTTTTTCCCTAGGTGAATGGGTAGGGGTACGATGCACCCCATACTCATTCACATAGGTGGGGGGCTGGGATCCGGGGGCCTCCTTAATAAAGAGGGCTCCCGGATTCTGATAAGCCCCCCCGCCTGCAGACCCCGACAACCAACGGCCAGGGTTGTTGGGAAGAGGCCCTTGTCCTCATCAACATGGGGACAATGTGTTTTTTTTGGGTGGGGGCGCCCCCCTCCCCCAAAGCACCCATCCCCCCATGTTGAGGGCATGCGACCTGGTACGGCTCAGGAGGGGGGGGCTGCTCGCTCGTCCCCACCCCCTTTCCTGACCAGCCAGGCTGCGTACTCGGATAAGGGTCTGGTATGGATTTTGGGTGGACCCCCACAACGTTTTTTTTGGCGTAGGGGGTTACCCTTAAAATCCATACCAGATCTAAGGGCCTGGTATGCCCCTGGAGGGGAACCCATGCCGTTTTTTTATTTAAAATTTGACATGGAGTTCCCCCTCAAGATTCATACAAAACACAGTGCCTGGTATTAGCGGGGATCCAACTCGGATCCCCGCACCAGTGTGAACCCGGCTCGCAAGGTGTCAATCTCGCCAATAAAAGTGGCGAGATTGACACAATATCAGACAACAATACAGAAGTTGACCAAAGGGTGGTGGTAAAGAGCTGAAAAACCACGTGATTTGGTGAAAGTTGGCTGGAAAAGTCCTGTCGTCTGTATGCAAGACAAACTTTTGGGCAACGCCCTTTGTACAAAAATCCAAGTGAAAGTTTGCACAAAGTCCTATCGTGTGTATGTGGCTGAAGTCCGTCTGAATTTTGGACGTAAAAAGTCTGATGAGGCATACACACGGTCGGAATATACGATGAAAGGCTCCCATCGGACTTTTTCTGTCGGAAATTCCGACTGTGTGTACGGGGCATTAGATTCCATTCCAATTTTTACTAATTTTTTGTCCGAAAAAGTACAGTATTGAATTGTAATTTAAACTTAGAACGTGCTAAGTGGTGGCAGGTTCTCTTTATAGGATACATATCTGCATTGATTTTGCTGTCTAGCTGGAATTCAGCTTTAATAAGCCATTAGGATTTACACATAATTAGCACAGTATGACTTAAGGCAAGCAATTAAGATAAACCTAGACCTCCTAATTAGTGGATTTCTAACAAATATCAAAAATAAAAAAACATCAGCATACAATTAATGATCAGAAAAAAAATGTACGTTAAATGAAATAAACTAAACTACCCTAATACACCCAAGCACCCACACCCTTTCCATGAACATGGGTGCCTGGGACCACTCAATGTAAAATGTGGGCATATTTCCCCACTCCTGAAGCCTATAGCAACCCATAAAAAAAAATCAATGTCTGTTTGCAGGTATACGCTAGTACTTGTATAAAAAAAGAACATGCATATGAACCTACACCCACCAATAGAACTCAATGGCTGTATACAGCTTTATGCTGATACTTGCATAGGCACACACATGCATACATATAGCTTACATCCAGGGTCGTACATTCGTATGCGTGTGCGCAAAAAAGGCATATACCTATCTAAAGCTGCATAGAGCCATTGATTCCTATGGGTGGCTGTACTCAGCTGTTAACTTCTGTGGCTCCCAGGCAGGGAAATATCCTCGGATTTCGAGTTTTCTAGCCCCAGACACCTGCGTGCTGGACTTCTAAATATAGAAAAAAGAAGATTTTTAGTTTTGTTATGCAGATTTCACCTAAGCAGCTTGACAAGTCAAATTACTCCACTCACCCCTTTTACTGACCTCTCAGAAAATGCTAGATTCCTGGCTGTCAATCTGACTCAATGGCTTTACTAAACCCACAACAGTTAAAATCAGTCTGTATATGCAGTCAATCAGGTTTGTTATTCTCACTGTGGAACCTGAGGGGTTAATCCTCTGCTTTGTATAAAAAGGCTGTTTGATCCCGACTTCTCTGATCCCCACCTTCTTCCACTGTCCTCAATCCATCGCCTGATAAGACAGTGCATTTGGAGTCACTCTGCACATGCTCAGTTTGATGTGTATTGCTAGAGAGGTTTTTTTCTTTTTCTTGGGAGAGTGCATGTGATCAGCTCAGGGCCAATCAGCACTGTCCAGATAGAGGGTCAGGAGTTATGCAGCCTCATAGGACAGTAATGCCCCGTACACACGAGCGGATTTTCCGTCTGAAAAAACTTGGATGGTTTTTCTGACGGGATTGCGTTCAAGCTTGCCTTGCATACACACGGTCACACAAAAGTTCGACCGTCAAGAACGCGGTGATGTACAACACTATGATGAGCCGAGAAAATGAAGTTCAATGCTTCTGAGCATGCGTCAAATTGTTTCCGAGCATGCGTAGGAATTTTGCGTGTCGGAATTTGTACAGGCGATCGCATTTTCGGATAGGAACTTTTTCCGACCGAAAAATTGGGAGCCTGCTCTCAATCTTTTGCTGGCGGGAATTCCACCAGCAAAAGTCCAATGGAGCATACACACGGTCGCGTTTTCCGACCAAAAGCTCACACCGGTCACATGGTCGAATTTCCGATCATGTGTACGCGGCATAAGGGTAGAATGAAAACTCCTCCTACAAGTTTTAACTTTTGGTCTGCTGGACACTGATAGAAGTGACAAGACTGCTATATACTGCTGATGAGAAAATGTATTTAGCAGTTTATATTTACTAAAACAATTGTATTTCCATGTTCTGTATACTGTGGGAGACCAGATATAGTGAATGCAGGGTCCTGGGTTTAGTGACACAACTAAGGCTTGAGTCAATAACAAGTCAGAACAAGTGAACAAATAAGAACTTTCATCTTTCCTCTGACTTCCCTGGTCTGCTTACTTTTTTTTAGGGGGTCAATGACATAGAAGTATTAGACCAGAGGATCAAAATAACAGCCAGGCAACTAGCAATTTCAGAAGGCCAGAAATGGTATTTCTAGGTTTACTTTAATGCTCATGTGTCATGCTCAGGACCGATGAAAAGATCATTGTGAAAGGTTTTTATTTCAGAGATTATCTTTTTTTATCTTTGTAAAGTAGAGCAGATGAAAAGACACTGACATACTTTTTTAACCTGGTTTCACTATATTTATCCCCTTTTTAATGCCCTTGTGGGGTTTTTTTGTTACGCTCACTTCTATTTTTATAGGTTAACCTGAAGGAACAAGGCCGACTGCTATGCCAAGGGGAGTTTGTGATCTCCTACAGGAAGAGAAAGTGCCTGAGGAGGGTGTTCCTCTTTGAAGACCTGATTCTGTTCAGTAAAACAAAAAAAGCCGCCTCGGGAAAGGAAATCTATGTGTACAAACAGTCCTTTAAGGTAATCCAATGATTTCTTCTAGCTATTGACAAGAGCATTCTCTAAGGCTCGATTCACACCTATGCATGTTGCTTTTGAGCGTTTTTGGAGTTTTTTTTTCATGCTTGCCACGTTTTTGAGCAGCGTTTTTGCCGCGATTTTGCCGCGATTTTGCAGCGATCTGCGTTTTGCGGTTTTTTTTTTTTTACAGTTTTTTTTTACAGTCTTAAAAAAAATAAAAAAATAAAAAAAATTACAAAAAAAAAACCGGCAAAAACGCATCAAAAACGCACCAAAAACGCATCAAAAACGCTGCAAAAACGGTGCACTTGCGTTTTTGATGCTTGTCCATTGAATTCTATTACATGCAAAACGCTGCATTTTGCATGAAAAAAAGTCCCTGACCCTTTCCAAAAATGCAGAGTAACAAAAAGGCATTGATGTGAACATGTTCCATAGGAACCCATGTTAAAAAATTCCCGTGCATTTCTGCAAAATGCAAAATGCATCAAAAAACGCGCTAGTGTGAATGGAGCCTAAGGCAGGCCATACATTATGTGATTTTCTTTCCTTCACCTACAAGTTTAAGGAAAGAAAATTGCTTAATTCCCCCATTATCACAGCCATTGTTGAGGGGGGAATTCCTCCCCCACTGCTATTCTATTCTGACAGCAGAAGGTTTCCAGCCGTCAGAATACAATGATCACTGCTGGCGGCTATAGATGCCAGCTGTGATCGCACAACAAAACAAACTGGCTGGTTGTACTAAAGTCGATTGATAGACCGACTTCGGTACGACCACTCTGCCTAAATTGATCAAAATTCGGCTGGTTCAGCAGGAAGGCCACTTTCACACTGGGGCGGCTTGCAGGCGCTATTGCGCTAAAAATAGTGCCTGCAAACCGACACGAAACAGTCGCTGCTGTCTCTCCAGTGTGAAAGCCCCGAGGGCTTTCACACTGGAGCGGTGCGCTAGCAGAACGGTAAAAAAGTCCTGCTAGCAGCATCTTCTGAGCGGTGTATGCACTGCTCCTTCACCGCTCCTGCCCATTGAAATCAATGGGACAGCGTGGCTATACCACCGGCAAAGCGCCTCTGCAGAGGTTCTTTGCGGTGGTTTTTAACCCTTTCTCGGTCGCTAGCGGGGGTAAAACCGCCCCGCTATCGGCTGAATACCAACAGTAAAGCACCGCTAACAATAGCGGCGCTTTACCGCCGACGCCGTCCCTGCCCCAGTGTGAAAGGGGCCTAACTGAGAGCTTCAGCAAGCAGCTGAAAGGCGCAGCAAATATCTCTAATTCCTGCCGCTACTTTTCGCACCAACCCTTATCGCCTCCTCTGTGGTGGATCACTTTTTAGAGCTTTGCTTGTCTGAACCTAGACTTATTGTGTGAACCTAGCCCTTATGTCAAATAAGCTATGACATAGTGTTCAATAGAAGATATTCTTGTGAATAACTGGCACACGGGGCATCTTTGTTAACCACTTCAGTCCCAGAAGAATTTGCCCCCTTTGCTGACCAGGCCAATTTTTGCGATACGGCACTGCTTCACTTTAACTGACAATTGTGCGGTCGTGCGACGTTGTACCCAAACAAAATCTATGTCCTTTTTTTCCCACAAATAGAGCTTTCTTTTGGTGGTATTTGATCACCTTTGTGGTTTTTATTTTTTGCGCTATAAACAAAAAAAGAGTGACAATTTTGAAAAAAACAATATTTTTTAGTTTTTGCTATAATAAATATCCCAAATTAAAACAAAAAACAAAAAACGAATTTATTCATCAGTTTAGGCCGATATATATTCTTTTATATTCTTCTACATATTTTTGCGAACAAAAATTGAAATAAGCGTATATTGATTGGTTTGCGCAAAAGTTGTTTTTTTTTTTTTCTTTAATGGAGGCGATCTTTATTTTTATCGGGACTGCGACATATTGGACACTTTTGACACTTTTTTTTGGGACCATTGACATTTATACAGCGATCAGTCCTAAAAATAGCCACTGATTACTGTGTAAATGTCACTGGCAGGGAAGGGGTTAACACTAGGGGGCGACCAAGGGGTTAAATGTGTTCCCTCAGTGTGTGTTCTAACTGTGGGGGGGGGGGGGGGGTGGGACTGACTGGGGAAGGAGACTGATTGCTGTTCCTATATACTAGGAACACACAATCTGTCTCCTCTCTCCTGACAGAACGTGAATTTGTGTGTTCACACACAGATCCCCGTTCTCGCTCTGTTAGGAGACGATCACGGGTGCCCGGTGGACATCGTGGCCGCCGGGCATGTGCATCGGCTCCTTAGTGACACGGTGGGTGCTCGCGCGCCCCCTATACTCCTTAAAGCACCCACCATACAGCTACAGCGATTCGCGCAGGGGAGCCATACTGCCGCTGCCAAACGGCGGCAGGCGGTCGGCAAGTGGTTAAAGTGTTACTAAACCCACAACAGTAAAATCAGTCTGTATATGCAGTAAAGCATGCTTGTTATACTCACTGTGGAACCTAAGGGGGTAATCCTGAAATCCTCCACATTGTGTACAAAGGCTTTCTTTATGCTGTTTTCTCTGATCCTTCTTCCGCTGTCCCCTGATAATTTCCTGATAACACAGAGTCTATGGAGTTAGGCTGCACATGCTCAGTTTGGTGTGTATTGCTAGAGAGGTTTTTTTTTTTTTTTCTTGGGAGAGTGCATGTGATCAACACAGGGCTAATCAGCATTGTCCAGATAGAGGGTCAGGAGTCCTGCAGTCTCATTGGACAGTCAGAAATCTCCTCCTACAAGCTTTAACCAGTGCTTGGTTGGACAATGGTAGAAGCCATACTGCTGATGAGAAAAGGTATTTAGCATTTTATATTTACTAAAATAATTGCATTTCCATGTTTTCCATGTGTACTGTGGGAGACCAGATATAGTGAATGCAGGGTCCTGGGTTTAGTAACACTTTAATATACAGTATCTTCCATCCTTGACTTTTCTCAGACTTCAGAAATCGGCTTAACTCACACATTGGGAGGCAGTGGACTCTGCTTTGAAATCTGGTTTCGAAGGAGGAAATCAGAGGACACGTACACTTTTCAGGCTCCATCTGCTGATGTCAAGGAAGCTTGGACGGAGGACATACAGAAGATTCTGTGGGACCAGGCAATAAAAAACCGAGGTGAACTCATAATATTGATCTTATTGAAACAAAGCACTTTTTTTTTTCTTTTTTTTTTTAAAGCTCAGTAGCTGTCAATTTTTTTTTTATTGCCTTCTGAACGCTTAGATTGCTTTAATGTCACCAAGGACACTGCATTCTTTTTATAGGCATTGTCCATGATCAAGTCAGCCCTGTAATTTACACTGATATGTGTTACACAATTTGCCATGGTGCAGTCTTACCTGGAAAAAGGGATTACTCAGCATATTTTATAGACTAATATGTTTTCACCGTGGCCAGTGACTGAAAAAAGAGTAACCTACGTTATATTAATCTAATGGATTCCGCTATAACCACTTGACCTCCAGAAGAGTTACCCCCCACTTCCTGACCAGAGCATTTTTTGCGATACAGCACTGCGTTACTTTAACTGACAATTGCGCGGTCGTGCGACCTGTACCCAAATAAAATTTATGACATTTTTTTTTCCACAAATAGAGCTTCCTTTTGGTGGTATTTAATCACCACTTTTGTTTTTTATTCTTTTTGCGCTATAAATACATTTTGAAAAAAAACGAAACATTATTTTTTACTTTCTGCTATAAAACATACCCATTAAAAAAATAAGTAAAAATAAAAATTCTTCATAAATTTAGGTCAATATGTATTCTGCTACATGTTTTTGGTAAAAAAATTCCAATAAGTGTATATTGATTGGTTTAGGCGAATGTTATAGCTTCTACAAACCGTGGGATATTTACTGGAATTTCTATCTATTTTTTAAATTTTTTTCACCAGTAATAGCGGCAATCAGCGACTTATAGCGAGACTGCAATATTGCGGTGGACAATCACACACTAACTGACACTTTTTGGGAAGCAGTGACACTAATACAGTGATCAGTGCTAAAAAATATGAACTGTCACTGTACTAATGACACTAGCTGGGAAGGTGTGTCAGGGGCTTCAACCCGAAGTCCAAGGCCAGCACGGGCAGAGGGGCGGGTGGCGGCGGCGGTAGTGGCGCGTTTTTTTTTGGCTGGGTGTGTGGCGAGGGGTAAGCTCACTTGCGGGTTGCTGCCTGGCTTACCAGTGCCCATCAATGCTGACCACTAAACTCACCTGCCTGACACACTGACCTACCTACCTGACATACACTGACCTACCTACCTGACACACACTGACCTACCTGACATACATACACTGACCTACCTACCTCACACACACTGACCTACCTGACACGCA
Organism: Lithobates septentrionalis; assembly: GCA_037952835.1. Lineage (NCBI taxonomy): Eukaryota > Metazoa > Chordata > Amphibia > Anura > Ranidae > Lithobates > Lithobates septentrionalis. Next base: position 946,445 of record JBBDGP010000766.1, on the reverse strand, counting down.
CTGCCCTACCTGACATACATACACTGACCTACCTGACACACAAGCACTGACCTACCTGACTCACATGCACTGACCTACATGACATACACTGACCTACCTGACACACACTGACCTACCTGACCTACACTGACCTACCTGACATACATACACTGACGGTAGTAACACACACTGACCTACCTGACCTGGAGACTTCATGTGTTCTTCAGCAGCAGCTCAGCCGTGGTGTGCAGTGCATGCCCATCATCACAGCAGGCAGGGAGAGGAGAGAGGAGAGCCGAGCGGGGATCTCACAGTGGCGTGGCGGCCACATTGTAATGCCCGCCTTCTGGAGCCTGCAGCGCGGGACGTCCATCATGGGCGCTGCAGGCTCCAGAAGGCGGGACCTGCTATGTGACTCGGTCGCACTCGGTGGCGCTCTGCACCGAGAGCGCCACCGGCGCCACCCAGCTTGCCGGCGCTCGGGGCTATTAATAGAACCTTACCCACTCGAGACCCGGGGCTTTTTCGGGACCCACTCGGGGCTTCAGCCACGGTCAGCCCCCCCCCCCCACTGCCGACGCCACTGATCAAAGGGTTAAATGTGTGCCTGACCAGTATGTGTGCTGTGAGGTGTTTTTGCTAGGGAAAGAAATGGATTCTAGTCCCTGCTTTGCTGGAACACAGAATCCATTCCTTCCCCTGTCAGGTGTCCTTGTTTACATAGGCAGATCGCCCGTCTGTGTTCTTTACCAATGATTGGCGGGTGCCGGAGGACATCAAGTGCCTGGCACCCGCAGATCGGCATCTGCTGTAAACATTTGCAGCGGAAGCGACGCGCCGGTGGCACACACACACGCCCCCTACAGGTTGAAATGCGCACAGTTGCCGCCCTGTAGCAGTAAAACATTTGGTAAGAAACAAGAGTGAACAGGTCCAACAACACCCCTGATTACTATAAGGTACAATTCAACCCAATATTCTATCCATCACTGAATCCATGGGTGTATGACCCGGTACTGCTACCCAGTCATCCCATAGCCTATCAAATCTGTGCAGACAGACACGGTGCTGGAATAATAATTTTTCAAGTTTAAGTTTTCAAGTATTTCATACTAAAGACCCATTCTTTATGAGTGGGGGCGCTATCACTCTTCCACTGCAATAGAAGAAGCCTATGGACCTGAAACATGGCTCTATTAATAGCTATTTTTTTGAAGTTCTGTAAGGAGGAGCTCGTCCAAGATTCCCAGTATGCATCTGATGGGCTCAAGTGGTATTGTAACATGTAAAACTGAGTTAATAGTAATAACCACTGCCTCCCAGTAACAATGTCATTTGGGGCAGCACCATAGAAGATGTATAAGATCCCCATTCATAGTGGTGCACTGAGCGCACAGTGGAGTTTGTAGGATACCCATGCAGTGTAATTTTAAGGGAATATAGTGCACACGGAGCACAATATACAGTTGGGAGAGTCTTTGCACCGTATTCGATGAGCTATGTAGTATTGATTCCGGGACATTGTTCCACAGCTCATCATCTATCTGACCCACATCTTGCTCCTATTTCCCTTTGGCATTACAAGGGTAACCTTCTAAGTAGGATGGCAATAGCATTCTATAGAAATTAGAAATAAACCCCTTGGTGTCTTGTACAGACTGAATATACCGAAACACTGGTATGGGGGACTGAGGCCAGTCAGCCGATACACCCTGGGAGTGGACGGCATGCCGAACCTGGAGGTAGTAGAGGTGTATTGTGGAGGGGAGGTGGAAGGCAGCTCCTAAGTCCTCAAAGGACCGGAGCAATCCATTTTGAAAAATCTGCCTCAAATGAATGAGTGATGCCCCATCGTGTCCACATCCCCACACATGGCAGGTTCACTAGTTCCTTATACATGAGGTTATGCCAGAGCGGACTGTAGTCTGTGAATCCCGTAACGCTCTGTATAGACCGCACCTTTAACCTGATTTTTTGAATCAGAGATTACGCGGGATGCAGCCTGTTAGATATATTAAAACATGAGAATTCTAAGCCCCCCCCCCTCGGTATGTCCTGTGTTTCCATATGAAATCGCATAATGGATAGTGCAGATGGGGACAGTGAGCTTGTGGAATTAGTCCTAAGGTTCCTTTCACACTATTGCGACTTGAAAGTCGTGCGATTTTTACCACAATTTTTGCCACGACTTTGACTCGATTTTGCTGCGATTTTGACGTGACTTGAAGCAATGCCTGTGTAATCTTGAGGTCTATGGACCTCAAGTCGCATCAAAGTCGGACCAAAGTAGTGCAGGGGCTACTTTGAAGTCGCTGCGACTTGAAGACGCACGGATATGAATGGTACTTATTGGAAATCATGGGGTAGGACTTGTCCTGCGACTTTGCAGCCCCAAGTCGCAGGACAAGTCGCACACGTGTCAAAGGGGCCTAATTGAGAATGCCCCGACCAGGTGCTGTAATTTTGCTGCTAGGTAATATAACCATGGGTTAGGCAGAGCAACCCCCTGGTCCTTGGATCATTGGAACTGTTCTAGTTTAACCCTCGGGTACATTTATGTTTTTGGTTGCAACGTGACAAAATGTGGAACATTTCAATGGGTATGAATACTTTTTCAAGGCACTGTGTATATATATATATATATATGTTTGTGTGTGTAGCAAGGTCCCAGGCCTCCTTTGATCCAATGAGAACCTCCAGAGCCTAGGATAGCTGACATCCTTCTGTATGTAGTGGGTTGTGAGGCAGTAGTTAAAGTTATTGGCCGCCAGACACTTCTTGAATGCAAAAGAAAGTTTATTTCTCTTAACAAACTTTTTGGGGGAGAGAGGACCAGGACACCCTTAGGTAGTTGCAAGATTAACTGGCAGACTCCGAGACTTCAATAGAAGGACAGCCATGAAGGGAAAGGCACCCAGCAAGAAGACACATCTGCATGTGCAGGAATGCAGTCTCCTATGGCAACAGTCTTTAACAGTTCCTAACACAAAACAGTTCTTTCACTTTCACTACAATCGCTCCTTGTAGTTCTTCAGCCCACTGAGCTCCCGGTCTCTCTCACTAGACCCACTGATTCACTGCCACTGAATCCCTTGAGCTCCTCCAATCTTCACGGTGGTATCTTCTTCAAGCGTCACCACTGCTTCTCTGCTGGGTCCCTAGCTTGGCACTCCAGATACCTCTCAAGCTTCACCCCCGCTGGCCTGCTCAGTCCCTGGCTTGACACACATGGCTGCTCTGCAAGCGACACCTCCACTGGCTGGGTCCCTGGCTTGATTCCCACTGAAGTTTACCGATTCTTCACCGTCCCCGTTTTTGGTGAGAATACTGCTCTGGTACTTGCTTCAGCTACTCACTGTGGTCCCTGGTAATTAGGCAGATGGTCCCTTAGTGGCGTCAGCTTCCCCTCTATCTTTCTGACCACCACAGGTTCTTCGACCGGCAGAACCATCACTTTTGGTTGGACTGCAAGCCGCAGTCCCAACCCTGCGCTGCTCTCTTGCTTCTGGATAAGCCCTCAGACAGCCTAGCAGCCAGATGTGCCCGGGATAGGCCCAATATCAAGCCCAGCAGCCTAGGCAGTACAACACACGTCCAACCAGACAGCCGTCCAGGTGTCTAAGAACATCGATCACCTGACTCCACCCAGATATATAGGCTCTCCCAGCAGGCCAAGGGATCCAAGAAAACCCCTTGCCCATTGGCTGAGATAACCCATATACCCATAATCTGACCTTGCATTGCCCTTCTCATATCTAGGACCATCAAGTACCTGGCCACCTAGTGGTAGAAGAGAAAAGTGCAACAAGGCCAAACTTAGGGAGAAATCAATAGATCTCTATCAATCGACCAGGATAACTACTCCTGGCAAGTAAATTTGTGAAGAGCAACCCTGCCTAAGCTCCTGGGTGCTATATATATATATATATATATATATATATATATATATATATATATATATATATATATATAAACTGTGTGTGAATATGCTTTCACACTGGGGCGGTGCACTTGCAGGATGGGAAAAAAAGTCCTGCAAGCAGTACCTTTGGGGCAGTGCAGGAGCGGGGTATACACCGCTCCCCAAACACCCTGCCATTGAAATGAATGGGCCGCGCTGCCAAAGTGCCTGCAAAGTGCTTCTGCAGCACCCCAACACGGGTGCTTTTAACCCCTTCTTCGGCCCCTAGCGGGGTTAAAAGCTCCCCGTTAACAGCCGAAAAGTGACGCTATAACAGCGGTAAAAATTAGCAGAGCTTTACCGCTAAGGCAGGCACCACCCCAGTATGAAAGTATCCTTAGGAGCAATGCTACATTTTAGACAACAAAATCCTAATTAACTACAGGTGAGTCTAATTATTCATTAAACAGGTGTCCAGTAAACAGTTTATTATAAAAGGTTGTTACTTAACAAAGAAAACCCCTTCCCATTTCATGCTGTCAGCAATGGCACCACATGGAAGAGAAATGCCACAAGACCTGAGAAAGAAAATAATTTCTTTACACAAGAAAGGTGAAGGCTACAAAAAGATCAGAAAAGCTTTGCTTATCAGTCAGAATACTGGAGCAAAAGAGGTACAAAAATTTAACAAAGTTGGAACTGCAACCATCTCACAGAGACGTCCAGGCTGTCCACGGACATCCTTGACAGGAGCATCTTCTGATGAGAAGGGTTGAAGAAAATCACCATGCAAGTCCACTGCAGTTAGCTAAAGAAGTAGAAGGCCAAACTGGGTTGATTATTTCCCGTGACACAATACAGCGTACACTGCAGAGGAATGGCATGTATGGGTGTTGTCCACGAAGGAAGCCTCTCCTAAAGCCCGCCCAAAATTTTCCAGGGCCCGTGCTAAAAAAAAAGTCTTCTGGGACTCTGTACTCTGGAGTAATGAGACCAAGATAAATGTTTTTGGAACTGATGGTTTCAAAACTGTATAGTGTTGCAAAGGTGAGGTGTACAAAGAAAAATGCATGGTGCCTACAGTGAAACATGGTGGTGGCAGTGTCCTTCTGTGGAGCTGCATGAGTGCTGCTGGTGTCGGGGAGCTGCATTTCATTAATGGTATCATGAATTCACAGATGTACTGCTCTGTATTGAAAGAGAAGATGCTACCAACACTCCGTGCCCTTGGTCGTCGTGCACTTTTCCAACATGACAATGATCCAAAACACACATCTAAGGCCACTGTTGCATTTCTGAAGAACAGGGTATAAGTGATTCAGGGACCAAGTATGTCTCCTGATCTGAACCCAATTGAACACCCATGGGGAATTCAGAGGAGACAGAGGAGCATCATTCTCCATCCAGCATCCAGGCTCTAGAAGAGGTAGTTCTTGAAGAATGGAAAGTGTTGCCAACTTGTTCATTCCATGCCTAGAAGACTTGGTGCTGTCCTTACAAATAATGGAGGCCATATAAAATATTAGATGTATTAGTTTTTGTTGTGGGGGGTACTCATTTTTGTCAAAATTCTGGAAATTGTTCTTGTGTTCATTGAGATATTGATTAAAATCTTACTTTTTATATATATGTAGCGCTGGTAGATTTTCCAATCTACCGCTTATATGAAAATTTAGTGGGTCATCTGGGCTGTACATAGTTCAGATTTAATTTACTGTTAGATTAGCCTCTGTTCCAGTTTGGCTGTGTTGTGTGCAGTTCCACATTCTGCCTGTGGGTGTCGTCGTCGCCATGGGTCGGTGTTGGAAGGCAACAAGCTGAAGTATATGAGTGCTCTTCTGTCCCGTAGACAACTCGGTGGAGGTGGTCCTCCGGGTTGCATTCTGGGATAGAGTATTTATGGGACAGACACCATGTTTCTGGGGGCTTTACCTCGTGGCCCTCCTGGCCTAAAGGTATGTGTTAGTAAGTTCTACCTTGCGGCCCTCCGGCCTGGGGGGTTGCGTTGCGGCAGCCGTGCGGGTAGGTCCAGAAGCCTGTCTGGGGCCTGCTATCTTTGGGATGGTCCTGTGCTGTCTGTCCTGCGGGAAGAAGCCGGACAATCGGGAAGATCCAGGGGAGGACCCATCTTGGAAGGGACCGTGCAAGGCTGGTCTTAAGAAGGGCCTGGTGACTCGATTGAAGGACGCATCTTAAACTAATCTACCGCACAAGTACTGCTGAGTCGGCTTAAAGGTTCTGGTACTGTGTTTTGCTGTTCATCGAAAACTACTACATCCTGTGGCAGAGGATCGTAAAGTTTTGTTTCACTCAAGTCTGTGGCAGAGACTTTTTGTTCGTGCTACGTTCCGGCTGCTAGGCAAGTGAGAGAGACCTATCCGGGCGGGCAAAGATTTAATCCTGAACAGAGGATATATTCACCCTTGAGATTTCAATTCCTTAGTGTTACACCAAGAAAAGGCATTTGAATTTCCCTGCAATTCTTCTTCTACCTCTTTCATGCTACTTCTTCCAGTTATCTCCCATTAAAGCATATGAAAAGTACTCAAGTGACTGGTGCCTACATTGTCTGATAATAAGGTTAACGTGGACTCTAAGTTCGGTGTTGGTGAAATTACAGGTAAAAAGGTGACGGTAACAGCCCGCTTTAAATCAGCAGCTCCACCGTGAGTTAGTGCTACATATATATATATATATATATATATATATATATATATATATATATATATATATATATATACAGTGGGGACGGAAAGTATTCAGACCCCCTTAAAGTTTTCACTCTTTGTTACATTGCAGCCATTTGCTAGAATCATTTAAGTTAAATTTTTTCCTCATTAATGTACACACACCCCATATTGACAGAAAAACAAAGAATTGTTGACATTTTTGCAGATTTATTAAAAAAGAAAAACTGAAATATCACATGGTCCTAAGTATTCAGACCCTTTGCTGTGACACTCATATATTTTCCTCAGGTGCTGTCCATTTCTTCTGATCATCCTTGAGATGGTTCTACACCTTCATTTGAGTCCAGCTGTGTTTGATTATACTGATTGGACTTGATTAGGAAAGTCACACACCTGTCTATATAAGACTTTACAGCTCACAGTGCATGTCAGAGCAAATGAGAATCATGAGGTCAAAGGAACTGCCTGAAGAGCTCAGAGACAGAATTGTGGCAAGGCACAGATCTAGGCAAGGTTACAAAAAAAAATTTCTGCTGCACTTAAGGTTCTTAAGAGCACAGTGGCCTCCATAATCCTTAAATAGAAGACGTTTGACACGACCAGAACCCTTTCTAGAGCTGGCCGTCCGGTCAAACTGAGCTATCTAGGAAGAAGAACCTTGGTGAGAGAGGTAAAGAAGAACCCAAAGATCTCTGTGGCTGAGCTCCAGAGATGCAGTCGGGAGATGGGAGAAAGTTGTAGAAAGTCAACCATCACTGCAGCCCTCCACCAGTCGGGGCTTTATGGCAGAGTGGCCCGACAGAAGCCTCTCCTCAGTGCAAGACACATGAAAGCCCACATGGAGTTTGCTAAAAAAAACACCTGAAGGACTCCAAGATGGTGAGAAATAAGATTCTCTGGTCTGATGAGACCAAGATAGAATTTTTTTGCCTTAATTCTAAGTGGTATGTGTGGAGAAAACCAGGCACTGCTCATCACCTGTCCAATACAGTCCCAACAGTGAAGCATGGTGGTGGCAGAATCATGCTGTGGGGGTGTTTTTCAGCTGCAGGGACAGGACAACTGGTTGCAATTGAGGGAAAGTTGAATGCGGCCAAGTACAGGGATATCCTGAATGAAAACCTTCTCCAGAGTGCTCAGGACCTCAGACTGGGCCGAAGGTTTACCTTCCAACAAGACAATGACCCTAAGCACACAGCTAAAATAACGAAGGAGTGGCTGCACAACAACTCCAGGACTGTTCTTAAATGGCCCAGCCAGAGCCCTGACTTAAACCCATTTGAGCATCTCTGGAGAGACCTAAAAATGTCTGTCCACCAATGTTTACCATCCAACCTGACAGAACTGGAGAGGATCTGCAAGGAGGAATGGCAGAGGATCCTCAAATCCAGGTGTGAAAAACTTGTTGCATCTTTCCCAAAAGACTCATGGCTGTATTAGATCAAAAGGGTGCTTCTACTAAATACTAAGCAAAGGGTCTGAATACTTAGGACCATGTGATATTTCAGTTTTTCTTTTTTAATAAATCTGCAAAAATGTCAACAATTCTGTGTTTTTCTGTCAATATGGGGTGCTGTGTGTACATTAATGAGGGAAAAAAATGAACTTAAATGATTTTAGCAAATGGCTGCAATATAACAAAGAGTGAAAAATTTAAAGGGGTCCGAATACTTTCCGTCCCCACTGTATATATATATATATATATATATATATATATATATATATATATATTTGTCCTGTTTACCAATAAATAGAATAATAAAATGTAAAAAAAAAAAAAAAGTGCCTATACTCACATGCAAATGCGAATGTGCACGTAGGTCTCAGCACACATATGTAAACAGTGATCACACCACCCATGTGAGGTATCGCCACGAACGTCAGAGCAAGAGCAATAATTTTAGCGCCGGACCTCATGCATAACTTTAAACTTAAACTTGTAAAGGCTTTTAAAGTGTTGCCTATAGAGATTTTAGGCTGACGCAATTTTAAAGCATAACATGTTTGGTATCTATTTACTTGGCGTAACATCCTCTTTGATATTTTACCAAACAATTGGGTATTATATTGTGTTTTTGTGCATTAAAATTCATTAACGTTTATTTATTTATTTTTTAATTTGAAAACCTGCTGTGCAAATATTGTGTGACATAAAAATATGCAATGCCCACCATTTTTTTCTCTAGTGCTTCTGCTAAAAAAATGATATAATGTTTGAGGGTTCTAAGTCATTTTCTAGCAAAAAATTATGTTTTTTTAAATGTGAGGAGAGGAGTGCCAAAATTGGGCCGGCCTGGAAGTGGTTAAGGATAGAAGGATGGGACGATTTATTATATAGCCTTTCATTTTTTTTCTGCTTTATTCCCAAGTTACTAACCTCCTGCATTATTGTACTGCAGAGATGCGCAGACAGGAGCGAGCGTTCTCAGGTCTGGGATGTAAACCTTTCACTGACATCCAGCCAAGCGAAGCAGCCATCAGTAGCAGGGCCATCCCTCTGACCGGAGGGGCAGGTAATATATTTTGAATTAGAAGGATTTCAGACAATGTGTGAGTTCTGCTCTTTCGGTTCAATTTCTATACAGGTTTAGCTCCATGTTAGAGCTCAATGTTAGCTGGGGCAACAAAGGAGATACGGGCACCATAGTTCTGCTGCTGGGATCTTTCAGCACGGGAAGGGTCGGTCCTTAGCAGGGAGAATGCCAATGCAGCAGAAGTGAGTATTCAAAGAAGGTCTAAGTTTGAATCAGGGAGGGTTAGTGTTCACACTGTAGCAATATCTGAAAGCGATCTGTGGTGGAATGATTTTCAGAGAGCAGATTTCAGGGATTCAGAAGGAGATACTGCTTCTTCGTGAATGCCCCCCCCCCCCCCTTTTTTTTTTGCTCTTCTTTTTTTCTTTGCTAGATTACCATTTTGAATGGAACTAACGTGCCCTATTGACTATAATGGGTGAATCTGACGGCTCCATTCAACTTGACAAGCAGTGTTAAATTTACTGCCATGCAAACAATAGCAGCCGCAGCATTATATAGACCCCCGATGTGTTAGGTTTTAGTTGGGCCGTCAGAGGGCTGTAAAACTGTGGCGCAACTCCTTTTTTTTACCACCCCAGCCCGTCCATGTACAAGAGGGGTTAGGACTACACAGAGGCTTAGTGTTGGACTTACAAGGAGGTCTAATGTTAGGGTTACAGAGAGGATTAGTGTTATTTATGCAGGAAACTAAGTGTGAGGGTCACATGAAGGGTCCAGGTTAGAATTACAAGGAGGGTGAGTGTAAGGGTTACATAAAGAGTTTGGGTTAGAGGGAGGGTAAGTGTGTTACAAGCAAGGTTGATGCTAGGGTTACAGGGAGGGTTAGCGTGAGGCAGGGCCAAGTAGGACCTGGTGCTGGAGATTTTGGTGGCACTTTTTATGAAAATAAATAAAATAACATATGAGCCCTTAATTTTTTAAAAACAATTTTTACATTTTTTAATCATGTTTTACTTTTTTTTATTATTTGTTGCATTTTTTTTTATTTTTTACATTTTTTTCACAATGCTTTTGGGGGAGGGGGCAGTGGATGATGTCAGTAGGGCAGTGGCTGGTGTTAGTAGAGCAGTGGGCAGTGTCAGAAGTTTTTTATATAATTTTTTTTTTTTTACAGATTAATTTTTTTACAATTTAGTTTTTTGTTGTTTTTTTTTTTTACAATGGACAAGAAGAGCAATGGACGTTGTCAGTAGTTTTTAATTTTTGTTATTGTGTTTTTAAAATGTAATTTTTAAAATATTTTTCACAATTTCATTTGTTTCTTTTTTTTTTTTACAATGATTTTGGGGGGATGGCAGTGGACAGTGTCAGCAGAGCAGTGGATGGTGTCAGTAGTTTTTTGTTTTTATTATTTTTTGTACAACTTTATTTACTTTTAAATTAATTTTTTTATTTTGAGTTAATTTTTTATTAAATTTTTTTTAACAGCCCTGTTGTAGGGCTTTGGTGAGATATCAGAGGTCTAAACAGACCCCTGAAGTCTCACTTTTGAGGCAGAGAAAGGGACTGAATACACATTCCCCAGTCCCTGTCTCTGTAGCCTTGGCTGCACTGCAGATGAATGAATAGGAGACAGAGGCTCCTGTTCATTCACAAACCGAAACATAGCTTACTATGCTTCAGTTGTGAATGGACAGAGTCAGTGGTCGGTACTGATAACTTACTGTGTTCATTCAGACAAGGAAGCGGACATAAATGACATATTTACCCTCCCTGTAAACCTAACACTAACCATCACTGTAACCATAACATTAACCTTCACAATCGCCCTAACACAAAGCCTCACATCAGGACCGGATAAACATAGGGGCAATTGGAGCTGCAGCTCCAGGCCCCTACCTTAATAAAGGCCCAGCAGGGGCAGACTGACCATTTGGGCTCTTGGGTACTGCCCAAGGGCCCGGCCCAGTAGGGGCCCCATGAAAAGCTCCTGCTACCTCCTGCAGCAGGGGGAATCTGACAGTCGGGAGTGATTGGTGCGACGGGAGGGGAGGGGGCAATTACAAGCACCGATTTCCCATGAAGCAGCTGTGGGAGGGAGAGGATAGGAAGTAGATTTTAGCTGCTTTATGGAGAGCTATGCAGGGAAACCGGTGCTTGTAATTGCCACCGCCACCCTTGCCGCACTGATCACCCCCGACTGTCAGATTCCCCCTGCTGTAGGAGGTAGCAGAAGCTTCTCATGGGGTCTCCTAATGGCCCGGGCCCTTGGGCAGTACCCAAGAGCCCAAATGGTCAGTCTGCCTCTGCTGGGCCTTTATTAAGGTAGGGGCCTGGAGCTGCAGCTCCAATAGCCCCTATGTTTATCCGGTCCTGGTGTGAGGCTTTGTGTAAGGGTGATTGTGAAGGTTAATGTTATGGTTACGGTGATGGTTAGTGTTAGGTTTACAGGGAGGGTTAAGTAATAGTCTTACAGTAAAGGTTAGTGTTCGAGCTACAGGTAGGGTAAGTAATAATATTACATTAAAGGTCAGTGTTCAGGTTACAGAAAGGGTAAGTGTTTGGGCTGCCGTGCCTAATAGGCCCTTTCATTTCCTAAAGCGACTGTTTCTTTTTTAAAAAGGTAAACAGAAGGGCCCTCCGCAAAGCAAGCAAATAATACTTAACTCTCCTGTTTTGCTCACCACCAAACTCTGCTGTGGTGAAGAGAGAAGGTTGCTGAAAGATCTTTGGCCTCCAGCACTCTTTCGGTTATGATTCCTTCCACTGGCTCTGCATCACTACTATAATGGTGTCGGGGCCGGTTCATGGGTTCCTGGAGGGTATTTTCACTTTTGACAGTCCAATTGCCAAGCATCCGTGGCATTAAAAGGTCCTATGAAGAAACCAAGTTATCTCTGTACTTCAGGTCTTCCATCACTTTATTAATGGTGGAAGAATGTTGAGTAAGAGTTGACATTTCAGGAATAAAAACATTCTTCTTTGTTTAATTTATTTTATTTTGTAAATCTTTAAAATATCACGTCTTACTAAATTTTCGACCACCTTTAAGAAGACGGGAAACTCGTTGTTTGAAGCATAAAGATGTAACACTGACTTAATTTTTTCTAAATTTATTAATTACCACATCAGTGATTCTAGGTGGACTTTGGTAATACATGTAAGACATGTTGGTGAACCCAAGGAAAGTTGTGAATTTTTACTGTAATTATTATTCTTTTCCACCTTTTCCCAGATGAAAATCTACAATCCCCCCCAGCCATTGCTTTACCATTCCCCACATCTCCTCCTCCACTTCGCTCCATGTCAGTGGGCTCCAGGAGCAGTGCTAGCAGTGCCGTTTCTCTAGGCGGGTGTTCCTCCACCTCCTCTGGCCGCGGTTCTCTCAGCCCCCAGCACGGATCTGACATGCCCTGGAGATGCTGTAGAGCAGAACCCCTCCATGAAAAGGAGGCCAACGTTTTCTTAAGTGAGTAAAGTTAAGATCATTGTGCATGCTTTACAATTTCAAAAGGACGTGTTACTATTGAAATATTTTTTCATCAATGTGATGCAAATTTAGAAATTTTCTAATGCTTTTGTAGCTTACCCCCTAAGGAGCCACTGGTAAATTTGGTCCTATTTCCACATTTAGCCACACACAGCCAGACACACAGCATTTTCTTCATTCTTTCACTGGCTGAAAAAAACTGTCTAGGGGGTTCTTTTTAGGGTTTTTATTGGAAACGATGAACTAGGATAGGGAGAGGGGATATGGAATAGCCAAAAACTGTGGAACAAAATGATTTGAGGTTTCCTAAATTTCTGCCTGCAGTGCACAAACTGCTGAATGTCCCACAGGATCTTTTATGCTGTTGGTTATCTGTACTCCGTCCAGAGGTAAAAGCTACACGCAGTCACTTTTCCTACAGCTCTGAGTGTCATCTACTCACTCAGCCACAGGATCATCAGTTGCCTCCTGCTGATATCCACCAGCCTCCTCCTAGCGAGGGAGATGTAGGGTCACACCCCCCTCCAACTTCCTCCTCCCCCTCTCCAGTGAGATTCTCCCAACCCTCCGAGCTGAGCCTAGCTGGGACCTTGGTGTCTTCCACAAGTCTTCCTCTAAGACTTTGCACAAGGGGAGCAGAGCCCACTCACAAGGGGTCTCCTTCTGCAGGACTGGACCCAGAAACACTGCACTGCTGCTAAGGCCTCAGGCTATTTATGAGCTCTCTCCACCTTCTGGGCACACCTCCCAGGGATTGGCTGGAGTTTCAAAAATATTTAGGCTACTTGTTTTGTCCTTCCTCCCACTATTCTTATAGAATCCTCTGGGAAGACAGGGGGGAGTAACAGAACAGCAGCCTGTGAAACACTGAGCAGCCCTAGATAATCAATCTCTGCTCCACTGATTACAGGGGAGCCAAAGTAAATTTACCTAGCAGCATGCTCTACACTAGCAAGGTGGTATGCTTTATTTACAAGGAATGTAAAGAAGCTACTTTCTACTTTTCCCTCAACTATTGCTTCTCTCTTTGTCAGATCTGGGTGTCCAGTCTAAGATCTCTTAGCTAAACAATACACGGGCGATCTTTAGGAGCCCAATCACACTATTGCTAACAATTAAAGCCCAACTCTTTGCAAAAATATTATTTTAATTGACCCCCAGGAAATTGCTGTTAGTATGGCTTCTGTGAATAGAGGAGCTGGGTGGACACCCTAAGAACTGCCATGCAAGCATTGCTGTTGTGCATTTAGACATGGCGTGGCGGCAAAAAAGGGTTCAGGAAGACAGCAGCACTGGGATGCAACAAAGAATGAAAAATTATATAAACAAATCTTTTTAATTAAAAATGCCAATTCTTTATGATGCAGAGTTCTTTAACCGCTTAGTGGCCGCCCCACTTACATATACTGCAGCAGTGCGGTCGCTCTGTGCCAAATCGCAAACCTAGTGCGTGATCTGACACTTCCAGGTCTGGGGTGCACGGTGACCCACTTCTGCTGTAATTAAACACAGCGGGAGCCAATCAGTGGGTCTGGCGGACGCGTTAGACTCCGGGACCCAACGATTGTTCAGGAGAAAGGCAGAACGCCGGTCTGTCTATGTAAACAAGGCAGCCTGCTGTTCTGTGAGAGGGAAATGTGCTGATCCTGTGTTCCTGCTAAGCAGGGACATGAATCTTTACATTCTCCCAGTCAAAGCAACCCCCCCCCCCCTACAGTTAGTAAGCACACCCGGGGAACACCTTTAACCCTTCGATCGCCCCTGATGTTAATCCCTTCCCTGCCAGTGTCATTAATACAGTGACAGTGCATACTTTTAGCACTGCTCACTGTTTTAGTGTCGCTGGCTCCCACAAAGTGTCAAAAGTGTCAGTAAGGTGTCCGATTTGTCCACAATAGGGTTGCCACCTTTTCTTCAAGCCAAACCCGAACACTTTTGCGGCGCACGGCAATTTTTTTGTAGTACATGCTATATGATTGTAAAATACCTTGGGTTACCCAAAGAGAGTAGTAATGAGGTGTGCTACAGTGAACAGTGGCTGTGGCCCAATTGCATTCAGCCAGTAGAGCAGAGGACGGTGTCAGTAGAGCAGTGGACGGTGTCAGTAGAGCAGTGGACGGTGTCAGTAGAGCAGTGGACGGTGTCAGTAGGGCAGTGGACGGTGTCAGTAGAGCAGTGGACGGTGTCAGTAGAGCAGTGGACGGTGTCAGTAGAGCAGTGGACGGTGTCAGTAGAGCAGTGGACGGTGTCAGTAGGGCAGTGGACGTGTCAGTAGGGCAGTGGACGGTGTCAGTAGGGCAGTGGACGGTGTCAGTAGGGCAGTGGACGGTGTCAGTAGGGCAGTGGACGGTGTCAGTAGGGCAGTGGACGGTGTCAGTAGGGCAGTGGACGGTGTCAGTAGGGCAGTGGACGGTGTCAGTAGGGCAGAGGGCGGTGTCAGTAGAGCAGAGGACGGTATCAGTAGAGCAGTGCAGTGGACAGTGTCAGTAGGGCAGAGGACGGTGTCAGTAGGGCAGAGGACGGTGTCAGTAGGGCAGAGGACGGTATCAGTAGAGCAGAGGACGGTGTCAGTAGGGCAGTGGATGGTGTCAGTAGGGCAGTGGATGGTGTCAGTAGGGCAGTGGATGGTGTCAGTAGGGCAGTGGACGGTGTCAGTAGAGCAGTGGACGGTGTCAGTAGGGCAGAGGACTGTATCAGTAGAGCAGAGGACGGTGTCAGTAGGGCAGTGGATGGTGTCAGTAGGGCAGAGGACGGTATCAGTAGAGCAGAGGACGGTGTCAGTAGAGCAGAGGACGGTGTCAGTAGAGCAGAGGACGGTGTCAGTAGGGCAGTGGATGGTGTCAGTAGGGCAGAGGACGGTATCAGTAGAGCAGTGGATGGATTCAGTAGGGCAGTGGATGGTGTCAGTAGGGCAGTGGATGGTGTCAGTAGGGCAGTGGATGGTGTCAGTAGGGCAGTGGACGGTGTCAGTAGGGCAGTGGACGGTGTCAGTAGAGCAGTGGACGGTGTCAGTAGGGCAGTGGACGGTGTCAGTAGGGCAGTGGACGGTGTCAGTAGAGCAGTGGATGGTGTCAGTAGAGCAGTGGACGGTGTCAGTAGGGCAGTGGACGGTGTCAGTAGAGCAGTGGACGGTGTCAGTAGGGCAGTGGATGGTGTCAGTAGGGCAGAGGACGGTATCAGTAGAGCAGAGGACGGTGTCAGTAGAGCAGAGGACGGTGTCAGTAGAGCAGAGGACGGTGTCAGTAGGGCAGTGGACGGTGTCAGTAGGGCAGTGGACGGTGTCAGTAGAGCAGTGGACGGTGTCAGTAGGGCAGTGGACGGTGTCAGTAGAGCAGTGGATGGTGTCAGTAGAGCAGTGGACGGGGGGGGGGGGGACTGTATATATGGATGGTGTATGAGGAGGAGAGAGAGAACTATATGGATGGATGGTATATGGGAGGGGGCCGGCAGAACTGTATATATAGTGTATGGTAGGGGGGGTGTACGTATATATGTATGTATAGTGTATGGTGGGGGGAGGGGGGTGTATGTATATATGTATGTATAGTGTATGGTGGGGGGAGGGGGGTGTATGTATATATGTATGTATAGTGTATGGTGGGGGGGTGTATGTATGTATAGTGTATGGTGGGGGGGTGTATGTATAGTGTATGGTGGGGGGAGGGGGGGTGTATGTATATATGTATGTATAGTGTATGGTGGGGGGGTGTATGTATGTATAGTGTATGGTGGGGGGGTGTATGTATAGTGTATGGTGGGGGGAGGGGGGGTGTATGTATATATGTATGTATAGTGTATGGTGGGGGGGTGTATATATGTATGTATAGTGTATGGTGGGGGGAGAGGTGAGAGTACTTTGAAATCCTGACATGGATGGTAAAAACTTACCTTACAAGCTGGGCTCCAGTCTCAGCGCTATCTGTGCACACACTCCAGCAGGGAATGGGGAGGCTCCGCCCACCTCCTTGTCCCTTCTGCTGGCAGCCAGAGGATTGGAGGAGAGCACCGGCCGGTAACATGGAGGCTCCGCCTGTGTGTCCCGACTCCGTCCTGCACTCAGACAGCTGAGCAGAAGCAGAAATCAAGCAGCGCTAAGGCGGCGCTACGGAACGGAACTCCACGGCCGCACTGATGACACAGCTTCGGTACAGGGAGCCACGGGTCTGAGATGAATAATGTGCCCGGGTCTCAGGCGGCCAGAGACCCGGGCACATGTTTCAAAACCCGTACTGTCCGGGTGAATCCCGGACAGGTGGCAACCCTAGTCCACAATATCACAGCCCCGCTATAAGTCGCTGATCACCGCCATTACTAGTAAATACATAAATAAATAAAAAATATCCCATAGTTTGTAGACGCGATAACTTTTGTGGAAACCAATCAATATACATGTATTGGGATTTATTTTACCAAAAATATGTAGCAGGATACATATTGGCCTAAATTGATGAAGAAATTTGATCTTTTTACATTTTTTTATTGGGAATGTTTTATTGCAGAAAGTAAAAAAATATTGCGATTTTTTCTTTTTTTTTTCAAAACTGTTGGTCTTATTTTGTTTATAGCGCACATAATAAAAACTGCAGAAGTGATCAAATACCACCAAAAGAAATCTCTATTTGTGGAAAAAAAAGAACATCAATTTTATTTGGGTACAGAGTCGCATGACCGCGCAATTGTCAGTTAAATTAGTGCAGTGCCGTATCGCAAAAAATGGCCTGGTCATGAAGGGGGGTAGACCTTTCCGGAACTGAAGTGGTTAACAAACAACATGTGATTCAGTTATGGTTTATCTCTACTTTATGGCTTGTTCTCAACCCTTACTGCCCCTTGGTGGATCACTTTTCAGAGGGTGGTGGACTGGGAGGTTATATGTCACCTCCTCACTACCTGATTTAACCCTAAAGCTCGATTCACACTAATGCGTTTTTGATGCATTTTGCAGAAATGCAGGGACATTTTTTAACATGGGTTCCTATGGAACATGTTCACATCAATGCATTTTTGTGCCTCTGCGTTTTTGGAAAGGGTCGGGGACTTTTTTCCCGCAAAACACTACACTACTTTTTTTTAGTAAATGGGTAGGGGTACAATGTACCCCATACTCATTCACATAGGGGAGGGGGCCCTGATCTGGGGGCTCCCTTGTTAAAGGGGGCTTCCAGATTCCGATAAGCCCACCGCCCGCAAACTCTGACAACCACCGGGCAAGGGTTGTCGGGAAGAGGCTCTTGTCCCCATTAACATGGGGGCAAGGAGCTTTGGGGTGGGGGCACAGAGCCCCCCCTGCCCCAAAGCACCCATCCCTCCATGTTGAGGGCATGCGGCCTGGTATGGTTTAGGAGGGGGGCGCTCGCTCGTCCCCTCCCTTTTCTGACCTGCCGGGCTGCATGCTCGGATAAGGGTCTGGTATGGATTTTGGGGGGACCCCACGCCATTTTTCTTTAAAATTTTGGCATGGGGGTTCCCTCCGAGCCCATACTAGACCCAAGGGCCTGGTATGGACCTGGGGGGACCCCACTCTGTTTTTTCTCTCGATTTTTTTTTATAGCTGCCAATTCTTTTTTTTTTACATTGACTGATGACTCATCGGTTGTTAAGGATGCAGCGGCCGGCTTCCTGGCCCCCTCCTTAGCAACCAGCTATATACAGTGTTAAAAAAAAACGCAAATCGCGGCAAAATCGCTGTAAAAACGTGGTACTTTTGGATGCGGGTCCATTGAAATCTGTTACATGCAAAACGCTGCATTTTGCGGGATAAAAAGTCCCTGGCCCTTTCCAAAAACGCAGAGGCACAAAAATGCATTGATGTGAACATGTTCCATAGGAACCTATGTTAAAAAATGTCCCTGCATTTCTGCAAAATGCAGTAAAAACCGCATTTTTTTCATGCAGCGTTTTGCAGGTAAAAGAATTTAATGGACCCGCATCCCAAACGCAAGTACTGCGTTTTTACTGCGTTTTTGCCGCGATTTGCGTTTTCTTTTATTTCTTTTTTTACACTGTATATAGCTGGTTGCTAAGCAACCACAGTGTAAAAAAAAAACCACACAAAACGCGGCAAAAACGCATGTTTAAAAACGTGGCAAGCACCACAAAAAGCACTGCAGAAACGCTCAAAAGCAACATGCATAGATGTGAATTGAGCCTTAAGTAAAGATGTTTTGGCTGGATTTAAGCCTTACATTCTTTGGATACCAAAATGCATGTCGATGCAGGAAATTCACATGTTGTCTTCTCTATAACACAGCGCTGCACCGCAACAAATATAAACAGAGCTGATTGATTTATTGGAGCTTCCCTGTGGTTTCTGACGTTATACCGCGGGGAACTGCTTGGATGTCAATGCAGCCTGAAAGATAAAAGGACTTGACTTGAAAGAAATAAGATATATTTTCTTCTAGCATTACAACTAATGCATATTTTCACAATATTAGTGGATTCATCAGAGATTCACATCTGAAAAAAAAAAAACCTGAAGCAGAGGTGGCTGGTGCAATCCAAATCGTAGGACAGAAAAGTGGAGGTTTTTCATATAACTGATCATATTATAAAGTATGCAGTATAAGGAGTAGACATGTGCATACTGAAATATTTAGTTTCGGAATTTCGTTTTCGTCCGAAAAATACATTTATTTAGTTACTCCCGAAATTCGTTTTTATTTATTTCGTTTTTCGTTAAAAATTGCATTCGTCCGAAAATCCAAATTAGGGTCGAATCTGTCATTAAAGGCTTATGGTGTCTGTCGAATGTTCAAAGAAGATTCGACGGAGCAGCTAAACTGTACGACGCCGTATAGTTTACCTGCTCCGTCGAATCTTCTTAGAACTTTCAACAGACACCATAAGCCAAAGTAGGTGTGTACTTAGTTCTAGCTATTTTACTGCTCCTCCTCTTTGGTTACAATCAGGGGCGTTGCTAGGTAGCAAAAAGACCAGGGGCTTCAGCCCGAAGTCAGAGCCCAGCACCGGGGGGGGGGGGGGGGGGTGATGGTGCGGCAGATGGTGGGGTTGTATGGAGGGGGGTGTTACCTACCTGACATACACTGACCTACCTGACACACTGACCTACCTGGCTGACATACACTGACCTACATGACATACCTGAAACGTACTAATCTACCTGACATACACTGACCTACATGACATGCACTGACCTACCTGACACACATTAACCTACCTTGGTGACATACACTGACCTACATGACATACCTGAAACGTACTAACCTACCTGACATACACTGACCTACATGACATACACTAACCTACATGGCTGACATACACTGACCTACATGACATACCTGACATGCACTGACCTACCTGACATGCACTGACCTACCTAACATACACTGACCTACCTATCTGACATACACTGACCTACCTGGCTGACACACAATGACCTACATGACATACACTGACCTACCTGACCCACACTAACCTACATGACATACACTGACCTACATGACATACACTGACCTACCTGAGACACACTGACCTACATGACATACACTGACCTACCTGAGACACACTGACCTACCTGGCTGACATACACTGACCTACATGACATACCTGACACGCACTGACCTACCTGACACGCACTGACCTACCTGACACGCACTGACCTACCTGACACACACTGACCTACCTGACACACACTGACCTACCTATCTGACACACACTGACCTAATTGATACACTGACCTACTTACCTGACACACACTGACCTACCTATCTGACCTACCTGACACACACTGACCTACCTATCTGACCTACCTGACACACACTGGCCTACCTATCTGACCTACCTGACACACACTGGCCTACCTATCTGACCTACCTGACACACACTGACCTACCTATCTGACACACACTGACCTAATTGATACACTGACCTACCTACCTGACACACAGTGACCTACCTATCTGACCTACCTGACACACAGTGACCTACCTATCTGACCTACCTGACACACACTGACCTACCTGACACACAGTGACCTACCTATCTGACCTACCTGACACACACTGACCTACCTATCTGACATACACTGACCTACCTATCTGACATACACTGACCCACACTGACCTACCTGACATGCACTGACCTACCTGTCCTTGCCCCCTTAAAGCCTAAGTTTATTTATTTAAAATTAGCCAAGGGGCAGTCAAATCATCAATTGCAGCCACTGTGCCCGTCAAATGCAGCCACTGTGCCCCGTCAAATGCAGCCACTGTGCCCGTCAATTGCAACCACTGTGCCCCGTGAAATGAAGCCACTGTGCCCGTCAAAAGAGAGAAGAGAGAGAATAGAGACAGAGAAGAAGAGAGGGAGAAGGAGAGAAGGGGAGAAAGAGAGAAAGCGAGAGAGAGAAGGAGAGCGAGAAACACAGAGAGAGAGTGACACCTTTTTTTTTTTATCTTCGTTCTGTCCCACTCCCAGTCACAGCCACCATGGCCGTTATTCAGCGTGACTCTGGAGGTTGAGGGAGAAGGAGGCGTTGCCGTCCTGGTGTTCTCTTGAGAGAGGGGGTGCTGACACAGAGGGGGGTGGTGCTGACAGAGAGGGGGAGGGCTGACGGGGGGGTGCTAAAAGAGGGGGGTGCTGACACAGAGAGGGGTGGTGCTGACACAGAGGGGGAGGGCTGACGGGGGGGGGGGGGTGCTAAAAGAGGGTGTGGGCTGACAGAGAGGGGGGCACTGACAGAGGGGGGGGTGGGCTGGCAGAGAGGGGGGCGCTGACAGAGAGGGTATGGACTGACAGAGAGGGGGGTGCTGACAGAGAGGGTATGGACTGAGAGGGGGTGCTGACAGAGAGGGTATGGACTGAGAGGGGGGTGCTGACAGAGAGGGGGGGGTGCTGACAGGGGGGTGGGCTGACAGAGAGGGGGGTGCTGACAGGGGGGGTGGGCTGACAGAGGGGGGGTGGGCTGACAGAGGGGGGGTGGGCTGACACAGAGGGGGGTGGGCTGACAGGGGGGTGGGCTGACAGAGGGGGGTGCTGACAGGGGGGGTGGGCTGACAGAGAGGGGGGTGCTGACAGGGGGGTGGGCTGACAGAGAGGGGGGGTGCTGACAGAGAGGGGGGTGCTGTCATGGGGGTGGGCTGACAGAGAGGGGGGTGCTGACTGGAGGGGTGGGCTGACAGAGAGGGGGGGTGCTGACAGGGGGTGGGCTGACAGAGAGGGGGGTGCTGACAGGGGGGGTGGGCTGACAGAGGGGGGATGGGCTGACAGAGAGGGGGGTGGGCTGACAGAGAGGGGGGTGCTGACAGGGGGGTGGGCTGACAGAGGGGGGTGCTGACAGGGGGGGTGGGCTGACAGAGAGGAGGGTGGGCTGACAGAGAGGGGGGTGCTGACTGGGGGGTGGGCTGACAGAGAGGGGGGTGGGCTGACAGAGGGGGGTGCTGACAGGGGGGGTGGGCTGACAGAGAGGAGGGTGGGCTGACAGAGAGGAGGGTGGGCTGACATAGGGGGGTGCTGACAGAGGGGGTGCTGACAGGGGGGGTGGGCTGACACAGAGGAGTGGGCTAACAGAGAGGGGGTGCTGACAGAAAGGGGCGGGATGACAGAGAGGGCGGGATGACAGAGAGGAGCACTCTGACAGGCTGGAGGAAGAGCAGATAACAGACCTCAGTAAAGAGGAGACACATCGCGCGCCAGGCAGGGAGGCGGGACTCCGGGCGGCCGAGATCATCCACAGTCCAGCCCAGCCCCGCCTCCACATGTGACCAGTCACCACCTCCACCAGGCCAATCACAGACATGTCCGCCGCCTGCACAGCAAATCACAGAGCGCCCGCTGCCCAGCCCTCGACAGTGAGTGTAACACAGATGTCAGTGGGCACGGGAATCGGGATGCGCCGCTCTCGATCTTGCGGCCGGGGCCACTGTTCACAGGACAGCTGAGCATCATGTCTGTATGCAGCCCCGCTGCATAACTAAGCAGGGAGAAGAGGTGAGCGCTGCGGGAGGGGGGGTGAGGGAGGTGGCGGTCCGGTGCTTGTACATGCCTGCTCTTCTCTCCTCCACCTCCAATGCCGCCGGCCGCAGCCGCGACCCGCCCGCTAGCTTCTCCTCCACACCCGCTGAGACTCGGGGCTATGGGCTCCACATTCGGGGCTCCAGCCTCGATAGCCACCCCCTGGCGACGCCTCTGGTTACAATCAGCCAATAACATTCATCATCATCATTATTTTTATTTATCTTTTCTCCCCTACGTCGAATCTTTTCTCCCCTACGTCAAATCTTTCTCCCCTACGTCAAATCTTTTCTCCCCTACGTCGAATCTTTTCTCTCTATGTAGAATAATGTTGGACTAATAGCAGGGGTGTTGCTAGGGGGTGGCTTTTGGGGCTATAGCCCCGAATCAGAGGCCAATAGCCCCGAGTCTCTGCAGGGGTCCCCAAGGGGAGGGGAGGCTCTCTGGGGACCCTTATGTAAGTGGGGGGGCTCTCTGGGGACCCTGATGTAAGGGAGAGGCTCTCTGGGGACCCTGATTTTAAGGCCTAGGCTCTCTAGGGACCCAGATTTAGGAGGGAGGCTCTCTGGAGACCCTAATGTAAGGGGGCCTCTCTGGGAACCCTAATGTAAGTGGGGGGGCCCTCTGGGTACCCTGATGGAAAGGGGAGGCTCTCTGGGCACCCTGATGTAAGGGAGAGGCTCTCTGGGGACCCTGATTTTAAGGCCTAGGCTCTCTAGGGACCCATATTTAAGGGGGAGGCTCTCTGGGGACCCTAATGTAAGGGGGCCTCTCTGGAAACCCTGATGTAAGTGGGGGGGCCCTCTGGGTACCCTGATTTAAGGAGGAGGCTCTCTGGGGACCCTGATGTAAGGTGATGTAAGGGGGGCTCTCTGGGGATATACAGTGGCTTGCGAAAGTATTCGGCCCCCTTGAACTTTTCAACCTTTTGCCACATTTCAGGCTTCAAACATAAAGATATAAAATTTTAATTTTTGGTGAAGAATCACCAACAAGTGGGACACAATTGTGAAGCGGAACGAAATCTATTGGATATTTTAAACTTTTTTAGCAATTAAAAAACTGAAAAGTGGTGCGTGCAAAATTATCCGGCCCCTTTACTTTTAGTGCAGCAAACTCACTCCAGAAGTTCAGCGAGGATCTCTGAATGATCCAATGTTGTCCTAAATGACTGATGGTGATAAATAGAATCCCCCTGTGTGTAATCAAGTCTCTGTATAAATGCACCTGCTCTGTGATAGTCTCAGGGTTCTGTTGAAAGCGCAGAGAGCATCATGAAGACCAAGGAACACACCAGGCAGGTCCGTAATACTGTTGTGGAGAAGTTTAAAGCCGGATTTGGATACAAAAAGATTTCCCAAGCTTTAAACATCCCAAGGAGCACTGTGCAAGCGATCATTTTCAAATGGAAGGAGTATCAGACCACTGCAAATCTACCAAGACCTGGCTGTCCCTCTAAACTTTCAGCTCAGACAAGGAGAAGACTGATCAGAGATGCAGCCAAGAGGCCCATGATCACTCTGGATGAACTGCAGAGAACTACAGCTGAGGTGGGAGAGTCTGTCCATAGGACAACAATCAGTCGTACACTGCACAAATCTGGCCTTTATGGAAGAGTGGCAAGAAGAAAGCCATTTCTCAAAGATATCCATAAAAAGTCTCGTCTAAAGTTTGCCACAAGCCACCTGGGAGACACACCAAACATGTGGAAAAAGGTGCTCTGGTCCGATGAAACCAAAATCAAACTTTTTGGCCACAATGCAAAACGATATGTTTGGCATAAAAGCAACACAGCTCATCACACTCAACACACCATCCCCACCGTGAAACATGGTGGTGGCAGCATCATGGTTTGGGCCTGCTTTTCTTCAGCAGGGACAGGGAAGATGGTTAAAATTGAGGGGAAGATGGATGCAGCCAAATACAGGACCATTCTGGATGAAAACCTGTTGGAGTCTGCAAAAGACCTGAAACTGGGACGGAGATTTATCTTCCAACAAGACAATGATCCCAAACATACAGCAAAATCTACAAAGGAATGGTTCACAAATAAATGTATCCAGGTGTTAGAATGGCCAAGTCAAAGTCCAGACCTGAATCCAATCGAGAATCTGTGGAAAGAGCTGAAAACTGCTGTTCACAAACACTCTCCATCCAACCTCACTGAGCTCGAGCTGTTTTGCAAGGAAGAATGGGCAAGAATTTCAGTCTCTCGATGTGCAAAACTAATAGAGACATACCCCAAGCGACTTGCAGCTGTAATCGCAGCAAAAGGTGGCTCTACAAAGTATTAACGCAAGGGGGCCGAATAATTTTGCACGCCCCACTTTTCATTTTGTTATTAGTTAAAAAAGTTTCAAAAATCCAAAAGATTTCGTTCCACTTCACAATTGTGTCCCACTTGTTGGTGATTCTTCACAAAAAATAAAAATTTTATATCTTTATGTTTGAAGCCTGAAATGTGGCAAAAGGTTGAAAAGTTCAAGGGGGCCGAATACTTTCGCAAGCCACTGTATATACACCCACACGTATATTACTGTATATACATGTGTATGCCCGCCCAAGCGTATGACTTTCTTTACTACGCTGCTATAGGCTCTAGCCCCAGATCTTTTGTAGACCTAGCAACGCCCCTGACTAATAGAGTTAAGGTTAGGCACATTCGACCACAGGTTTGATGGACACAGATTGTTATTGTCATCATCATGTCGAATCTCCTATCTATATCGAACTGTTGTAGCAACGAAAACGAAAATAAAGCATTTGTTTATGTCGGATCTTTCGTTTTTCGGATTCTGCACTTTCGTTATCATTTGTTAAAACGATAACGAAAATACCTGAAATTCGGACGAAAACGAATGCACATGTCTAATAAGGAGTCACTCACATGGATACTGAGGCCCGGACACCAGGAATGGGCCATTTGTTTATGGGGCTTAAGCTGTCAGGTGCTTCATGCAGGCAGCCCATAAAAGACCCATAGCTCCCAACTGTCCCTGATTTCGAGGGACTGTCCCTGATTTGGAGCAATGTCCCTCTTTCCCTCATTCCTCCTCATTTGGGTCTGATCTCTATAGATGTATATAAAATGCACTTTTTATCTATGAAAAAGAGTTTCCAAGTGCTAAACCTTTCATCTGATTTCTAAATTGCTGCATTTGTAAATTCCAAAAGCCAATATAAAGTAATAGTAGTGGTTAAAAAAGGACTTGTGGGTTTAAGCAATCTTGTTTTTTTGTACAACTCTCCTTTAAGGGTGCACAGCCAGGGGTGTGTCCTATGCCTGCACACTTTTGCTGATAGGTGTCCCTCATTCCCATCTCAAAAAATGGGAGGTATGTAAGACCTCATTCACACAGGTGTACTACAGCCTATGGCCACACTGGGATGCACAGGTGTTCCATGCATCCCTGTGCAGGCAGCCTCTTGCATGTCAATTGGGATGCAGCAGCTGCAAGAACACAGCTCCTGCTTCTAATTTGATAGCCACATGGGTGCGTGGCCCGAAACGCACACAGCTGTCCAATTGGAGCAGCGCGTGTGTCTGTGCAGCTGCTGCACCCCAATTGACATGACAGAGACTGCCTGCACAGGGATGTACCTCCGCACCATTAAATGTGGCCCTTACACAGATGTAAAGCAAGGGTGTTTTTTTGTGTTATTCCCAGAGTTCAGCTTTAACCACTTCAATACCGGGCACTTAGACACCTTCCCGCCCAGGCCAATTTTCAGCTTTCAGCGCTGTCGCAATTTGAATGACAATTGCGCTGTCATGCTACACTGTACCCAAACAAATTTTTTATCATTTTTGCTCCCACAAATAGAGCTTTATTTTGGTGGTATTTGATCACCTCTGCGATTTTTCTTTTTTGCGCAACAAATAAAAAAAGACTGAAAAACTTCTTTGTTTCTGTTACATTTTTTTGTAAATAAGTACATTTTCTTCTTCAATGACGAGCACTGATATGGCTGCACTGACGGGCACTGATAAGGCGGCACTGATGGGCACTAATAGGTGGCACTGGTATGCGGCACTGATGGGCACTCATAGGTGGCACTGATGGGCACTCACAGGTGGCACTGATGGGCACTCGTAGGCCGCACTGATGGGCACTCGTAGGCCGCACTGATGGGCACTCGTAGGCCGCACTGATGGGCACTCGTAGGCGGCACTGATGGGCACTTATGGGTGGCACTGATGGGTGGCACGGATGGGCACTGATGGGTGTCACTGATAACACTGATGGGTGGCATTGCTGGGCATCCCTGTTTTGTGATGTGCCACAAAGGTGCCAGTCAGTGCCCATTGGTGGGCACTGATTGGCATATTTTGGGCATATTTTTTCACATGTGGATGGCCATAGGGGATGTACCTGGCCATCCACATGCTGGGGGCTTCCCTGGTGGTCCTGGGGGCTTCCCTGGTGGTCTAGTGTGGGCATCTGAGGGGGGCCTGCGCTGAAAAACAATCAGCGCCAACCCCCCTTGTCAGGAGAGCCGCCGATCTGATCAACAGCTCTTCCTGTTTACATTGTGATCAGCCATGATTGGACACGGCTGATCACGTGGTAAAGAGCCTTCGCCGGAGGCTCTTTACCGAGATCAGTGTAGCAGTGTGTCAGACTGACACCCCACCACCGATCGCCGCGATGCGCGCCCCACCGGGCGCGCGGCGGCTGTTATCCTGAA
The DNA here is from genome assembly GCA_037952835.1 of Lithobates septentrionalis. Classification (NCBI taxonomy): domain Eukaryota; kingdom Metazoa; phylum Chordata; class Amphibia; order Anura; family Ranidae; genus Lithobates; species Lithobates septentrionalis. Next base: position 919,244 of record JBBDGP010000766.1, on the reverse strand, counting down.
GGACGTCATATGACTCCAGTCAGGATAACTGAACCACCGCCCGGCCGTCATTCTGCTATAGGCCGAGCGGGAAGTGGTACAATGCTTTAATACCAGTGATATACACAATGCTTTCCATTTACAACACTTTTTTTTCCTTCCTTCTGGTTTAACATTTCAGTCTGCTATATTTTATATGTAATAAGGCCATTTCAGTATATTTTACAAAGAAATTAATCGATCAAGAATATTTTTTTTGTGGTGTATTGCAGCTGCCAGTTCAGGCTCTTCCGAGGGAAGCGTGAGTGGATTCAGCTCACCGGATTCCAGCCACCCACCACTTAGCCATAACAACATGTGTTATCCCTTGGACTGCTGGCGTACTCATCATGCTATGGACAAGCCCCCAGCAAACAACATCCCATGAGCGCAATGAACTAGGGAGCATTCATCCAAATGTCTACATAACTCATCTGTTCTATTTATATGAATTTCTTGTATGTGTAAATAAATATGCGACATTCTAGTGGACACTAGAACGCTTTACCAATGTAATCTAGAATTTCCGTGTGGCTGCGTGATATTTAAAAGAGATCTTTTGAAATTCTTTTCCTTAGCCAAATACCTGTATTTATTTTGGAACTATTCATCTGGTCTCTTTGAGTCTGAAATATCTGATGAAATAAAGAGTCATTTGCACTGGGTTGCAAATGTGAAAGGCTTTGCTTTTTTATTGAATTAGTATGTGTCCATGTGTACACTGTCTATAAATGTTACACATACAGGTATATTGATATACTATATGGCCAAACATTTGTGCAAAAATGAGCATCACACCTTTATGAGCTTGTTAGGCATCCAATTCTAAACCATGAGCATCATTATTGAGTTGGACCCCTCTTTGTGGGTATAACAGCCTGCCCTTTTTTTTGAAGGCTTTCTACAAGATTTCAGTGTGTATTTGTGGGAATTTGTGCCCATTCAGCCAGAAGAGAATCTGTGAGGTCAGGTACTGACGTTGGAAAAGAAGACCTGGAGCTCAATTAGCCTAACAATTCATCCCAAAGGTCAGTGACGGCCCGTAATACAGGGCGCAGGGGCCTAATCTACATGTGGGGCACCAGACGCATGGATTCCAATGGGCACTGCACCCCAAGCCTACCTAGTTGTGTGACAATAGCAAATGAATATTCGCTATTGTCACACTGATTCTCCTCCCGGCCAATCAGGAAGCGGGTCTTGAGACGATTGACCCGCCCGACCTACCCACGGGGGCTGGGGGTGTTGCGGGTGACCCGACCAACTGGGGGGAGGGAGGTGGCTTTGGGTGCATTGTTACAAAAGAAGTTTTCCTCTAATGGGACTTTTGGGGGCAAGGGCTCCACAAAAAAACAAACGGTTTTGAAAAGTAATACATTTTATTAGAAAAGTTAAAAAGTAGGAAAAATGTGGTGATAAAACCGCAATTGATGCAATTACAAACATGAATGCACAAAGCATGTCATACAGTAAACCACTTGCTCTGTCGAGTGAGATACGCGACAGGGGGTACCCAACGCGTTTCAAGTTACAGCATGGATCCTCTTCCTCAGGGTAAGTGGTTATGGAAAAAGTGTTTTGTGTCGTGTGGTTTGTGTAGAATATCATGGGTATTCCATCATTATAAAAAACAGTGAATAGTTGCTGCCATAGGCCATTCAGAAAGGTCCAAATAGTGAAGGCGCACAGCGGATTTGACCAAAACCACCCACAGAGGGCACTCAGCTCCAGCCCCAAAGGGGGAAGGCACTACATCAAGGACTGGTACACCTGGTGTCTCTTTGTTACTTAGTGGAATGAAGCAGTTAGAATGGAATCATCAAAGTCACACAGTGTGGAGTGGGGTGTTCGTACTACACATCAATAACACGCCGTTGGCCTGCGGTGCAGTGTTGTATTTGCTCGGTCTGAAAAATGTTTGTAGGCAACATGTGTGGGTGTATTGTTTGCCGCCCCCCCCTCCCCAAAAAAAAAACACCACTAGCCGCCACGGCCAAAGGTGTTTTGGTAGGGATAAGGTCTAGGTTGTATATGCCACTTGAGTTCCTCTTGGAAAACTCATCAAGCAAAAGCTTTATAGGCCTGACTTAGTGCATGGGGCATGTTCATGCTGAAACAGAAGAGAGCCTTCCCCAAATGTTTGCCAAAAGGCTAGAATCCCGCGATTGATTAAATTACTGTGTATGCTGTATCATTAACAAAACCCTTGACTGACAAAAACTCAACTCAATCATTTTAGAGGGGTGTCCACATACCTTTAACCGAATAGGTTGGTGTTTGTCAAGTATCAAACTTTTGGGGTCATACAGTACATATGGTAAATGTGCACATTTACTATATCCATACAGGTGCATATATATGAAACAGAGCACATAAGGTGTCACTCATCATTTGTGTTCGCATCTGCCATTCTAAGGACTTGTAGTTCCAGTCATTCTCAATTTCCATCTGGCCTGCAGAGCGTTATGGGGAAATGTTGGCTACCTAAGCAGAGGAAGCTAGAGAAGGAGCAGAGCTGGAGGTGGGGGGTTGATTGGCAGAGCAATAACATAGACTTCATTGATACTATAAAATAAGCAGAGAGCACACAGGCATAGTGTAAAATCCTCAATAAAAACTATATTTTATTATTGAAAAAGATAACTCCTGCGCTGTCAGCGGAAGCTTAAACCCAGAAAACATCAGGTAAAAACCCTTTTAACGTGTATCAATATGCTGACATTGTGGACAGCCGATGGCATAAAAAACGGATATATGGTAATCAAAGAATATAATAATATAGATCAAAAAAATATATATAAAAAAATACTAAATAGTCCCAGTGGTATGTGCTAGTAACACGCCAGCACGGGGCAACTTGCAAACCTTGTAAATGGTGAATCCAAAGAGTGAAAAAAATATATATAGCAACAGTCCCACCACCAAATGTGACACTTCTAAATGCAGACCAAATGCCAGTGGTGGAAAGAAGAGGGGATTTCTTCAGTGAGGGCGCCTCCGTGTTCACAGGCCGCTTACCTTACTGCTGTAAGGTATACAGCATATGTAGTGAGAGACCAGCGAATAGGATAATCCAATGGTACAATAGGTGACGATGGTTAAGGATGCAGTATGGCATATGGAGAGACATAAAACTAACAGCATATAGTATAATTCCATGACGTCTGGTGTGAGGGGGGGGTAGCAGGACACAGAAGGGGAGGGGGGGGTTGCACTCACTTGTAAACAATGAGCGCAGGCCTCAACCCACGAGCGCCGAGCTCGTATGCCTCCAAGTGCTGGCTGTAGTCCTCAATCTGTCCCCGCTTACTGCTCCTCACCGCTCGTCAGGCAAAGTTACAATGTGCGGTATAAGAAAACGAAAAGCGCACATAGCGTGATCCCATATAAAATACAGTTTATTGAGTAGACAAAGATTCCATAAACTTACATTTAAAAACTGGCTGGGGGGTAATACATCCACGAGCGCCGAGCTCGTCACACTCAGCTAGTTTGTGGCAGCGTCCCGTGCTCCTAACGCGTGTCATCACGTCACGTGACTTCTTCAGAGAATATTATTGTATTGTACCCACAATAAAACTAAAGGTACACGCATATCACATACAGTATATTCCATGAAGTCCAAAATGTCTCCAATTAACAGGCTTAGCTGCCAGGCCATAAACGCTTGACTACCAACATAAACACCAAATCAATGTTACAACTTGACATGCATTTTGAGGGCACACCCTTCACCAGAACCACTCTGGCTCTGGTTAGACTTCATTGATAAGTCAAAGCAGTAATTATTATCCTTTTACCAGTTCACAACCCTTGTAAAACTGTGATGAGTATATCGCATTGAGAAAAGTAACATGGTCTAATCAAGATTACATATATAAAAACTCATTGCAGATCTTACTTTTGCATTAAAAAAAACACTTCTATTTGCAGGACTGCATACACTACAAGAGCAGAGGGAAATGGTTGTCTTTTCTTGTCAGCTATTATGCATGCAATAATCCCATTTTTTCTTTAGAAGTATGTGCTGATTGAGCATAGGAGGTGAGCAAGATTGCTCACCTGTGATACTATATCAGTAAAGCAAATCTCAAAACAAAGTCCTAAGGTGGACCTGAATTCAGTAAAGATTTGCTATGTTATAGGGAATATTTAGAAATGTTAATTTTGCCTACGTAGTATCCTAAAAAATTTACCTTTGTCCTATATTCCTCCAGAAAAACAACAGAGCTCATACTTAAAGCGTTTGTAACCCTAAAAAATTGTATCCTGTTCCATTAAAGCATGTTAAACAGCACAGTGCTTGTGCTGTGTAATTTGGCCCCCTGTATCACCTGAAATTCATGGCTGATCCTGCCTGGTTCTGCCCTCCCCCCTGTAAACTGACCGTGGTTTATCGTGGCTGCTGAGCCCTGACACCGTGGTCAGTTTACGTCTGCAGCTCTCCTCTGTCCTCTCTCCCACATCCTCTCCCCCCTCCCTCCCTGCCTGTCAGCTAGTGACCGCTGCTGAAATTACAGTGTAAATTACATGCAATCCCCTCTGTTAGAAAGTGTCCTAAGCTGCACTGTCTATGCTTTGTAAAAAATATGCCCATTTCTACCTGAATTTACGGTGCCGCTCTGTGCTCACGTAACTCCTCGCTGCTCCCATCCTCCCCGACTGACGTCTCGGCTCTCTCCTCCTCTGCTCCCCTCCTCCTGACTGACTTCAGCGGGGGATTCTGGGCCCCTCCTACTCTAGCTGTTAGATTGGGAGAGGGTGCAGCGAGAATTCACGTGAGCGTCGAGCGGCACCGTGAATTCAGGTAGAAACGGGCATATTTTTTACAAAGCGCATACACTGCAGCATAGGACTCTTTCTAAGGCTCGATTCACATCTATGCATGTTGCTTTTGAGCGTTTCTGTAGTGCTTTTTGCGGTGCTTGCCGCGTTTTTGAACATTTTTGTCGCGTATTGCGTTTTTTTTTTACGGTGTTTTTTTAATACTGTATACAGTGTAAAAAAAAAAAGAAGAAAGAAAAAGGCAAAACGTGCCAAAAACACACCAAAAACGCGGTAAAACGTGGCAAAAACGCGGTACTTGCCTTTTGGATGTGGGTCCATTGAATTCTATTACATGCAAAATGCTGCATTTTGGTCCCCGACCCTTTCCAAAAACGCAGAGGCACAAAAATGCATTGATGTGAACATGTTCCATAGGAACCCATGTTAAAAAATTCCCATGCATTTCTGCAAAATGCAAAATGCATCAAAAAACGCATTAGTGTGAATAGAGCCTTATAGAGAGGATTGCATGTAATTTTCTAAGTGGCTTAACAACCACTTTAAAGGGATAGTTCACCTTTACCACCAAACTGCCTATGCAGATAAGAATCATCTGTAGATAAAAAGAAACTGTGCAGCTCTGACCAAAGTTGAATAAAGCCCTTGCTATAGGTGCAGGCCATTTACATACCTTTTAAAGCCTGACTGGAATACACCCAGGAACGTTGCTAAATGAGGCCTAGTCATCACTGCACACCTCCTCCATCACAGGAGTGAGCTTTTTCTGTGAGTCAAATCCCCTCGCATACTCTTTGTCTCCCCTGATGCAGTAGCTCTGAGCACATCATTTTAGAGCTTACTCCTGTGATGGTGAAGGTGCGCAGTGATGACTAGGCCTCACTTAGCAACATCCTGGGAGTACTTAGCAACGTCCTGGAAGTAATTAGCAATGTCTTTAGCAAAGGGAGTATTGTAGTCAGGCTTCATAAGGTATGTAAATGGCCTACACCTATAGCAAGGGTATTATTTATCTCTAGTCAGAGCTGCACAGTTTGTTTTCATCTACAAACATCCCTTACGTGGATAGGCAGGTTTTTTGTCAAGGTGAACTATCCTTTTAAAGCCCCATAGCTGTATATCTGCAGTATCAGATCTAAGGCACTTTTGGGAGATTCGGAGTGACAATTGGAGTCGTTACTACTGTGCTGCTTGCTGGAGAGGATCCTGCACTGCATACATCTCCCTGCTTCTTCTTCATTCATTCATTGTGTGGATCTGTGCTTCCTTCCCCTGTCCTGGTGCTTCTCGAACATTTCCTCAGTAGTCTACTGATCACCACTAGTGGAGCATCTCTGATATGAGGAAGCAAAGCCATGCTCCTCTACCAAAATGCCCCCCTACAAACACATGAACCAAGACGAACCTTGCAGAACAAGGCATGTTTAATCAGTAATAGGGAAAGATCAGCAGCAGGGAGCCTATAGGCCAGCCTTTCTCAAACTTTGTAATGCAGAGAAACCTTTGAAATAAAGTTATATTCTCAGGGAAGTCTTGCTATTACCACTTTTTTCTACAGCTTGATGTACAACAGTGTAACGGTCAGTGGCAAAAATGGTTACTTATCTGATAAGCAAACATGGCTCATATCTCATGGCATCCCTAGCAACCTCTGGAGGAACCCCCGAGGTTCCATGGAACCCAGGTTGAGAAAGGCAGCTGTAGGTAATACTGGCAACCAATCCTTTGCCCTGGGCATAGCTTCCTTAATTCTCTTTAATTCTTCTCCCAAAAGAAGAACCATGTTCTCCAACAGCATCCTTCTCACAGTCCTAAAGACATATTGAGCACCCTAATGCCGCGTACACACAAGCGGACTTTACGGCGGACTTTGCCCGGCGGACTGGATTTCGTCGGACAATTCGATGTGTGTGGGCTCCAGCGGACTTTGTTTTCTCAAAAGTTGGACGGAATTAGATTTGAAACTTGTTTAAAATTTATCCGACGGACTCTTCTTTCTAGCGGACAAACCGATCGTCTGTGTGCTAGTCCGACGAACTCAAACTGACGCATGCTCTGAAGCAATTACAAGACGGAAGCGCTCGGTCTGGTAAAACTAGCCTTCGTCTTGAAGCTAGCACATTCCTCTTCTGTCGTCTTTTAATACAGCCTTTTTTTAGGATTGATAATGCGAGAGGAATGAAGTTGTTTTTCTGCTTTATATTCACACAGAGTTCTCACAAACTTCTTTCTTCATGATTTATCCTCCTGCCATGACTAATATAATATTTTGTAACAGCCAGATCTCCATAACTTTAAAATTTTAAAATAGATTTTGTTTTTTGTTTTTTTGTTTTTTTTTATTTCAACACTTTAGCTATTTTACAATGTGTGTTAAATGCTAACCACATTTTTTGTGTGTATTTTCAAGTTACCACAATTAACATTCATATTTTGTGTTGTTTTAAAGAACCTTAATGAGGTTGTTGTCCCTTGTTCATTAGACATAGGGGGGTGTATTTAACAAAGGCAAAATCATTTTTCACTCCAAGTGCTAATTATACATATAATTCCACATAAAGAGCATTTTGAAGTGCGTTCGCTGTGGATCCGAGGGGCACATGCAAGGAAGCCCAAACAAAGACAATTAATTTTTATTTGACATGATTTTCGGAATAAATCAGCAGAGCTTCCCTGAATTTAAGCTCTTCCCCTCAGTTTTTCAGCGACTGCACTTCCAACAAGTGCACTTGGTGTGCAATTTCTCAAGTGAACGTTTCACTTGATATTCTTAAATGATTTAAGCCTTTTGTCAAAAACACACATAGGGGTTGATTTCCTAAAGGTAAAAAGCCTGTGCATTTTGTAAATTGCATTTGCCCTCTGCAAGAGCAGTTGCTCCCAAGCTTTATTAAATGTGAAGCAGCTCTGCTGACTTCCATCATCCAATCATGTGCAAGCAAAAATGTTTTTTTTTTTTCTTTTACTTGCACAGGATTGGGTACTCTTTGCAAAGTCAAGCTTTTAAATAATTTCTGATGCTCTGGAGCAATTGCACTTGCAGAGGGCAACTGCCCTCTGCAAAGTGCACAGACTATTTGCTTTTCTCAAATCAACCCCATAGTCTTTTCGACCTGTACCTGCCTACTCCCAAACAAAATGGCGTTTTTTAATCAAAAGACATAGGCAAGAATGTAAGGTAAACCAAAATGTATTTATTTTATTCACAAAAAAATTAGGAAGGCAACACTGGACACACTTTTAGAATCTGGGAAGCCTTTCGTCCCCCAGGACACACATCAAGTTTGAGGACAAGAAAATAGGTATCTTGCGACTATAGGGAGCACAGGGAGCACAGTCAGACCAGACAGAAACCAGGCAATCACTTTCGACTCTTCCGTGGAGCCTTCCCTCCACGCTTCTCTGCAGCCTTCCCTTCACGCTTCTCTGCAGCCTTCCTCGGAGGTTGTGCCTCTGGTGGTGTACTTGGGGCAGGAGGAGGAGGAGGAGGAGGAGAAGTGGCTTCATCTGCCAGATACGTGGTAGCAGTAAGCTCCCCTCTCAAGCCCTTCTGGTAAGCCTGAAAAATTAGACCCTCACAGAGGAGGCGTTGGCCCTTTTCCAACTCCAGTAATCTGCTGGCTATATAGGTGCCATACGCCTCCTCAGCATTGGGTGGTTTACTGAGGATCAGGCTTGCTTCCCGTATGAGGTCTAGGGATTCCTGCTCTGTTGGAGTCATTCTCCTGGGCCTTTTGTGGAGAATGCGGAGGGGAGGCACCTGACACTCCGTGCGGATTCTACTTGGCCCAGCCACAGCCTCCTCCTCTCTCCCACTGGGCAAGGCCTCCTCCTCTCTCCCACTGGGCAAGGCCTCCTCCTCTCTCCCACTGGGCAAGGCCTCCTCCTCTCTCCCACTGGGCAAGGCCTCCTCCTCTCTCCCACTGGGCAAGGCCTCCTCCTGGCTGAGGTCATCCTGTGTAAAAAAAAAGGGACATAGTTGTAATTTTCTGTTATGCAATCACACACAATTTTCAGCTCCTAACTTTCAAATATAATTACACAAAATAGTAAAGGCTATCTATTTGACACCACCATTATTTCAGATGATCAACAAGATCTGAAGTTACGTATATATTTGGCCACTACTGTCTAGTGATATGTCTACATATTACTCTTTGTGCAGAAGTGATTTTTTATGAAGCACTTTCAAAATTAACACCTTAACATCATTAATAACATTTACACAATCCCCAAATCTAAAAAAAAAGTATACCTGGCTGAAGCTGGGCGCATCCACTTCATCAATGGTGAAAAGGCCCAGTTCATCCTGGGACTCCTCAGCTGGGGTGGAGGTGGATGGAAGGCTAGAGGGAAGGCTGGAGGGAAGGCTGGAGGGAAGGGTGGGGGGAAGGGTGGGGGGAAGGGTGGGGGGAAGGGTGGAAAGTGATTGCCTGGCTTCGGTCTGCTCATCCAGGAATCGCAGTTTGTGGTAATACCACAACTTGGGTACATAAACTTGGTCAGCTGCTGCCCCGGATCTCAGCGACTCCTGGATTTTTCTGTGTTCCCGCTTATACATGTTACGCAAGATACCTATTTTCCTGTCCACAAACTTGAGGTCTGCCTGGGGGAGTCGAGTCTTCACAAACTCTAAAAGTGTGCCCAGTGTTGCCTTCCTAACATCACGATTATAATATAGGGGGTGTTTGACCTCCCAGAGGTTTTTCTTCTCCTCATAGAGATCAATGAAATGTGACAAAAAATCTTCCTCTTTAAAGGGATTCATTTTTTCTGCAAGACAAGACACAAGATCAAAACTTAAATGTTAGTCCCAAATCTCAGGATTAGTTTGTGTTGTAATCTAGGGGACACACACGGGGACACACACACACACACACACACACACACACTCTTTAATCTTACCTTCGTTTGTGCCGCTCGCTACTTCCGCACGGACATACGTAGGCCATCGTACTAGCTTTATATACACTGCGCATGTGTCATGCTCCGCCTGCGTCGCCCGCCCCTGACGTTCGTAAGTACGATTTGGCCCCGCCCCTTCACTCTTCGTTGCGCAGTGGGAGTAGATAGCAAAAGATGGCGGAGCGATTAAGTGGAAGTAGCGCGGAGGAAAGCCCGGAGCGCCAAACATCCACATCCCGGAGGAGATATAAGGCCACCAACATGGCTTTTGGAGAGATGGTGGAGATGGTGTCCATATTGAGAAGGGAGGACTACGATGGCAAAAAAGGACCGTACACACGACCCAATATGAGGAAGGACAAAATAATGTCCTCAGTTGTCACCGCTCTTGAAGAGAAATTTGGTACAAAACGTTCGAAAGAACAATTGCGGAAGCGGTGGTCTGACATCAAAAGTCGGGAGCCAGAACAATATTGGCGAATAAAGAAGCTGCTGAAAAAAAGTAAGTACTTGTGTTTTACTATTGAGATACAGAACTTGCATGCTGATCCTTATTTTTGGCGTTTTTTCTGCATCGTTCGTAAATACCGTTCTTTGGAATAGATATGATACTTTATAAAGTGACGTTATTTTTTTGCCAAATACGATGGGACAGGGTTGGACATACATTTATGGCTTGATAATTTGTCGAATTCCCACAATGAGTTGATGTGGTGTAGATGTGTTTGAAAATATAATGCTTCATCAAAAATGATTCAGTGTAATGTAGGGACAGGACACAGCAGCTGTTTCCACATCTGGACTCACGAGCACTATAGTTAGTGGGAATGATTTAGCAGTCCCACTATTGTTCTTCGATTTTATTTATTTTTAAATTTACTTTTAATTTTATTCCGTACGTTTTTTGGCTCTGGGTAACTTATGCATACTTTCAGCTATTAAAACCATTCAACTATTAAAATGTTCGTCTCTTTTAGCTGATGTGTGGTCTTTTTCAACTTTTTTACTACCATTTATACTTTTTTAAATATTAAGGTTTTTTTCACTTTTTTAAACATTGAATTCAATGGGAGCATGCTTGAAATCCTTAAATTCTTCTTCCGCTCCCAAAAGTTTCAGCTCCTTCATACTTTCACCTAGAGACACCAAACAAACTTTACAATGTTCACTAAATATTCAGCTATCTGGCTATATCCTTTCAGTTTGATATTTTTTTCATTTTTTGAGAAAAAGCTTTTTGTTTAGAGGTCATTTCGGGAAATTTTAGCCATTAATCAGAGTGTACTGTGTTTGTTTTGTTGCCATGGTTACCAAAGCTTCTGTTATACATAGGGGGGGAGGTGGCTGGAGCATCTCAGCTCTGATTACAGAGCCCGGGGGGAGGGGACAGACACACCATGTACTGATTTATAATAGAGGAATATGATGGGGCAGTTTTGATGGCGGTCATTTTAGCAATTTAGCTATTCAGCATTCCCACGCATTTTGCGCAGGAAATGCATTTTCTAGTGTACTATGTGACCATAAATAAATTTTTGAGGGGTAATACACATAGGAGATCATTGAGGTGTCAGCATCTGTGAAACTTGCCCGAAAATAAGCATTCTTTATAATTGTTGTTCAGAGGTAATGTTCATCCTGTCTTCAACATTTATTATGATGCAAAATTGGCAAAAAATCATAACCAACGTTTTACTTTATTTATTAAAACCTAAAAGATCAGTGTGTTTTAACTATACCTTTTTTTCAAATCTCATAGGGGAGAAAAGACTCAGACAACAGTCCAAGGATCTCAGGACCCCCCCAAGTCACCAGCCTGAGGCCGAAGATACCCCAAGCCCCAGCCCAAGACCACGCCCACCCGACGACCTTGAGGAAGGAGAGGTGGAGGAAGTGTGCGAGGTTTCAAGCCCACCAAGTGAGTGACTGACACCCCAGCTTGAGTTACTGTATTTTGGCGTGCATATTGTAAACCTTGTTTTTATTCACTCGTTTTAGGTGAGTTTCTGGTTGTGGAAGGCCAAGCGGCAGAGCACTTCACCACAGACAGTGCGCAAAGACTAATTGGCCAGATAATGCTGTGGAATGGCCACATAGATAAAATGCGTGACCAAATTCACAGCATGAAACTTCGCCTGGACTCCATGCAACAGGAAATGAAGAACATGATTGATGTTTTGGGCAGAATATAATCACGTTTGGCCTAAAAACATCAATCATGTTCTTCATTTCCTTGGGAAGTTATTTTGTTTTAAAGATTGTTTTTTCAATTTTTGGGGTATACCCAAATTTACATTGTGTGATGCACACGGTGTGTCATCATGTGCTATCTTCCATCATGGGTTAGCAATGTACTTGTTTTGTGTTTGCAACCCCTTCATCCTGAAAAATCTTGGGTGGTGAGAGGAACCAAAAATGGGATTGCACACACAAAACACGTACATTGCTCTCCCATGATAGGAGATAGCACATGTTGACTTGACCCTTTAGTAAAGCTCAATTTTGAGCATCTTATAAATGACCAATTTCTGCAAGGGTGACATTACATGCACCGTTCTCGAAATATTGAACTTTGTAAGTTAATTTATTGTAAGTTTTGTTTATAAAAACACTGTTGTGTATGTAAATCTTTTTAGATAAAGGTCTATATATTTGTGAAAAAATGGCTTGAATAATTTAGTAAAAGATAATTTTTTTACACAACGTAAAATATTTTCGAAAAAAATAAAAAGAACAAAAAATAATAAAAAATATGATAAAAAATGCACCTTTCAATGTGCACCAAGTAAAATTTTTTACCCTATACAATGTGTGTGGCTGTTTCTTGAAGTCAAAATTTGGGGTTTGTTTTTGTGGGCCTGATTAACTAAAGCTAAATGCACTTGACACTACTACAAGTGCACTAGGAGACAGACATAACTTAAAGGTAAACAACAATAAAAACAAGATATTTAGATAAACCAATTTTCTTTTTTATTTTTGTAACAAACTTACAGCTGTTGCTGAATAGCAATGGCCCCCCGACCATTAAAATAATTCACATAACGGTCACGCACTTGACGTGCGGTTCGGGGGGCCAAGCCAATACGGCCAATTTCTAGGCCTGTGAAAGTGCTAGCCTCTTCCAGTCTGGCCTCAGGCCTAACAGAGGATAGATATGTAGCTGAATGTCTCCTTAAAAAGTTATGTAAGATGCAGCAAGCAAGGATGACGTGGTTGATTTTATAGTCCGCCAAATTAATAGACGTAAGGAAGATACAGAACCGGCTGGCCAGAATCCCAAAGGCATTCTCCACAACCCTTCTTGCTCTGGCCAGCCGATAATTAAATACCCTCCTCTCAGGGGTGAGTGTCCTTTGGGGGAACGGCCTCATCAAGTTCTCACAGAGAGCAAATGCTTCATCAGCAATAAAAACTGAGGGGAGTCCATCCACATTATCGTCATCAGGTGGCAATTCCAGGCCACCGGTCTGGAAACGAAGGCACAGCTCGGTCTGTGCAAAGACTCCTCCATCAGACATCCGGCCGTTCTTACCCACATCCACAAACATAAACTCCAAATGTGCCGAGACCACCGCCATCAAAACTACACTATGGAACCCCTTGTAGTTAAAGAAATAAGACCCCGAATGCGGTGGTGGCACAATCCGGACGTGCTTCCCGTCAATCGCCCCTACACAGTTGGGAAAGTCCCAACGGACAGCGAACTGGGAGGCCACAGTCTGCCATTCCTGTGGACTTGAAGGAAACTGTGGAGTGCAAAAAAAATAAGATAAGGACTTTAATAAAAAAATTGTATATCAGATTACACCAAAACATTAGTAAACAACAGCAGTCAAATATTATGAATATGTGTGTTTGTAATTGAAATGTTGAAAAACATAAGGCACACTTATAAGATTTATTGAAAATGATAGAAGGGTTTGGCGCTGTTCCTTTTAGTTGGATAATTCCCTACCTTCATATAGGTTTACTAGGTGCAAATCAAAATATAAATTCCTAGGTGTACCGTGCATGTGTCAAATAGATAATATACTACAGTATTGTACAATCATAGGTGATACATAGACTTTGAATATATGAAAAACTTTAAATATATAAAAAACTTTAAATATTAAAAAATTAGACATCAAATCTCATATGTGGTTTCGTTTCGTCGATTAGGCGTGGCCTAATCTGTGCTTCCCAAACATCACCTCCTGTACCAGCGCTGAAGGACAATTGTGACGTTTTTTACCATCTCGCTTGATTTTCATTGTAAAATTGTGAGTACCCTTCTATTTTGTTTAATAAAACTTTTAAAAACAATTTTACGCTATGGGCACTCCCTCTCTCTTTACATATGATATACCACGATCCTGAGCCCGCCAGCGATCGCCGTACAGTGGCGCAAAACTGTAACTGCCTGATACCCCCGCAGGGGTGAAGTGATCTGGTGAGTGGCTGCACTTTCAGAGCAAGGATATATAAAAAGTGAAGGGTTATTATCACAACAGCACAAGAAACTGCACAAGAGATATACTAAGAATCTGACAACAAGTGTATCACACATAAGGACTTTTTTTGGAATTTCACTTGCACGTTTGCACTTTATCCTGATATTGTCAATTTCTCCATCAGGAGCAGATCTCCCACACCTCTCCCCTTCCTCCTCCCTGCCACTCCCCTCCCCCCACTTCCACCCCCCTTCCCCCCCCCCCCCCCCCCCCAGGTTTTTTGGAATACCTACCAGCAATACCACATATGAGATTTGATGTCTAATTTTTTAATAATTTTTTATATATTTAAAGTTTTTTATATATTTAAAGTTTTTCATATATTCAAAGTCTATGTATCACCTATGATTGTACAATACTGTAGTATATTATCTATTTGACACATGCACGGTACACCTAGGAATTTATATTTTGATTTGCACCTAGTAAACCTATATGAAGGTAGGGAATTATCCAACTAAAAGGAACAGCGCCAAACCCTTCTATCATTTTCAATATATCTCAGCTGTCCCCATTTAGGGTGACTGCTTGTTGGGAGGCAGCAGTTCCAAACTTCACCAAATAAACCTTTACTTCCACTGCGCGGGTTCACCATCCCTTTACACTTATAAGATTACTCACCCCCTATGATGGCCCATTGATACATTTGAATGTGGGGGGAGGGGTTCTAATTAGGTTAACAAACACACCTGACTGGCTGAAACATTTGTGGGGTGGGGGAGGGGTTCTAATTAGGTTAACAAACACACCTGACTGGCTGAAACATTTGTGGGGTGGGGGAGGGGTTCTAATTAGATTAACAAACACACCTGACTGGCTGAAACATTTGTGGGGTGGGGGAGGGGTTCTAATTAGGTTAACAAACACACCTGACTGGCTCAAACATTTGTGGGGTGGGGGAGGGGTTCTAATTAGGTTAACAAACACACTTGACTGGCTCAAACATTTGTGGGGTGGGGGAGGGACAAACAAGACAATGGAGCAGACAATATACATTGTTCAATGGACTATAGGCTAGAGATAAAAATGGACCCAGCATTGCATGGTGGGGAGGTTAATGAAAGAAATTATGCATGTAGGGCAATAAATGATTAAAATAGGCATGCACGAAGATAAAGGGGACATTCACAGCAGATTGAAAGCATGGCAATTAGGTAAAGAGGACAGTTCTACAATACATCAAAAAACAGTTAATACATATCATGTAATGTTAAAGGATAAAACTTACCTTCATATATTCCTTCTGCAGGACCTGAATAATAGCAGAACAGGTCTCTGGGATAATGATCCCCAGAGCCTGGGGGGAGATGCCTGTCGAGAACTTTAAGTCCTGAAGACTTCTCCCTGTCGCCAAGTAACGTAACGTGGCAACTAGCCTCTGCTCCGCACTGATGGCTTGCCTCATGCAGGTATCCTGCCTGCTGATATAGGGGGTCAGCATAGCCAGCAGACGCTCAAAGACGGGGTCCGTCATCCTGAGAAAATTCCTGAAATCCTCAGGATTATTCTCACGGAGCTCACGGAGCAAAGGCATATGACAGAACTGGTCACGCTGGCGCAACCAATTCTTGGTCCATGAACTCCTCCTCACCCTGTTCATGGACTGGACTCGGGTCAAAGTATTAACCCCAACACCAAGTCCCCACACAGCACGAACTCGAGAACGAGAACGTCCACTCGACATGGCTTCAAAACGGTCGGCTGCTCAAACAAACAAACTTATAACAAACGCACTGAAGAACAGCAAGGCCTATGAAGAACGACCTGAAAATCAGGAACGAGCGGAGCAGAACGGCCTGCAAGGCAGGTTACGAACTGACCAACACGCACTGAAAAGCAGATACAAACCTCACAAGAACAAACTGAACCGCAGAAAACAAACGAAATAAGCTGAAGTGTGAAAAGCGCGAATCGTCTCTAACCAAACTTCTACTAACACGAGATAAACACGAGATTAGCAGAAGGAGCCCAAAGGGTGCCGGAGTGGGGCTTGGACTTCCTTTTTCTAGTCCCGTCGTACGTGCTATACGTCACCGCGTTCAAAACCAGCGGACTTTTGCAGTGAGCGTGTGTGGCCAAGTCCGTCCGTTTTTAAGTCCGGCGCAAGGAGCCAACAAAGTCCGACGAAAAGTCCGCCGGGCAAAGTCCGCTGTAAAGTCCGCTCGTGTGTACGCGGCATTAGTCAAATTCCCCTTAAGTTAAAGCAAAATCATCTTTATTGCCAACTTACATTGGTCCAGCTTGGCACAATTTAATTATCCATATCTTATATCTGGAGGGCTGCTGGGGATTGTGTAGTAGCATGGATGGGAGTAAATCGTGACGTCATTCGACTCTCCTCTCCACCTAGTCCAGAGAATGCTTCTCATTCATTTAAAAAAAAGGTGTTCTCTGAATGGCAGTGGTGTTGAGCAAGTGTTCCCCTGTGGTCAATGTTCAGAGGGGAAACCACTCAAGCAGGATCTGGACCATCATTGTCTATAGCATGGGCAACTAAAGTAGTATAGTGCAGCGCTGATGAAAATGAAATAGGCAATAAAATATTACCAAGATAAAGTGGATATGATAAATGAATATTTAAAACAAAATACTATTCCTTTGGTAGACAGCTACTGATGTCAAAACGGTCACAGATCCCTATCTAATTTGGTCTATTTTGGAAGTCGTGATTGCTGTACCTGCTTAGGTGTGTTACACCAAAAGCTTGGTTGACTCATCAGGCATATGCTTAGTTGGGTTCAACCTGTCTGGTAAGCCCCTTTCCTTACGGTGGTGGAGTATCTACAGACACAGATTCACAGTCACTATATTTAAAGTCATATATGGACTTTATGCACTTTAAATGCACTGACACGGTTGGTTTATACTATTTTATAATTATCGTTGTGATATTTTATTGCTGTGTATTTTTATTTTTGTTTTGAATATTCATTTATCATATCCACTTTATATTGGTAGAATTTTATTGCCTATTTCATTTTCATCAGCGCTGCACTATACTACTTTTTTTGTTCACTTACTCACAGATTATCTGATGTACTGGCAGCTACCACTATTTGTATAAGATAGCGCGTTTTTTCCCCCACAATTTTATCTATAACATGGGCAACTACAGTTGCTTTTCGAGCATCTTCAGTGATCCTCCAGATGTAAGACATGAATGAGTACAATGTGCCAAGTTGGGCCAATGTACATTGGCAACAAATATAATTTCTGAAGCTTCACTTTGAAGGACTATTCTACCCAAAACTTATTTTTTATGTATAAGTAGAGCCAGGTGTTCTGAATCAGCCCCGGCTTCACACACGTCTTGGATACTTCAACAGCGAAGAAGAAATCTAACCCAATAGGTCACCAGCAGAGTACATGTTAAGATCTGAATGACTGCTATATGACTTAAAGTGGAGGTCCGTCCACCCCACGAAAAATTTAAAGTCAGCAGCTACAAATACTACAGCTGCTGACTTTTAATATATGAACACTTACCTCTCCAGGGTGCCCGCGATGTCAGCACCGCAGCTGATCTTTGGATCGGCTGTCAGGTGAAGCTGCCACCATTTACGGTAAGGGAACCTGGCAGTGCAGCCTTTCGGCTTCACACCCAGTTCCCTACTGCGCATGTGCGAAGCATGCTGCTCATTCCAATTGGTCCGGCGGCGGAGAAAGGAGATGGGGGCCAGACTTCTGACGTACCTCGCCGCGGCGGGGACCGATGGGAGTCTGGAAGGGGATCTGTCAAAAACAGGTCCCTGTACCCCCCTCCCCCCTGAAAGGTGCCAATGTGGCACCTGAGGGGGGAGGAGACGAATAAGCGGAAGTTCCACTTTTGGGTGGAACTCCGCTTTAAACAGCTTTTTTTTTTATTTATTTTTTTCAAGGCCCCACAAATATGAGACAGCAAGAGATAAAATTTGTTTCTTATTATAGGCACAGGATCCTATGAAATTAATATTGAGAGATTCTTGCTGATGAGGAACATAAATATCTACTGGGCACATACAGTGGAACCTTGGATTACGAGCATAATCCGTTCCAGGAGAATGCTTGTAATCCAAAGCACTCGCATATCAAAGCGAGTTTCCCCATAAAAGTCAATGGAAACGAAGATCGTTCGTTCCCCATTGACTTCTATTGCATGCAATACCGCATGTGGCCAGAGGTGGGGGGGCGCCAGAGAGCCTCGAAAATACTCAGAGACAGCTTGGCTGAGCTCGGAAACCCTCAGAAAGGCTCAGAAACATTCAGGAACGGAGAATTTCCGAGTGTTTCTGAACAGCTCCGAACCGTTCCGAGTGTCACCGACGCCCCCGCACCTCTGGCCAAATGCGGTACTGCACACCACATTAGCTTGAATTCTGCTTGTTTTGCGAGACAACACTCGCAAACTGAGTCATAATTTTTTAAAAAAAGTTGCTCGTCTTTCAAAAAGCTTGTTAACCGCGTTACTCGTTAACCAAGGTTCCACTGTATATTATTTCACAGTAGTATGGGCATACAGAAACAATTTCTAGTAATCCATGATTCTCCTCTGGCTATAGGAAAATTCTTGCTGTTGTTGTGGAGGAGCATAATTAAAGTGCATGCAAATCCTAACAATTAACTCTTATTTGCTCCCTTTGGTCTTTTAATATGCTGTTTAAGATTTGTTGCTATTTTTGTTTGATGGTTGCAAAAAATACCTGCAAAATCCAGTGAGCTGCTGCTTTGCTATCAGTTATAATCAGGCCCGGACTGGGACAAAAAATAGGCCCGGGCATTTTAGACTGGACAGCCCGATCCCTGGGGGGTAGGGGATGGAGATGGGGGGAGGGCATTTGTGTGGGTGGTTGGTGACATCCCCATATAGCAAAGAGACATCCGCCCCCGGCAAAAAGACATCCCCATCCGGCAAAGAGACAGCCCAATCCAGCAAAGAGACAACCCCAGTCCAGCAAAGAGACAGTCCCAGACCAGCAAAGAGACAGTCCCAGACCAGCAAAAAGATAGCCCCAGACCAGCATTGAGACAGCCTCAGACCAGCAAAGAGACATACCCAGTGCAGCAAAGAGACAGCCTCAGATCAGCAAAGAGACAGCCCTAGTCCAGAAAAAAGACAGCCTCAGACCAGCAAAGAGACATCCCTAGTCTAGCAAAGAGACAGCCTCAGTCCAGCAAAGAGACATCTCCAGTCAAGCAAAGAGACAGCCTCAGTCCAGCAAAGAGAGATCCCTAGACCAACATAGAGACGGTCTCAGACCAGCATAGAGATAGCCTCAGACCAGCAAAGAGACAGCCTCAGAACAGCAAAGAGACATCCCTAGACCAGCAATGAGACAGCCACAGACCAGCAAAGAGACACCCTCAGGCCAGCAAACAGAAAGTCCCAATCCACCCCCCTTCCTCGCCACTACAGAGCGGAACTTTGGCTGTAACACACACTGGATCAGTTCAGTTCAGTGCACTCACCTTCCTCCCTGTGCAACTGTCACAGTGTGCCAGCCGGTGTTAGGAGAGAGGCCGCAGTACAGGTATATCTCCAGCGGCGGGCCTGGGAGGTGTCTGTCCCCTGCAAGTACCTCTCTGGCGCCGGCCGTGGTCTGTGTTAGCCCTGTCCAAACCACGGTCGCCGCTTATCTCCTGCTGTGCGGACTGGTCATCAAAAGGCTGCTCTTCACAGAACATGCAGCCCAGAGGCCCCAGCCCACGGGGTGCCCTATGGCCAGTCCGGGCCTGGTTATTATTGTTCTCAGCTTTATCTGTGGAATAAAATAACCCCCCCTTATTATGAAGAAGAGAAAAGGGGAGGTGTTCTGTAGTCCTTTCCTGGGGTGACAACTCTGCTCCTGCATATATACAGTACAGTGATTGAGCATTGTAATCTTGGAGTGTGTTACTGGTAGGATTACCAGAAAAAATTAAAGGGAATCAAGGGCTGAAAAAAAGGAAATCAAACGTAGCCACCACAACCAAGGACTAAAACTGCAATATGTTATATTATTGTTCTTCGTTTTAACACCAAAACACTAAAAGCAAAAATGCAATGTTTCAGATGTGTCCTTGGTTGAACTTGGAGAGGTCATGGCCATGCTGAGTCAGGAAGGATGTTGCAAAATTTCTAAAATATTGCTATACTTCAGGCTGACAAGGTCATCAAAAGTGTACAAATTATTTGTAGACATTGTCTGATGAGAAAATTCTGTTGTAGTACTGTTTACATTGCATGTAGCCTTTTTGGCCTACAATCTGAATTTGAGGTTTTCTCTATGTTGAAATTAGTGTGCACTCATACCCAGGTTTGTTTTACTGATTTCATTTCATTAGTAACATTTTAATATTAATTATAGTTGATATTATTGCAATGTAAACTTCCTGTGATTCAAAATTTTAGCATGACCAAATACAATTTTTATTTTTTTTGTAATAAAGTATTAATTAGCTGTGATTAAAAGACAACTCTTCCTTCATATCACCTACAACTTAAAATGATTGTAAAGCCACAGTTTTTTTTAATGACAAACATATCATAATTACCTGCTCTGTGCAGTGGTTTTGCACAGAACAGCCCCAAATCTCTCCTTTCCAGGTCCTCTGCTGGCACTTCTGGCCCCTTACCCCTTTCTGAGTGCCCCCATAGCAAGTCACTTGCCATGGGGGCACTTGTGGGTACACACTCCCTAGCCAGATGTCCATAAGACACACAGAGTGTGGCTCAGTCCCACCCCCACTCCCTCCTCACTGGCTGTGACTGACAACAGCAGGAGCCAATGGCTTCCACTGCTGTGTCTGAGCCAATGAGGAGAGAGAAAGTTGAGAGTGCCTCTGCTTATGTGCACATCGCTGGATCAAGGTAGAAAAAAACAAAACAAAAAAAAACCTTCTGCCTTTAAAACCATTTTAAGCATGCTATAAGAAGAATTTCTCACCAAAAGTGGACTATGACGTTGCCACCATCCCGTGTACATAAATGTAAAACAGGGGTCCCCCACATTAGGGTTGGGATTTTAAGGGCAACTGAGTATAATTCAGTATTATACACAGTTGCCCTTAAAATCCCAACCCTCATGTGGGGGACCCCTGTTTTTCCTTTAAGCAGGCTACATCACATCGTTTATGGCTAACAAAAGCATTAACATCGTTAGATACTACATAAAAGATTACATTCAATCATACAGACCCTATTTGGAGGACAAAGCCTAGATCTGAACCAGCTTTCTGGGGTGTTTTGGACAGAAAGAAGGGACAAATCTTATCTCAGACTTTTATTTGCCATCAGTGGGAATATTTCTACTTCAACTAGCTATTGGAGTCAAAAATAGTCAAATGGTTTTAGACAACCTACCATTTAGGGCACTTTCACACTGGGGCCGTGAGAGCGTCGGTGGTAAATCTCTGCTAGTTTTAGGGGCGCTTTACCGTCGTTTTTGCAGTGGTTTTTGACCGCTAGCAGGGTGCTTTTAACCCTCGCTAGTGGCCAAAGAAGGAGTTAATAGCGCTTGCAAATAGCCGCAGGCGCTTCGACAGCGCTGCCCATTGATTTCAAAGGGCAGGGCGTTTTAGGAGCAGTGTATACACCGCTCCTAAAGCGCCCCAAAGATGCTGCTTGCAGGGCTTTTTTTATGGTCCCGCAAGCTCACCGCTCCAGTGTAAAAGCACTCGAGTTTTCACACTGGAGTGACAGGAGAGGCGCTTTACAGGCGCTTTGCAGACGCTATTTTTAGCACTAAAATGCCTGTAAAGCGCCTCAGTTGAAAGTGGCCTAACGGTTTCAGTTTGTCCTGAAAGGTTTTTGTTTATTCAGGTTAATGGAATAGCTAGTAGTAGTTAGTCACAATTAACTGGACTTGCTCTGTAAAAGACTTTTCACGGTTTATTCAAGCCATCCAAGCCACTTTTTCTCCTTGGTTACTCATATCACACATCCTAGGAGTCTTTAGGGTAATCTCCATCACACTGCATATGCACTGCGGCACGTCATTGGGGGCTGGCTGCAAGAACCAGGAAGAGTCAACTGATCCCCTGATGATGTAAAAAGAGAGTATGGTGGTGCAGGACCTGTGATGAGGCAATAGAGCAGCTGATTACAGCAGACAATACTGTATTTTTTTTTTTTTTAGGATAATCCAGTGGACAAGGTAAGAGAGGAAAGAAAAAAATTACGTGTGGAGTTATGTTTTTTATTTATTTATTACAGGTACTTATATAGTGCCGTCAATTTACTTAGAGCTTTACATATATAACATACACTATATTGCCAAAAGTATTGGGATGCCTGCCTTTACACGCACATGAACTTTAAAGGCATCCCAGTCTTAGTCCATAGGGTTCAATATTGAGTTGGCCCACAGCTTCAACTCTTGTGCAAAGGCTGTCCACAAGGTTTAGGAGTGTGTCTATGGGAATGTTTGACCATTCTTCCAGAAACACATTTGTGAGGTCAGGCACTGATGTTGGACGGAAAGGCCTGGCTCACAGTCTCCGCTTTAATTCATCCCAAAGGTGTTTTATCGAGTTGAGGTCAGGACTCTGTGCAGACTAGTCAAGTTCCTCCACCCCAAACTCGCTCATCCATGTCTTTATGGACCTTGCTTTGTGCACTGGTCCAAATCATTTGGTGGAGGGGGGGATTATGGTGTGGGGTTGTTTTTCAAGGGTTGGGCTTGGCCCTTTAGTTCCAATGAAGGGAACTCTTAAGGCGTCAGCATACCAAGACATTTTGGACAATTTAATGCTCCCAACTTTGTGGGAACAGTTTGGGGATGGCCCCTTCCTGTTCCAACATGACTGCACACCAGTGCACAAAGCAAGGTCCATAAAGACATAGATGAACGAGTTTGGGGTGGAGGAACATGACTGGCCTGCACAGAGTCCTAACCCGATAGAACACATTTGGGATGAATTCGAGCGGAGACTGCGAGCCAGGCCTTCTCGTCCACATCAGTGCCTGACCTCACAAATGTGCTTCTGGAATGGTGAAACTTTCCCATCGACACGCTCATAAGCCTTGTGGACAGCCTTCCCAGAAGAGTTGAAGCTGTTATAGCTACAAAGGGTGCCTATATATACATATATGCTGCAACAGAGAAAACATATATATATATATTGTATTGAGGATAACGGTGTTAGTAACATACACTGAGAGCAAGAAGATATAAGGAATACGGGATCTGGAATGGAACTCACCTGGAGCTAGCTAATTTGGGCACTTGAAAGATGCCAGAGCGGTTATATATTAAACATGAACTTGAACTTCCAAGTTCAGTGTACATTACTACACCGTTATCCTTAATACAATATATATATATATGTTTTCTCTGTTTCAGCACATATGTATATATAGGAATACGTCTAGTGAAACATCCATCAGGAAAATCTTTGCAAGCGACTACCCACCCCCTTTGTAAACTGAAAATGGTCAAACTTACCCACTACCATGTGCTTTATTATTCGTAGGTGGGTATCTGTGCTTCTGTTCAATACCTAACGATATATACAACAATATATATGATTTTTTTCTGTTTATGAATTGAAGTGCCGGTATATCATATACTTTCAATTCTACCGTTCATGTGTCTTATGAGGTCTCCCATATACTATGTCTCCATAGTTGCCTAGAGTTACCAGGTACCCCTTTGTGAAGTCCCTGGGCTATCTGCTTGCCTTATCTCAGTGACAAATGTATACCTTTTCCTTCTTTACACATATGTAAGTTAACAAATTATTGCATGAATATTGGCTTTATGTCATGTCACATTTATGTTTTATGTTTTTTTTGCTTCATCTCTAACAAAGTATATGCCCTCTTGTCTCTGGGCAAAAAAAAAATGTTTAAAGTTCATGTATAGATATTCTGCCTTTTTCTGTATTCTAATAGATCCATATCGCTCCAGAAGAAGCACGTTCAGAGCGCGAAACTAGTCAAGCAATTTCTTGCAGCTTTTGCATATTGAAGCAGAGTTGATTTATTTTGGTTTAGCTGTATCAACCGCTTTATATATAACCATTGCATGATAGGATGATTTGGAGAATCTTATAGGTATGAACGTGTATTATCTCTAATGCCGCGTACACACAAGCGGACTTTCCGGCAGACTTGGTCAGGCGGACCGGACTCCGTCGGACAATTCGATCGTGTGTGGGCTCCAGCGGACTTTTTTTTACCCAAAAGTCAGACGGACCTAGAAATAAAACATGTTTCAAATCTTTCCGACGGACTCGAGTCCGGTCAAAAAATCCGCTCGTCTGTATGCTAGTATGACGGACTAAAACCGACGCTAGGGCAGCTATTGGCTACTGGCTATCAACTTCCTTATTTTAGTCGTACGTCATCACGTACGAATCCGTCGAACTTTGGTGTGATCGTGTGTAGGCAAGTCCGTTCGTTAGGAAAGTCCGTCAGAAGTCAGCCGAAAGTCCGGTCGTAAAGTCCGCTCGTGTGTACGCGGCATTAGGAGCTTATTTGTCAAACATAGTTACATAGTCGGTGAGGTTGAAAAAAGACACAAGTCCATCAAGTCCAACCTATGTGTGTGATTATATGTCAGTATTACATTATATATATCCCTGTATATTGCGGTCATTCAGGTGATTATCCAATAGTTTCTTGAAACTATCGATGCTCCCTGTTGAAACCACCGCCTGTGGAAGGGAATTACACATCTTTGATGCTCTTACAGTAAAGAGACCTCTATGTATGGTGGTGGGTTTGTTGGAGGTGGGGTGGGCTTGGGGGCTTGGGGAGTTGGGAGGGGGGGTGGGGGAGTAAACGGGGGGAAAAAGAAAAAAGAAGAAACTCTTTTTGAAGTTCTCTGCTTATGGGTATCCTGAACTGGTACACATTGGAATTACAATAATGCATGGATAAGAAGATGATATTAATGTGTCCCTGCTCATGTTGGTGTTCTTTGTTCCTTTTATTCCTGTTTGTTGTAACGAAAAAAATTTCTCAAATAAAAAGATTTAAAAATAAAAACAGAAACCTCTATGTAGTTTAAGGTTAAACCTCTTTTCTTCTAATTTTAATGAGTGGCCACGAGTCTTATTAAACTCCCTTCTGCAAAAACGTTTTATCCCTATTGTGGGGTCATCAGTATTTGTATATTGAAATCATATCCCCTCTCAAGCGTCTCTTCTCCAGAGAGAATAAGTTCAGTGCTCGTAACCTTTCCTCATAACTAATATCCTCCAGACCCTTTATTAGCTTTGTTGCCCTTCTTTGTACTCGCTCCATTTCCAGTACATCCCTCCTGAGGACTGGTGCCCAGAACTGGACAGCATACTCCAGGTGCGGCCGGACCCATTAAGAACTCTTGTCAATCCGCCAACCCCAGTCCATGCAGGTTCAGAATTGAACTCTGGACTGTTTGGTTGGTCACTGAGATATGTTTTTTTCAACCACATTCACTTATGTAAATGTTTTGATCATTGTCCTAATCTTTTTTTCATGAATGATTTGTAATAAATAAACTGTTTTTTTTTAAACAAATAGTACAATATGCCTGAAAAGTTATTTTTTTTCCAATTCCTATATATACTCAAGGAGCTTACAATCTATGGTCCCTAATTCACATTCATACATATACTGGGGCCAATTTATTTATTTATTTTATTTATTTATTTCAGGTACTTATATAGCGCCGTCAATTTACGCAACGCTTTACATATACATTGTACATTCACATCAGTCCCTACCCTCAAGAAGCTTACAATCTAAGGTCCCTAACTCACATTCATACATACTAGGGACAATTTAGACAGGATCTAATTGACCTACCAGCATGTCTTTGGAGTGTGGGAGGAAACCGGAGTACTTGGAGGAGGAATCCCAAGTAGGCACAGGGAGAACATGCAAACTCCAGCCTGGTAGTGCCATGGTTGGATTCTTCTTTAATCAGGAAAACTGAGAATTTCCACCTTTTTAAAAAAATAGTCAAAATGATTCCACTCATCCCTAATGCTGAACCTCATTGGGTGAATGTTATGTAGACACAGCTGCATTCTGTTTACCAAGCTGATAGTTTTACTGCTCCACTTTACAATATCCGATTTGTCAAAGGTAGGGTTGTATTTTAAAGTTTGCTGAGATCCTTCTAAGAACAGGATTAAATCCAACAGCTATAAATCATAAAATCATTAGATTGTAAAAGTGCTACTTACTGTGTGGGGAACAGCATCAAAGCTTTGCTAAAATCTAGATAAGCTTTGTCAATGCTTCAAACCTGCTAAAAAAATGCTGTTTATGCAAAATTCAGGGCAGCCATAAAATAAGCATATTGCACAATAAAGATTCCAAAAAAGTATTAGGCTTATCTTGAGTTCAAGGGTTTTCAACTACTCTAGGAGTAAACAAAAAGCCCTAGGCGTATTACTAGTTCAGGGCCCATTCATATATTTTTTGAGCCGTGTGATATGTTAAGGTGCGGTACAATACGTGATAATGTGTGTTACATTAACCACTTCCGGACTGCCGAACGCCGATATAGGTCATAATTTTGAAGAGGGATATCGTTGTTATGGCCATAACCCCGGTATCCTCTTGTTTGGCCGGCGGTCCGGTTTCCGATAATAGTGGTCTCTGCGGCAGATTCACAGCGAGATCACTTTTATCAGCAGCGGGAGAGGGCCCCCCCTCCTGCCGCACTCCGGTGCCCTCCGCTGCTTACCGGAGCCGTCAGCAGCGGCGGAGGCGATCGGATCCATTCTCCTCTGTGGCATGGAGACAAGTGAGGGGAAGATGGCCCCCACCCGTCTCCATAGCATTGCAGGGCGGAAGCGACGTCAAAATGTCACTTCCGCCCATAGCTCTTATAGGGCCATTTTTTTTTTAATTATTTTTTTAAATGACAAATTTTCTTTTTTTTATTGCATTTTAGTGTAAATATGAGATCTGAGGTCATTTTGACCCCAGATCTCATATTTAAGAGGTCCTGTTATGCTTTTTTATATTACAAGGGATGTTTACATTCCTTGTAATAGGAATAAAAGTGACACATTTTTTTTAAGAAGAACAGTGTAAAAATAAAAAACAAAAGGTAAAAGAAATTTTTAAAAATATATTTTTTTTTAAACGCACCCCGTCCCGCCGAGCTCGCGTGCAGAAACGATCATACGTGAGTAGCGCCCGCATATGAAAACAATGTTAAAACCACACATGTGAGGTATCGCCACGATCGGTAGAGCGAGAGAAATAATTCTAGCCCTAGACCTCCTCTGTAACTCAAAACATGCAACCTGTAAAAAATTTTTAATGTTGCCTATGGAGATTGGGTAAAAGTTTGTCGCCATTCCACGAGTGGGCGCAATTTGGAAGCGTGACATGTTGGGTATCAATTTACTTGGGGTAACATTATCTTTCACAATATAAAATAAAAACTGGGCTAACTTTACTGTTGTCCTATTTTTTAATTAAAAAAAGTGTATTTTTTCCGAAAAAAGTGCGCTTGTAAGACCGCTGCGCAAATACGGTGTGACAGAAAGTATTGCAACGACCGCCATTTTATTTTCTTGGGTGTTAGAAAAAAAATGTATAATGTTTGGGGGTTTTAAGTAATTTTCTAGCAAAGAAAAACTGTTTTTAACTTGTAAACACCAAAATATAATTAAATGTCAAGTATACCACGACTCTGTTTTTGTTTATTTATTAATTTATTTTGTTTAAAAAGTCTCTTCCCCTTGTTTTCAGGCCTTTTTTTTGTGAATGCTTCCTATCCTCCACTGATGCACCTCACCGCTACTAATGCAGTGCTGTTATTTCTGGTCACATTCTCCGCTCTACGTGTACTAAATTTTCCATAGAGCTCAAACGTGTCTGCAGGTAGATGTGTTTGTAGTCCATCTCTTGTGTTCTGTTCCTTGTGTAATGAGATATAATAGTCTCCTTGAACCTTGGAAACCAACCTGAGAAAAAAAGGTAAAAATGGATTAATATTTGAGAAACGCCTTGAGATTTAAATATTTCATGTGGCACCTGACCCTTTCATTGGCTCCTCAAAGATTACAGAGAAAGCTGGATACTTAGTGGCCCCAGGAGTGTTTTCCACAGCCGTATTATACTATATTACAGTCATCAGTTAACAAGCATGTTCTATATGCCTGGCTACTAATGTACATATGGGAATAATGGTGCGCATCCCATCATTGTGAGGAATCTCTTAGGTATGTCTGCATATTTAACAAACCTTGAATATTCCTATGAAGTTGTGATGTCTTTGAAAATTTTGAAACTGCATAATAAAATGACTCCTCTCCAGGATATTGGGTAACGCTACATATTCCATTTCTTCTTTTTGCTCTTTGGTTGTTCTTGACGTCCGAACAACACTAAGAATTATTGAATTAAGTTTGGTAGTTTACTTTCCTAACTCTGCAACATTGTCTATGCGGGGATGGGGTTGGTCCAGAAAGATGGGTAGCGTAAGCTTGGGACCTGAGAGATGGATAGGACAGTGGCTGGCAGTCACCTATAGGGAAGGCTTTAGGCCAACTGAGATTTACATTGACCACTTGCCGACCAGCCGGCGTCATTATATGGCGGCAGGTCGGTACGTTCCTGCAAATGGCCGTAGGTGTACGTCAGCTCCTTTAAGGAGTCGTAGCAGGCGTGCGTGCCTGCTGTACGGCGGGGGACCCGATGCGCATGGCCGGCGGGCGCGATGTCCGCCGGCCACCCGCGATCTCTGGAATGAGAGCCATAATGGGGATCTGTCAATGTTAACAGACAGATCCCTGTTCTGACAGGAGAGATAGAGAGAGATCTGCTGTTCTTAGTGATTAGGAATAATGATCTCTCTCCTCTTGTCAGTCCCATCCCCCATGCAGTTAGAAATACTCCCAGGGAAAACATTTAACCCCTTGATCGCCCCTAGTGTTAACCCCTTCCCTGCCAGTGACATTTATACAGTAATCAGTGGCTATTTTTAGCTCTAATCGCTGTATAAATAGTCCCAAAAAAGTGTCCAATCTGTCCGCCGCAATGTCGCAGTCCTGCTAAAAATCGCAGAAATGAGGGATTCTGTTGAAACCAAACCATGGTCAGGTAGACAAACTAAAATTTCAGCCACAACTGCCAGGAAAATTGTTTGGGATGCAAAGAAAAACCCACAAATAACTTCAGGTGAAATACAGGACTCTCTGAAAACATGTGGTGTGGCTGTTGCAAGATGCCCAATAAGGAGGCACTTGAAGAAAGATGGGCTGCATGGTCGAGTCGCCAGAAGAAAGCCATTACTACGCAATTGCCACAAAGTATCCCACTTACAATATGCCAAACAGCACAGAGACAAGCCTCAAACCTTCTGGCACAAAGTCATTTGGAGCGATGAGGCGAAAATTTAGCTTTTTAGCCACAACCATAAACGCTTCATTTGAAGAGGAGTCAACAAGGCCTATGATGAAAGGTAAGGAGGTGGATCGCTGATGTTTTGGGGATGTGTGAGCTACAAAGGCACAAGAAATTTGGTCAAAGTTGATGGCAAGGTGAATGCAGTGTGTTATCAAAAAACTGCAGGAACATTTGCATTTATCAGCCAGGAAGCTGCGCATGGGACGTACTTGGACATTCCAACATGACAATGATCCAAAACACAAGGCCAAGTCGACCTGTCATTGGCTACAGCAGAATAAAGTGAAGATTCTGGAGTGGCCATCTCAGTCTCCTGACCTCAATATCATTGAGCCACTCTGGGGAGATATCAAATGTGCAGTTCATGCAAGACAGCCCAAGAATTTATAGGAACTGGAGGCTTTTTGCCAAGAGGAATGGGCAGCTTTACCATCTGAGAAGATAAAGAGCCTCATCCACAAATACCACAAAAGACTTCAAGCTGTCATTGATGTTAAAGGGGGCAATACACGGTATTAAGAACTGGGGTATGTAAACTTTTAATCAGAGTCATTTATGTAGTTTCTGTTGTCATTATGATTTAAAAAGAGTAAACACAGTTGATTGATAATAAATGGCTTCAGCCAAACACTAACCATGAATGAGGCAAGCATGGTGGGACCAATCAAATTCACATAAGTCCAAACATCCATAAACTCTCAATCCCATTTGGATTCATCAAGGCAAACCCATGGTACTTACCCTACTATCAGGGTCATGGCCCTGTTCACTTTAAGACCATCTTACTGACTTACATTGTCACAGATACATATTATATTTTTACTTTTTACCCTAGAAGTCCTTTATGTATATGGGTGATGGCGTGCTCTTTCCTTATTTCCAGCTGCTTTCCCTCCTCAGCTCCCAGGCCGGGCTCAGTGATGGACCCCCGGCATGTGGTTTTGCATGGTTCCAGCTGTGGTTTTAGTACAATTTGGCATGGCCACTCTTTTCATACTAATTTTTTCCGTCTTTCCATATAAGGGTATACTAACCAGACCATATGGGTTACCCACTTTTCTCTATAGAACATGGATGCACCTGGCTCCTGACGAGTGGATAGAACTCCACGAAACGCATAGAGCCCACCTCGATGCATCCCACATACATTGATTGATTTTACATGGTTTTACCCCTTTCTTTCATTTTCAATGGTGTACCCTGGCCAATGGAGGATTAGGATGTACCATTTACTTGTTCATGCCTTGTTGTTATGTGTGTTACTTCAATATATACTGCGATTGACTAATTTTTACGATTTATGTATGCAACACTGTTCTTTATGCCATGTCACTCATTGGTCTCAATAAACATACATATGTTTGGACTTATGTGAATTTGATTGGTCCCACCATGCACGCCTCATTCAAAGTCCTTACCTCCCCCCCTCTTATAAACACTAACCATGAGTGAAAGAAAACTTTTTGTGTTATCATTCATATTCTCTGAAAAATGGCCAAGAAATCATAAATTCTGCCAGGTATGTAAACTTATGAGCAGAAAGCAAAAGCTGTCAGCCTTACCTGAAATATATAGGCTGTATTTCTGGATCTTCAGCTATTCATACAGTGTAAGTTTACCAATTTTAGCATCCTTCGACATAAGCGCTTACGGCAGAAATGATCAATTAAAACAAATTAAACATAATTAGCGCATACAGACCAAACAAAAGTAGATTAGCACCTCTATGGACTATGACAAGCAGAACTGTCTTTGGTAACCAGGACATGGAAAGAAATGTTGAGACAAGGCTTTACAAGTAGTGTTAATCCAAGCACCAATTCAGCAGAGGAAAGCCCTTGCCAAATAAAATATTGATATAGATGATGTAGTTATAAAGGTATGTAGTTAACAAGTATCAAATACAGTACCCTCCATGCAGAGGTCATAGCAAACAGGACCTGTGAAGGGATGTGAAGCCAAAAACCATCAACTTTATATTTTTAAAGTAGCAAGGTACTGAAATTTTCCATCACCCCATCCTCTCCATATGTTTCCTTTTTTGCTCACGTCTTTCAAGAACAAGTGCAAACTTAGCATACCTTAGCCAGTTACAGTTACATTTATTTTTTGGGTTTAAGGTTAATTATTACAATCCATTAATCAAAAAAGGAAGTGTTAAGTTTAAGGCTTCCCTTTTGCATAGGAAGTGCACACCAGAAGAGTGCTGTGGGGCTCTCATCTAAGCAGACCTTCCATGAATGACGTCTCTTGTTTTTTACTTGTCAGGTACGTAATTTCCCAGAAAGGGAATCCCCTCTGATCACAGACGCCCTTTTCTGGGAGGAGGCACTGCCAACTTTATTATCAAACCCACTCTTCCACATAATGAAAGGTTCTGGTTCTCTTAAGTAGCGTACACATGAGCGGAATGTCCGACAGAAAAAGTCAGACGGAAGCTTTTCATCGTATATTCCGATCAAGTGTATGCCTCATCGGACTTTTTTTTTCGAAAATTCTGACGAACCTAGAAATGTAACATGTTCTAAATATTTCCGACTGAACCAATTCCTATCGGGAAAACCACTCGTCTGTATGCTGTTCCGATGGACCAAAAACGACGCATGCTCTGAAGCAAGTACGAGACGGAAGCTATTGGCTACTGGCTATTGAACTTCTTTTTTCTAGTCCTGTCGTAAGTGTTGTACGTCACCGCGTTTCTGACGGTCGGACTTTGGTCGGACTTTGGGTTGACCGTGTGTAGGCAAGACCGCTTGAATGGAATTCCGTCTGAGTTCCGTCTGTGAAACCTTCTGAGTTATTCCGACGGCAAAACTGGTCGTGTGTACGCGGCGTCATAGACATGTGCATTCGTTATCGTCTGAATGCATTTTTGTCCGAATTTCGGAGATTTTCGTATACGTTTTAACAAAACGAACACGCAGAATCCGAAGGATCCAACATTAAAAAAAGCTTTATTTGCATATCCATTATATTTTCGTATCGTTACGACAGCAGTTTAATATAGATAGATAGAAGATTCGACATGACGGTGACTATAGCGATCTGTGTCTATCGAACCTGCGGTCGAATGTGCCTAACCTAACTAACTCTATTAGTCCAATATTATTTTACATAGAAAGAAAAGATTTGACATTATAGAGACATGAAGATTCGACGAAGCAGCTAAAAACATACGATCGGCACGAGCGGACATTTATGGTCAAATGCTCCACCCATAGGCTATAGAAGAATTCTAATGTTGTTTGACTAGTAATAATAATAATTAATTATTATAATTATTACTAGTCAAACAACATTAGAATTCTACTATAGCTTGTGAACATAGCATTCGACCAGAAATGTACGATTGCGGCGTTGTACAGTTTAGCTGCTTCGTCAAATCTTCTTAGAACATCCGACAGACACCATACGCCTTCAATTGACAGATTCAACCTTAATTAATTTGGATTTTCGTACCAATGCATTTTTTAATGAAACGAAATAAATAAAAACGAATTTCGGAAGTAACTAAATACATTTATTTTATATTTTTATTTATAAATTTATATTTCGGACGAAACAGAAATTCCGAAATGAAATATTTCAGTGTGCACATGTCTATTCTCTTATTTACCTGCGAAAATGCAGAGATTTGCCCGTGGAACTTTATATGAGACGCAAAACAAACAAAACAACAATGTAGGGATTTATTGAATATAATACCAAAAGGTCAGCAGAAAAATGGTGCCATGTTACAAAGCAAATTGGCCCAAATAATACCTGTTTCATAGCTACATACAGTACTTAACCACTTAAGGACCGCCCCACGCAGATATACTGTGGCAGGGCGGCCTTCTGGTGTGAAATCACGTACCTGTACGCCATTACTAGTAAAAAAATGTAAATACCGTAAATATAAAAATGCCATAAATCTTTCCCATAGTTTGTAGACGCTATAACTTTTGAGCAAACCAATAAATATACGCTTATTGGGATTTTTGTTTTACCAAAAATATGTAGCAGAATACATATTGGCCTAAATTGATGAATAAATTAGATTTTTTTACATTTTTTTATTTGGTATGTTTTATAGCAGAAAGTAGAAAATATATTTTTTTATCAAAATTGTCTGTCTTTTTTTGTTTATAGCAAAAAGGGAGTGACCTATCATTAGTCAGATATGTGTGCTTATTTACCTACAGGTTTAGTGCGTTATACTGTTTGGAGAGGTTAATTTTTCATACCCTCTCCCAAAAGAGGGCTATAACTGTTTTGTTTTTTTTATTTTTACATTGTGCACATGCTTAATACTCTAAAATTTGCCCTACAGTGCCTTGAAAAAGTATTCATACCCCTTGTCATGTTACAACCAAAACCGTAAATGTATTTTATTGGGATTTTATGTGATAGACCAACACAAAGTGGCACATAATTGTGAAGTAGAAGGAAAATGATAAATGATTTTTACATTTTTTTACAAATAATTACCTGAAAAGTGTGGCGTGCATTTGTATTCAGCCCCCTTTACTCTGATACTCCTCACCTAGACATGGCCGTCCACCTAAGCTGACAGACCAGGCAAGGAGAGCATTAATCAGAGAAGCATCCAAGAGACCCATGGTAACTCTGGAGGAGCTGCAGAGATCCACAGCTCAGGTCTGAGGACAACTATTAGTCGTGCTCTCCACAAATCAGGCCTTTGTGGAAGAGTGGCAAGAAGAAAGCCATTGTTGAAAGAAAGCCATAAGAAGTCCAGTTTGTAGCTTGTGAGAAGCCATGTGGGGGACACAGCAAACATGTTGAAGAAGGTGCTCTGGTCAGGTGAGACCAGAATTAGAATTTCTGGCCTATAAGTGAAATGCTATGTTTGGCGCAAAACTAACACTGCACATCACCCTAAATACACCATCCCCACCGTGAAACATGGTGGTGGCAGCATCCTACTCTGAGGATGCTTTTCTTCAGCAGGGACAGGGATGCTGGTCAGCATTGATGGGATGATGGATGGAGCCAAATACAGGGAAATCTTCGAAAAAAACCTGTTAGAGTCTGCAAAAGACTTGGGACGGGGCAGAGGTTCACCTTCCAGCAGGACAACGACACTAAACATACAGCCAGGGCAACAATGGAATGGTTTAGATCAAAGCATATTCATGTATTAGAATGGCCCAGTCAAAGTCCAGACCTAAATCCAATTGAGAATCTGTGGCAAGACTTAAAAACTGCTGTTCACAGACACTCTCCATCCAATCTGACAGAGCTTAAGCTATTTTGTAAAGAAGAATGGGCAAAATGTCACTCTCTAGATGTACAAAGCTGGTAGAGACATCCCCAAAAAGACTTGCAGCTGTAATTGCAGCAAAAGATGGTTCTACAAAGTATTGACACTTTTCACATATTTATTTGTAAAAAAAATTAAAAACCATTTATCATTTTCTTTCCGTTTCAAAATTATGTGCCACTTTGTGTTGGTCTATCACATAAAATTCCAATAAGATACAAGATTTGGTTGTAAGATGACAAAATGTGGATAATTTTAAGGGGTATGAATACTTTTTCAAGGCATTGTATGTCATCAGCACCCTGTATAGCTGGATCACTGGTCTCTTATAGATCGCACTGGTCCAGGTCTCCACTCTATAGCTGTTTGATACTCCTCCTGCACAGTGCAGGCAAAATAAAATGTTGGGGGATTTCCTTGGCTGGAGGGTCTTGGGTTAATGTGCGGAATAGCTGAAAATTCCAACTAAACATTTAGGAATAAAATATTTATTTTTCTGTGTTGTAATTTCCTCTGCCAAAACAATACCACACTTAATTGATAGCTGTAAAAAGTAATATTCGATTCCCCTTAGGCATTCTTTAGTGTCATTGTTCACTTGCCAATTACTGCTGCTTCCAGGGAAATTCTGTCTTATAGAAATGTATGAACAGAAACCTAAACTTTTATTTTTTATTTTTATCAGCAAAGTGTATTTGTCAAGATTATTTTATTTTCTTGTCGTAAATTTTAATATATGCTTACAAAATTTTTCATAGTTCATACATTCTGAAAGTCTATCTCCGATTCTTTTCCACTGCTTAGTGTTCCAGAATTAACCTAAACTAGTATAACCCCACCTTGCGTGGTGGCCAGGGATAAAACTAGATATGAAATCAACACTAATATTATTAATTAGAGTTTCCCTAAACGTTATCAGGATCGAAAAAAAAAAAAAAAACAGTTTGGTAGAGAGTAGAAATTTTAATAATGCTCAAAGTGA
This sequence comes from Lithobates septentrionalis, assembly GCA_037952835.1. NCBI lineage: Eukaryota > Metazoa > Chordata > Amphibia > Anura > Ranidae > Lithobates > Lithobates septentrionalis. Next base: position 883,479 of record JBBDGP010000766.1, on the reverse strand, counting down.
AATATTAAAAATGTCACATTCCTTTTTAACAACATGCTATGTACCCGTGACAAAAACAAAATTTAATTTGTCAGTAAATGACATTTCCAGGCCGCTTTGTTCTGTTTGCAAAGAAACGAGAGATTCCATTCATCTATACTAGAAGATGGTCTAGTATAGTTGTTAAGGGTGGACTGCAGACGCATGGGTTTGCCCCTAAAACTACATATCAGACTGCATAAAATTCAAAACACTTATAGGGCGTACACACGGTCGGACTTTTCACCTGCAAAAGTCCGACGGACGCCGCCGGACCAAGTCCGGCAGACAATCCGACCGTGTGTGGTCTCCATCGGACTTCCGACGGACCGTTTCGGTGGGAAATCCGACGTACTTTAGATTTGAAACTTGCTTCAAATCTTTACGTCGTAACTCCGCCGGACTCAGTTCCTGACGGAAAGCCCGTTCGTCTGTATGCTGGTCCGACGGACCAGATACGACGGAGGAGCAGGTTACTGCATCTCGCGCTCGCTGCAATAGGAAAAACAAATTTTCCCATTGCGGCGAGCGCGGGGGGCATCCCAGGCCCTCAGGTCTGGTATGGAACTTTAAGAGGAACCCCCTACGCCGAAAAACCGGCGTGGGGGTCCCCCCAAAATCCATACCAGACCCCGATCCGAGCACGCAGCCCGGCCGGTCAGGAAAGGGGGTGGGGACGAGCGAGCGCCCCCCCCCTCCTGAACCGTACCAGGCCGCATGCCCTCAACATGGGGGAGTGCTTTGGGGGAGGGGGCACCTTGCGGTGCCCCCCCACCACAAAGCACCTTGTCCCCATGTTGATGAGGACAAGGGCCTCTTCCCGACAACCCTGGCCGTTGGTTGTCGGGGTCTGCGGACGGGGGGCTTATCGGAATCCGGGAGCCCCCTATAATAAGAGGGCCCCCAGATCCCGGCCCCCCCACCCTATGTGAATGAGTATGGGGTACATGGTACCCCTACCCATTCACCTAGGTAAAAAGTGTCAATAATAAAACACAACACAGGTTTTTTTAAAATCATTTATTAAACAGCTCCAGGGGGGGTGTCTTCTTCCGTCTTCGGGGGTCCCTCCGGTTCATCTTCTCCCGGCGTCCGGTTGGTTCTTCTCCACTCTCTTCTCCCGGTGTTCCAGGTCTTCGGCCGGCCCCTCCGCTGTCTTCAAGTAGCTCTATTGCCAGCGGAGGTCCGGACTTCTTGTCTTCTCCAGATGTTGACACGACGCTCTCTCCGGCCTCTTCTCCCGGTGTCCCAGGTCTTCGGCCGGCCCCTCCACTGTCTTCAGGTAGCTCTATTGCCAGCGGAGGTCCGGACTTCTGGGCTTCTTGTCTTCTCTTCTCTTCCCCCAGATGTTGACACGACGCTCTCTCCGGCTGGACTGGTCTCTGAGGGCTCCGTTGTGACTTATATAGGCGGAGACCCCGCCCCCTAAAACGTCACAGTCCCAGCATGCCCAGGGACTGTGACATCATATGGGGGCGGGGTCTCCGCCTATATAAGTCACAACGGAGCCCTCAGAGACCAGTCCAGCCGGAGAGAGCGTCGTGTCAACATCTGGGGGAAGAGAAGAGAAGACAAGAAGCCCAGAAGTCCGGACCTCCGCTGGCAATAGAGCTACCTGAAGACAGTGGAGGGGCCGGCCAAAGACCTGGAACACCGGGAGAAGAGGCCGGAGAGAGCGTCGTGTCAACATCTGGAGAAGACAAGAAGTCCGGACCTCCGCTGGCAATAGAGCTACCTGAAGACAGCGGAGGGGCCGGCCGAAGACCTGGAACACCGGGAGAAGAGAGCGGAGAAGAACCAACCAGACGCCGGGAGAAGATGAACCGGAGGGACCCCCGAAGACGGAAGAAGACACCCCCCCCCGGAGCTGTTTAATAAATGATTTTAAAAACCTGTGTTGTGTTTTATTATTGACACTTTTTACCTAGGTGAATGGGTAGGGGTACCATGTACCCCATACTCATTCACATAGGGTGGGGGGGCCGGGATCTGGGGGCCCTCTTATTATAGGGGGCTCCCGGATTCCGATAAGCCCCCCGCCCGCAGACCCCGACAACCAACGGCCAGGGTTGTCGGGAAGAGGCCCTTGTCCTCATCAACATGGGGACAAGGTGCTTTGTGGTGGGGGGGCACCGCAAGGCGCCCCCTCCCCCAAAGAACTCCCCCATGTTGAGGGCATGCGGCCTGGTACGGTTCAGGAGGGGGGGGGGGGCGCTCGCTCGTCCCCATCCCCTTTCCTGACCGGCCGGGCTGCGTGCTCAGATCGGGGTCTGGTATGGATTTTGGAGGGACCCCCACGCTGGTTTTTTGGCGTAGGGGGTTCCCCTTAAAGTTCCATACCAGACCTAAGGGCCTGGGATGCCTGCGACGGGGCTCGCAAGGTTTCAATCTCGCCAAAAAAAAGCGGCGAGATTGAATTCCTTTTCTAGTCCCGTCGTACCCGAGTCACGTTCAAAATGAACGGACTTGTCCGTGTGTGGGAAAGTCCGTTCATTCTGAAAGTCCGGCAGAAGTCCGTCGGGAAGACCGGATTCCGGAAAGTCCGGCCGTGTGTGGGCAAGTCCGGCCGTTCAGAAAGTCCGGCGGTAGTCCGCCGGAAGTCTGGCGGCAAGTACGTCGGACCTAGCTTTCTAGAAAGTGTCGACCGTGTGTACGCCCCATAACAATAACATACAAAGCCATTTACAACTCTGTCCCGAGTTACATCACCAAACCTACCTCCAAATATCACCCAAACCATCCTCTCCGCTCCTCCCGAGACCTCTTGCTCTCTAGTTCCCTGGTCTCCTCCTCCCATGCTCCTCTCCAGGACTTCTCCAGAGCCTCTCTCATCCTCTTGAATCCACTACTTCAATCTGTCCGGTTATCTCCTACTCTGTCCACTTTTAGGCGATCCCTGAAAACTCATCTCTTAAAGTGATTGTAAAGGCTCGATTTTTATTTTTTTAAATAACAAACATATCATACTTACCTCCACTGTGCAGTTCGTTTTGCACAAAGTCGCCCCGAACCTGGTCTTCTGGGGTTCCCTCGGTGGATCTCGCGGCCCCTCCCTGCATCAGATAACCTCCTAGGAGAAGCGCTCTCCTGGGGGGGTTACCTTGCGGGCACACTCCCGAGTCCAGTATTTGCGTCCACAGATACGAATGCCAGACTTGGCCCCGCCCCTCCGACGCCCGCGTTATTGGATTTGACTGACAGCAGCGGGAGCCAATGGCTGCGCTGCTATCAATCTATCCAATCAAGAGACGGGACACTGTGGAGAGAGGGAGAGCACGTCACCGCCAATGGAAATAAGGGGCTCAGGTAAGTAAAACGGGGGGGCTGAAGGGCCGGTCACTGCCAGGTGTTTTTTCACCTTAATGCATAGCATGCATTAAGGTAAAAAAACACAAGGGTTTACAACCCCTTTAAGGGAGGCCTCTCCTGCCTTCAGCTAACAACCAAACCTTCTACTTCCCTCATCAGTTCATCCCTCACAGTTACTACTGTTTCACCAGTACCTTCCTATTAGATTGTAAGCTACCGGGAGCAGCGCTCTCATAACCTTCTTGTATTGAATTGTACTGTTGCTGTATTGTCTCTCTTTATATTGTAAAGTGCTGCGCAAACTGTTGGCGCTATATAAATCCTGTATAATAATAATAATACCATAGCGCTCTCCTTCCCTGAACCATACTAGGTCACATGCCCCCAGTATGGAGAGAGTACCTGGCGGGTCGATGTGTTTTTGTTTCGACAGGTTAGTGGGTGTCATTCATTGTGACAAGGATCTAAATTGCCGGACATCGTGATTGATAAAAAAAATATATGTCATGGGACTTTTTTTTTTAAATACAGGACAAAAGTTTGAGATGTCTTTACAATATTTGGAAGGAGTGATGGGGTAAACTGGGGTTATTCATGCATCTAGGGCCTCCTTATTTTTAATCAATTCATTTTTAATTGATTATTTAATTTTTAAGCCCTTGTCTTCATCAACATGGGGACCAGATGCTTTGCCAGGGGTGTTCCCCTCTGGCAAGGTACCATTTACATGGTTCAGGAAGGGGGTGCCCCAGGCTTGCTTCCCCCTTTTACCTGACCAGCCAGCCTGTATGCTCAGATAAGGGTCTTGTAAGGATATTTTCTTTTTCATGTGCCCCTCTTAAAATCCATACCAATAATTAGGGTAAGGGTCTAGTGGTGATTTTCGGGAAGACCACACATCTTTGTTAAAGAAAAAAAAAGAAAAAAAAAAAAAAAGATGAAAAAGACAGTTCCTGGTTGAATGTAAAAAAAAAAAAAAGAAAAAAAGGCTTCTGGGAGCTGTCTGACATAATTGACCAAGTATTGTCATGGCCATATTTGGTCAATGACATCTCCTGAGAGCTGAGATATGAGCCGGCAAGCAGCCACGCTAACGGCATCTTGGCAACCAACGCCGCTGTACAGCTAGAAGTATTCATTTATTGGCAGTATTTGTTCAGGCTGGTGAATGGGCCAAATTGTTCAGCAGGTCTGCAAACACCAAACATTCAAAAATCGGGTTGAACTCTACATTGGGCCAAACCTGAGCCTCATCTTTAGCCTACCCTGTTTCCCCCAAAAATAAGACCTAGCGTGATTGTCGGTGATGGCTGCAATATAAGCCCTATCCACCAAATAAGCCCTACTCTGTTTCCCCGAAAATAAGCCCTACCCTGAAAATAAGACCTACAAGGACTTTAACTAGGGCTTATTTGGGGGTTATAAGGTTTTTGTTACATTCTGCTGGAATAAACAACTTGTATTGTTTAAAGCGGTAATAAAATGCAGTTAAAGGGGAAAAAAAATCACCTGCTAGGCAATGTCATAATGTGCTAGTATGCATTACCTTAAAACAAAGACCTCCAGCGCCGCGCTGTCACTGCTGAGAGGGCTTCCATCTTCTCCTGGTCTTCCTTCCAGGTCCGCGTCCTCTGGATACATGAGTGGCCAGGGGTGCGATGAAGTCACGTTTACGGCACGAGTTCTGAAGGTCTGGCACGGTATGCTCAGAGTATCCCTGCAAACAGGGCAAGTTCAGGAGATATTCAAAAACAAAGCCCTCCAGCGCTGCACTGTCACTGCTGAGAGGGCTTTTATCTTCTCCTGGTCTTCCTTCCAGGTCCGCGTCCTCTGGATACATGGGTGGCCGGGGGTGCAATGACGTCACGTTTACGGCACGGGCTCTGAAGGTCTGACACGGTATGCTCGGAATATCTCTGCAAACAGTGCAAGTTTAGGAGATATTCACAGTAACTAGAGGTAAGCCTTATTATAGGTTTACCTGTAGCTACAAATGGTAAAACTGAGTTTACTACCACTTTAAGAACTGGACGTTTGTTTCTGTACATTAAAAAGCCTAATGCCCATAATATTATAAATTCTATTTTTGTTCATTTTGCTGATTTTTTCTGTAATGTCAATAAGGTCTGCTTTGAGGGTAGATTTTTATAAATAAAAACAAGATGGATTTGCAGTAATTTAGCTCTAGCAGGCTGTGTTAAAAAGCCACGTTGCCACTTTTAAAACATCAAAGTGTTGAATCTGCTCTGTAACATTAACAAATTTTTGATGTAATGTCCACAGGGAATTCACTAAACAATCCATTATTTATGAGTAGCAAAAAGCGTTTTTTCTGTGTGATCCCCCTAGAATCTTAATGAAATAGCCACAATGTGCCTAGCTCTTAAGGGGGTAAAATGCAGAGCATTGAAATTGTTACTTTTTTACAATTTTCCAGTTTTAGATCTGCTAATTTTCTGCTCAGCTGTAAGTTATTTTACAGTTTTGATTTGATTTGAAACTGCATTGAAAAAAAAAAGGAAGCGTATCATTTTTGTATTTTATTTTTGTATATTTTTATGCAAGTCTCTGATACATGAGTAAAGCAGACTTGTAAGATCTTCAGACATTGAATCGGCCATGTGAGTGTACAGTAGAAACCTCTGGTTTCAGAATGTACAGTTGATCCACAGAGGACCCCTAGGAGCCCTGAAATCTGGAGATTTCCATTATTCAAGCCATGATCAAAGCTTGCATTAAAGCATGACTGCTGAGGTGCAATGAGCCCAGGTACCATTACTATAACATCTCTGTAGCCAAACTTTTATTCCTTGCCCCTTCATCCCATCAAATAAAACACTTACAACCATTAAGTTGGAAAGGGCCAGGCCACAGCTTTTATTAAATCCAACACATAACCTATGAATATTTCAACAGTTGTACTGTGAGCACACAATTCCAAAGGGGGAGGGAGATGAAGGAGGGGCCTGTCCTTACCATAAGTGCTGGACAGGCCGCCTACCTCCCAATTAACATCAAGGGCATAACCCGTTACAGCCATTTTATGCTGGCAAGGTCAAGAAAAACCGCCACCGCAGCCAGCGCTTGTTCCACACCCCATTGAAGGCCAAGATGAAAGATATCCAAACCAATATCATTGAGGTGGACTCCATCCTTTCTCAGTAGATCATCATTGGCACCTTCTAAATCTTTGTGTCGGATCACGAACCCCCCGATCTGCCGAACAAACTAACAAACAAACTTGAGCATTGACTTTCCGACGAAAGTGTTCCAGGCGGGGGCCAGGGATCTCCCGCACCCATAGCGAGCGAGGCACAATTTCGGACCAAATGAGAATCAAATTGGTAAAGACAGCATAACACTGGGCAATGTCTCGCTTGATAGCGGAAATTAAATCCACTGAACGCGTGTAACCAACGTCATTTCCGCCAGCATGGAGAACCAAGATGATGGAACCAGAAACATGAGCGCGAAGTTGCTGACATTCCAGAAGGACCTGGGGCCAACGCAACCCGAGTATCCCGAGCCAGCGGATTCTGGTAAGATCATCGGTGAAGCCCAAGTTCCTCCCATAGGTTCGAAATTCCGCACGACGAGCGGCCCAGTAGATGAAGGAATCACCAAGTATCCATATCAGAGCCGGGCGACAACCTGTAAATTTTAACACATCAGATGTGGGCGGACATACAATGAAAAACGAGATGATTCCCATCTGCCTAGTCGCTGAAGTTCCGTATCGGTAAAACCCATACCAGAATCGGCGGTCGCAGCGCCGATGCGGAACGAGTGGGTTGAGAAATCACGCGAAGGGAGGCCCAAAACCTCGAGGCAATGACGGAAAACCCGTAAAAATTTAAATCTACTCAGAGAGGAGGAGTCGGCGTGAACGACGGCCGACAGTACGACGCCCACGTCAGCTGGGAAAGTGACGACCGAAGGAGCTCTAGTAAGCACTGGAAACGAGGTTCCATTAGTGGGCCGGACAGGGGAGGCCCTCCAGTGAAGCCGACGGAGCCAGGGAGCGAAAACGGATGAACTGTTGACAGGAGAGAGCATCAGCGATATCATTAGCGGCTCCGGGAACATGTCTCGCCCTAACACAAATGTTAAATTGTAAGCATTTTAAAAACAAAAACTGACTGCTTGTTCACTACCTGCACCACACTCATATTATCAGACCATAAGACTACTTGACAATTGCGCAACCGTTCGCCCCAAAGCTCAATGGCAACAATGATTGTAAAGAGCTCCAGAAGGGTGAGGTTGCGCAACAAATCCATGCGGGCCCATGAGGCCAGCCAACACTCAAAGACCACTCCCCTTGAAAGAAAGCGCCAAAGCCACAGGAGCCTGCCGCATTGGTGTATAACTCCAGCTGTGAGTTCGGTACTTCCTCTCGCAACCAACAAGACTGTCCATTGTAGGACTGAAGGAAGGATAACCAAATCCCCAAGTCGTCACACATGGGCTCGGTGATCCGGACATAGTGGTGAGAGGCGGTTACACCTTTCATGGCCCACGCCAGGCGCCTGCAGAAGGCTCTTTTCATGCGTATGACTCTGCAGGCGAAGACCAAGTGACCTAGCAAAGATTGGAGTTGTTTTAACTGCAATTTCTTTGCCCCCTTTGCCAAACGGGCCAATGAGAGGAGCCTGGCTAGCTTGTCGTTAGGCAGCCGAAAAACCATAGCCACCGTGTCTATTTCTATGCCTAGAAATGCCAAAAGCATCACGGGACCTTCGGTCTTGTCAGCGGACAGTGGAACAGTGAACCGCTGGCAGGTGTCCTGAAAAACCGAGAGGAGACGCTGGCACCAACCACTGCCCGCTGGGCCTACGAAGAGGAAATCGTCTAGGTAGTGCAATAGGGACTGATGACCAGACTCCTGGGCGACCACCCATTCAAGGAAGCTGCTGAATAGCTCAAAGAAATAACACGAAATGGCACAACCCATAGGAAGGCACATGTCGAAAAAATAGCTTCCCTGAAAGTAGCAGCCCAGGAGGTGGAAACAGTCCGGGTGGACCGGGAGGAGGCGGAAGGCGGACTCGATGTCCGCCTTTGCCAGCAAAGCCGACTGCCCAGGCTGCCCTAACAAGATGAATCGCCCTATCGAAAGATGCGTAATGGACCCTGGATTCCTCCCTGTCAATGTCGTCGTTGACCGAGGAGCCAGAAGGGTAGGATAAATGGTGAATAAGGCGGAATTTTTAGGGACCACACGAAGGGGGGACACCCTTAGGTTGTGGAAAGGGGGGAGAACAAATGGACCTGCCATACGCCCCAATTCCAGTTCCCTCTGGAGCTTCTCAGGCCGACGGATTCAAATTCAACTGCCGATTTTAAATTTGGAGACATGGTAGGTGCATCCGACGGGGTGAAGGGGATCCAAAAACCATGGTCCAGGCCGTCCCTCAGGATCAAGGCCTCCCTATGAGGGGGGTACCGGTCTAGCCAAGGAAGCATCTCTAAGACGTTCACCGGCGTCCTCCGGTTTAGGAAGGTCAGTCTTGGCACCTGTCCTGGGAGGTGGTTGCTTACCCCTCCGGAAGCACCGGCTGGCGGGGTATGCGCCCCCGCAACTAGAGTACTCGTGCTTGAAGCGGCAGGCGGTGTACCATTTACAGTGGCTTTCATTGAACAGCCAGCAGATACCCTTTTTCGGAGCGGCCGACCCTCCGGGGGAAGCGCCAGCCGAGAACTGAAAGGACGAAGGCCTGTGGGGGCACATAAGCAACAACCACAGGCTACTGTCCTGACAAACAAAACGAAGTTCCTTACGAGCCGCCATTTTCTGGCGAAACTGGGTGTCATAGTGAAACCAACACTGTCCCCCATAAACCTTGTATGCACCCCAAATAAGGTCTGAGTAACAAAATAGAGAAGTAGCCAACTCTGGGAACTCCCGCATAAGCGCAGAACCCTTGCAGCCAGTTCCCGAATGTCCTAGGAAGCTGTTTTGGCTTGTCGCCCTGCGCCGATACATCGACCCGACGAGATTTGTCGATCATCTCCCTATCCGGCGGCACGGGGGCGAGGAAGTCGACTAATTCGCGTCGCCATATCTTTTCCTTCACCTTCTCCGTTAAGTGCGTACCAGTAGGCGAAACCACCCACAAAGCACCACCGGAGGCGGGAGGGGGGGTAAGCGCCGGACCCGATACTCCCATACTGGAAAGAACTGATTTGACGACCGACGCTATGCGTTCCTCTGGCGGGCCCGATACGGAAGCGTCAGCTGACCTACCCCAAATTAACTCACAGTCATACTTACTGATGCGCGGAGGCAGAGCCGATGATGGACGACCAGCAGCAGGACCAGGCGGAGAATCCAATTCGGGAACAGCCCTGGAAGGCAGGAGTCCGAGGCGACCATCGCCTGGAAGAACGGCGGGGCCGTGTGCAGCAGGACTGTGGTGACTGATGGAGAGATCCAGGGGAGGGGGTCTGACCTCCGACCCCGAGGAGTCCAACTGGCCAAGGACAGCGGCTGAGCAATGACAAGAGCACCTGCTGACTCCAGGCGGATGACCCGGGGCGGGTGCAGCCGCCAGCCCGGGCCTGGAGCAGGAGTCTCCCGCCCTAGAGGGCGCAGGGAGACGAGGCTGGATTGCGGTGGCAAGCAGCGCCCGTGGACCTCCAGCCTGGCTGGGCGCATGGAGGTGCGTGTGTGCCGGTGAGGGGATGGAGGTCGGAGCAGCGTGACCATCACCCGCCCTGCTGGGTGCGGGACGGTGTTGGTGGGCACGCTGCAAATGATGCGGTTGGATTGTAGCCGCGGACTAAAAGTCGCCCGCCATGCCGGGCGCAGGGAGACCATGTCCGGCAAAGGGTGATAAGCCAGAATGAACAGTCTGGGGAAAATGCCGATCCCCCACCCGTCCGGGCGCAGGGGGATTCTGTATCAGCAAACCTGGCTGATGGGAGGTCAGTGGAGCAATCAGATCTCCCGCCCAGCTGGGCGCAGGGAGAGTCTGTGCAGGTATAGTGTACAGGGCTGAGCTGCAAGGCGCACTAGAATCTCCCGCCCTGCAGGGCGCAGGGAGATGCTGCCTCAACGTTATAGACTGAGCCGAGTTAGAAACTAAGTTCATATCTCCCGCCTGGCCGGGCGCAGGGAGAGAAGGATCCACTGGGGGCAGCAGAGCCGGCTCCAAATCCCCAGTGGAACCGCCAACAGGGAGGCTAGGGCGGGCGGCAAATGAGGAAGCCGAAGACATGTACGTTTAGAACTTTCTCCGTCGCCCCGACTTCGCAGATGACACATGTGCTGTGGATCGTGGGCACCCGCTGACAAGACACCCCCCTGCCAGGCGCGGGGGGCGGGCTCAGGTATGGCGGTGAGGCTGGCGAGCGACACAGTTCCGGGGAGCGCATCGGCTCCGGTCCGGCCAGGACCATCACTGCAGGCAGGGGAAGGGGCAGCGCCGAGTGGCCTGAGGGCTCCGCGAGCGGGGACAACGTGAAGGGACCCGGGCCGCAGTTTGTGTGAGCGGGGAGGAGGCCTGCCGAGCGGAGCCCCGACGGTAGCGGGCGGAGGTGCCACGCTTCCCATCCGAGGAAGTGCTGACACCTGCTTCCGCGGAGCGTACAGTAGAGCAGGGAGGGGAGGAATTTCTGTAGGAGGCCCTGGAGGGACTGGGGCTCAGGCGGGAAGGCGGGCGGGCCCGTCTTCGGGCCCTGGGCAAGTCATGAGGTTCAGCAGGAGGAGGAATAAGGGATGGTGTCCCTGGGGACAGGAGGGCGAAGAGCCAGTCAGCCTGACCTTGGAGAGCCAGTTCGCAGACCTTGGCCAATAGGAGCTCTGTGTCCATGGCTGGAGGGACAGGGTCGGGTCCAGCTCTTCCAACTTCGCTTCCAGAAAGACCCAGAATCCCCTGGGGCACCACTTTTACCACGCTCAGGCCCAGCCCGTCCCCCTAACAACCAATCCCCAGTGACCCCTTAGTCACCTTGACCAGCCCTGGCCATGCCCCCATCAGTCAAGGCTCTCTTTCCCTAAAGGGCTCAAGAGGCCTTCATTCTGCCTGTTTCTTCACAGAGCCAATGAATCCAATAGGCAGGATCCTAGGGTCTGATAGATGTCCTTCTATGAACAAGTCTGTACCTGTAGAGCCAATTTGAACATTTCTGCAGAAAAGCCTATCACCGGTTGAAAATTTTGAAAATGGCTGCAGCTGACAGTATAACCACTTCAACTTTTTATTTTATTTTATTTTTTTATACCTAAATTTTCCAGATGTAGGTTGGTCTTGTGATATTTTTCCTCTGTCCTTTCTCTAATGCCGTGTGGTCCTCAATGATGCAGAGATTGGCGCTGAGATGACAACAGCACTGCATCATTACATTGTGAGTGCAGGGTTCCATGGTGACACCTCTTATGGGGATAATCCATGACAACATGAACTCACTGGATGTCCTTAGTCTTTAAGGGTGAATGACACTGGATATCATTTACCGTAACCTGGAAGGCTGAAAACATGTAATAACTGAAAATAAGTGCTCCCATTTCAATTGGGTTTAAGCAAAGTATCAGGTACCCACATCCAAAATTCAAAATCTATTGAATAAAAAGTGCTAGAGCAAAATAAATTTTTCTTGGTACCATCAAGGACATTACAACATGATTTAAAAATATTAACTTTTTTACAAATATCAATTATAATAAACGACTCGTTGTTAAAACTAATTCAAAAAGGTTTTTCCCTCTGAAATAGGCTATACTATAGCTCCAACAATTTGCCTGTAATCCAACAGTAGGATGTCACTGAGAGATGAAATACAGTGGATATATAGTATTAGCCAAATCTCGACATGTTTCGTGGATATCCACTTCTTCAGGAGATCAGTGAGGGAATTAAATTCTGTAACAAGAAACATAATAATAATAACCAATATAATTAGAAAGAACTAGTTGTATAACATCATTATGTAACAACTTACAAAGCCATCCACAACTCGGCCCCTGGCTAAATCACTAACTTAGTCTCAAAACACCAACCTACTCGTTCCCTTCGTTCTTCCCAAGACCTCCTGCTCTCTAGTTCCCTTATCACCCCCTCCCATGCTCGCCTCCAGGACTTTTCACTAGCCTCTCCCACCCTCTAGAACTCCCTACTCCAACCTGTCCAACTATGTCCTACTCTGCTTGCCTTTAGACACTCCCTGAAAACCCTTCTCTTCAGAGAAACCTATCCAGCCCCCACCTAACAACTGTACTTTTACTTTCTCCATCAGATCACCCCCCACAGCTATTACCTTTTGTATCACTTGACCCTCCCTCCTAGATTGTAAGCTCTAATGATCAGGGCCCTCTGATTCCTCCTGTATTGAATTGTATTGTAAGTGTACTGTCTGCCCTCATGTTGTAAAACGCTGCGCAAACTATTGGCGCTATATAAATCCTGTATAATAATGATAATAATATGTATATTTGGTGAACATAGAGAACATGATGATCAAACACTTACCTAGGATAACAAATGGAGTGGATTAAACACAAGCCCTATAGAGGCACCCAGTCAACCCCCCCGGGGAGAGCATGGGAGCAGATGCATGAGCTACACATTATCTGTATAGATCAAATAGCATTGAAAAGGCTAAACAAGAACACCAACCAACTTGCCAAATTGACAGAAATTTAAAACAAGCCATATGTACCACTTATGCCGCGTACACACGAGCGGACTTTACGGCGGACTTTGCCCGGCGGACTTTTCGACGTACTTTCCGACGGACTTTCTGAATGAACGGACTTGCCTACACCCAATCCACCAAAGTCCGTCGAATTCGTACGTGATGACGTACGACCGGACTAAAACAAGGAATTTCATAGCCAGTAGCCAATAGCTGCCCTAGCGTGGCTTTTTGTCCGTCTAACTAGCATACAGACGGCGGACTTTTCGACCGGACTCGATTTCAACGGATAAATTTTAAACAAGTTTCAAATCTAAGTCCATCCAACTTTTGAGAAAACAAAGTCGGCTGGAGCCCACACACATCGAATTGTCCGACGAAATCCAGTCCGCCGGGCAAAGTCCGCCGTAAAGTCCGCTCGTGTGTACGCGGCATTAGTTTAAGTCCCAGATATAATAAAAGCAAACATGGGCACTTAAGGGCATCAATAGATAAGCACCACATACGGATATTCCAATGTTATATAGTTTAAAAGGGCAATATATGTGTACTTTGTGGACATATATTGTGTTTTTAAACGATTACTGTGGGGAAGAGGGGGGCAGCACCGGAGAAGAGGTGAGCTTTGTATCCAGAGTTGCATTGTTTTAAGCTGGCTAGCCTGGAGCGGAGCTTTAAGCAAGCACAAGCATAGGCAAACACATTACAGTTACATAGCTACATAGGTTGAAAAAAGACACAAGTCCATTTATTTCCGCAAAAAAAAAAAAAAACATACAATCCCATATACACAATCCTATACCCACAGTTGATCCAGAGGAAGGCGAAAAACCCCAGCAAAGCATGCTCCAATTTGCTACAGCAGGGGAAAAAATTCCTTCCTGATCCCCCAAGAGGCAATCGAATATTCCCTGGATCAACTTTACCTATAAATGTTAGTACCCAGCTATATTATGCACATTTTTGAAAGAATCCAGGCCTTTTTTAAAGCAATCTACAGAGCTCGCCAGAACTACCTCTGGAGGGAGTCTATTCCACACATAATGTGAAGATGCCCTTCTGTATTTGGAGATTAAATCTCTTTTCCTCTAGATGTAAAGAGTGCTGACTTATCCTCTGTGATGACCTTAATGTGAATAACTCATCACCAAGTTACCTGTACACTATATTTATATATACAGTAAATATATATATATATATATATATATATATATATATATATAAATATAATTTTTTTTTAATAAACAACATACAGTAGCTCACAAAAGTGAGTACACCCCTCACATTTTTGTAAATATGTTATATCTTCATGTGACAACACTGAAGAAATGACACTTTGCTACAATGTAAAGTAGTGAGTGTACAGCTTGTATAACAGTGTAAATTTGCTGTCCCCTCAAAATAACTCAACACACAGCCATTAATGTCTAAACCACTGGCAACAAAAGTGAGTACACCTCTAAGTGAAAATGTCTAAATTGGGCCCAAAGTGTCAATATTTTGTGTGGCCACCATTATTTTCCAGCACTGGCTTAACCCTCTTGGGCATGGAGTTCACCAGAGCTTCACAGATTGCCACTGGAGTCCTCTTCTATTCCTCCATGATGACATTACGGAGCTGGTGAATGTTAGAGATCTTTGAGGATGTCCCACAGATGCTCAATAGGGTTTAGGTCTGGAGACATGCTTGGCCAGTCCATCACCTTTACCCTCAGCTTCTTTAGCAAGGCAGTGGTCGTCTTAGAGGTGTGTTTGGGGTCGTTATCATGTTGGAATACTACCCTGCGGCCCATTTTCTGAAGGGAGGGGATCATGCTCTGCTTCGGCATGTCACAGTGCATGTTGACATTCATGGTTCCCTCAATGAACTATAGCTCTCCAGTGCCGGAAGAACTCATGCAGTCCCAGACCATGACACTCCATCCACCAATCTTGACTGTAGGCAAGACACACTTGCCTTTGTACTCCTAACCTGATTCCCACCATACATGCTTGACACCATCTGATTCTGCGGGCTTACTTGTGCATCATCTTTAGAAGATGTTTCCTTCTGGGACGAAAGCCATGCAGATCAATTTTATGCAGTGTGCGGTGTATGGTCTGAGTACTGACAGGCTGACCCCCCACCCCTTCAACCTCTGCAGCAGTGCTGGCAGCACTCATATGTCTATTTCCCAAAGACAACCTCTGGATATGACACTGAGCACGTGCACTCTTTGGTCAACCATGGCAAGGCCTGTTTTGGGTGGAACCTGTCCTGTTAAACCACTGTATGGTCTTGGCCACTGTGCTGTAACTCAGTTTCAGGGTCTTGTCAATTTTCCTATAGCCTAGGCCATCTTTATGTAGAGCAACAACTCTTTTTTTTCAGATCCTTAGAGAGTTCTTTGCCATGAGGTGCCATGTTGAACTTCCAGTGACCAGTGTGAGAGAGTGAGAGCGATAACACCAAATTTAACACACCTGCTCCCCATTCACACCTGGGACCTTGTAACACTAACGAGTCACATGACACTGGGGAGGGAAAATGGCTAATTGGGCCCGATTTGGACATTTTCACTTAGGGGTGTACTCATTTTGTTGCCAGGGGTTTAGACATTAATGGCCAGGGCCCTCTTTAAGGCAGGGCAAAAGGGGCAGCTGCCCTGGGCCCTGTCATTGTTGTGGGGCCCAAAGCAGCTGCCTCATACTTTCCAAGTATCCTAGTTTAAATTCCCTTGTCCCTTGAAGATTTAGTCCCTTGCTGTGTCCTGATATCTCAGTGTGAAGTGCTGCTACTAATGCTGCCCAGCTCTGCCCTATTGTTGTGTACAGATGACTCACCTGCAGACCCTGTGTTTACATGTAAATAAACGGCATTCATATGTAAATAGCAGCAGCATTCATATGTAAATAGCTGCATCCGGCAGTATAGATGTGTAAATAAAAGTGGCATTCATATGTGTATCATGCCCCCTGCAGTGAGGAGATGATATGCTATAACCTCTAGCAACCAATCAGTGAGCAGTATTACTGTACAGTAATCTCTAGCAACCAATCAACAAGCACAAGTGCTGTAACATCTAGTAACTAATCAGTGAGCCGTAATGTGTGCTGTAACCTCTAGCAACCAGTCAGTAAGTGGTAATGATACATTGTAACGTCTAGCAACCAATTGCAATCGCTGCCTGATCTGATACAGTAAACCATATTTTAAGTCTAGCTGCTATTTATTGTATGTCCCAGAGCAGCTGGAGAGCGAAATTGTATGGGGGGGGGGGGGGGGGGGGGCAAGAAAACATTTGCCCAAGGTCCAATCAATATTAAAGATGGCCCTGTTAATGGCTGTGTATTGAGTTATTTTGAGGGGACAGCAAATTTACACTGTTATACAAGCTGTACACTCA
Organism: Lithobates septentrionalis; assembly: GCA_037952835.1. Lineage (NCBI taxonomy): Eukaryota > Metazoa > Chordata > Amphibia > Anura > Ranidae > Lithobates > Lithobates septentrionalis. The sequence goes on along the minus strand of JBBDGP010000766.1, from coordinate 867,130 downwards.
CTACTTTACATTGTAGCAAAGTGTCATTTCTTCTGTGTTGTCACATGAAGAGATATAATAAAATATTTACAAAAATGTGAGGGGTGTGCTCACTTTTGTGAGCTACTGTATGTTGTTTATTAAAAAAAACTTTTGTGAGATACTGTATATATATATATATATATATATACTGTATATATATATATATATATACTGTGTATATATATATATATATATATATATATATATATATATGTATATATATATATATATATATATATATATATATATATATATATATATATATATATATATATACATTTTTTTAAATAATTTCCTATAGTTTTTAAAAATCTAATTTTTTTTTAGATACCCTTTAAATGAAACTTCATATCTAAGACTCACATTTAACAAGGTCATAAAGAAAAAAAATTATTATATAAAAAAAAAAAGTACCGTTCATGGACTACATAGTTATAAGCCACATTATACACAAGATTTCATATGCTCACAAGATCTGTAAATATGAACCAGTATCTGTAACTACTGTGAAGACAGGAGCTATGATCACAATACACAGTGGGTTTTTTGGATATGCTGCATATATAATGCCTCGCTACCCCTGCAGTCAGCACTGATAACAAGCAATATGAATAATCCCTTTACCTCTGGCTATATAAGTTATAGAGCAAAACTTGGTGTAGACTTAAGTATCTAATAACTAATGCCAATGTATGCTAAGTGCTCAGGCATGAAACGCGTTAGAGAGTTTTGTGGTTCCTGTATTCCACTACAATTTATAATAAATCGATTTACAGAGGAGCTTTTGAAGTGTGGTGCATCACATTTAAATTGGATTTGCTTAAAGGAAAATTCCACTTTACTTAAACAATCAATATAACAGATAAAATTGCTAAACAAGCTCATTTTTAAATTTAATGCTCAATTCCAGCTTTTTTGATACCGCCACCTATACTTCCCAATATCCCTAATGATTCTCTATATTTGTTATTACGCAGGATTTAGTATTAAACATTTACAATTCTGTAAGGTACATCTCATATTTGCCAAAAGAAAGGATTATTATAAATACAAAAATGTATACCTTTCTTTGCATGAAAAGCAGCTCTTCTTTGGCTCCCAACCAAGGCAACTTAGTCTACCAATTATTTCAAAGAGTCTATTCATTTAAATTAGCAGAGAGGTAATTGTTAATACCACATTAAAAAAAACAAGGTTTTTACTATATTACCCCTTTCCGCCCAGCCCCAATGTCCCTTTAAATGGGTCCTTTGCCCAGGAAAGGGGGAAGGTGGGCTTCCCAATTACATGACCACTGTGATTGTCAAGGTCATTGTCTGGAAAAACGTGCTCTGTGCTGCATTTAGCTGAAGTAAAATTGTGTTGGATTCAACTTCTGTGTCTTGTTGAAGAGTAGGGATGAGCTGAACACCCCCCCTGTTCGGTTCGCACCAGAACTTGCGAGCAGGCAAAAAATTTTGTTCGAACACGCGAACACCGTTAAAGTCTATGGGACACGAACATGAATAATCGAAAGTGCTAATTTTAAATGCTTATATGCAAGTTATTGTCATAAAGAGTGTTTGGGGACCTGGGTCCTGCCCCAGGGGACAAGGATCAATGCAAAAAAAAGTTTTAAAAACTGTCGTTTTTTCGGGAGCAGTGATTTTAATAATGCTTAAAGTGAAACAAAAGTGTAATATCCCTTTAAATTATGTACCTGGGGGGTGTCTATAGTATGCCTGTAAAGGGGCGCATGTTTCCCGTGTTTAGAACAGTCTGACAGTTAATGAATTGCCGGTCCGACAATACACATAAAAGTTCATTGATAAAAACGGCATGGGAATTCCCCACAGGGGAACCCCGAACCAAAATAAAAATAAAAAAATGACGTGGGAGGTCCCCCTAAATTCCATACCAGGCCCTTCAGGTCTGCCTGAAGGGCATCCCCACAACCCTTGCCCAGTGGTTGTGGGGGTCTGCGGGCGGGGGGCTTATCGGAATCTGGAAGCCCCCTTTAACAAGGGGACCCCCAGATCCCGGCCCTTCCCCCTGTGTGAAATGGTAAGGGGGTACAAAAGTACCCCTACCATTTCACAAAAAAACTGTCAAAAATGTTAAAAATGACAAGAGACAGTTTTTGACAATTTCTTTATTTAAATGCTTCTTCTTTCTTCTATCTTCTATCTTCCTTCGGTTTCCTCCTCCATCTTCTTCTTCTTCTGGTTCTTCCTCCGGTGTTCTCGTCCGGCATCTCCTGCGCGGCGTCTTCTTATCTTCTTCTCCTCGGGCCGCTCCCCGCATCCATGATGCCATGGAGGGAGGCTCCCGCTGTGTGACGCTTCTCTCTTCATCTTTTTCTTCATCTTTTTCTCTTCATCTTCTTCTCTTCATCTTCTTCTCTTCATCTTCTGTTCGGGCCGCTCCGCATCCATGATGGCATGAAGGGAGCCTCCCGCTGTGTGACGCTTCTCCTCTTCTGACGGTTCTTAAATAACGGGGGGCGGGCCACCCAGTGATCCCGCCCCCTCTGACGCACGGGGACTTCCCTGTGGCATTCCCTGTGACGTCAGAGGGGGAGGGGTCACCCGTTACGTAACCCCGCCCCTTCTGACATCACGGGGAATGCCACAGGGAAGTACCCGTCAAGTCCCCGTGCGTCAGAGGGGGCGGGGTCATCGGGTGGCCCCGCCCCCCTTATTTAAGAACCGTCAGAAGAGGAGAAGCGTCACACAGCGGGAGCCTCCCTCAATGCCATCATGGATGCGGAGTGGCCCGAAAAGAAGATGAAGACAAGAAGATGAAGAGAAGAAGATGAAGAGGAAAAGCTGAAGAAAAAGATGAAGAGAGAAACGTCACACAGCGGGAGCCTCCCTCCATGCCGTCATGGATGCGGAGCTGCCCGAGGAGAAGAAGATAAGAAGACGCCGCGCAGGAGATGCCGGACGAGAACACCGGAGGAAGAACCAGAAGAAGAAGAAGATGGAGGAAGAAACCGAAGGAAGATAGAAGATAGAAGAAAGAAGATAGAAGAAAGAAGAAGCATTTAAATAAAGGAATTGTCAAAAACTGTCTCTGCCGGGATCTGGGGGTCCCCTTGTTAAAGGGGGCTTCCAGATTCCGATAAGCCCCCCACCCGCAGACCCCCACAACCACCGGGCAAGGGTTGTGGGGATGAGGCCCTTGTCCCCATCAACATGGGGACAAGGTGTTTTGGGGGGCTACCCCAAAGCACCCTCCCAATGTTGACGGCATGTGGCCTGGTATGGTTCAGAAGGGGGGGGCGCTCTCTCGTCCCCCCTCTTTTCCTGCGGCCTGTCAGGTTGCGTGCTCAGATAAGGGTATGGTATGAATTTTTGGGGGGACCCCACGCCGTTTTTTTTTTTTAATTTTGGTGCGGGGTTCCCCTTAAAATCCATACCAGACCTGAAGGGTCTGGTATAGATTTTAAGGGGGGATCCCACGCCATTTTTTAAAAAAATTTTGGCCGGGGGTCCCCTTAATATCCATACCAGACCTGAAGGGCCTGGTATGGAATTTAGGGGGACCCCCCACGTCATTTTTTTTTTAAATTTTGGTTCGGGGTTACCCTGTGGGGAATTCCCATGCCATTTTTATCAATGAACTTTTATGTGCATTGTCGGAACCGCAATTCATTAATAGCCACGAGTAGTTTTAAATGACTTTTTTTCCTTTGAAATGTCATTTTGCTGTCAGACTGTTCTAAACACGGGAAACATGCGCCCCTTTACAGGCATACTATAGACACCCCCCAGGTACAAAATTTAAAGGGATATTACACTTTTATTGTTTCACTTTAAGCATTATTAAAATCACTGCTCCCGAAAAAACGGCCGTTTTTATAACTTTTTTTTGCATTGATCCATGTCCCCTGGGGCAGGACCCAGGTCCCCAAACACTTTTTATAACAATACCATGCATATAAGCCTTTAAAATTAGCACTTTCGATTTCTCCCATAGATTTTTAAAGGGTGTTCCACGGCATTCGAATTTGCCGCGAATACCCCAAATTGTTCGCTGTTCGGCGAACTGGCGAACAGCCGATGTTCGAATCGAACATGAGTTTGACTCGAACTCGAAGCTTATCCCTATTGAAGAGTTAGGATGCCTGTGGATTGTGCCAAGTCAGCAGGTGACCATACTGTCTGCCATTCAGATATCACCTCAAATTCAAAGCATCCTCTGATTGGATGAGGTGGAGAGATGAGGTAGTGATGTCACAATTCACACCTCATCAAATCAAAGAAGGCTTTGCATTCATTAAGAAAATGCAAAATATTCTCTGAATGGTGCCTGTGCTGAGTGGTCGACCTCCTGTAATCCCAATGTATCAGACCAGTCGCTCACCATGGGACCTGAAAGCTAGCAGAGAGCACTAAAGTAGTGGTGTCTACTGGCGCCTGTGCCATGTGACCAACCTCCTGTGTTCAGAATGCAGTAGGGCAGCCACTTGGCACAGGACTCGGAAGCAAGTGGAGATTACTGGATTAACGCAGGGCCGTCTTTAATATTGATTGGGCCCTGGGCAAAGATTTTATTGGGGCCCCCCCAGCTAGACTCAAAATGAGTTTACTGCAGCAGATCAGGCAACGATTGTGATTGGCTGCCAGAGATTACAACACATAATTACAGCTCACAGATTAGTTTCTAGAGGTTACAGAACATCATTACTGCTCACTAATTGGATTCTAGAGGTTACTGAAAATCATTATTGCTCACTGATTAGTTACTACACATCATAACCTCTCAGTGCAAATTGCGGGTGTGGCCAAACTGCACTAGCATTGAGGGGTGCACTATGTACAGAGTGCAGGGTTGGGGGTGCGGTGGGTGCAGAGTGCAGGGGTGAGGTGGGTGCAGAGTGCAGGGGTGAGGTGGGTGCAGGACTGAGGTGGGTGCACAGTGCAGGGCTGAGGTGGGTGCAGAGTGCAGGACTGAGGTGGGTGCAGAGTGAGGTAAGTGCAGAGTGCAGGGGTGAGGTGGGTGCAGATTGCAGGGGTGAGGTGAATGCAGAGTGCAGGGGTGTGGTGGGTGCAGAGTGCAGGAGTGAGGTGAGTGCAGGACTGAGATGGGTGCAGAGTGCAGGGCTGAGGTGGGTGCAGAGTGCAAGGATGAGGTGGGTGCAGAGTGAGGTGAGTGCAGTGGTGAGGTGGGTGCAGAGTACAGGGGTGAGGTGGGTGCAGAGTGTAGGGGTGTGGTGGGTGCAGGGTGCAGGGGTGTGGTGGGTGCATAGTTTAGGGGTGAAGTGAGTGCAGGGGTGAGGTGGGTGCAGAGTGCAGGAGTGAGGTGGGCGCAGAGTGCAGGAGTGAGGTGGGTGCAGGGTGCAGGACTGAGGTGGGTGCAGGATGCAGGACTGAGGTGGGTGCAGAGTGCAGGACCGAGGTGGGTGCAGAGTGCAGGACTGAGGTGGGTGCAGAGTGCAGGACTGAGGTGGGTGCAGAATGCAGGACTGAGGTGGGTGCAGAGTGCAGGGGTGAGGTGGGTGCAAAGTGCAGGACTGAGGTGGGTGCAGAGTGCAGGGGTGAGGTGGGTGCAGAATGAAGTGTCTACAGAGTGCAGGGGTGAGGTGGATGCAGAGTGCAGGAGTAAGGTGGGTGCAGGGGTGAGGTAGGAGCAGAGTGCAGGGGTGAGGTGGGTGCTGAGTGCAGAGTGAGGTGGGTGCAGAGTGCAGGGGTGAGGTGGGTTCAGACTGAGGTGGGTGCAGAGTGCAGGACTGAGGTGGGTGCAGAGTGCAGGGGTGAGGTGGGTGCAAAGTGCAGGACTGAGGTGGGTGCAGAGTGTAGGGGTTAGGTGGATGCAGAGTGCATGGGTAAGGTGGGTGCAGAATGCAGGGGTGAGTTGGGTGCAGAGGGAGGTGGGTGCAGAGTGCAGAGTGAGATGAGTGCAGAGTGAGGTGGGTGCAGAGTGCAGGGGTGAGGTGGATGCAGAGTGCAGGGGTAAGGTGGGTGCAGAATGCAGGGGTAAGGTGGGTGCAGAATGCAGGGGTAAGGTGGGTGCAGAATGCAGGGGTAAGGTGGGTGCAGAGTGAGGTGGGTGCAGAGTGCAGAGTGAGGTGGGTGCAGGAGTGAGGTGGGTGCAGGAGTGAGGTGGGTGCAGGAGTGAGGTGGGTGCAGAGTGCAGGGGTGAGGTGGATGCAGAGTGCAGGGGTGAGGTGGGTGCAGAGTGAGGTGGGTGCAGAGTGAGGTGGGTGCAGAGTGAGGTGGGTGCAGAGTGAGGAGGGTGCAGAGTGAAGAGTGAGGTGAGTACAGAGTGCATGGGTGAGGTGGATGCAGAGTGTAGGGTGAGGTGAGTGCAGAGTGAGGTGGGTGCAGAGTGCAGGGGTGAGGTGGGTGCAGGGTGAGGTGGGTGCAGAGTGCAGGGGTGAGGTGAGTGCAGAGTGCAGGACTGAGGTGGGTGCAGAGTGCAGGACTGAGGTGGGTGCAGAGTGCAGGACTGAGGTGGGTGCAGAGTGCAGGGTGAGGTGGGTGCAAAGTGCAGGACTGAGGTGGGTGCAGAGTGCATGGGTAAGGTGGGTGCAGAATGCAGGGGTAAGGTGGGTGCAGAGTGAGGTGGGTGCAGAGTGAGATGAGTGCAGAGTGAGGTGGGTGCAGAGTGCAGGGGTGAGGTGGATGCAGAGTGCAGGGGTAAGGTGGGTGCAGAATGCAGGGGTAAGGTGGGTGCAGAGTGAGGTGGGTGCAGAGTGCAGAGTGAGGTGAGTGCAGAGTGAGGTGGGTGCAGGAGTGAGGTGGGTGCAGAGTGAGGTGGGTGCCGAGTGCAGGGGTGAGGTGGATGCAGAGTGCAGGGGTGAGGTGGGTGCAGAGTACAGGGGTGAGGTGGATGCAGAGTGAGGTGGGTGCAGAGTGAGGTGGGTGCAAAGTGAAGAGTGAGGTGGGTACAGAGTGCAGGGGTGAGGTGGATGCAGAGTGTAGGGTGAGGTGGGTGCAGAGTGAGGTGGGTGCAGGGGTGAGGTGGGTGCAGAGTGCAGAGGTGAGGTGGGTGCAGGGGTGAGGTGGGTGCAGAGTGAGGTGGGTGCAGAGTGCAGAGTGAGGTGGGTGCAGAGTGAGGTGGGTGCAGAGTGAGGTGGGTGCAGAGTGTAGGGTGAGGTGGGTGTAGAGTGCAGAGTGAGGTGGGTTCAGAGTGCAGAGTGAGGTGGGTGTAGAGTGTAGTGTGAGGTGGGTGCAGAGTGAGGTGGGTGCAGAGTGTAGGGTGAGGTGGGTGCAGAGGTGAGGTGGGTGCAGAGTGAGGTGGGTGCAGAGTGCAGTGTGAGGTGAGTGCAGAGTGAGGTGGGTGCAGTGTGAGGTGGGTGCAGAGTGAGGTGGGTGCAGAGTGAGGTGGGTGCAGAGTGCAGAGTGAGGTGGGTGCAGAGTGAGGTGGGTGCAGAGTGAGGTGGGTGCAAAGTGAAGAGTGAGGTGGGTACAGAGTGCAGGGGTGAGGTGGATGCAGAGTGTAGGGTGAGGTGGGTGCAGAGTGAGGTGGGTGCAGGGGTGAGGTGGGTGCAGAGTGCAGAGGTGAGGTGGGTGCAGGGGTGAGGTGGGTGCAGAGTGAGGTGGGTGCAGAGTGCAGAGTGAGGTGGGTGCAGAGTGAGGTGGGTGCAGAGTGAGGTGGGTGCAGAGTGTAGGGTGAGGTGGGTGTAGAGTGCAGAGTGAGGTGGGTTCAGAGTGCAGAGTGAGGTGGGTGTAGAGTGTAGTGTGAGGTGGGTGCAGAGTGAGGTGGGTGCAGAGTGTAGGGTGAGGTGGGTGCAGAGGTGAGGTGGGTGCAGAGTGAGGTGGGTGCAGAGTGCAGTGTGAGGTGAGTGCAGAGTGAGGTGGGTGCAGTGTGAGGTGGGTGCAGAGTGAGGTGGGTGCAGAGTGAGGTGGGTGCAGAGTGCAGAGTGAGGTGGGTGCAGAGTGAGGTGGGTGCAGAGTGCAGTGTGAGGTGGGTGCAGAGTGAGGTGGGTGCAGAGTGTAGGGTGAGGTGGGTGCAGAGGTGAGGTGGGTGCAGAGTGAGGTGGACGCAGAGTGAGGTGGGTGCAGAGTGCAGTGTGAGGTGGGTGCAGAGTGAGGTGGGTGCAGAGTGCAGTGTGAGGTTGGTGCAGAGTGAGGTGGGTGCAGAGTGCAGTGTGAGGTTGGTGCAGAGTGAGGTGGGTGCAGAGTGCAGTGTGAGGTGGGTGCAGACTGAGGTGGGTGCAGTGTGAGGTGGGTGCAGAGTGAGGTTGGTGCAGAGTGCAGTGTGAGGTTGGTGCAGAGTGAGATGGGTGCAGAGTGCAGTGTGAGGTGGGTGCAGAGTGAGGTGGGTGCAGAGTGCAGAGTGAGGTGGGTGCAGAGTGAGGTGGGTGCAGAGTGAGGTGGGTGCAGAGTGAGGTGGGTGTAGAGTGCAGAGTGAGGTGGGTGCAGAGTGCAGTGTGAGGTGAGTGCAGAGTGAGGTGGGTGCAGAGTGAGGTGGGTGCAGAGTGAGGTGGGTGCAGAGTGCAGAGTGAGGTGGGTGCAGAGTGAGGTGGGTGCAGAGTGCAGTGTGAGGTGGGTGCAGAGTGAGGTGGGTGCAGAGTGTAGGGTGAGGTGGGTGCAGAGGTGAGGTGGGTGCAGAGTGAGGTGGGTGCAGAGTGAGGTGGGTGCAGAGTGCAGTGTGAGGTGGGTGCAGAGTGAGGTGGGTGCAGAGTGCAGTGTGAGGTTGGTGCAGAGTGAGGTGGGTGCAGAGTGCAGTGTGAGGTTGGTGCAGAGTGAGGTGGGTGCAGAGTGCAGTGTGAGGTGGGTGCACAGTGAGGTGGGTGCAGACTGAGGTGGGTGCAGTGTGAGGTGAGTGCAGAGTGAGGTTGGTGCAGAGTGCAGTGTGAGGTTGGTGCAGAGTGAGATGGGTGCAGAGTGCAGTGTGAGGTGGGTGCAGAGTGAGGTGGGTGCAGAGTGCAGAGTGAGGTGGGTGCAGAGTGCAGTGTGAGGTGGGTGCAGAGTGCAGTGTGAGGTGGGTGCAGGGGTGAGGTGGGTGCAGAGTGCAGTGTGAGGTAGGTGCAGAGTGCAGTGTGAGGTGGGTGCAGAGTGAGGTGGGTGCAGAGTGCAGAGTGAGGTGGGTGCAGAGTGCAGTGTGAGGTGGGTGCAGGGGTGAGGTGGGTGCAGAGTGCAGTGTGAGGTGGGTGCAGGGGTGAGGTGGGTGCAGAGTGCAGTGTGAGGTAGGTGCAGAGTGCAGTGTGAGGTGGGTGCAGAGTGCAGTGTGAGGTGAGTGCAGAGTGAGGTGGGTGCAGAGTGAGGTGGGTGCAGAGTGAGGTGGGTGCAGAGTGCAGTGTGAGGTGGGTGCAGAGTGAGGTGGGTGCAGAGTGAGGTGGGTGCAGAGGTGCACAGCTCTCCTCCCACCCAGATTTCAATACAGAGCTACACTCCCCCTAAGTACAAGGCAGTCCTCCCACAAAGCCCCCCACCCACCATTCCAGTACAGAGGAAAACTCTGTGTACTCACAGCATGTTGTCCTCCGATGTCCGTGGAGCCTGCCAGTCCCAGAAGCAGCTTCCCCTGTGCAGAGTCCCCGCCCCCTTCCTCCTCTGCTCTCATAGATCGTGTGTGTACCCGAGGGATGAGAACAGCCGCCGGAAGAGGAGCGCTGTCACTTGGAAAAACACAAGCCGTGCTTGTGTATTTCCAAGTAACAGTAGCGAGCAGCCAGCATGCGACCAGCACCGGAGGTGGCCGAACTCCGGTGGGCAGTGCAGGGTTTAAGGGACGGGCAGCGCAGGGCCCCCAACAATGACAGGGCCCTGGGCAGATGCCCCTTTTGCCCCGCGGTAAAGACGGCCCTGGATTAACGGTGTCTTCTACAGTGGTTTTCAGCTTCAAGAGCAGGGTTTCCCAAACAGGGTTCCATAGGACCCTCGGGTTCCTTCAGAAGTTGTTAGGGATTCCTAGAACAATGAGCAATTTCTGCCTCTCAGATAAGTTCCCACTGACACCATTGATATTTTTAGCTATCTGTAACGGGGGAATTCTTCCCAATGACCATAAGTGTAAGGAGCATTCTTCCCACTGACCATCACACAAATGTATTATGAGTTGTCATTTTTAACGGGTTTTCCTGAGACTGGAACATTATTTTAAGGGTTCCTTTGTGTTTAAAAGGTTGAAAAAGGCAGTTCTAGAGGGATTCAACAGGTATGGTATATATCTAGTTACATTGGTCCAAGCTGAACAAATGTAACCATGTAAAAATATCCAAACCTGGAATTGAGCTAGGATTTACTGTACATGTGACTGAGAATGGAAATGACTTATCACATCTGGTCAGGTTTACAGATTCCAAAGGGCCACTGCCAGAGCTAAAACAACCTTTAAAAAAATCAACAAAAGGAAGAATAAAAAATCCCAAAAGCAGCATACATGACTATGCTATCATGGGAAACAAGGACTCATTCACATTAGCGAGTGCATTGTCCTATTTTTTTCAAAAAAGCATTTTGCTGTAAACTAAAGCAATATGAACGTAGGTACATTGCCTTGTCTACGTAATGAGACTAGGCCGAGGGGGACTGGTGTGGAAAATTTGTAATACTGTCAGGAAAATCTAGCTCTCTACTCCCAACCCCCCCCCCCCCCCCCCCCCCCCCCAAGATAAGATGTTGCCAGGCAAGGAAGTCTGGCTGCTCTGCCTCCTTCCTTCTCAAGAGCCACAAATATACATTCTCTGATGAACCCAATGTGTATGCCTAATGAATGATACTTCACAAGAAAGCTCTTTTTGTAGTAGAATCCTGCCAACAACCACTTGTCCTGTAACGTCTTTGGCGAGACTTTAAAGTGGACCTGGCATCAGAACAAATTTTTTTCAAGTGCATGCATTGTGTAATGTTCAAATGTAAAACTTGTTGGCGTTTATTACTTCTCAATGAGATCATATTATGCTGTATGACGGGACTACCTTGCCCTTTGTATGTCCCCAGAAGATTGCACCATCGTTGTTTACGTATGATCCAAAGTCAGAATCTACTTCCTGGACGTTGATGCTGACTCTTTGCACTGCTATGTCAATCCTGGTGCCAAGTTGCCAGAAAGGTTACAATGTACAGTTGAGAGTGTAGTTTTTGGAAAAGAAAAGACAAAGGAAATCCCATGTCATGTCTGCAGCAGTCTTAGACATTACTTTGTTCTACCAGTTTTTATTAAGTATGTTTCTTTAAGTTCTGCCTGGTGCATGCAGGGGTTAATACACAACATAGCTGCCTTGTGTCTTCTCACACGAGTTTTTGGAGTGCTCAGTTCGCATCACATACCTCAACTTGTGATGACCATTTATTCAAGTAAACTCAGTTCTTGTTTAAAGTTTAGTAAAGCCGTGTCTGATATTTTTACCTACAGGTAGGCTTTATTATGTGCACAGTTTAGGAGATACTTCACAGAAACAGCAGCACCAATGCATGCGTTCTGAAGGAACAACATACCGTGCCGTTCCTTCAGAGGTTTGTGCCATTAACCATGACTGCTGTGCGCATGCTCGGGAGTGATGTCATTGTGGCCCAGCCAGTCAGATGGCCGGAGTCCACACACTAGGAGGGAGGACTGTGTGAAGATGGAGACCTGTCAGAGGTGATAGTACACCACTGGAGGGCTTTGTTTAAAGTAAGTCTCTCATAATATGCCTGTATGCGATGCATACTAGCATGTTATGACATTGCCTTGCAAGGTGAAATTTTTTTTGTACAATCTTTACTACCGCTTTAAAAGAAGAAGTTGTCTGGTCTTGCTTATTTGAAGAAGAATCCAGTGTGACAAGAGCAAGTGTATTCATGGTGTATCCAAAGAATTGGGGAAGTAATGTGTATAGCAATGGTTAAACCTCTGGGATAAGAGTAAGGGCAAACTGTGACTGTAAGTGGTGGTTGATGATCGAGGTTCTGGCAGAAAGCAGTAGTACTTCAGGTACCTCACTAATCGGCTGAATCCCTGTCTTGGAGTCCACTGTGGAGCAGGACCCTCTCAGGGGCCAAACCCGTAAGCAAAGGCCTTTCGATATAGAGTACAGTGGCTTCCCTCTGTGTGTATGGGTGAAACACAGTTAATGGTACAGTGTAATGAGTCAAAACAATCTGGAGGAGATAAGTCAGAGCTATTTTCCTAAAATGACTTTGTAGTTCAGATCAAGAGTCAAGATAGGAAAGGATAGACCATGTTGTAATCTGAAGTAAAGACTTCATCCTACTGAAGATGTGTGTTGGGTTCTGAAGTGTAACGTGGCCTCTGGCCTATGAGTTTTGTCAACCCACACTGAAGTTGAACTGTTGGTGAAATGTTAATGGCTTGTAGTACTACCCAAAAGCCCTTAATATAGGACCCGCTAACATGCTCTTCTCGGCAGACCTTGAGAGACTGTACCTAGGCAGATTCACTTTACTAGAATTCAAATTTCAATTCAGAACCCACCGCGATGCACTGCACTCACTGTCTGAGTTGGTGAGTGTATGGTTCAATATTTATATACACTAGATGTTCATTCACCTTGTTACTCCCTCTACATTATCAGTATGGTTCATTTTACTTCCATACATATTCCATAGGAATTTTTGGACGCATCAGCTCCTGATGAGTGGAAATACATCCATCCACGAAACGCGACAAGCTCTGTTGTGATGCCCCAGCTACATCTTATACGCAACCATAATTATTGAACCACCATCTTATGTACTCAACTATATTACTTGTTCCTACTCAGTGGATGTATATTTACCGTATGGGTACATTTGGCGGTATCTGGCATGTTGTCACTTACATTATTATGCTATACTACCAGAATCATGTGCTGTTACAACTGTACCTTTTTACTATGCCTATGCCATGTGCACGCTTCTTATATGTACATGAAATCCATACTTTTTATTGTTTGTATATTATCAAACATTCCACGTTGAAATTCAAACATGGTGAAATTTACCTCCACTATCCAAACGATTAATTTTAAAGTCCCAATTTCCCTTTATTATTACCCAATACCGGGATGGAGGCACTTTGTTGTGCTTCATTTAAAGTCCCAACTCCCCTTCTTTTTCTTACTAGAATTCAAAGGCTTTGAACCCATGAATCTGTGTCCAATAAACATCATCAGTATTGCCTGTGGGCATACCATGCCTTGTTCTCTACTGTATCTCTATGTGGAGGTGGCCATCTTGGTAGAGGTGGGATTTTACCTTCTCATGTCAGCGTGGCCCCTCTGATGACTGGTGAGATAATGATCAAAAAGAAGCAAGAAAGGTGGAGGAAGTACAGATCGGCAGAATGAATGAAACAGGAGCAGGAAGTTCAGTTCCTTGCATTGCAGGTCTTCAGGTGAAACTTCCTCTACAATAAGCAGTACAAGAATATCATCGCTATCTTCAAATCTGGTGAGACTAGTCAGAGGCAGGAGTGTATTAGACCTCACCAGGGCTTTTTTTCTCAAAAAATAGGTGCAGGAACTCCCTCCTCCTGAGTCACCCTTAGTCTCTGCCCCCTACAGACCTCTGACCACTGTCTCTTGGCTCCAACCTCTATCCACTTCCCAAAATCGTCCCTTTTAGAGAATACAAAACCAAGTATCATTTTGTACTAATTAGTGCTAACGCAGTAATTTGTATGGAATTTGATAGACCGCACCCCAGCAACAGTAGACCCTCCAGTAACAATAGATCCCCCACACAACAACAGACCCCCCCCGCAACAAAATACCACCCCAACAACAATAGACCCCACCTGCAACAACAGATCCTCCAGCAGCCAGCAACAGTAGACCTCTCCCTCAATAGTAGATCTTTCCCAGCAACAGTAGACCCCCTGCCAGGAACAATAGATCTGCCCAATAACAATAGACCAGCCACACAAAATTAGACTCCCAATAATGACAACAGATCCCCAGCAGCCAGCATCAATAGACCCTCCAGCACACCCCAGCAATCCTTGCCAAAAAATACATTTAGTTGTGGAGGTGCCGGAATTGCGTTCCTCCACGTTCCCGCTGAAAAAAAGCCCTGGACCTCACACAGCAATTATACAGCTATAGGGCTCAAGACACGGGAGTGCAATTTTTAGGAGTTAAAGACAAAAAGTAGCTTATTCAGGATACTACTTTAATATTTCTAGATGTTCTCAATAAAATAGCAAATCTTCACTTTTTGTCCACTTTAACCCATTTGCTGCCACCGACGTTACGTATGGCTGGCCAGCTCAGTATCCCTTATATCGGCTGCATTCCACACTAATCCACACTATAAACTTGTTTCTTCAAATAACAAATGTGTGTTGCACCATGCAGTGTGGTGTGCTGCGTATTAAAAAAAGAAAAGGTCCATGCACCTTTTTTGTGTGATTTCTAAGCATTTTACAAACTCTGAAAGCTGTATGTGAAAAAAATTATATAAAAAAAAAAGAATTCCAAAAAATTTTCAGCTACTGGAGGTCAAAATTGTAGTTCAAGACCTGCTTTTTTAAACTATACCGTTTCTGTATATTGTGACATGTCAGTCATTTTTTGATGTAGACTTTTGTCGTTACTGATAGGTCTGCTACCAGTGCCATGGATATTACAGCGTTTGATGGTCATAGCTTAGCTTTGAAGGACTTTTAGCTTTGATCTGCTCTGTTGCATTTACGTAAAGTGTTTCTTGTTAAGCAGTGAGACACTTACTTTCATAGCAGCGTAGCAAAAATAGCAATTCCCTTGACAAATGGCTGATATTTATAGCATGTATGCTATGGAGCAGAAGGGCTGAGATTGATATTCGTAGTGGTTTAGTGATGAAATGGCAGATTAGCGCTTGACAGATGTAGAGGGTTTGGTGACAACAAAAGATTGTGACAAATACTTCATTAAAACTGAGGTCTTGGCTTTTAATTCCACTGAGGGTTTTGATAGTGTTCTTTTCTACAAAAACTCAGTTCCAATCTCCATACTAATGAAGAGGACCTACGCTTAGACATAACACTATGGGGTCTATGTGATATATTTTACCTCAATCACAAAATCTGCGACATTTTGGCCACTAGATGGAGCTGATGATCATAGGAAGTCATAAGGGTCTATTTATAAAACATTCTTTGGATGAATGTCACAAGCATTCTTCCGGGCTGCACAAACGTTCCCTGTATTTTCTATAATACTTTGACTTCCTATTATCATCAGCTCCATCTAGTGGCAAAAATATATATAATTTTGGCCAAATATATTTCATTTTGGCCACTAGATGGAGCTGATGATCATAGGAAGTCATAATATTAGAAAAAATACAGGGAAACTCTGTGCAGCCTGGACGAAAATGTGTGATATTTGCTCAACTAATGATTTATATATAGACCCCTCGGTATTTGAGAAAATACAGGGTAAATTTGTGCAGTGTGGACAAAAGCTTGAGATATTTGTCCAACAGATGTTTTATAATTAGACTCCTATGTGTACAGGCTTGCTGGGATTAATTGCTGGTATTAATCGCCCTTCCATGTGCTGCTTGCTGCAAAGGCCAGTTATAGGAGGGGGCAGAGGCCATTTGTTTGTATTGCATGGATTATTATTGAAGAGTAATAAAAGGACTAAAGTTGACCATACACTAGTAGTCCTTTTACTAGAGAAATGAATGTTAAAAGCAAACGTTTTTTGAAGTACTTTCAAAAGACATTCGTCAAGTCATTGAATGTATTGATGAGAATTTTTGTATGAATGTTCATACTTTGCACTGGCTAAGGTGTAAGATAAAAATGGCAAATGTTCAGTCTGGACAGTGTATTTGTTATAGTGACAGCTGATTTCATGTTTTGCATGCAATGCTTTACCTTTTTTTTTTTTTTAACGGGAAACCGTATTTTCTGTCAATTTTCTTTTATATTTTACTTGTAGGTTTATATACTTACAAGTTTATAAACTGATCTGGATCATAATGCTACCTGCTGGACGCAAGTGGTAAATTTTATAAAGACAATAATTTGCAAAAGCTGATGAAAAAAGACAAAGTATATTTAATAATAAAAAAATAAATCTCATATATATATATATATATATATATATATATATATATATATATATATATATATATATATATATATATATATATATATATATATATATATATATATATATATATATACATAGCTCCCAACTGTCCCTGATTTCGAGGGACTGTCCCTGATTTGGAGCAATGTCCCTCTGTCCCTCATTCCCCCTCATTTGTCCCTCATTTTGGTCTGATCTATATAGATGTATATAAAATGCACTTTTTATCTATCAAAAAGTGTTTCCCAGTGCTAAACCTTTCATCTGATTTCTAAATTGCTGCATTTGTAGATTCCAAAAGCCAATATAAAGGAATAGTAGTGGTAAAAAAAAGGCACTTGTGGGTTTAACCAATCTTGCTTTTTTGTACAAGTCTCCTTTAAGGGGGTGTGGCAAGGGGTGTGTCCTATGCCTGTTTACTTTTGCTGATAGGTGTCCCTCATTCCCATCTCAAAAAGTTGGGAGGTATGTATATATATATATATATATATATTAGAAATACCTTGTAATATAGGAACAGCTACTCTTTCGTTTGCTGAAAAGTTTGAGGCAAGTGAACTTTTTTGGCTATCGGTATGAAGAACAGGGTGTTAGAGAAGGACAGAGATGATTCAAGTGAATGAAAAATGAGTTCAGCTTTAAAAATCTAACAACACTGGATACTCAGAGACTGAATGTGCAACAAATACTGCAGGATTTATGATCAAGATTCTCTTCTGGAGAACATCACATCAACCAGCCTCTGGCATACACATTCTATGGTTATCATTGCATTCAGCAATCCTTGTAACCTTACTTAACCTGGGTATCCTATTCCTTCTTGGAAAGAATCCTTCTTTTGTGACTATCTAGCTAACAATTTTGCGACTCCCTGTGATGGCTTGGTTACCTGGCAGTCTAGGGTGCGTCTTGCCTCACCTTCTGAACCTGGGCAGCTTGGCATTTCCAGAGGGCAACCCAGAACAGCAAACCATCGGTCCGGTAAGGTAGTCGTATAATATTTACATTTATTAGAGCCTGAAGCCTATTCCAAACAAACATCAGGCTTTCTGTGTATAAAATGCAGTAGGGAGGATGTTCCAACATCACTAACAGATGTGTTCCAGGATCACCAGATTTCTGATAAAAGTAATTAGGTGAACTGGTATATAGCGATTCTGAGCAGGTAGGCTTTGTTGCATTCATACAAAGCAAGGTTTATTTTTCAATTTTGAATGCATTGTGCTTTTAAAAAATTATATATTTTTGTCTGTTCGTTGTGCATTTAAAAAAAAAAGATGCCCTGGGAAATTCTTTAAAGGGACCCTGCAATCTATTAATATAGTTCTGTCAGTTCATGCATTATAATAATAAAATGCAGCGCATTGAAGAAACAAAAACACCAAGTGAATAGTGTATTGTTTAAATCCAATGGTAAGGATAGAGATATAGTCCATAATAACATGGATAAAAGTTCCAAAAGAGTCTAGTGATGATAAACCCAAACAGTAGGTGTTGCAATGGAAACCACCACCGATGAAAAGGACACACACTGACCTTTACTCTAAACATTGGACTACCCGAATTAAAGTGGGGTTCCACCCAAAAAAACAAAAATACTTGAAAAATCCTAAAAAAACCAAACAAAAAAACATTTGGATATTTTTTTTTTTAACTTACCTCTAAATGCCTGTTGCTAGGGGGTCCCTCGTAGTCTGCCCCTTCCAGTGCCTGGGCTGGTGACATCACTTCCCCCTCGGCACAGGAAGGGCTCAGCTCTGCTCCCTCCCTCCTGTCAATCATCTGGGACCCATTACAGGTCCCAGGTGACTGAGCGGCCAATCACGGCACGCGGCGCCGCTCGCGCATGGGCAGTGGGTGCCAGGCTGTAAAGCCACTACCCGGCGCCCACAGTTGCAATGCCCGCGCCGCTGAACGGAGGGGGAGACGAGCGGGGCTTCGATCCCCCGCATCGTTGGACCCAGGGACAGGTAAGTGTCCAATTAAAAGTCAGCAGCTGCAGTATTTGTTACTGCTGACTTTTAATTTTTTTTTTTTTTTTTACCCGACCCCCTGGGTGGCACTCCTCTTTAAGTAGTCAATACAGAATTGTTTACAATATGGACATGAAGCTCCTCTGAATCCACAGTGAATGTGATCATCAGGCTAAGTCTCTTTTCCAGAAATTAATCGAATCTCACATGGAGATAAAACATAAACACCTAATTGCGTAGTATTAGTGTTAAGGTGCTTTAATAAAAAAGTGCCAAAGTACTCACAAACATTAAATGTAAAATGCGTTTCGTCATCATAGACATCATCATGGGCGTTTATGCATTATGTATTTAATTTTGGAGTGTAGGGGGAAATCAGAGGAAGCCCTTGTAAGCACTGAGAGAACAAGGAAAACCCATGCAGATGTGTTCTGGCTGGGATCCCTGTGCTTACCACTGAGCTAATGTGATGCCATAATATTATATATACATTTAACATATTTTAGACCTGTTATTAATATATGCAAAGACTGCTACTGGGCTGCCATCTTGGATGTGATGTCAGCAGCCCAAGCACACTCAGAGCTATCACTCAAGTGACACAATGGAGGTTATTTACGAAAGGCAAATCCACTTTGCACTGCAAGTGCACTTGAAAGTGCAGTCGCTCTCAATCTAAGGGGTAGATCTGAAATGAGTGGAAGCTCTGCTGATTTTATCATCCAATCATGTGCAAGCTAAAATGCTGTTTTTTATATTCCATACATGTCCCCTTCAGATCTACAGCGACTGCACTTCCAAGTGCACTTGCAGTGCAAAGTGGATTTTCCTTTAGTAAATAACCCCCAATGCAGTATAAACCCTCTCTCCTCCCCGGCATCCACATAAAAACTTATATAGGTTGATTAGGGGAGGGATCGAGGAGTTGGACCAGCACAGACAGTAATTGGACACTCCCAGAGGAGGGAGAGGATTATGACCTGCAAGAAAGGAGTGGGCTTTACTCAGGAACTCATCCTGAAGAAGTAAACTTTGCAAGCAAATTCCAAGACACATTGCAAGTAAATAAAAATCACTTATGGTAAGGAAAAAATGTAAGCAAGCATTTACGGTGCTTGATTTTTCTGTGCTGTTACCTGCAATTTTTTCAAGTTGGTGACAGGCTCTTCTTAAAGCGGAGTTCCACCCAAAAGTGGAACTTCCGCTTACAGGAGTCCTAACCCCCTTTGGGCTCATTTACACTTGCTTTGGCTTCAACACACATTAACGGCTGGTTTTCACTTGCTTCAAAACAAGGCTTTGTTAAAACTTTCTGAACGCTAGTCAAAGCCCCTGTCACTAAATAAAATGGTTAGCTTACAGTCCTGTTTACACCCTGCTTTGCTTCAAAAATTATACCCCATGTAGCTTCAAGCAGGGCAGGTGCTACCACTAGGCTAACTAGGCAACCGCCTAGGGCGCCCAGCTGCTGGTCTCCCTCCGCGTCTTCATGCTCTGCAGGCTAAGTCTCAGGCAGCCGCTCCATCTGACCGATGACTGGAGGACATGTCCCAACAGAACGGAAGCAAACATCCCCTGCCACTGCCCGCCTCTATGATCATCAGTGACCAACCTGTCTGCCTCTCTCAGAGACTCTCTGGTGATCGTTCTAGTACAGCCAGCTCTGTCTTATGCCGCGTACACACGGTCGTACTTTTCGTCTACAAAAGTCGGACAGCCTGTCCGACAGACTTCCGGCAGACTTTCGGTGGACTTGCGGCGGACTTGCGGCCTACTTTCTAACGAACGGACTTGCCTACACACGACCACACAAAAGTCTAACGGATTCGTACGTGATGACGTACACCGGACTAAAATAAGGAAGTTCATAGCCAGTAGCCAATAGGTGCCCTAGCGTGGCTTTTTGTCCGTCGGACTAGCACACAGACGAGCGGATTTCGGGGTCCGTCGTAGTTACGAAGTAAAGTTTTAAAACATGTTTCAAATCTAAAGTACGTCGGATTTGAGGCTAAAAAAGTCAGTTGAAAGTCCGGAGAAGCCCACACACGATCGGATTACCAGCCAGCTTTAGTCCATCAGCGTCCGTTGGACTTTTGTAGACGAAAAGTAGGACCGTGTGTACGCGGCATTACACACAATGCATTCCTTACAGCAGGGGTGCCCAACTGCTGGCCCTCTGATGTGGCTCACCACCTCCTGCTCTGGGATGGTGGGTCGGCAAGCCCAGATTGCGGGTTCCCGAGCAACAGTGTGAAGAACGGAGCCGGCACTAAAGGAAGCAGAGCCGATGCCTCCTGTATAGTGCCGGCTCCTGTAACATGGGCAGGCAAATGAGGTTTCGTCTAGGGTTTCAAAAATTTTTGCACCAGCCCTGCACTGAAGCCCCACGAAGCCTCATCGAAGCCTCATCAAAGCACCAAGCAAAAGCAAGGTGTAAACAGGGCTGTAAGCTAACCATTTTATTTAGTGACAGGGGCTTTGACTGGACAGAGAGCTTTAACAAAGCCTGTCCGAAGCCATGTTTTGAAGCAAGTGTAAACTAGGCCTTTGTGTTGCTTCAAAGAGTCTTTAAAATCCTCCACAGATGTCTATGGCAAAGCTCGCTTGAAGCCCCACTGAAGCCCCACTGAAGCCCCACCAAAGCCTCATCAAAGCTGCACCAAAGCCTCATCAAAGCCCCACCGAAGCCTCATCGAAGCCCCACGACGCCTCACTGAAGCCCCATCGAAGCCCCACCAAAGCCTCATCGAAGCCCCACCGAAGCACCAAGCAAAAGCAAGGTGTAAACAGGACTGTAAGCTAACCATTTTATTTAGTGGCAGGAGCTTTGACTGGCGTTCAGAGAGCTTTAACAAAGCCTGTCCAAAACCATGTTTTGAAGCAAGTGTAAACTAGCCCTTAGTGTTGCTTCAAAGCATCTTCAAAGCCTCCATAGAAGTCTATGGCAAAGCTTGCTTGAAGCCCCACTGAAGCTCCACCGAAGCCTCTTAGAAGCTCCATGAAGCCTCACCGAAGCTCCATGAAGCCTCACCGAAGCTCCACCAAAGCCTATACGAAACCCCATGAAGCCTCACTGAAGCCCCATCGAAGTTACACCAAAGCCTCATAGAAGCCCCACCGAAGCCGCATCGAAACCCCATGAAGCCTCACTGAAGCCCCACTGAAGCCTCATCAAAGCCTCATCGAAGCACCAAGCAAAAGCAAGGTGTAAACAGGACTGTAAGCTAACCATTTATTTTAGTGACAGGGGCTTTGACTGGCGTTCAGAGAGCTTTAACAAAGCCTGTCCAAAGCTATGTTTTGAAGCAACTGTAAACTAGCCCTTACATGTCACATCTGGCGTGTCATTTTTTTGGGGGGGAGAGTGGGTACCTAGTTTTGACAGGTACCCAGCTTCCACTTCCGGTCGTGCCGCCTAGGCGATTCCTCCTCTCCCCCTCCCTCCCTGCAATGTTTTGGGACATGTCACAGGTCCCAGAAGATTGCTCGGCCATTCAGGACAGTGCAGCATGACTCGCGCATGCGCAGTGCGCACCCGGCTGTGAAGCCGCAAGCTGTCACAGTCGGTTGCCCACACTTGTGATGCCAGCACAGAGGAGAGGTGGGGGAGAGAAGTGAGGCTTTGGACGGCCGCATCGCTGGACTGTGGGACAGGTGAGTGAGTGTTTGTTAAAAGTCAGCAGCTACACTTTTTGTAGCTGCTGACGTTTAATAAACTGAAAAATGAGTGGAACTCCTCTTTGATTCTGGTATTGTCACCTGTTCTGGCCTGTCCTTCAGTGGAAAGTGGGTTGGAGCCAAAGGCCAATAATCAGCTAAAAAAAGGCCAATCTCCCTAAATGGTGTCTCTCCATAAAACAGTAAAGCAGCCCCCAGCATGACCTAAGGGTGGCTTTAATGGGTACTAAAATGAATGTAAAGGCAGTGGGTACCTTTTGTTCTATCCACTTATATATATTTTTTGCTGTATTGTATTGAACTGCATGAGGGTATGATTGTTCTGTTGCATGCTGACACCTAGTGGTCACTACAATTAGTTTACTTATGTGAATTGTTTTCTCTCTTTGCCCTCACCTCCTTTTTAGTGCTAGTTAGTTCGGTCCAAACTTGACCCTCCCTGTTTGTTCCATGTTCCCTCAGTCAGTGTTGGTTCTTCACTGAGACAGAGCTTTGGAAAGTCATTGTCTTTTTACACTTCAAACACATCAATTGTACTGCAATTAGCTGGAAAAAAATTGTATTGGATTTAAAGTGTTACTAAACCCAGGACCCTGCATTCACTATATCTGGTCTCCCACAGTACACAGAACATGTACATGCAATTATTTTAGTAAATATAAACTGCTAAATACCTTGTCTCATAAGCAGTATATAGCAGTCTTGTGAGTTCTATTAGTGTCCAGCCGAGCAGTGGTTAAAGCTTGTAGGAGGATTTTTCATTCTACTCTGACTGTCCTATGAGACTGCAGGACCCCTGACCCTATATCTGGACAGTGCTGATTGGCCCTGTGCTGATCATATGCATCCTTCCAAGAAAAAAAAAAACTCTCTAGCAATACACACCAAAATGAGCATGTGCAGAGTGCCCCCAAGGCTCTGTTCTATCAGTAGATGGATTGGGGACAGTGGAAGAAGGGGAGGATCAGAGAAGACAGGATCAAACAGTCTTTTTAACCAATGCGGAGGAATAACCTCTTAGGTTCCACAGTGATTATAATGCCGCGTACACACGGGTGGATTTTTTGACCGGACTGGTCTGATGGACTTTCCGACGGACTTTTGATGGACTTCCGACAGACTTTTGAACGAACGGACTTGCCTACACACGATCACACCAAAAGTCCGACGGATTCGTACGTGATGACGTACGACCGGACTAAAATAAGGAAGTTGATAGCCAGTAGCCAATAGCTGCCCTAGCGTGGGTTTTCGTCCGTCGGACTAGCATACAGACGAGCGGATTTTTCGCCCGGACTCGAGTCCGTCGGAAAGATTTGATACATGTTTCAAATCTAAAGTCGGTCAGATTTTTGACCAAAAAAGTCCGCTGCAGGTCCGATGGAGCCCACACACGGTCGGATTGTCCGCCGGATTCGTTCCGTCGGACCAGTCCG
Organism: Lithobates septentrionalis; assembly: GCA_037952835.1. Taxonomy (NCBI): domain Eukaryota; kingdom Metazoa; phylum Chordata; class Amphibia; order Anura; family Ranidae; genus Lithobates; species Lithobates septentrionalis. The sequence goes on along the minus strand of JBBDGP010000766.1, from coordinate 844,082 downwards.
GTCGAAAAGTCCGCCCGTGTGTACACGGCATAACAAGCATGCTTTACTGCATATACAGACTGATTTTACTGTTGTGGGTTTAGTGCCACTTTGACTTCTGTCTCTTATTGAAGAGTTAAGCTGCCTGCAGGGGCGGACTGACCATTCGGCCTCTCGGGCACTGCCCGAGGGCCCCGGGCCACTAGGAGGCCCCAATAGGGTTGCCAGCCTCAGTAAAACCAGGGACAGTATGTAAAAATCTGTGTTTTTTTTACATCTGTCTCTGAAATGTCCCTTACCGACATCCTTTTGATCTAAAAATCCCAAGATTATAGCTGCCCCACCTCTCCAGTACCTTCTCAGCCAATAGAAACATGTCTGTGTATACTGTGTATACATGTATGTGTATACTGTGTGATTGTATACTGTGTGTGTGTGTTTGTGTATACTGTGTGGCCCCATAATCTCTGATTGCCCGGGGGCCCCATAATCTCCTCTTGCCCGGGGGCCCTATGAGTTGTCAGTCCGCCCCTGGCTGCCTGTGGATTTTGCCAAGTCAGCAGGTGACCAAACTGTCCATACAGACTGGGTCTAAGGAGGTATGTCAATGTATAATGTGGCTATTAAAGCAGAACACCTCTGTACAATGGAAAAAGAGTTCCCAGAGAACCTCTTTAATATATTTAAAATCAATAGAGTTAGTTATATATATTTTGAACCAGCCAAATATTTTTTAACTGCTTTTCAAATTTTCTTTGACTTTTTCTTCTATAACATTCTGCCAAAGCCCTTCTTGATTTCCACCATTCAGTAAACCTTTCCCAGCTATTCCTTAAGAGGCCGTCAAAAGCCTTCTCCATTTCAAGGCTCAGCAGACAGAGTGGAATACTTGTGGCATTCGCTACATGTAGCAGGTTTCAAATTTTAATGCGGTTATCTGATGATTGTCTGTGTGGAATAAACCCTGCTATATCTCAGTGGATTAAAATCTATGTAAAACACTACGGCAGGAAGCTACCACAGTTTCCATTAATGTTAAATTTATGTTTAGGAGAGATGCTGAGCTGTAGTGAGCGCTGATAAGGGATCCTTTCCTACGCTTACTGATTCCCAGTGACTTAAGCAGCTGTTACAGAGGTTGCCTGTTCTTCATTCTGGCTTTACGTGTAATATAATTTTTTTTATCATTTTTAAAATGTGTAATATAATTGTCTTTATACATTTTTAATTGAATTTGATGTTTCATGGGTGGAGCTTAACCGCTTCAGCCCTGAAGATTTTACCCCCTTCCTGACCAGAACACTTTTTGCGATTCGGCACTGCGTCGCTTTAACTGACAATTGCGCGGTCGCGCGACGTTGCACCCAAACAAAACTGACGTCCTTTTTTTCCCACAGATAGAGCTTTCTTTTGGTGGTATTTGATCGCCTCTTTGGTTTTTATTTTTTGCGCTATAAACAAAAAAAGAGTGACAATTTTGAAAAAAATTTATTATTTTTTACTTTTTGCTATAATAAATATCCCCCAAAAATGAATACATTTTTTTTTTTTTTCTCAGTTTAGGCCAATATGTATTCTACATATTTTTGGTGTAAAAAATCGCAATAAGCCTATATTGATTGGTTTGCGCAAAAGTTATAGCGTCTACAAAAAGGGGGATAGTTTTATGGCATTTTTATTAGTAATGACAGCGATCTGCGTTTTTTATCGGGACTGCGACATTATAGCGGACACATTGGACACTTTTGACACTCTTTTGGGACCATTGTCATTTATACAGCGATCAGTGCTATAATAATGCACAGATTACTGTGTAAATAACACTGGCAGTGAAGGGGTTAACCACTAGAGGGTGATGGGGGGGTTAAGTGTGTCCTAGGGAGTGATTCTAACTGTGGGGGGATGGGCTTCAAGTCCCATGACAGCGATCACCTCTCCTGATGACACGGAGCAGTGATATCTGTCATGACAGAAGCCATAACGAGGAAATGCCTTATTTACATAGGCACTTCCCCGTTCTGAGGCTCCGTGACACGATCACCGGGAGACTGGTGGACATCGCGTCAAGCTGGTCCCACGGGCACGGTCACGATGTACGCGGCTGGCGCGCACGCGCCTGCTATCCCCGGCTCTTAAAGGGGACATACAGGTACACCCATTTGCCCACCGCTGCCATTGTGCCGACATATATCAGCATTCAGTGGAGGCACAGACAGCCAGGACTACTACCAGCCCTCTTCTTCTCTTCCAGCTCTGACAGTGGGCCCCGAGGGCAGGCGGATCAGGGCCCCCAGAGGACGGTAGGAGGCATAGGCAGCCAGGGACTGCTACCCGCCTTCCTCTTCACTTCCAGCTCTGACACTGGGCTCTTTTTTCAAGTTTTTTTTTCAAGTTTATATTTTTTAAATAGATGTTCATGCTACTTACAGTTGTACTCAAAAGTTTGCATACCCTGGCAGAAATTTTGCCATTAATATTGAAAATATGACTGATCATGCCAAAAAACTGTCTTATTTAAGGATAGCAATCACATGAAGCCTTTTATTATCACATAGTTTTTTGGATCCTTTTTAAATCATAATGATAACAGAAATCACCCAAATGTCCCTGATAAAAAGTTTACATACCTTGGAATGTTTGGCCTTGGTATAGACACAGAAGGTGGCACGCACAGGTTAAAATGTCAATTAAAGGTTAATTTCCCACATATGTAGCTTTTTAAGTTACAATTAGTGTCTGTGTATAAATAGTCAATGTATTTGTTAGCTCTTACATGGATGCACTAAGCAGGCTAGACACTGAGCCATGAGGAGGTATAAAAGAACAGTCAAAAGACCTGCGTAACAAGGTAGTGAAACTTTACAAAGATGGAAAAGGATATAAAAAGATGTCCAAAGCCTTGAATATGCCAGTTAGTACTGTTCAATCACTTATTAAGAAGTGGAAAAATAGGGGCTCTTTTTGTTTATAATCAAAATTTTTTTATTTTCTGTTATACTTTTCACAATTAAACATCCTTAATTTCATATTTTACAAAATAGGGGCTCTTTTGATACCAAGCCAAGGTCAGCTAGACCAAGAAAGATTGCAGCCGCAACTGGCGGCAGAATTGCTCATAATACAAAGAAAAACTCACAGGAAAACACAGAAGAAATACAGGCTGCTCTCCAAAAAGACGGTGTGGTTGTTTTTAAGGAGCACAATTCAACGATACTTGAACAAAAAGGAGCTGCATGGTTGAGCTACCAGAAGGAAGCCTTTACTGCGCCAATGCCACAAAAAAGCAAATGAGGCATGTCAAGGTGTTGTTGGGCATATTGTAACCAGGATTTTTTGTGGAACTTTTACAGTAAAGGCTTCTTTCTGGCAACTTGACCATGCAGCTCTTTTCCTGTGGCAGTTGTGGCTGAAATCTTTCTTGATCTACCTGACCTTGGCTTGGTATCAAGAAATCCCCAAATTTTCCACTTCTTAAGTGATTGAACAGTACTGACTGGCATATTCAAGGCTTTGGATATGTTTTTATATCCTTTTCAATCTTTGTAAAGTTTCATTACCTTGTTAGGCAGGTCTTTTGACTGTTCTTTACTACCTCCTCAGGGCTCAGTGTCTAGCCTGCTTAGTGCATCCAAGTGAGAGCTAACAAACTCATTGACTATTATACACAGACACTAATTGTGATTTAAAAAGCCACACATGTGAGAAATTAACCTTTAATTGCCATTTTAACCTGTGTGTGCCACCTTCTGTGTCTGTCCCAAGGCCAAACATTCCAGGGTATGTAAACTTTTTTATCAGGGCCATTTGGGTGATTTCTGTTATCATTAGTTTTTTTTTTATCCTTTTTAAATCATATGTGGTAATAAATGGTTTCATGTGATTGCTATCCTTAAATAAAAGACAGTTTTTTGGCAAGATCAGTGATATTTTCAATATTAATGCCAACATTTCACAATTTCTGCCAGGGTATGCAAACTTTTAAGCACAACTGTATATACAGGTTTAAAAATAAAATTTTATATAAATTGCACCCATCACCCCGTTTGTGCAGTATCATTGGCTTGAAGCAGCGTTTCTACTCCTGTTGGAGATCCCAGTGAACCCACAGAGATGGAGCCAGAAAACATATTAACTTGTATTTTCGCAATCTCAAGTCCAAGGCTGTCTAGAAAATAAGGATAATGTCAACTATACAGATCTAAAAAGCACGGCAGAGAGGCGCAAAAGACAAATATTCACATATTTAGGGCCAATTCAAAGGTATACTGTGTCCTCTGAGTCAGTTAACTTGCAAAAATGTCATGTTTGTCCAGAGTCTGCCTTAACATGGTAAACAATCGCATGAACTTTACTTTGGGTTCGAACTTATTATAATTCCATGGTGGAACAATATGCAGCTAGTGAGTAAAATCTCTTGGGCAGCTGAATCTCGAAAGAACTCAGCATCAGTATACAGTACTGTGCAAACGTTTTAGGTAGATGTGAAAAAATGCTGTAAATTAGGAATGCGTTTAGAAAATAAAAGTGTTAATAGTTTTTTTTTTTTATAAATTACCAAAGAGGAAATTGTATGAACAGAGGGGAAATCCAAATCAATCTTCTAGGTTTACATAGTGTTTGTGTACACAGTTTTTGAAGGAACTCAGTTGGTAGGTTGTTCTAAACATCTTGGAGAACTACAGTAACTACAGATCTTCTGTGGATGTAGGCAGCCTCAAATCCTTCTGACAGACTCAATGATGTTGAGATCAGGGCTCTGAGGGGGGCCAAACCATCACTTCCAGAGCTCCTTGTTCTTCCTTATGCTGAAGATAGTTCTTAATGAGATTGGCTGTATGTTTGGGGTCGTTGTCCTGCTGTAGAATACATTTGGAGCCAATCACATGCCTCCCTGATGGTACCTAGCCTTGTGAACCTAACCTTAGTGTCCAGAAAAGGTCAAAGTAAATGTCACTGAATTGAGAAAAAATCCTCTCTAAAGCCAGCCATAGGTGGATAGCAGGGACCTGCTGAATTTTGATCCATTTGTGGGCAGGCTGGTTGTACAGAAGTCAAACTCTTGAATGATTTTTGAACAACCAGCCTGTCGGGTTCTTTTTTACCCAATCAGTGCCACCAGCTACAGTGTCTCACAAACGTGAGTACACCCCTCACATTTTTGTAAATATTTTATTATATCTTTTCATATGTCAACACTGAAGAAATGACACTTTGCTACAATGTAAAGTAGTGAGTGTACAGCTTGTATAACAGTGTAAATTTGCTGTCCCCTCAAAATAACTCAACACACAGCCATTAATGTCTAAACCGCTGGCAACAAAAGTGAGTACACCCCTAAGTGAAAATGTCCAAATTGGGCCCAATTAGCCATTTTCCCTCCCTGATGTCATGTGACTCGTTAGTGTTACAAGGACTCAGGTGTGAATGGGGAGCAGGTGTGCTAAATGTGGTGTTATTGCTCTCACTCTCTCATACTGGTCACTGGCAGTTGAACATGGCACCTCATGGCTAAGAACTCTCTGAGGATCTGAAAAAAGTATTGTTGCTCTACATAAAGAGGGCATAGGCCAGTGATGGCGAACCTTGGCACCCCAGATGTTTTGGAACTACATTTCCCATGATGCTCAACTACACTGCAGAGTGCATGAGCATCATGGGAAATGTAGTTCCAAAACATCTGGGGTGACAAGGTTCGCCATCACTGGCCAAGGCTATAAGAAGATTGCCAAGACCCTGAAACTGAGCTGCAGCACGGTGGTCAAGACCATACAGCGGTTTACCAGGACAGGTTCCACTCAGAACAGGCCTCGCCATGGTCGACCAAAGAAGTTGAGTGCACATGCTCAGCGTCATAGAACATAATAGTGCTGTGGCAATGATTCACTATATAATGAAAATTTCGACCAGTTCTAAAATACTGGAAACAATTTGATCAGTTGATGGCCTTGGTGGCACCACTCCGCTCAACATCCTTTGATTGAAAAAAAGGAGCTAGGTGGCGGTGCCATCTGTTCAGAATATAAAAACCGTAGCAGGAGATCCTTACATCCATGCTGTTTAGTGTTTCTTTTGATCCCTTTTGGCATGAGCCATAAGAGGACAACTACATTTGGTGAGTCTGGACCCATTGGGGTTGAGGCACAGCACACATGGAGCGAATTAAAGTGGAATAGCACTGCACTGTCACTTTAAGAGCACTGGCATCGATCATTAGAGGATGCGATTGAGCTATACACCAACCAATTGTTTCAATAAAAATGTTGCACTTGTTTATCACAATGGACTTTCCTGTTTGAATGTTTAATGAATATTATCTCATGAAGTCATGGATTCCACTTTAATTCAGGCACTGGCACTTTTTGGAACATTTTACTTGAATGATATTTGTATCAAACATTTTATTTATTTCATACCTTCATTACTTATGCAGGCTCTTTTGTTTTTGGATATATCCAGCATATGTAGATGTAAAAAAGGGTAGCGGACCTTATACCTTTTGTCTCGCACCGCTAGTGGGACCCTGCTGGAACACAGAATAATGTAAGTATTTCTCTTTATTCCAACACCCCTAGACATAACGAGCATTTAACCTTCGCAGTCCAGAGGAGATTCACTGCAAGATTAGACTTTTTTTTCTAATTCTTAGAGTCGCCCTTTAATAACTGCAATGAGTAAGAAGGACGTATGCAAGTTCTTTATTGTTGACTAAAATTTCAAGTTTAGGTTATGGCAATTTTTGCATAGGTTACATTTATGCAGCTTGGACCAATATAAGCATTTATGTGTCGTAGAAGATAGAAAAAAACTGTAGTCACTTTTTTTTTTCACCTTGTGTTAGAAGTCTGGATTTTGCAATCCTAACAAAATAAGGTTACTAAATGTTTTGCTTTTTTTACTTAATTTTTTTAAAATTACTGAATTTTTGAGCTTCATTATCTGCTACATCACTTTAATGACTTCACAAGTATGGCCAGAATGTTTAGCATTTAGTAGTTTAGCATAACTACTCTTGACACAGTTAGCTCTTTTATACCATGTGGATTTAATATCCTAGTTGTCGGATTTTCTTTCATAATTAATTTTTTTTCTGAGTTCGTGGCTAATTTGGAGTTTTACTTTAGCAGTTAGATTAGCAAGATCATGAGAGCTGCTAGACTGGCTTCTCGGGGAGTAGTTCTATATTACAAGAAATAATATATAAAAGAAAACTGAGCAAAGCACCAGATTAACCACTTGTCTACCAAGATAAATTTATAAACGGTATGGTAGACAAGCAGCTAAATCAAGTCTTGGTATCAGCTTTAAGAGCCAGTGAAAGGCTTACCGATAAAAGTGATTGGGCGGCTCTCAAAGGGCGCCCCTCCTGCCAGAGGTACCCAATGTGGACAACAGGAATCATTTTCCCCATTGAAAGCAGGAGAAACCTGTGGAACATCAATTCCCTGATCCCTCTTGAAAAATGACCCTGGCAGTGAAGTGTATTACATCACCTCCGGGGTCACAGCTGTCACTCCTTGGCTAGTGTAGCCGAGGATGTAGCTATTCAAATACAGATCAGAGGGCATGGAAAACATTAGGGGTCTAATGGACGCCTAATGTCTCCATAAAGGGTACCTGTCACTTGCCCATGCCATCATATAGAGCAGGGGTCCTCAAACTTTTTAGACAGGGGGCCAGTTCACGGTCCCTCAGACTGTTGGGGGGCCGCACTATAGTTTAAAAAAATATGAACTAATTCCTATGCACACATCTTATTTGTAGTGCAAAAAAAGAAAAACAGGAAAAAACAGTACAATATTTAAAATAAAGAACAATTGTATCAATATGAACTTATCAGTATTTCACAGACTCCCCTCATTACAGAACCACTCCCAATCACAGACCCCCCTCCCCATCACAGACTCACCCCATAACAAAGCCCCCCCCATGACAGATCCCCCCATCACAAAGCCCCACATAAAAGATTCCCCCAATATCACATACTTCCCCATCACAGAAACCCCCATAACAGACGCCCCATCACAGACTTTCCCCATAACAGACTCCGTCATCACAGATCCCCCCATATCACAGCCCCCCCATATCACAGATCCCCCCCCATAACAGACCCCTCCATAACAGACTCCCCCATCACAGATCCCCCCATAACAGACTCCACCATCACAGATCCCCCCATAACAGACTCCCCCATCACAGATCCCCCCATATCACAGATCCCGCCATAACAGACTCCGCCATCACAGATCCCCCCATAACAGACTCCACCATCACAGATCCCCCCATAACAGACTCCCCCATCTCAGATCCCCCCATATCACAGATCCCCCATAACAGACTCCACCATCACAGATCCCCCCATAACAGACTCCCCCATCACAGATCCCCCCATATCACAGATCCCCCATAACAGACTCCCCATCACAGATCCCCCCATATCACAGATCTCCCCATCACAGATCCTCCATATCACAGACTCCCCCATAACAGACTCCCCCATCACAGATCCCCCATATCACAGACTCCCCCATAAAAGACTCCCCCATAACCAACTCCCCCATATCACGGATCCCCCATATTACAGATCCCCCATCATAGATCCCCCCATATCACAGATCCCCCATCACAGATTCCCCCATATCACAGACTACCCCCATATCACAGACTCCCCCATATCACAGATCCCCCCCATATCACAGATCCCCCCATCACAGATCCCCCTATATCACAGATCCCCCATATCACAGATCCCCCATATCACAGATCCCCCATCACAGATCCCCCCATATCACAGATCCCCCATCACAGACTCCCCCATATTACAGATCCCCCCATATCACAGATCCCCCATATCACAGATCCCCCATCACAGACTCCCCTCATCGATATTACATTGTCGCCCCTTCTATAATATCACAGCACTCCCACTCCCCTCTGTTACCTGTATCACACAAGACACGAAGCATGGTAGGTCCGGACAAAGGGCGGGACTTTGCAAGTGAAAGGCAGGTGATTGATTCCTGGGACCGCCCCGATGCCTAGTAACCAATCACCTGGTTCTTAACACAAAAGGTCCTTTGTCCAGACCTGTCATGTTTCCCGTCCTATGTGATAAAAGTAGCAGAGGGCAGGGAGAGTGCTGCGATGTTAAAGGGGCAGTCCGCGGGCCGGATAAAAAACGCTGGAGGGCCGGATTCGGACCGCGGGCCGTAGTTTGAGGACCCCTGATATAGAGGCTTGCTAGCCCCCTTCTGATAGCAATAAAGTTTTTTTTTTTAAAAAGTGTAAAAAAAAAAAAAGAATGATACAAAATAAAATAAAATAATTTAACATTTTTTTTAACCACTAGCCTACCGCCCACTGTCATATGACGGCCGGACGGTAAGCCTATTGTTCTGAGTGGGCGTCATATGACGTCCACCGTTTAAACAGGGCATGCGCGCGATCGTGAGCGCGCAGCCCTGTACTGTCGGTGGTGGCGTGTCACCGAGACACCGCTCGTCACCGACAGGGGTGAACAGCCACTGGGCATGGCTGTTTACCACGTGATCGGCCGTGATGAAGTCACGGCTGATCACTAATGGTACATCCGCATTGCACGGCGCATGCGCGCGATCGTGAGCGCGCTGCGCGTGCACGTCGGTGGCGGCGTGTTCCCCGGGAACACTGCTCGTCACCGACGATAGTTTACAGCCATTGGCCAGTACTGTGTACCATGTGATCGGCTGTGATCCATTCACAGCCGATCACTAAGTGTAAACAAAGAGCTGTCACTAGCTGTTACTTCTCTCCTCACACACCGTTTCCAGTGTGAGGAGAGAAGAGCCAGGAGCAGTGAGTTACAGATCTTTGTATTTGTAGTGTCTGCACCAACACCACTTCTGTCCCATCGCCCCCCCCCAATTGTCATCTGTCACCCAACAGTCACCCCATAAAAAGTGCACCTGTCACATAGAGACTGCCATTAGTGACCATCAGCGGTGCCCTGTCACCCACCAGTGACCGTGCCCTGTCACCCGTCACCCATCAGTGACCTGCCCTGTCACCCGTCACCCATCAGTGACCTGCCCTGTCACCCGTCACTCATCAGTGACCTGCCCTGTCACCCGTCACCCATCAGTGACCTGCCCTGTCACCCATCAGTGACCTGCCCTGTCACCCGTCACCCACCAGTGACCGTGCCCTGTCACCCGTCACCCACCAGTGACCATTAGCGGTGCACCCGTCACCCATCAGTGACCGTCGCCTGTCAACAATCTGTGACTATCACCTGTCACCGTCCGTGGCCTGTCACCCATCAGTGACCGGGCCCTCTCACCCGTCACCCATCAGTGACTGTGCCCTGTCACCCATCAGTGACCATCAGCGGTGCACCTGTTACCCATCAGTGACCGTCGCCTGTCAACTATCTGTGACCATCGCCCATCACACCATCACCTATCAGTGAACGTCACCTGCCACCCATCGCACAGCCCATCAGTGACCGTCACCTGCCACCCATCTGTCACCCGTCGCACAGCTACCCGCCACACAGCCATGTCCAAAAGAGGATATACAAGTGAGGAGGCGTTCCAGATCCTCTCTATGACTGATGAGAGCACCGGGGAGCTCTCATCAGAGTCCCATTCTGATTCCGAATCAAATTCGGCATTTGAGCCGATCGAGAGTAGCAATGGTTCGGATGAAGAATGGGTCCCTCCTAAAAGGGCACGACACTCTGGAACCCAGGAAGCCGCCAGCAACCGGGATTATATTCCCAGTACCAGCTCTGCTGCCAGAAATAGGCCCCAGGAAGAAAGGCCCAGTACCAGTGCTGCCGCCAGCAATAGGCCCCAGGAACAAAGGCCCAGTACCAGTGCTGCCACCAGAGATGGGCCCCGCGCACAAATGCCCAGTACCAGTGCTGCCACATCACACCCGAGTTCCAGCACAGGAAATTCAACTCCCCCAACTACTGGAGTGTCACGTCCCCCAAGAGCCAGGGCCGCTACCTATATGCCAGATGGTCTTGCCAACCCAACATGGCTGCCTTCCAACTCGGGATCACCAAATATTCCCCCTTTCACAGCACAGCCAGGTGTGCAGGCCAACACCCAAAATTTTACAGAGATCAATTTTTTTCACCTGTTTTTGCCCGACACTTTGCTGCAGTTCATTGTGGACCAGACAAATTTGTATGCCCAGCAGTATATTGCCAGCAACCCCCAATCATCTTATGCCCGTCCGTTTGAGTGGAGAGATTTGAATATGGAGGAGTTCAAATTGTTTTTGGGCCTCACCCTAAATATGGGGCTTACAAAAAAAAATGAAGGACATACCTATTGGTCCACCCACCCCATCCACCATATGCCCATGTATTCTGCCGCTATGTCCAGGTCCCGATATGAGATGATTATGAGATTCTTTCATTTTAACGACAACACCCAGTGCCCTCCCAACAATCATCCAAATTCGGATAAGCTATACAAGATTCGCCCACTAATAAATTCATTTTCCCAACGATTTGCAGAACTTTATGTCCCCGAGAAGAATATATGTGTGGATGAGTCCCTGGTACCATTTTCAGGCCGGCTAGGAATAAAACAGTATATTCCTAGCAAAAAGGCCAAATATGGAGTCAAATTTTACAAGCTGTGTGAGAGAGCCACGGGATATCTATATGCATTCCGCATATATGAGGGAAGAGATTCCCAGCTCCAGCCCCCTGAGTGCCCAGCCTACATGGGCACAAATGGAAAAATCGTATGGGATCTGGCTTACCCACTTCTAAAAAAAGGCTATCATATATACCTGGACAACTTTTATACCAGCCTGCCCCTTTTCAGACACCTATATATTGAAAAAACCCTGGCCTGCGGAACTTCAAGAAAAAATAGGAAGGGCTTCCCACAATCCATTGTGAACAAAAGGCTGAAAAAGGGGGAAAGAGCAACACTGAGATGTAATGAAGTGCTGGCCTTGAGGTGGAAGGATAAGAGGGATGTGCACATGATGTCCACCATTCATGATGACACTGCAGTTGTAGTTCAGCGAAGACGAGGTCCCATTGAAAAACCGACATGTGTCCAAGACTGTAATCTCTACATGGGGGGGGTGGATTTCAATGACCAAATGATTCAGCCCTCATTGTCCCCAGTGTCCCTCCCAACCTGGCCTTTGCATTGGTGAATGCTTCGAACTGTATCATACATCCCCAAGTTATTAGCCCATATTTTCCCCATTTTCGCTGATCATTTTCCATGCTTCCCCAAATAACCATGCCACTGCCTTCAATGTGAACTGACCCTGGCCTGCTTTTTGACTATGCCTCTGCCCACCGTTTGGACTGCTTGCTCGTGAACTGACCTTGGCCTGTTTTGTGACTACTCTTCTGCCTACCGCTTGGACTGCTTGCACGTTAACTGACCCTGGCTTGTTTTATGGACTATGCTTTTGCCTACCGCTTGGACTGATCTGTTGCCCTGCTACTATAGTACACAGGGGTCTCACATATGTGAGGGGCTCCAGAATAGTTTTTCCGGATGGAGATAACAATTTTTTTTGTTTTCTCCCGGTTTTGTAATTTCCGGATTAGGGTCTGGAGTCCGGAGGCTTCATAGAGATTTGGGTGGGTCGAAGCCTCTACCCCTGTGCCCCTGTGCACAGGTCTTACCCAATTGCGGCCCTCAGCCTTCTGCTGACTTACTGCCATCATGCCTTTGCCTGCCGCATGAACGGACCACACATCTGCCTGCTACCTGGACTATGCAAATAATTCGCTGTAGCAAAAGGCAGTATGTTTATGAAGGGCTGGAGAGCGGTACAATAATGTGTGTCTGCAGGTAACAGTGTACCAGGACCAATATTATGGCTGTGCTGGCTGTCTCTGCCTGGACAATTCCTATGGACTGTGCTGTGCCGACTATAGACAATATTCCTGCCTGCTGCCTGGATAGTTATTGCTGTCGCTAAGCACATCCCTGACTGCTGCCTGGACCAGTGCTCTCTTCTGTGGACACTACTAAAAGCACAGGTAATACTTTTTTTTTATCCTTTCCGCAATAGAATTTATTTTGGATTGTAATTCTTGGTATGTACATGCTATGTGTTAGAAATATGAAGGGCCTTCAAAAATGATAGGTTGCCAGGAAATTATCTATGTAATGTATGCTCCTAGAACGCCTGATGGTGCTACTTGGATGTTGGGCCACTGTATGTGGCCAAGCTGTGTAAAAGTCTCACACATGTGGTATCCCCATACTCAGGGGGAGTAGCAGAATGTATTTTGGGGTGTCATTTTTGCTATGTGTTGGAAATATCTTATAAATGGACAACTTTGTGTAAAAAAAATGCGTTTTTATTTTTTTTCCACATTTTCCAAAAACTTCTGGAAAAAAAATAACCGTTCAAAAGACTCATTATGCCTCATAGATTATACGTTGGGGTGTTTGCTTTCCAAAATGGGGTCATTTTGTGGGCAATTCCTTTGTCCTGGTGCTCCAGGGCCTTCAAAAGTGTAATAGGTGGTTGAGAAATGAGATGTGCAATTTATGCTCGTAGATTGCCTGATGGTGCTACTTCAATGTTGGGCCTTTGTATGTGGCCAGGCTGTGTAAAAGTCCCACACATGTGGTATCGCCATACTCAGGAGGAGTAGCAGAATGTATTTTGGGGTGTCATTTTTGCTATGTATTTGCTATGTGTTGGAAATATCTTATAAATGGACAACTTTGTGTAAAAAAAATGCGTTTTTATTTTTTTTCCACATTTTCCAAAAACTTCTGGAAAAAAAATAACCGTTCAAAAGACTCATTATGCCTCATAGATTATACGTTGGGGTGTTTGCTTTCCAAAATGGGGTCATTTTGTGGGCAATTCCTTTGTCCTGGTGCTCCAGGGCCTTCAAAAGTGTAATAGGTGGTTGAGAAATGAGATGTGCAATTTATGCTCGTAGATCGCCTGATGGTGCTACTTCAATGTTGGGTCTTTGTATGTGGCCAGGCTGTGTAAAAGTCCCACACATGTGGTATCGCCATACTCAGGAGGGGTAGCAGAATGTATTTTGGGGTGTCATTTTTGCTATGTATTTGCTATGTGTTGGAAATATCTTATAAATGGACAACTTTGTGTAAAAAAATGCGCTTTTATTTTTTTCCCACATTTTCCAAAAACTTCTGGAAAAAAAATAACCGTTCAAAAGACTCATTATGCCTCATAGATTATACGTTGGGGTGTTTGCTTTCCAAAATGGGGTCATTTTGTGGGCAATTCCTTTGTCCTGGTGCTCCAGGGCCTTCAAAAGTGTAATAGGTGGTTGAGAAATGAGATGTGCAATTTATGCTCGTAGATCGCCTGATGGTGCTACTTCAATGTTGGGCCTTTGTATGTGGCCAGGCTGTGTAAAAGTCCCACACATGTGGTATCGCCATACTCAGGAGGAGTAGCAGAATGTATTTTGGGGTGTCATTTTTGCTATGTATTTGCTATGTGTTGGAAATATCTTATAAATGGACAACTTTGTGTAAAAAAAATGCGTTTTTATTTTTTTTCCACATTTTCCAAAAACTTCTGGAAAAAAAATAACCGTTCAAAAGACTCATTATGCCTCATAGATTATACGTTGGGGTGTTTGCTTTCCAAAATGGGGTCATTTTGTGGGCAATTCCTTTGTCCTGGTGCTCCAGGGCCTTCAAAAGTGTAATAGGTGGTTGAGAAATGAGATGTGCAATTTATGCTCGTAGATCGCCTGATGGTGCTACTTCAATGTTGGGCCTTTGTATGTGGCCAGGCTGTGTAAAAGTCCCACACATGTGGTATCGCCATACTCAGGAGGAGTAGCAGAATGTATTTTGGGGTGTCATTTTTGCTATGTATTTGCTATGTGTTGGAAATATCTTATAAATGGACAACTTTGTGTAAAAAAAATGCGTTTTTATTTTTTTTCCACATTTTCCAAAAACTTCTGGAAAAAAATAACCGTTCAAAAGACTCATTATGCCTCATAGATTATACGTTGGGGTGTTTGCTTTCCAAAATGGGGTCATTTTGTGGGCAATTCCTTTGTCCTGGTGCTCCAGGGCCTTCAAAAGTGTAATAGGTGGTTGAGAAATGAGATGTGCAATTTATGCTCGTAGATCGCCTGATGGTGCTACTTCAATGTTGGGCCTTTGTATGTGGCCAGGCTGTGTAAAAGTCCCACACATGTGGTATCGCCATACTCAGGAGGGGTAGCAGAATGTATTTTGGGGTGTCATTTTTGCTATGTATTTGCTATGTGTTGGAAATATCTTATAAATGGACAACTTTGTGTAAAAAAAATGCGTTTTTATTTTTTTTCCACATTTTCCAAAAACTTCTGGAAAAAAATAACCGTTCAAAAGACTCATTATGCCTCATAGATTATACGTTGGGGTGTTTGCTTTCCAAAATGGGGTCATTTTGTGGGCAATTCCTTTGTCCTGGTGCTCCAGGGCCTTCAAAAGTGTAATAGGTGGTTGAGAAATGAGATGTGCAATTTATGCTCGTAGATCGCCTGATGGTGCGACTTCAATGTTGGGCCTTTGTATGTGGCCAGGCTGTGTAAAAGTCCCACACATGTGGTATCCCCATACTCGGTAAGAGTAGCAGAATGTATTTTGGGGTGTAATTTGTTGTATGCATATGCTCTGTGAGAGAAATAACCAGTTAATATGAAAATTTTGAAAACAAAAAAAAAAAAAAAATCTTCCTTTTGCAAAGAATTGTGGGAAAAAATTACACCTTAAAAAAACTAACCATGCTACTTACTTAATACCTTGGAATGTCTACTTTCTAAAAAGGGGTAATTTGGGGGGTATTTGTACTTTTCTGACTTGTTAGTACCTCAAGAAATGAGATTCACCTGATGTACTGAAGGCCTGATCAGATGTTTTCAATTTTCAGTGATTGGCACCATAGTTTGTAGACTCTATAACTTTAACAAAGACCAAATAATATACACTAATTTGGGTTATTTTTACCAAAGATATATAGCAGTATAAATTGTGGCCAAAATTTATGAAGAAAAATTACTAATTTGCTAAATTTTATGACAAAAACAAAGAAAAAGGCAATTTTTCACAAAATTTACGGTCTTTTTTTATTTATAGCACAAAAAATAAAAAACCCATTAGTGATTAAATACCACCAAAAGAAAGCTCTATTTGTGTGAAAAAAAGGACACAAATTTCATTTGGGTACAGTGTTGCATGACTGAGTAATAGTCATTCAAAGTGTGAGAGCACCGAAAGCTGAAAATTGGTCTGGGCAGGAAGGGGGTTTAAGTGCCCTGTATTGAGGTGGTTAAAGTACCCCTGTTACACCTTCATACACTCTATATAAAAATGCAGCGTAGGATGAGCACGTGTATGTAAACATCGATTGCACCGCCCATGTGAGGTATTGTCACAAACACCGAAGTGTGAGTAAAAATTCTAGGACCACAGTTAACTCAAAACCAATAATCTAAAAAAAATGTAAAAAAAAAATGTAATGTAATGTAAAAAAAAAAAGAATGATATAAAATAAAATAATTTAACATTTTTTTAAAGTACCCCTGTTATGCCTTCATACACTCCATATAAAAATGCAACGTAGGATGATCACGTGTATGTAAACAACGATTGCATCGCCCATGTGAGGTATTGTCACAAACACCGAAGTGTGAGTAAAAATTCTAGGACCACAGTTAACTCAAAACCAATAATCTAAAAAAAATGTAAAAAAAAAATGTAATGTAATGTAAAAAAAAAAAGAATGATATTAAATAAAATAATTTAACATTTTTTTAAAGTACCCCTGTTATGCCTTCATACACTCCATATAAAAATGCAGCGTAGGATGAGTACGTGTATGTAAACAACGATTGCACCGCCCATGTGAGGTATTGTCACAAACACCGAAGTGTGAGTAAAAATTCTAGGGCCATGGTTAACTTCAAATCAATAATCTATAAAGGTTTTTAAAACATCATCTATAGAAAATTTTAAGTACCAATGTTTTTTTTTTTTACGCAATTTCATGGGCATGCACAATTTTAACACTTAACATGTTTGGTATCTTATTACTTGACACAGCCCCATCATTTATATTTCACCAAAATGTAGATATAATATTGTGTTTGTTTAAATTAAAATTCACGTCAGTGTATTTTTTCCTGAATAATATGCAACTACCACCATTTTATTTTCCAGGGTCTCTGCAGAAAATATATACTTTTTTGGGGGGAGGGTTCAGTCATTTCTAGCAAAAAGATTTTGACATGAAAAAATGAAAAGGTTGCCCCAGTAGGCAAGTAACACAGCATGTAAAAATACATTTAGCTGGCTGCATTTTGTTTTTGGAAGAACAAATAATGCTCCTTGACTTTTTTAGGTCCATAGCAGGAAATTAAACCAGTCTCAGACATCCTGCAGCTCTATACAAGCCACATGTTCCGCAGGACGAGGTCGAACAGGTGTTTTGTTTTAGAAAAGGAACAACAAGAACTTTTAAATCAACATTTCGGGAAAGAAACTCAAAAATGTGATTTTGTTCACCTCTGCTTCTGAAAATGCTAGTTGCCTGGCTGCCATGCTGACCCTAATGCTTCAATACTATGAGTCACTGACCTGGAACAAGCATGAAAATAAGGACTATGTATTTTATTAATCGCCTAGAAACAAAGGTTGCAGTTGCAACTGGATGCCTACTCCAGAACTACAAGGGCTATCTAGCTGTATCCATACAGTCCGAAGTCACCTTTGTGGAAAGGATTCAGAGACGCTTTATTTGCATGGCAGAGCAGCTAGTGGTAAAATGGTTGTAAAGGCAGAAGGTTTGTTACCTTACGGCATTCTATGCCGTAAGGTAACAAACCTTCTGCATGCAGCTCCCCCCACAGCCCGCCTAAATAAATACCTAAGCCCAATCTCGATCCAGTGATGTGCACAAGAGTCAAGGCTTTCTAGGCTCTCTCGCTTCTCATTGGCTCAGATAAAGCAGCAGAAGCCATTGGCTTGGGGGGTAAAGCCAGGAGTGCAGGACCCCAGAAGAGGAGGATCGGGGCTGCTCTGTGTAAAACAATTGCACAGAGCAGGTAGGTATAATATGTTTGTTATTTTAATTTAAAAAAAAGAAGCTTTACAATCCCTTTAAGTTGCCCTCCATCCACTGGACATGGACTGTTGGAGATTGTGAAGTACTGTAGTGCAAGAAAAGAGACTTAATGTGGTTCTAAAGGCAGAAGTTTTTTTATCTTAATGCATCTATGTATTAAGATAAAAAAACCTTCAGTGTGCAGCAGCCCCCCTCAGCCCCCCCCCCCCCTTTAATACTTACCTGCGCACCATCGCGATCCAGAGATGTTACACAAGAAACTCGGCTGTTCGGGACTCTCCCTCCTGATTGGCTGAGAAACAACAGCTGGCTCCATTGGTTCCCGCTGCTGTCAATCAAAGTCAGTGAGCAAATGAGGAGAGAGAGGGGGCGGGGCTGAGCCACGGCTCTGTGTCCGAATGGACCCACAGAGCACTGGCTCCGATCAGGTGCCTTATTTGCAAGCTGCTTGCTGTGGGGTCACTTGGCAAGTAGGAGGGGCCAGGAGAGCCAGTGAGGGACCGAGAAGAGGATGATACAGGCTCGCTCTGACCATGACTCCTGGCTGCGAGTGCAGTCCCTGCTTGCGTAGTGATGTCAACTCCGAGCCCCTTCCTGCGCGTTTCGTCATCCAACTTCCTCCGGGGGGTGTGGTTGGAGCAAGCCTGCTTTAATGTGAATTACACTTGTGTCAATGGAGACACACAGAAATGTGAATTTATTGGATTTATTCTATGAATAAAGAGTTTTTAAGGATTTCACACTATGCAAGCTTTCCTCTCTTCCTTCTGAATATATATATATTGATGGCTGTGAAAGTTCAAAGAGGAGAATGCGCTGCTAGCCGGTTTATAATATTACCAGCATTTACCTCTGGTGGGCTCATTTAGCACATTTGGAGGTTGATTTCACTTGTGGTTTGGTGGAAGAAAGATTTAAAAGAAATTTTCACTTGAATTTTTATATTGTTACTTTTGAAATATATATGAATTACATAGACTTTTTTACTTATATTTAATCCTATTGGTTTAATATATTTTGCACAATGGCACTTTACCATATGTAGGTGTATCACACCATAATTTATACTGAATAGTATTGGTTATCATTTATAGGATTAAAGCACCGAGGAGAGGAGAGAACACAACATATCTGAGCACAGCGCTGTCCTTTTCATATTCTTATACCTAAGTTGGTTTATGTTCCAGCAGGATAGCTGCAGTGCACTGGCTAATTGTTTTATATATATATATATATATATATATATATATATATATATATATATATACACGCACATGAACTTTAATGGCATCCCAGTCTTATGCCCCATACACACGAGCGGAATGTCCGTCAGAAAAAGTCCGATGGGAGCTTTTCATCGTATATTCTGACCGTGTGTATGCCCCATCTGACTTTTTCCATCGAAAATTCAGAAGGACTTAGATAGAGAACATGTTCTATATTTTTCCGACGGAACTAATTACTATCGGAAAAAATGCTCATCTGTATGCTGTTCCGGCGAGATTAGCAGAAGGAACCGAAAGGTTAGCGCACTAGCTATTGAACTTCCTTTTTCTAGTCCAGTCGTACGTGTTGTACGTCACCACGTCCTGGACGGTCGGACTTTGGTGTGACCGTGTGTATGCAAGACAGCTTGAGTTTTAAAGGTTTCTCCTTCCTCTGAAGGAGAAACCTTCAGAGTTTATTCCGACGGCAAATCCGCTCGTGTGTACGCGGCATAAGTCTGTAGGGTTCAATATTGAGTTGGCCCACCCTTTGCAGCTATAACAGCTTCAGCTCTTCTAGGAAGGTTGTCCACAAGGTTTAGGAGTGTGTCTATGGGAATGTTTGACCATTCTTCCAGAAGTACATTTTTGAGGTCAGGCACTGATGTTGGACGAGTAGGCCTGGCTCGCAGTCTCCACTCTAATTCATCCCAAAGATGTTCTATCGGATTAAAGTCAGGATTCTGTGCAGGCCAGTCAAGTTCCTCCACCACAAACTCACTCATCCATGTCTTTATGGACCTTGCTTTGTCCAAATCAATTGGTGGAGGGGGGATTATGGTGTGGAGTTGTTTTTCAGGGGTTGGCCCCTTAGTTCCAGTGAAGGGAACTCTTAAAGCATGCCAAGAAATTTGGGACAATTTAATGGTTCCAACTTTGTGAGAACAGTTTGGGGATGGCCCCTTCCTGTTCCAACATGACTGCACACCGGTACACAAAGCCATGGGTGAGCGAGTTTGGGGTGGAGGAACTTGTCTGAATATTGAACCCTACGGACTAAGACTGGGATGCCATTAAACTTCATGTGCGTGTAAAGGCAGGGGTCCCAATCCTTTTAGTAATATAGTATATACTGCATATATATATATATATATATATATATATATATATATATATATATATGTCAGAGCATTGGTGAATTAATTAAAAATATGACATAGGATTTCTGAATTTTGGATAAGCCGAATTATTATCCGCTTGCCGACCGTATACCTGTGCGTGATCCTGCACTTCTGGGTCTGGGGTGTGCACCCACACCATCAACAAACCTGCTCCCGCTGTGATTGGACACAGCGGGAGCCAATTATCGGGTCCGGCGGACACAATGTCCACCAGGACCTCGGCGATCGTTTGGGAAACGTAAATAAGGCAGATCGCCATTCTGTCAGAAGGGAAAATTGTGATCCTGTGTTCCTACAAAGCAGGAACGTGGATCTCTACCTTCCCATAGTAAAAGTACCTCCCCTAAAGTTAGCAAGCACTCCCTAGGCACGCATTTAACCTATTGATCGCCCCTGATGTTAGCCCCCTCCCTGCCAGTGTCATTAGTACAGTGACAGTGCATATTTTTAGCACTGATCATTGTATTAGTGTCATTGGTCCCCAAAAAATGTCACTTAGTGTCCATTTTGTCCACCACAATGTCGCAGTTCCGCTATAAGTCGCTGATTGCCGCCATTATTAGTTACTGAATAATCACTCCAATAGTTGTCTCGTACTCATCAAGCTTCTTGCTGATGGTTTTGTAGCCCATTCCAGCCTTGTGCAGGTCTACAAGCTTGTCCCTGAATTCCTTTGACAGCTCTTTGGTCTTGCCAATGATGGTGAGTTTTGAATGGAAGAAAGAGATTCAGTGGACAGGTGCCTTTTATACACATAACGAGTTGTGGTTAGGAGCCCCCCTCGTAAATTGACAGGACTAATCTGTGTACCACATGAGCACATACTGTAGCAAGTCTGTTGGTTGGTAGGGGATTAAAGTGGGGTTCCACCCAAAAAACAAAAATACCTGGAAAAATTCTAAAAAAAAAAACAAAAAAACATTTGGATATTTTTTTTTTCACTTACCTCTAAATGCCTATTGCTAGGTGGTCCCTCGTAGTCTGCCTGTTCCTTTGCCTGGGCTGGTGACATCACTTCCCCCTTGGCACAGGAAGGGCTCCGCTCTGCTCCCTCCCTCCTGTCAATCATCTGGGACCCATTACAGGTCCCAGGTGATTGAGCGGCCAATCACGGCGCGTGGCGCCGCTCGCGCATGCGCAGTGGGTGCCAGGCTGTGAAGCCACAGCCCGGCGCCCACAGTTGAAATGCCGGTGCCAATGAGGGGGGGGGACGAGCGGGGCTTCGATCCCCTGCATCGCTGGACCCAGGGACAGGTGAGTGTCCAATTAAAAATTTTAATTTTTTTTTTTTTTGACGGCCCCCCTGGGTGGAACTCCTCTTTAAATACTTATTTTACTCACTGAACTGCAACTCAATTTATAACATTTGTATCCTGTGTGTTTTCTGGATTTTTGGTTGATATTCTGTCTTTATCATTTAAAATACGCCTATAATAAAAATGATAGACTCTTCATTGCTTTGTAAGTGGGCAAACATACAAAATGAGCAGGGGAACAAATAATTATTTCCCCACTGTATATATATATATATATATATATATATATATATATATATATACAGTATATATTTTTTTTTCCACTTAGGATTTTAATTGTATAATGCCTTATGATGGATTTAATAAAAAAGCTTTATGGACTTTTTTTTTCCAACAGTTTTTTTTTATTTTTTATTAGAATACTAGGACTGAATATGTGACTAGTACTGTACATGAAGACCCCCCCCCCCACTCGGCAGTCAGGAAGTAGTAGGAAGCAGCTGCAGGAAGTAGGGAGCAGGTGATTCAGTTTGGCACTGACTGTGATGGTGTAAAAATCCTTGCAATGTTATTCCTTGAATACTGTGGAAGAATGACTTTTTTTTCTCAGTAAAGCCAAGTTCCACATTTTCTAATAGGATCCTATTTTAACATGGTTTTAATTAAGAGATGACAAAGAGAATAGATGTCATCAGGGTTTTAATTCGCACTGCTATTTCTCCACAAGATATTTTACAAGTCTTGGCACATAAATGTTTTTCCTCTTGTCAGCATTTTTTTCTAGCAAAGAGACACATGCCTCTGTATAATCCAAAGGAAAAGCCATACACTGATGTCTTAACAGGCAAAATGTATTGAGCCAATAAGCTGTAGTACATGGTTCCGCCCCCAGGACCACTCCTCTGACATGTTTCACTTGGTTTTATCATAGAGGCTGAGGTGGTCAGGGGGAAAGAGGCAATCGCATGCAATATTTTAACCCTTGTTTTATTGCTGTGCAAACTCGGAATAACATTCTAGCGGTCTTGCCTACACACGGTCAAACCAAAGTCCGACCATCCAGAACGCGGTGACGTACAACACTTATGACGGGACTAAAAAAAAGGAAGTTCAATAGCCAGTAGCCAATAGCTTCCGTCTCGTACTTGTTTCAGAGCATGCGTAGTTTTTGGTACGTCGGAACAGCATACGGACGATCGGTTTTCCCGATAGGAATTGGTCTTGTCGGAAATATTTAGAACATGTTCCATTTCTAGGTCCTTCAGAATTTTCGAAAAAAAAAGTCAGATGAGGCATACACACAATCAGAATATACGATGAAAAGCTTCCGTCTGACTTTTTCTGTCGGACATTCCGCTCGTGTGTATGCGGCTTTAAAGTAAGCATGCAACCTGATCATTCTTATGTCTATAGGCAATGTACAGGGGGGATGGGAAGAATGGTAGATGGGTTGGTGGGAGAATAACCTGGGGGTGATAAAGGGAAGGATAAGTGGTTGATGGAGGGGAAAGAGGGATGAAAGGGCAGGAAAAAAATGATGCATCTTGGTATGGGGGAGGGAGAAGAGGAGGAGGGGGGAAGGAGGAAAGGGAACCAAGAAGGAGGGAGAGATGGGGCGGGGGGTGGGGTTAAGGATATGGAAAGGGGGAAGAACATTGGCCAGGATAAGGGAAAAAAAAAGGAAAACTGATGAAAACATGAAAACAAACATGGTCACCATGGTTGCATACATAGAAAAGAGGAGATAAGGAAACAGGACTTTCAGATGTCATAATTTATCCTGAGAAAAAGATAGGTACACAACCACCATAGAATCAAAAATATTTTATTACAAATATCAATAGTTAAAAGAGTGGATGACAGTTAGTATATAGCATATACAATCAATATCCAAATTAAAAGACATCTTATAGTTGTATACTCACAAATCCATAACAAACATGACGTGTATAGCGTTGCATCTGACCAATTAGAGTGTCCCTAGTAAACCTGAGAATGAGGAGGCCTAGTGGGGTCTGGAAAGCAAAATGGACCCCCATAAGTGACTCTTTACAACAATAAGGCCTCCTGAGGAAGCTAATCTACAGCGAAACGCATCGAGACCCATGACCCGATCTTGTATTTTTTGTTCCCATCATATATGATACCATTTGTATATTTGTTTAATTATATATGTGTTGTTGTTGGGCAATACTGGATAAGCGCTTTTCTGAATGACCATAAATGTAGTAATCCTAGCATCCTGTGTTTTTTGTGCTACATTTTAACTATTGGTATTTGTAATAAAATATTTTTGCTTTTATTGAGGTTGTGTACTTATCTTTTTCTCAGGATGACTTGTGACACTTGGAAGTCCTTTTTCTTTATTTTCTTTTTTTTCTAGAATTTTTTTGGAGGTGGTGTTCATATAACCAACCTATACCCCTTGATGGAAAATTCTTTTTAAACTTTAAATAGTAAAGTTTAGTATATACTGTATAAATCAAACTTTATTATGTTTAATAATAAAACAAAAATAGATAATAGGAAAAATAAATAAAACTGTAGAACAGTTTGGCGATTTGCGAAGATAAAGAGTGATTAATATGAATACATCAAAAAACATCAGTTTACAGAATGTTACAATAAAGAAATCTTTACATAGACGCCTTTTCCTTTTCAATCCTAGAAACAAAAGACATCCCACTTAAAGTTCATCCCTTAGGGAATACGTGTGTCTTGTTGGACTGTCAACTCCTTCTATGATCTGTACTTTTAATGTTTAACGTTGGATGTGCGCAATTAAACAAAATAGTTTTAAATGCTAGTGCTTTTGTTTGTTCTAATGTATAAAAGATGCTTAATCACTTCAGTCCCGAAGCATTTGGCTGGCCAAAGACCAGAGTACTTTTTGCGATTCGGCACTGTGTCGCTTTAACTGACAATTACTTGGTCGTGCGACGTGGCTCCCAAACAAAATTGACGTCCTTTTTTCCCCACAAATAGAGCTTTCTTTTGGTGGTATTTGATTACCCCTGCAGTTTTTATTTTTTGTGCTATAAACAAAAAAAGAGCGACAATTTTGAAAAAAACGCATTATTTTTTACTTTTTTGCTATAATAAATATCCCCAAAAAATATATATAAAAAACATTTTTTTTCTTCAGTTTAGGCCGATACGTATTCTTCTACATATCTTTGGTAAAAAAATCGCAATAAGCGTTTATTGATTGGTTTGCGCAAAAGTTATAGCGTCTACAAAATAGGACATAGTTTTATGGCATTTTTATTAATAATTTCTTTTTTACTAGTAATGGCGGCGATCAGCGATTTTTATCATGACTGCGACATTATGGCGGACACATTGGACACTTTTGGCGCTATTTTGGGACCATTCACATTAAAACAGCGATCAGTGCGATTAAAAATGCACTGATTACTGTGTAAATGTGACTGGCAGTGAAGAGGTTAACCAGGAGGGGGCACTGCAGGGGTTAAGTGTGTCCTAGGGAGTGATTCTAACTGTGAGGGGGGAGGGGCTGTGTGTGACACATCACTGATCACCGCTCCCGATTACAGGGAGCTGTGATCAGTGACAGAGTCACTAGGCACAACGGGGAAATGCTTGTTTACATTAGCATCTCCCCGTTCTTCCTCTCCGTGAGACGATCGCGGATTGCTATGCAAGCCTCGCAAGATCACGTACAATACCGTGATTTCGCGCAGCGGAGCCAACCTGCCGCAGTTAAAACTGCGGCAGCTGGTCCGCAAGCGGTTAAAAGCTTAAAGCAGACCTTCATACAGAAAAACAACTTTGCAGCAACTACTGCAACCCCCCCCCTAATGTTAAAAAAGCACTTAAAGGGGGGCCTGGTCTGGTGCCGTTCCAAGATGGACACGTAAGTCTGGAGCTCCTGTCCATGAGGTCCAGCAACTTCAGCTATTCATCTTATCTGTACCCAAATCCATGGTGAGAACATCCCGCAGTGACTCGGCAACACGGTCCTGATCTCCACGGGGACAGGATATGCAGCTCAGCAGGCACATCCCTGAGATCTTTCGGTCGCGGCCCAGGGACAGGATGCAGGCCTCACAAACAGCCTCTTCACGTGAGTCCCGCTCCCCGAGTGATAGCCCCCACTGCTCCGGAGCTCGGAGACAGGACAGAGACATCCCCCCCGCTGTACACTTAGATGACCTCCGCAGCGTTGCTGCGGACATCAAGGACACACTCATGGCAGCCATTTCAGACATGAGATCTGACATCCAAGCCATGGCCCTAACAGTGGAAGAGGTAGAAATCACACAGGCACGCCATGACTCATCTTTGTGCCATGTGCAGCAGATAACAGAGTCCCACGCAGTCTTAGAGAAATCTTAGAGAAATCAATTGTCACATGGATGATCTAGACAATGGTGGAAGACGCCACAATCTCAGGGTAAGAGGAGTCCCAGAAACGATCCATCCTAGCCAGCTCTCCCAAACGGTCACTAACATCTTTAATGACCTACTAGAAAGATCCCCAGACACACCGATCGCCTTTGAGCGAATTCACAGAATGCGCCCGAGGCGGAGAGACACAGATCCACGGTCTGTTGTCCCATGGCCTTTCCACTAAAGGAGGAAATACTCTGCAAAGCAAGAAGTCGCAACCAACTATCTTTCCAAGGTACAGTGATAAAGATTCACCAAGACCTAACATCACCCTACAAGGCAGATGGGAATTGCGGCCTTTACTGGATAACCTGAGAGCCAGGTCCATAATATACCGATGGAAGTTCCCCTTCGGCCTTTCAGCATCGCATCAAGGCCTGAAGATTTGAAGTATTTCTGCACTACTCTGGATATCCCACTAGTCGATCTGCCAGATTGGTACAGCGACTTTCGCCTATCCTCACTCAAAAGAGCCACATCAATGGAAGGCATCGATGAGGTGGGCAACTTCAGTATCAGATGCCGCCACCCCCATCCTGTACCTCCTCACTCCCAACTAAGAGATCCGGGAGTACCACGGAACAGTAGCCCTACAGCCTCTCCAGCTCACTGCAGGGCCCGCATCACCTAGACAGGTAAACGCAATATTTTTCCTCTTTATACATGACACAGAGACCTAATCTCCATGTTCTGTTCCCCACCTCCCGTGTTAGCATAGCATGTCTACTAACGTTATTACCTGTCTGAAAAGCCCCGAAATGTTGGCAACCACGCTACTACGGTCCCACAAGACAGAAGAATCTCCCTCTGATCCTTGCTGGCTACAACACCAGGTTGAAACCCATTTATCTTTCTCTCTCTATCACCACCAGCTAGAGACATGGATAATGCAACCCTAGTCTGCTTACCCCACAACAGCCGCCTCCCTCTTCTCTACAAACTCTACTCCTTGCACTTTACACTTGAAAGAGTGCACTTCGCCTGACTTCACTAGAGCCTGAGACACGCATTCCAAGTCAATCAACCTCTATTACTTACAACAAGACACAGTGCAGTTTGTACTTCTACTACTCAAGTAGAATGACAATTCGCTCTTCCAAAAGACTCCCCTTAACTCATGTTCAGAACCCATGCCATATACCGCAAAGCCTCACAAGGGGACCGCCAAAATTTGCCCATTCCCAAAGGATGCCCCATAGAGAAAAATCCAACTTTGGAGCACAAGGCCCGGACACTCCCCCTCTTCTCCCGACCAAACAACTCAACAATTTATCCCCAAGCAAGAATATATGGAATCCCACACAAAATCTCAACCGAAGAAACTAGTCAAACTCCCATTTTGCCCATAGGGCACCTCACGGAAGATTTCAACAAACTCCCACGGAACTGCCTTAAAATGCCACCCTGCACGGGCATACAATAGAAAAGTGCAGCGCTAAAAATTGAGAATCTCAGATTCCTACTGAGAATAGTAGCAAGTATACACAAACAGTGACTGTGCAAATAATCATGTGAAATATAAAACAGTGCTGAACAGTATAAAAAATAAATGGACAGAGGATGATAATTCACTTTGTTGAAAAAATGTCCTTGATGACATGAAAGATATCAATCACAATCTTATTGTTAATGTCCAAAAAAAAAATGATAGTAGTGATCCAGAAAGTGAAATAATATATACTATCTAATAATGTGACTTTGATGAAGCAAATTGATAGAAGATCCACCACCATATATTCTTAAAGGCTTACAGGAAGGATTGAACCCAGATGGGTATATACCCACTGAGTCAATCAGGCTTGAATAATAATGGACCTGGAGGACAGCTACCACAGAAGACATGAATTCCAGGAGACCAGTAAAACTTCCGGTGATGTTAAAGGGTTAATAAACCCAAACAGATCAGATTTTATAAAAAGAAGAAGAAAATAGGAGGGCACATAGCCCACGGGTCAAGGCCCCACCTCTCCAGGGGGGGACATATCGATCAATGATAAGAAATTGCGATCCCGTAGGGTCACGATTATGGTGTTGTCTGTAATGCCTAGGTACGGTGTGTTTAGTGTCGCCACCTATGATCTTCGCAATATGCTCACCTACCTATGGAAAAGGCATGGATCGTACGACCCACATATTGCTTACCACATGGGCAGGTGATTAAGTATACAACATACCTAGTTGCACAAGTACAAAATACTTTGATGGGGTAAGTTTTATTCGTCACATTTGATCGAAACTCCAAGGTCTTACGTCTCCCGCAGGAGTTGTGCTGACATACTGTGCACTTTTTACATGGGAAATAGCCCATCATATCATGAAAAAATGTGGGACGCTTTGGGGGATTAATAATGTTGGGGGCAACTCTACTCTGCAAGGAGGGGGCCCCCCTGAAAATGACCTTTGGTCGTTCGGGTAAGACAGTGCCAAGAATACGATAGTTTCTGAGTATATTCCAGTGGCGGTTGATAATAGCCTTAATATCTTTGTGCTGTACTGAAAATGTTGTAAGCATGGAACACTTAAAGGATTCATTAGGTTCTCGTGGAGGTTTTGTAGTCAATAATGACTGTCTGTCAACCTGCGCAACATTTTGTAGTTCCAAGTCAATAGCGGCTGGATCATAACCCTTTTTGATAAATCTCTGTTTTAATGACAGAGTCTGAACTAGAAAGGTGCCCTGCACAGGCACTCCAAAGAAGAAAAGGACGTATTCAGAACCACTTCAAGAATGACCTGAGATATCAGTGACTCCACTCAACTACCCTTCTTTCTTTTCTTCCACTCCCCTCTACCCCCTCTTTACACTTACACATCTATCCCTACTCCCTTCCTTCCCTTTCCAACTCTCTCTTCTTTTCCCTCCTGCTCCTTCAAAATGTAGTAATTTTGTATCAGCATGTCCAGTTAATATGCATTTTACTTACCTCTTTTTTCTGTATTAGGGAAACCTGGTACCTAGATTTCTAGAAATCCAGATATGAAAATACTGTCTGGAGTCCGTGCGGGATATGCTCAGGTAAGGAGTCCACTACACAGCTTACTGCTCCTTGATCCTTACCATCTACAGGAGCAAAAATTTTCTCCTAACTAGCACACAATACTCATCTCCCTCATTGAACTAAAGGGAACTATACATAAAGTACGGCCCCTCGGACCAGGGCTAAGCATATCCCCCTCGGATCCGAAAATACTTACTCGTAATTCTCACAGGTATAAATACAACTACCAATAATACAGTTATTCTTGCAGCTAATGTGTTGGTTAATGTTCAGTTTTTTTCTCTGTGTCATGTAGACCTTAGTTTTCAAGTTAAAACATTCAAGTTAAAATTTCAAATTTCAAGTTTCAACTTACTGGTTTAAAGCTTTACACATCTCTAACCCACACCATGTCCTCTCACCAGCACTATTCACGCTCATGACCCACGTCAGGCTAGAACTTCCATACAAGATATGGTATGAACTCACTGACTCAAGACTCTCACACATTTAGCTGAAGACCCGCAATAGACTCCCTCTACCATACCAAACACCTATCCTCTCACCATGGTAACACATCTCCTTCTTACTGTCAAAAGAGACCAGTATGGAAAGAAGTTTCCCACCTGATCCCCGACAGAGCTCACTCTCAGTACCTCACGCAACCCTATTGACCTCACAGGGACACAGAACTCCATCCTCTGGTTGAACGTCACCAACTACCTCCACTCACAGTGGACTCTGGTAGACACCGCTGACCCGAACCAGGTCCCCCCTGTCTCTTTAGGTGGGATTGCAGGACAACCCCCACACCCGGTATAGTCTCCAGACCCCCCCCCCGATTGGACTTCCCAGACACCCTTAACCATTAGCTCCCACCTCCCCAAACCCTTCCAAGACCCACTCCCCCTCCTCCATCCGCCCTTCTCACCCCTCTGTCACTGGTCCCCCTCCATCCTCCCCCGTCTCTGACTTCCCTACAATAACTCAACACATTCAAAACCCAGCCCCGTCATACATCCAACATGGCACCACACAAGCCACAAACCTCTGACCTTTCCTTGAAAGTACTCTCTCGCAATGCTAAGGGCCTGAATACCCCAGAAAAACGTTCACAACTACTAACCAGCATGCGGAGCACGAAAGAAGACATAGTCTTCCTCCAGGAAACCCACTTCTGTACTAAAAACATACCAAAACTGAAAAAACACTTCTTCCCCCACAGTTACCATGCCACTTCCCCAATCTCAAATCTAAAGGAGTCTCGATACTCCTATCCAAAAAGGTACCCTTACAAATTTTAGATACCCTCATTAATGACCAGGGGAGATTTATCTTCCTTAAGGGCACCTTCAGGAACAGGCCAATCACATTAGCAAAAATATATAGCCCCAATGCATTAGACATGTGCACACTGAAATATTTTGTTTCGGAATTTCGTTTTCGTTCAAAAAATAAATTTATTTAGTTACTCCCGAAATTCGTTTTTATTCATTTCGTTTTTCTTTAAAAATTGCATTAGTCCAAATTAAGGTTGAATCTGTCATTGAAGGCTTATGGTGTCTGTCGAATGTTCAAAGAAGATTCGACGGAGCAGCTAAACTGTACGACGCCGTATAGTTTACCTGCTCCGTCGAATCTTCTTAGAACTTTCAACAGACACCATAAGCCAAAGTACGTGTGTACTTAGTTCTAGCTATTTTACTGCTCCTCCTCTTTGGTTACAATCAGCCAATCGAATCTTTTCTCCCCTACGTCGAATCTTTTCTCTCTATGTCAAATCTTTTCTCTCTATGTAGAATAATCTTGGACTAATGGAGTTAAGGTTAGGCACATTCGACCACAGGTTCGATAGGCACAGATTGTTATTGTCATCATCATGTCGAATCTCCTATCTATATCGAACTGTTGTAGCAACGAAAACGAAAATAAAGCATTTGTTTATGTCGGATCTTTCGTTTTTCGGATTCTGCACTTTCGTTATCGTTTGTTAAAATGATAACGAAAATACCTGAAATTCGGATGAAAATGCCTTCGGACGAAAACGAATGCACATGTCTACAATGCATCCCAAATCCCCTTCTTCCGAGCCATAACACAACAGTTATCCACCTTCCAGGAAGGGATCTTAATCCTAGGGGGGGACTTTAATGTCCCACTAGACCCTCTCCTAGATACCTACCTCTTCAGGTAAATCCCATCTACCATATAGGGCACTTAAGCAAATTAGACAATGTTTTCAAGACCTATTACTCTGTGACACCTGGCGAACCCTCCATCCGAAAGACACAGACTTCACATTCTTCTCTGCCCCCCACAACAAATACTCACGCATTGACTACCTCTTTCTCATGCAACAGGACCTCCCAACCCTGACGGCAGCCAGCAACCATAGAACCAATGACACTCTCTGGCCACCACCCCATCTCAATGATACTCACCTTCCCTGACAAACTCAACCACACGTATATATGGAAACTAGACCCATCTATCCTGACTGACAAAATAAAAGAACAAGAGATCCGTAACTGTCTAACTAACTACTTCACTGAAAATGACACCCCAGACACATCAGAACTGACACAATGGGAGGCACACAAATGTGTTGTACGAGGAAAACTGATCTCTTTAACAACTGTGCTTAAGAGAGAAAAGAAAGCTAAACTCGTTACCCTATTCACCAAACTTAGAAAATTAGAAGCACTACATAAGCGCAACCTAGCTCAACAAACGCACTCAGAACTAATTGAGACTCGTACGTGCATACAAAAAGAATTAGGCCACAACCTCAGGAAAAAATACATTTTATCCCAGAAACTCTTTTATGAGTATGGAAATAAGTGTGGCCATCTCCTTGCACAAGCACTGCGTAAAAAAAAAAGCAACAACATGATACATCAACTACACTCCCCTACAGGTAAAACTCTCACGAACAACGACATAGCAAAGGTATTTGAAAAATACTACTCCTCCCTATACGACCTCAGCACATCCGACCCCCCCCACGACTCCACCCTCCAAAAGATCAGGTAGAAATTAATTTGTTTCTAGACCAATTTGCCCCAGGGAAAATTTCCAAAGACACAGTAGCTAACCTTGGTCCTTGAATCCCCGATCACCATTACAGAATAGGAATAGACAATTAAACAATTAAAACCCGGTAAGAGCCCAGGCCCAGATGGCCTTTCCGCAGTATACTATAAGACGTTCTCAAAAACCCTCAGAACACCCTTTTTAAAAGCCTTCAACTCCCTCTCCCCCTCAAATCCTTTCACTCGGGGGATGTTGGGAGCCCACATAGTGGTCATTCCCAAAGACGAAAAAGATCCCACACAAACAGGAAATTACAGGCCAATCTCACTGTTAAACGTGGACATTAACCACTTCCCGCCCGGCCCATAGCAGATGACGGCCGGGCGGTGGTTCAGGTATCCTGACTGGGCGTCATATGATGTCCAGCAGGATAACATGCCGCCGCGCGCCCGCAGGGGCGCGCATCGCGGTGATCGGTAGAGCAGTGTGTCAGCCTGACACACCGCTACACCAATCTTGGTAAAGAGCCTCCGGCGGAGGCTCTTTACCACGTGATCAGCCGTGTCCAATCACGGCTGATCACGCTGTCAGTAGGAAGAGCCGTTGATCGGCTTTTCCTCACTCGCGTCTGACAGACGCGAGTAGAGGAGAGCCGATCGGCGGCTCTCCTGACAGGGGAGGTCTGCGCTGATTGTTTATCAGCGAAGCCCCCCCTCAGATCACCACACTGGACCACCAGGGATCGCCACTAGGACCACCAGGGAAGGGGCAACATGTGGATGGCCAGGTATGTACCCCATGGCCATCCACATGTGCCCAATGTGCCCAATCTGTGCCAATCAGTGCCCACAAATGGGCACTGATTGGCACCATTATGTTCCAGATCTGCCCAGCAATGCCCCCAATATGTTTTATCAGTGCCACCAATCAGTGTGTTCAGTGCCACATGTCATTGCCCATCGGTGCCACCTGTCAGTGCCCATCAGTGCCCACCTACCAGTGCCCATCAGTGCCACCCATCAGTGCCACCCATAAATACCCATCAGTGCCACCCATATGTACCAATCAATGCCACCTACGAGTGCCCATCAGTGCCGCCTATGAGTGCCCATCGGTGCCACCTATGAGTGCCCATCAGTGCCGCATACCAGTGCCACCTATCAGTGCCCATCAGTGCCACTTATCAGTGCCCATCAGTGCCGCCTATCAGTGCCCATCATCAGTGCCCGTCAGTGCCACCTCATCAGTGCCACCTCATTGGTGCCTCCTCATCAGTGCCCATCAGTGCCGCTGTATCAGTGCCCTCCAGTGCAGCCATATCAGTGCCCGTCATTGAAGAAGAAAACGTACTTATTTACAAAAAATTTTAACAGAAACAAAGAAAAACGTGTTTTTTTTCGAAATTTTCGGTCTTTATTTGTTGCGCAAAAAATAAAAACCGCAGAGGTGATCAAATACCACCAAAAGAAAGCTCTATTTGTGGGAACAAAATGATAAAAAATTTGTTTGGGTACAGTGTAGCATGACCGTGCAATTGTCATTCAAATTGCGACAGCGCTGAAAGCTGAAAATTGGCCTGGGCGGGAAGGTGTCTAAGTGCCTGGTATTGAAGTGGTTAAGGTATTTTCCAAGATACTAGCAAACAGACTCTTACCACTCCTTTCCTCCATCATCTCCCAAGACCAAGTAGGATTAATCCCTGGCCGCGAAGCCAGGGATAACACCATTAAAGCTATCAACTTACATAATCTGATAACCCAAACAAACCAAAAAGGATTCTTCCTATCACTAGATGCGGAGAAGGCATTCGACAGAGTGGCATGGGATTACGTGACAGCGGTCCTGCAAGCCATAGGCATAGGCCCACATATGTCTGCTCTGATCCTTTCGCTATACGCAGACCCATCAGCTAAGGTAAGGGTCAACAACACTCTGTCGAATGCCTTCCCGAGCCGCAACAGAACGAGACAGGGCTGCCCACTGTCCCCTATTCTTTTCGTACTTACACTTGAACCATTCCTCTGCAAACTGAGATTTAACTCAGACATACAGGGAATTCGAACACCCAAGAAGGAGTATAAGTACACCGCCTTAGCAGGCGACATACTGCTATTCCTAACAAATCCATTGACTACCCTACCGATATTATTGACAGAATTTAAATACTTCCAACACCTTTCAAAGCTCAAAATTAATTTTACTAAGTCCTTTGCCCTTAAGATCTCGCTACCTCAAAACCTAGTAGACCAGTGCAAAGAGAACTTTCCTTTTCAGTGGAAACACAAATCAATCACATACTTGCATCCAAATTCCATCTCAGATCTATATATAAATAAACTAACCTCTGACCTCAAAAACTTGAACAAACTAATATTCCCCTGGTTCTGGGTCTCCCTGGAAGCCTCCTTCACAAACCTGTAAAAAAAAAAAAAGAGAAGGATAGATATGGCGCTGCTTTAATTAGGAGGTAATTTGCAACCTCTAGATACTTGAGGGGTGTGTATACCACGGGTGCATATAATGCAAAAAGTGAAAAAAAAGGTGCAGAAAATAAGAAATGTAAAGAATATCCTACTGTGTAAACTTCCTAATCGCTTATTTATAATGCATACTGTTAGAAGCTATGTGCATTCAAACAAAAATAAAATGAAAAATAAAAATGAAAATACAAATAGAAAAGCGCTAACTTTTCCTGTGCAAAATCTGCAATTCAAAGTAACATTTCTGTGCCCAAAAATACC
Organism: Lithobates septentrionalis; assembly: GCA_037952835.1. Classification (NCBI taxonomy): domain Eukaryota; kingdom Metazoa; phylum Chordata; class Amphibia; order Anura; family Ranidae; genus Lithobates; species Lithobates septentrionalis. The sequence continues at coordinate 809,206 of JBBDGP010000766.1, read as the reverse complement.
ACATACATGACTGGTATATAGTATTGCTGTGAAACTGGGCTCAGAAACATGCATATACCGTCCTTAAACCTTGGTGTATAAAAAAAGTCCAATAATAAAGTGACAATGTGCTCCTTCAAATTGTTCTGTGCTTCTTAGAAAACAGTGCCCCATAAGAAACGCACTCACTGCTATTATTCACCCCACAAGGAGGTATTTCACTTTCACAGTATGAGCTACTGTGCAGCCTGTGGAGTAGGAAAACTTCCTGTATCCTCCAAGTGCCTCCTTGTCTGTGATGTGATCACATTTGTCACATTTAACCTTCTCACCACTTCACACAGTCATAAATCACCCGCCTCAGGAACCAGGTATAAGACAAACACAAAAGGAAGGGGCACCCGCTTCTAGATGTGGACAAACACATAGCTATCTCCTTCATCCTTCATCCACTGACCACACCCTAACCCAACACACGTTACACATGAACTATACCCCATACCTGTCAAGTCCTTCCTCTACAACACAATACCTACAAACCCAGACTACAACCGAACATATGTTGGACTCTCCTCTGAGTTATTGTTCTCTGCCATCCCTTAGTACGTTTGGAAATACAGGTCGGGTCCTATTCCCCCACCACGAATATTCCAATGTTGAAGTGATTGTTTTTCTATGCAATGGTATTATATGGCTTTACAATTCTTTATTGTTTAACCGCTATTTAAGATATCTGTAATTGCTTTTTACTTTTCAATAAAAGAAAATTAATAGGAAAAAAAAGCACTTAAAAAAAATAGTTAATTTACATTTTTTTTGTCTAATTCCTGGTCCACCTAGCTCCCTGTCTCCAATTCATCCTAGGGAAGAATAACACAAGCATCTTGGGAGATCCATTTTACAGATCCCATAGGCATACACAGTGCTTGAAGAGGGTATATCTGGCTGCACTGGAGGGTGGACCTTGTGGTGCATCAACTGGGGACCAGCTACAAAAATCAGCAGACTCCTAATGACATTAAAAAAGAAGATGCTAGCATGGGATCTAGTGTACAGCAGTGGAGAGGTGGAACACATCAGTGAACACATGCTGTGTAAGTATGCTTATTACAGATAAACCAGCAGAAAAGATAAGAAGGACTTAAAAAAAGTGAAGCAACAAAGCAATGTATGGCAGGATGGAACAGGACAGGGTATGTCCAAAACCAACAAAACAGAATACTATGCCAGTATCAGGTAAAAACCAGGTCAACTGAGAAGTAATTTCACACTTTGACAACATGACTGATTATTGCAAACAATGGTTCACTATATAAATACATTCAACATGCTCAGGCATACACATGGTCCAGAAAAAACTGGATTTTCACTTTTTTTTTTTTCTTACAAAAACATACATTCAATCATTGTTACACAGCAATTCCAAGCAACACACGAAATCTGTAAGGAATCTATTAAAGGGATCAAGTAAGCACGACAATTGTGCAAAAATCAGAAGGTTCTCTCAGTGTACCTAATATACACTATATTACATATATATATGTATATATTATGACATCAGGGTGTGGGACTGGGGTTGTTTTCTTGCTCACTAAATGGTGGATGTCTGTTGGCGCTGTGGAGAATCGGAGAGTAACCTATTACCTATTTCACATTTCACATTTTTTGGGCATGTCGGAGGCTGAACAACTTCTGGGATATATTGGAACATACAGTAAAAGAGCTAACTGGTATGTCTCTTGAGAGCATATTTACTCCATGATACACCCTTATCCAATAAAAGCTATAAAAATTCATTGTTCAAAAACCTCTTAACGGCTACAAAAGCATGTATGCCAGCTCTTTGGAAGAGCTCAGTCGCTCCTACTAAATCACATTGGCTGGCTAGAATTACCGAAATTCAGGAAATTCAGGAAACCTCAAGATGTCAATGAAAGAACAGAGTGAGAAATATTGGATGATAAGGACTCCATATTTTCTTTATAAAGACCAGTCTCCTTTAGAGTCGGAGGGTTAATCACTGAGATTCTGGGGACGATATGTAAAGATCTGAGATGGATGGCAGGCGACGGGAGGGGGGGGGGGTGTTAGCTCCTTCAGGCTTTTGTTTTTTTGCTTTTTTTGTTTTTCCTTCCCTTTTATCCTTTTCTGTTTTTTTGGTTTTTTTTGGGGTTTTTTTGTATGTGAAGTTGTTCTCTTAAAAAGAGAAAAGGAAAGAAAAGAAGCATATACTCTTATTTGAGTAGGGTTTGAAAATTTGGGTTTAAATAATTGTCGGGATTAGCAGTTAGACCGTATGCTGTATAGTAGAGTGGTTTAATTTTTAACATCTACATAGGTGTGACTTATATTTATATTTCTTTTCTTTTCTTGAGCTAGATGGTGTATTGCTGTCTGCATATACCTTGATTGTTTGGTAACTCCACGGTGATATAATAATGATGTTATTTCATATATAAATAAAGAATATATAAAATGTTTAAAATATATATATATATATATATATATATATATATATATATATATATATATATACATATATATATATATATATATATATATATATATATATATATATATATATATATATATATATATATATATATATATATATATATATGTATAAAAATGTTTTGTTCTTGCTATGCTTAAACATATAGTGGCACTCCTAACGATCCTTCAGTAGCTAATTTATGACTACTGGTAGAACTGTCAAAAAGGGCAGTGTCAAAAATATTCAGTCAATAGTGAATAAATATGTAAAATTAATGCTCTTGGCTAGGCAGACGTCCAACTGGGGGAAATTGCTTAAGTCTTGGGCTCTAAAGGTTAATTAATGCCTTGCAGCTCCTTACAACTGATCATGGGAGATCCTGGAAGACTCAGGCAGGAAAAAAGGAAGATAACAAAGCGCAAAGAAGCGCATTGCTTGCCACTCTTCCCGCTCTCTCATTGTCATGCTGTGATGCTCTCCCACTCTCTGTCAACTCAGAGCAGATTTAAGCTGTGTACTATGAGCCCGGTCTGTGCAGTGCACCCCAGCTTGTAACAAGTTGTTCCTGTCTGTTACCTATGCCTTATCTCTTCTCTATTCTTGTTTTAGGTCCCTGGTACACTTGGGCCGAATGTCAGGAGGCATTTGCCGGTTCAAAAAAAAACTTTTATTTGAGTTGAACAGAAAAAGACCTATAGTGTGTACCCGGATTAACTCAAGAACCATTGAAGCCAATGCAACAGCATGCTAGGAAGGCTAGCAGGTAACTAGAGCTGGCGATACACCAGTAGAATTTAATTATAAAATTTTCATTTTTGAAACATTTGTTCAATTTTCTCATAGTTAGCTGGATCTCTGACATTAATTTTTGTTTGTAGTGATGAGAAAATTCTAAGGTGCATGATGAAAATTTTTTCCCAAACGAATTTCTTACAGTGTATGTGTTCTTTGTTTGGGAAATTCCAATAATACCAAAATCAATTGTTAAAAGCAAAAAAAATGTTCAGGTACGTATGAATGACATTCACCGGGTCTCTTTTGGCATTATCAAATGTACCAACAAGAGTTTTTGTGCAAACATTAATTTGAAAATCTACCAGTGTATGGCTACAATAAATCTTCAAAAGACACCCCTAGACTAAGCCTGTGTTGGTTGGTGTGCTCTGGAACTGGTACCTGGGCTGACAGCCTTTGAATGGGTATGGTGGTCCCTGTCTATTTTCAGCAGCCCCTCCAGGGGTAAGCGCTACACATAAGACCTGGGGAACCTTGAAGACAGCAGTGATGGCTTCCCCTTGGCTGGGTCATGTAATGTAACAGAGCCAAAGAGTATCCTTGGAGAGCTTCCTCTACTACTCTGCATTTGAGATCTGTATAGGGCACATTACAGCTCTGCGGACCAGGTGCTCCTGCATTGATACAAGTGAAATGACTCAAGGTAGTTATTACTGCATTGCAGTAAAGAGTAATGCCGCGTACACACAAGCGGACTTTACGGCATACTTGGTTTTGGCGGACCAGAGTCCATCAGACAATTTGATCGAGTGTGGGCTCCAGCGGACTTTTTTTCCCCAAAAGTTCGACAGACCTAGAACTGAAACATGCTTCAAATCTTTTTGATGGACTCGAGTCCGGTCGAAAAGTCCGCTCGTCTGTATGCTAGTCCGACGGACAAAAAACGACGCTAGGGCAGCTATTGGCTACTGGCTATAAACTTCCTTGTTTTAGTCCGGTCGTACGTCATCACGTACGAATCCGTCGGACTTTGGTTGATCGTGTGTAGGCAAGTCTGTTCATTCGGAAAGTCCATCATAAAGTCCGTTGAATAGTCCGCAGGACAAAGTCTGCCGTAAAGTCCGCTCGTGTGTATGCGGCATTAGTGTTTCTTGGCCAAGACACCAAGGAAGAGCTTGGTCCTAAAGACTCTAATGGCACACTAATGGCAGTCCAATCATCTCTCCTCTATGGATACAATCACCATCAGCTGGTAAGGCAAACTTCCTTAGAGTTCACATATTGTATTGGTTGTTGGATATTTTTTCTTAGTAATTTAATATCTAAACCTGTGGTTTATATGTGACGTTTTTACTTTCGCATATTAGTTTGGAAAGCATATAAACTGAAATATTGGCTTCTCTGGGAATAGGAACTTATTTACAAGAAATGGAACAATGAAAGAACTTAGCAAAACGCAAGATTACATTACAAACAATTAAAACAAAAAGAAATTTAGCTGTCTGCATTTTGTTTTTGGAAGAACAAACACTATCCCATGAGTTTGTGGGCCCATAAGAAGAAATGAGGCCTGTCTCAGACATGCTTTAGCACTACACGGGGTACATGTTCCTTCAATGAGAGAATGAAGCAAGGACATTAAGAATATAAATAAGCCTTGGTGTAGTCAAGGAATAATAAAACAATTTTAATCAACACTGAAAGGGTAGCTCCACTTTTGTGGGGAAAAAATAGCAAATAAAGAAAAAATAATATAGCGTATACAATTGCGACACAAGTCATATTGTTATTGAATGTTTTTAAAAATGGCCTTTCCTTTTCAATCTGCAGCCACTGTAAGTTTTTGAGAATGCATTGCAATATGGCTACCTGGAGTTGTTCTGTACACAGAGTATGTACTGACCACTCCCCAGAAACACCATTTCCTGCTTGTGTAATTGGCTCACCAATTTTCCCAGAAGTCTGCCTAGGATACAAGTCAGAATTCAGGCATCCCCTGCAACAAAAATGTAATTTTTGGTGAGACACTCCCAGTAGGAACACGTCTAAAGGGATGCAGGCCCAGCAGATTTCCTTATTAGTGCCCTGCAGGTGCACACGTGATAGATAATTATGAAACCACTCCCATTAGACCCACTCATCACAGAGGCTCAGAGGAACATACAGGGATTACTTCAGAATAACACAAGGTAGAAATCTGACACAAAGGTTGTTAAAATCCTTGCAATGTACATAGATCACTCAAAAGTGAAGTTACTCTTTAAAGCAAAAGTCTTGTCTCACGGGGCAGGTTAATGCATTAACTCCAAAAGTAACTATTTTACTTTAAAGTAGTCATAAATACCTTTTTTATGTCCTTCAATGTATCTTCATTGAGGAGACTTTCCTTAACTTGTGCTCTGACACCTAGAGAAAAAATGAGGAGTAGTTTTCCAAATACAGAAGCAAACAGCAATACAGAATTTACAGTGATTCTAACTGCAAACCACTCTACAAAAATATTTAGTTTGTGCTTAAATTTTAACAAAGAATGAAGAGTTGTTAGTTAATGCAGGTTTTATTATTCAAAGAATATGCTGCTTGCTTGACTTCCAACTTTGGGTCTCAGTGGTGGGATAAGCTGCTTCGCTATGTACGGTATGTAAAAACAGACAACCCCCAAAATAAGTGCAACAGTTATGCCCCGTACACACGGTCGGACTTTGTTCGGACATTCCGACAACAAAATCCTAGGATTTTTTCCGACGGATGTTGGCTCAAACTTGTCTTGCATACACACGGTCACACAAAGTTGTCGGAAAATCCAATTGTTCTAAACGCGGTGACGTAAAACACGTACGTCGGGACTATAAATGGGGCAGTGGCCAATAGCTTTCATCCCTTTATTTATTCTGAGCATGCGTGGCACTTTGTCCGTCGGATTTGTGTACACACGATCTGAATTTCCGACAACGGATTTTGTTGTCGGAAAATTTTATATCCTGCTCTCAAACTTTGTGGGTCGGAAAATCCGATGGAAAATGTGTGATGGAGCCTACACACGGTCGGAATTTCCGACAACAAGGTCCTATCACACATTTTCCGTCGGAAAATCCGACCGTGTGTACGGGGCATTAGACCTTCCAGTTTTCCATATTTTGTCTGGCAGCCACAATTTTCATAAATAGAAATGACAATACGTACAGGTCAGTTATCACCAAAAATACCACCCTCACACATAATGTATGCTTTACCTCTGTCCACATTTGTTTATTGTTGTAATAGCAATGACATCCTAAAGGAAATCTATAGTGTAAATAGGTAGGATGAAATTGGTCTTACCAGTTGGGACACACAACCATGAAATATGTAATAGTAGCACAAAATAAACACTTAGGTAAAGTTTAGACAGGTGTGATAATTATTGCCTAAGCAAAGCACTGCTACCTGTCAGAAACCATGAATCAAAATGAAACAGAAGTACAGTTAAATCACACTTGTTTAATAATAATAAAAAAAGGTAAACAGAGTAAACATAGTCAAAACATAGCCAGAGTTCAGGAACCGGAACAGATAGTCAGACAAGCCAAAACGTCAGGGAGCCAGAGAACAGCGTAGTAGAACAGAAAGCACGATCTGGAGCCAGAAGGAATGTCAGCCAAGCAAGTCTTTAACAGGAACACAGGAGAGTGTCTCTAGTCTAGAGATGTGACCAAGGTGAAGGCAGAGATCATCTGGACTGAACGGCTTAAGTAGGCAGGACCGACGAGCAGGAACATCAACAGGTAAGTCACTGTGGAGAGATAGGAGCTGGCAATTAGCCGACATCTGAGCAGCCAGCTCAGAGAAGGAAGGGCTGAGCCCAGCCCTGACACTACCGCAGCATGTGAACACCCCCATCCTCTGCCTTTGAAGCTTAAGAGGGATTAGAGGGTGCTAAAAAAAAGTAACTCAACTTTTTGAGACTATAAAAATGTAAATGAAAGAACTTGAAAGAATGTAAACAAAAATCAAATCCATAAAAAAAAAACAATTCATGTCCATAAACTGATTACGCCACAAATCCTTAGTCCAGGCATTGGAATCATCAAGAGTAATAAAACACCTCTTGCTGCTGTTGCTGCTCCTCCTCACAAGACTGGGAAAACCACCAATGAATCCAGAGCTCTGTACACAGTCACAGTGTGTTGAAGGGGATCTCCTGGATGATGCCACAGTGTGGGCTGAGTAGTGGATGTGGCTACACATTTATAAGGACCTCTTTTTTTGTCAAGCCTTGTCGAGGCTTGACAAAGGAGGAGGTCCTTTGAAAATGTGTAGCCACACCCACTGCTCCACCCGCATGTGACATCATCCAGGAGATCCCCTGCAACACACCGTGACTGAATACAGAACTCTGGTCTATCCTCCAGCTGCCGCTGTTTTTCCATCTGATAGCACTGCTATCCAGGACTACAAGTGTGAACACAGAAAGGTATCCATGCTGGGAGTGTTGAGTACATGCTTTTTCTATTTTAATTGTGAGTGGCCAATTTGCACCTGATTTTAACATTAAAACGTTTAACGTTACTGCACTTATTGTGCGCTCTTCTTGTTTGTTTGTTTGTCAAAACAGTGACTCAGCTGCACCTTTTTAATGCCCCCTCCCCAACTGCAAGTCTAAAAGAGCCTTATGCCACGTACACACGAGCGGAATTTCCATCGTAAAAATCTTGGATGGTTTTCCTGACGGAATTCCGCTCAAGCTTGCCTTGCATACACACGGTCACACAAAACTGAACTTTCGCCCGTCAAGAACGCGGTGATGTACAACACTACGACAAGCCGAGAAAATGAAGTTCAATGCTTCCGAGCATGCGTCAAATTGTTTCCGAGCATGCGTGTTTTTTTTGAGCGTCCGAATTGCATACAGACGAACGGAATTTCCGTCAAGAACTTTTTCCGTCAGAAAAATAGAGAACCAGCTCTCAATCTTTTGCCTTCGGAAATTCAGACAGAAAAAGTTGGATGGAGCATACACATAGTCGGAATATTTGACCAAAAGCTCCCATCACACTTTTTTTGACGGAAATTCCGACCATGGGTATGCAGCATAAGGGCATATTTTTAAAGCTGTAGTGAATCCATGCACATTGGTCATCTGGATTCACTGACATTCACCAGACACATTCACCAGTTAATGTTTGGTTAATTTTTCAGGCTTAAAGTTTTTTATATCCTCCTAGATAAAAAAAATACATTGCAACAGACCTCAGCACTTACCATGTTTGTGTTGTAGCTTTTGTTTGCAGTTTGTCACTTCTTTTTATTCTGTCCCTCCTGCAATTCTGTCTATTTAGTGATTACATATCCTTGCAAAATTTCATGGAGCCCAGCCATAGTCACCCTTATGTGCATACTTCCAGCAACTATATACTGCAGGTGGTCATGTGACCAATATATGATTTGTAGAATGCATGCTCCATGACAAGAAGAGAGACAGACAAGTGATTGGGGACATACAGTGCCTTAAAAAAGTATTCACACCCCTTGTAACTTTGCACATTTTGTCATGTTACAACCAAAAACATAAATGTATTTTATTGGGATTTTATGTGATAGACCAACACAAAGTGGAATATAATTGTGACCTGGAAGGAAAATTATAAATAGTTTTCAAAATATTTTACAAATAAATATCTGAAAAGTGTGATGTGCATTTGCATTCAGCCCCCTTTACTCTGATACCCCTAACTAAAATCTAGTGGAACCAATTGCCTACACAAGTCACCTAATTAGTAAATATAGTCCACCTGTGTGGAATTTAATCTCAGTATAAATACAGCTGTTCTGTGAAGCCCTCAGATTTTTGTTAGAGAACCTTAGTGAACAAACAGCATCATGAAGGCCAAGGAACACACCAGACAGGTCAGGGATAAAGTTGTGGAGAAGTTTAAAGCAGGGTTAGGTTATAAAAAAAAATTCCAAGCTTTGAACATCTCACAGAGCACTGTTCAATCCATCATCCAAAAATGGAAAGAATATGGCACAACTGCAAACCTATCAAGACATGGCCGTCCACCTAAATTGACAGGCCAGGCAAGGAGAGCATTACAGACGACCCCCGCAGCCTCAGTCGTTTGTGGACTCAGTCGTTCGCGGATTTTTTTCCCAGCCAAGCATTCCTGCATCAGTGGCTTTATATGCAGTAAAATGGAACCGTTCTAATAGGTGCGACTCAAGTCGCTCCAAATTAGAAAAAGGTTCCTGTACTACTTGGGGGCAAGTTTGGATTTATATAGAAGTCGTTTTGCAAGCCACGCTGAAGTCGCGCTGTACGGGGCAGCTTCAGAGTCGGACGGGAGTCAGGCGACTTTGAAGCCGCATCTGTGTGAACCATTTAGAGGCATTTTTTTTACCACATCCAAAATTTGCAGATTTTCACAATTCGTGGGTGCTCAAAGAACGTAACCCCCGCAAATTTTGGGGGTGGGACTGTAATCAGAGAAGCAGCCATAAGGTCCACAGTAACTCTGGAGAAGCTACAGAGATCCACAGCTCAGGTGGCAAGAAGAAAGCCATTGAAAGCTATTGAAGAAAACCATAAGAAGTCCCATTTTCAGTTTGCGAGAAGCCATGTGGGGACAAAGCAAACATGTGAAAGAAGGACTTTTTGGCCTAAAAGCAAAACGCTATGTGTGCCGGAAAACTAACACTGCACATCACCTTGAACACACCATCCCCACCATGAAACATGGTGGTGGCAGCATCATGTTGTGGGGATGCTTTTCTTCAGCATGGACAGGGAAGCTGGTCAGAGTTGATAAGAAGATGGATGGAACCAAATACAGGGCATTCTTAGAAGAAAACCTGTAATGCCGCGTACACACGAGCGGACGTCTCGTCGGACTGAACCCCGAAGGACTTTTCAACGGAGTTCTGACGGAGTTCCAACGAAATGGACTTGCCTACACACGATAACACCAAAGTCCGATTGTTTCGAACGTGGTGACGTACGACCGGACTAGAATAAGGAAGTTTATAACCAGTAGCCAATAGCTGCCCTTGCGTCGTTTTTGGTCCGTCGGACTAGCATACAGACGAACGGTTATTTCTATAGGAAGTCCGTCGGAAAGATTTGAAACATGTTCTATTTCTAAGGTCCATCAGATTCTTCGATATACAAAAGGTCCGATGAAGCCCACACACAATCGGAATGTCCGACGGATTTGTTCCGTCGGACCTTTGTGTAGTGATCGAATATATAATTAATATTTAGGTATTATGATGATGATGATGTAAGTACTCTTCCGCAGCAACCCAATTCTTCCAGAGAGATGCACTTTATTGACTTCCAACACAGAACAAAGTCCAAAGTCCACAGATGACAAAGAAATCCGACAGAGGAGATATAATTCAGAACCCCATGTCTTAGGTCCGAGTGTGCATACACAGACAAGCCTCACTCATACACAGACGAGCCTCACTCCCCCCAAACCTATAGACTGAATGCCGTGTTATATTCACTAAATATTGAATGGCTGAGCAATTTGATTGGCCGTTTCAATTTAGGACTTTGATTAGCTTTAGTCTTTCAAACAGACAACAACCCCCAGCCGCGAACAGCCGTGAACCACCCCAATTTGCACTCCTGCATATCAACATCAACAAGTCCCCTTTAGATATATTAATTAGATAAACAGAACACCCTTTTGAGCCCTTGGAATACCTACATTCCTGCATATCAACAAGCCCCCCTGATATATTAGCCCCACAGGAGGGAGCCTCCGCTAGACCAACCCAAAACACTCCCTGATCCCATTGTTACCCCCTCAAGTCTAATTACCATCAATAAATATTTCTTCTATGGTCCTTTAAACAATGTACCCTTTGAAATGTTCAATTAGGTTAACAGCCCATACCTCACACCCCTAGGTAGACTTGCATGAGACTACCACATCAAAGGGTTTTCAGCTGTCCCCTTGCTCAGTTAAAATTCAGTTGGACAATGCAACTGAATTTCTGGTCAGCATGGCACTCCAATACAATATTATACATAAATTGGCCAACATATTACAACATATACCCCCACTTGGGTCGGTTCTAACTACTAGAACTGACCCATAAATCAAACAACAAAAAATATCATTATGATTTAAGGTACTGGATGCTTTACAATGGCTCATATAAAATATGAAGTTGAAACTGGTTACGTCTCTCTTCGCCAGCCTCTAAAATATCCCCATGAAACAGTTATTAGATAATATAACTTTTAGACCATGACTAGAAAAGGATTTGGTAAACATCAGTGGCCCATATAGCTGTTAGGCCTTATTATATCACATCAAGATCTTGAAAATTGCGCAAAGACGAGCTGATGTCACAGTCCATTCTTCGGTCTGACTTCATCACATCTCTCACCATCTCACTGAAAGTAAACTTGGTATGCTCTGGGAACTCCAATCCACAAGTCCAGGATTCTCTCATCTCCAGGCTCAAGCTTTCCATTTTTAAAGATGCTTTTACGCAAACACTCTACTTTCATCTTTATAGTAAGAAGAACTATCAATGTACCAGCATTCACTTTCAAGGTCAAAAAGTTTGGATATGGCAGTAAAAACTGTGCTTCAAACTTTTTCTTGCACTTGACATTCATGAGTCCATCTTTGTTGATTGCCAGTCACAATTTGCTTTTGTAATTTGCTGTAGACCGACCCCTCATTGCCTTCAATAGTGCAGTTACTTGGATCATTCAGTCCACAATTACACCTGAATGGTATACCAACATATACATATAGATATACCCCCACACGATGGTTCAGATAGAGTCATCAGTATTTATCAGATCTTCTATCCAGACAAAGTGGCAGTGGAAATTCTTGCTAGTATCTTCGCCATGAAAGGTAGAAAGGTCTTTTCCATCCATATATGTCATAGCCTTTAGCATATTATAAACAACTGAATCAACAAAGTTTCAAATCATGACTAGAGTGATGAATTTCACTCACCCCTCTTATAAATTTAGGAAAACCACCCAACATACTATAATTTAAGCTATGCCAAGCCATTGTGCAGCATCTCACCTTAGATGTCAAATATATTGATCAATACGCATTATGTAATATGTACAGATGTTATGAAAATTATTTTAGGTTAAAATGCTTCTCTTTGGTTTTAAGATAAAGTTCAAGAAATAAAACATAAATAAAAAATAAAAAATGAAAAGCAAAATATATCAGGAAAAGGGAGAAAAATCAAAAATGAGGGCGTTGAAGAAAAAAAGAAAAAAAGGTCCATTGCTTGATGAATTTCGAGAGAGTCCATGAATACTTTATAATTCCTTGTATAGTGATATATTGTCTATTCAGCGTTTCTCCCCCACTAGCCAGCAATTTCAGATACTTCTAGTGCTTCTGCTATTCACATGCAAACGAGCATCTCCAGACGTACCTGAAAGACAAAACTCTCCAACAAAAACTCATTAGCGAGGTCCTTAAACGTTGTTTGAAGTTAAAACAAAACACTATTTACACGTATACAGTTTGAAGCTAATTCACCCCCACTGCTAGAGAAGTGTCATTTGCATTCAAAAACAGATCTGGAGAATGTACATCTTCTGCATTTATGACACCCTGTACCCCCTTCAACTGCTCTAATAATTTATCACGTTCCCCTCTCATCTTGTCATACTCAATTTTCAGCTGGTCATATTTCTGTTTTAACTGAGAAAACGGTATCCAAGTCTTGGACCTTTTCTTATTATTATTTTGGTCAGCTCTGATTTTCATATAATTATCACCTATGTATGACCCGGAGCGTCCTCTCTGGGTGTTGTCATAGGATATTATCTTCTGATCTTTATGTTCAGTATTTGTCCTAAACAACGTGGCTAAATCAATTTTGACAGCCTGCTCATTTGACTTTCTCCATAAATGGTCTGCTCTCAACAATATGTCTTTTAAATCATGAGGATTTGGGGTAACTAATAAAATATTTTGTTTGATATCTTCATGCAATGCATCTAGAAACATACTCATATGTATCAAGCCCCCACGCTCAAATGCAAGATTATTACCGACCAATAATTCCATAATAGTTGCTATCCTGTGCGACAATTCATATGGAGATTCATTTTGCATTTGTTGGATCTTCCCATGAATAGTAACATCAGAACGTACACCATACAAAACACATAATAATTCCAGTAATATGTCCCTTGTCCTCAGAGGCTGAATACAGATTTGTTTAATTCTCATCCAAAGACCACTTCCTACAGAATGTTGCAAAACTCTTTCTAAGTCAGATGGGTTAAGATTGTACATATCTATGACTTGCTGCACGTCACAAAACCATTTTAAAAATCTGTTTAAATCATGGTATGGAACCATTCCTATTTCTTTAAGAATTGCGTCTAATAATTTTTATTTCAAAGGCTTTATTACAAGCTGAACTTCACCTGTATTATTATTATTGTTATAAACTGTGGTAGTCACAGTGGGGGCAGCTGGTAATGAATTATCAGATTTAATATGAGGTTCTGTTTGCTGCAGATTGCTGAATCCAAGATTTGATGCATATCTGCATTCCTGAGATCTCTTCTCTAGTTCCATAATTCTTAATTTTAATCTCTCATTTTCCTCTGATAATTCATCACAACGTTTAGATTTCTCAAGTAAAGCTTCTCCAATGGTAACCGCATGCAATTTTAAATTTACTGTCTCAGTGTCTGATTGGTTTTGTAACCTCTCACAAACATTGTTGCTATTATCAACTGCCTTCTGTAACTGGGTAATTTCCTCAACCTTATAATTCAAAGAACTTTCCATTGTTAGACAGCAAGATAACAAGCCCTGTATAATACAACCTTTTCTTTTACTTTCTGAAATTTTGCTATCAAAAACATTTTTCTCTAAAAATTCCTTCATCATTGTCCACGTCTGCTTACATTTTTCTGGAATTTCATAAGGACCGCCATGGCGCTTAATACATTTTAATACCCATCTGTTAACTTTATCAGAACTGACACTAGCTTCACACTGAGTAAGCATTTTGACTATATTACTAATAATTAAAAAAAAGGAAATATTTTACTCACCGCATTAGCTTCCAGTTCAGGTCTTCTGGTACACGACACAGTCCTTTTTTTGTTGTTTCCAGTCTCCAGAGAATAATTCTGGGGTCCCCAACTTGTTTAAATTTGTAGATCAGACTCTCGTATGTCACAACCAGACATTAGAGTCACAGCACAGCTCCTGGTTCTTCATCAGACTTCTGTCCAACTCACAGGATTGTTGTCACCACCGACTTCTGTTACTAAGTCCGAAAATGCTCTTCTGGTCGCTTGAACGGCACCAGTGTAGTGATCGGGTATATGTATATATATTGGGTGATTATAATGATGATGTAAGTACTCTTCCGCAGCAACCCAATTCTTCCAGAGAGATGCACTTTATTGACTTCCAACACAGAACAAAGTCCAAAGTCCACAGATGACAAAAAGATCCGACAGAGGAGATATAATTCAGAACCCCATGTCTTAGGTCCGAGTGTGCATACACAGACAAGCCTCACTCATACACAGACGAGCCTCACTCCCCCCAAACCTATAGACTGAATGCCGTGTTATATTCACTAAATATTGAATGGCTGAGCAATTTGATTGGCCGTTTCAATTTAGGACTTTGATTAGCTTTAGTCTTTCAAACAGACAACAACCCCCAGCCGCGAATAGCCGTGAACCACCCCAATTTGCACTCCCGCATATCAACATCAACAAGTCCCCCTTAGATATATTAATTAGATAAACAGAACACCCTTTTGAGCCCTTGGAATACCTACATTCCTGCATATCAACAAGCCCCCCTGATATATTAGCCCTACAGGAGGGAGCCTCCGCTAGGCCAACCCAAAACACTCCCTGATCCCATTGTTACCCCCTCAAGTCTAATTACCATCAATAAATATTTCTTCTATGGTCCTTTAAACAATGTACCCTTTAAAATGTTCAATTAGGTTAACAGCCCATTCCTCACACCCCTAGGTAGACTTGCATGCGACTAACACATCAAAGGGTTTTCAGCTGTCCCCTTACTATGTTAAAATTCAGTTGGACAATGCAACTGAATTTCTGGTCAGCATGGCACTCCAATACAATATTATACATAAATTGACCAACATATTACAACACTTTGATGCCGAAAAGTCCACCCGTGTGTACGCGGCATTAGAGTCTGCAAAAAACTTGAGACTGGGGCGGAAGTTCACCTTCCAGCAGGACAAGGACCCTAAACATACAGCCAGAGCTACAATGGAATGGTTTAGATCAAAGCATATTTGTGTGTTAGAATGGCCCAGTCAAAGTCCAGACCTAAATCCAATTGAGAATCTGTGGTCAAGACTTCAAAATTGTAGTTCACAGACGCTCTCCGTCTAATCTGACAGAGCTTGAGCTATTTTGCAAAGATGAATGGGCAAAAATTTCACTCTTTAGATGTCCAAAGCTGGTAGAGACATCCCCAAAAAGACTTGCAGCTGTATGCATGCATTTCAGATATTTATATGTAAAAAATGTTGAAAACCATTTATCATTTTTCTTTCACTTCACAATTATGTGCCACTTTGTGTTGGTGTATCACAGAATCCCAATAAAATACATTTATGTTTTTGGTTGTAACATGACAAAATGTGGAAAATTTCAAGTGGTATGAATACTTTTTCAAGGTACTGTAATTTGTAGAACTCCTTTATGACGTTTCCTTGGCGGACCAGAATAAATAACTGCAAAAAGATGAGAGTTTAATACTACTTGATGTGTTAGCAAGCAGATAAACACAGAGTTTTTGCTGATGACACAAAGGTATCCATGGAGGTGTCTGTAGCATGGAACATGATTTGGCATTGTTGGAAGATTGGTCAAAGCAGTGGAAGCTGAAGTTCAATGTTTCCAAATGTAAAATAAAGCACCTAGGGAAAAAGAATCACTTGCAAGAGTACAACATTGGGGGGTACAGTGTTGGCCATTACTACAGAGGAAAACGATTTGGGGATAATTATTTCAGATGATTGCAAAATGAGCAAATAGTGTGGCCAGGCAGTGGGAAAAGCCAATATAATTCTAGGGTGAATCACTAGAGGGGTCAACAGCAGGAGGAAGGTGACCCTGATTCCTCTATATCAGGGATATGCAATTAGCGGACCTCCAGCTGTTGCAAAACTACAAGTCCCTTCATGCCTCTGGGTATCATGCTTGTCGCTGTCAGAGTCTTGCTATGCGTCATGGGACTTGTAGTTCTGCAACAGCTGGAGTTCCGCTAATTGCATATCCCTGCTCTATATAGATCTTTAGTTAGACCTTGTCACCCAGGGCCCATAATCCAAAGGCAACAGGCTTGCATTCAGTCCTCTCCAACAACCTCTGTCCCTGCTAGGTCTGTCACAGACCTCATTTAGATTACGGTGTCCAGTTCTGGAGATCTCATTTACAATAAGATATTGATAAGAAAGAATGAGTCCAGAGAAGAGCAACAAAAATTGTGAAAGGTCTAAGGGATAAAACATATCAGGAGAGCATTCAGGAATTTAATATATACGATCTGGAGGAAAGAAGGAAAGGGGAGATATGACTGAAACCTTTAAATACATTAGGGAGGTAAAGAAGGTTCAGAAGGGCAGTATTTTCAATATGAAGCCAGGATCAAGAATACGGGGACATGACTTCAGACTAGGAGGAGGAAAGTTCAAAATTAATCTTAGAAAATTTTATTTTACCATTCTGTAAGTTAAAGCTTGGAATAAACTACCAGTAGAGGTAGTGAGTCAGTCAACAGTAAGTGGATTCAAACATGCTTGGGACAAACAAAGATCTATGCTCAGACAAAAAAGTTAAGAAAAGAAAAAAATGCGGCAGACTCGATGGACCACTTGGTCTTTTTTCTGTTGTCACTTTTCTGTGTTTCTATGAAATATGGGTTATTTTTACTAAGCTTTGTTATTGTACTGTATCCCCTTCTTGTATCGCGCCTACTTTGCATGCAATCTGGTGTAGTGCACCCCCTAAGGAGCGGCAAGTGAAATGGGATCCCCCACCCTACACAGCCAGGCAGCCAAATCTTCACAGTCACTTCAGAGTCAGAAAACAGTCCAGTACTATGTTTTTTTTTTGTTTTATTGAGGGGATATAACTTGGATAGGGATTGGGAGAATTATGGGGCGCCCACTTAACTTCAAACAACTTCAGGGACAACTTCTCCTATATACTGTATAGTCTATATACACTCCTTACCTCCTGCACACTTGCTTGCAGAATTCCAGCTGGCACACTGCTTGTGAATCAAAGCACTCAGTCATATTTAGAGCAAAAGCCTTTTATAGGCAGGAACCTGAGGCTCCTTTAAGTGTGTAGCAAAAAATGCAGTGCACAGCATGATCACTCCTGTGGCTACTGATCCCAGCACCACCTCTTCAGACACTGCCAGCCCTCCTGGCTACAGCTGCCTCTTTCACTAGTCCTCCAGGCTACTTCTCCTCTTCACAGTCCTCCCAGACTGACACTCTTTCTCTCCACAGTCCTCCCATACTGATCACTCACCAGCCCACCCGGCTGACTTGTCAGGAGACCTCCTGGACATGCTGACCTGCTGCCCTCCCCTTGCACCCATGCCTCCAGGAAGGATTCCTCCATGTGTGGTAGAGGCTCCCTCCAGCCCCCAAGCCCCAGGCTCGAGGTCACCCCACCAGGTTAGGGGGGCACCCTCAAGGGCCACTGGCAGCCTCTTAAGCACTCCATCACCATCTTTTACCCGACTGCCCCTGCTGGCATGCCTATTTTTATATAAAGGAGCCTGCCCCATGCCAGCCTATTTGCCAAAAAGCTCCTCCTAGCTTCCACTCACTACATTTGGAAGCTTTTACAAGCTTCCAGAAGGCAGGGGGAGGCACCAGAAAAAACTGCTTGCTGAGTCATTCAGCCTCCCTGAGTCAGTCAATCCTGACCCAGATTCAACCCAGGCCTGGCTCTCAGCCAGGCCAAATTTTCCTACACTACAACTATTTACATCTAGCACACACTAGAGGGTGCTACACTGGTTTTTAGGTTTTATAGTAATTAATTAACAATTTTTATATGAAAAATATTTTTAGAATATAAATAAGAATTGTAGTTCACATCAAGTCAGTTTACCAATAGTCTAGAGATTTATTGATTTCCTTGAAGAGGCCCAATTGGATCTTAAAATAAATGTAAACAGCACACCACTGTAATTGAAGAGGTATCATTGTTGTTAGGCCCAAAAGCAGCTGCCTTATACGTGCCAACTATCCCAGTTTAAATTCCCTTGTCCCAGGAAGTTTTAGTCCCGTGCTGTGTCCCGATATCTCAGTGTGAAATCTGTTGCTGCTGCCCAGCTCTGCCCTATTGCCGTGTATACATGACTCACCTGCAAACCCTGTGTTTACATGTAAATAGCGGTGACATTAATATCTAAATAGTCACGGACCGAGGCATTAATATGTAAATAGAGGCGGCATTCATATGTATATCATGCCCCCTGAGGTCATATTCACCATCACTTCTGCTGAATGCTGCCTACTGTGGAGGTAACGGGGCATGCTTGAAAGTCCTGTCTACAACTGCAATCATTAAGCCTAAAATCAGCCTGTTCTGCAAAGGTAAGCAAATTGGAACACTTCTTCAAAACAACATGGTGCCACAGCACCCTGAATTTTGGTGGATGTGAGTAAGCACATCTCAGCCGATGTATGAGGGTGTCATTAACAATTAATGGCACTGCTGTGTATCTGCTAAAGGGCAGCACGTTTTTGTGATGTCAGGAAAGTGATTTTGCATGTGTTCCCGACACACACAAATGTGTCAGTTACATTGGTGGTCAGCGTAAATCTTCTCATTACATTGGAGCTTGGTGTACAATTCTTTCATTCACACTTGTGACCAGTGTGAAGGTCCCCCTTACATTGGTGGTCAGTGTAAATCCCCATTACATTGGTGGCCAGTGTAGAAACTCTTTATATTGGTATTCATTAAAAAAATCCAAACTTGCATTTGTGGTGAGTTTCGAATCCTCCCTTACATTGGTGGTCCATGTAGAAGCCCCCTTTGAATTGGGGGTGAGTGTAAACTCCCCTTACATTGGTGGCCAGTGTAGAAATCCCCCTTACATTGGTTGTCAGTGTAACTTCTTCATTACATTGGTGATCAGTGTACATTTCCCTTTACATTGGAGGTAAGTGCAGAATTGCTCTTACACTGGTGGTCAGTGTAAATCCCCCTTTACATTGGTGGTCAGTGTAAATCCCCCCTCCTAACATTGGTGGCCAGTGTAGAACTGTCACCTTACATTGGTTGTCAGTACAAATCTCCTCGACAATGGTTGTCAGTGTAAATTCCCCCTTACATGAAGGTCATTGTATATTCCCCCTTACACTGGTGGTTGGAGTAAATGCTCTTATTACATTGGTGTCAGTGTAGAAATCCCTCTTTTCTATTGGTGGATGGCATAAAGTCCCCCGTTACATGGTGGTCAGTGAAAATCCCCCCTTATATTGATGGTCAGTGTAAATCCCCCCTCACATTGGTGGTCATTGTAAATTCCACATTACATTGGTAGAATCCCCCACTATATACTTGCCAAGCATTTCCAGCTTTGCTCTACATGATCAGACTTTGCCACAGTGTACTGCCTCCTAACTAATCCCAATCCCCCCCCACCACTGACACTGATCCCATCAACCCCCCCAGCATTGCCACTGATCCCCCCCTCCCCCAGCATTTCCACTGATCCCAGGAGTCCTAGGATGCCTAGGAGTTTTCTGTCTATTGATGGGTCCCCTCACCTCCCCAGTCCATGGTGTGCAGGCAGTGAGGAGATGATGTGCTGTAACCTTTAGCAACCAATCAGCGAGCAGTATTGATGTACAGTAATCTCAACCAATCGCAATCGCTGCCTGATCTGAATCAGTAAACTGATTTTGAGCCTAGCTGCTATTTATTGTATGTCTCAAAGCATGTGGAGAGCGAAATTGCACGGGGGGGGGGGGGGGGGGGGGGCAAGAAAATGTTTGCCAGGCAATATTAAAGATGCCCCTGGTTGTAACCTCTCCTGTTTCCTCAATGACACATTTGGCTCTTGCAGCTGATCTGTCAGAAGAAAATTCTTCTGAGTTCGAGGCCCAGCTCTGGCATCTGTCATAGCATCTTTCCCAAAAACCTAAACCTGGATGTGCATCTGCTCTGCACCCATTATCTGATCACATCTGGATTACACACTCTTCACAACCAGTAGCATCTTAAACTGCGCAACCCTAACACCGTACATCATACCTCAAGGCTTCCAGACAAACAAGAGCTCTACTCCCACACTCCATGTTTCTTTTTTTACTGATAAAAGGACATTTTTCATCCCCTTATCACTGCTGTTAAATATTTTTCCTCCCACTGGCCACCAATACCAGACATTCTTTCCTTTCACTGACCACAAAGTTTTTTGTTTGTTTTTTGTCCTCCCACTGAAAAGCAAGATAAGGGGCACCATGACACTGCTGCTCTATGAACACTGTTGTACATGTAGCGCCCTGCTCCTTTTGACCAGGCGCTCGCAGGTAAATTTAGTTTTGGCTGAATGAATCAGATTGAATGTATATAGTTTACTGGATCTGTTTTGGAATTGACTTGGTTGTGCAGCTTCCACTGTTGCCAGTAGGTGTCACTAGTATCATGGAACAGTGTGCAAATAACAACTTAGTGAAACTTTAATGAATATTCTTCTTTCAGAAATAGCCCAGTGGGAGGTTCTTGCTGCTGTGAATTCTGGGGGAGAGTATTTATGGGACAGATGCCATGTGCTAGGGATCAGTCCTGACCTTGGCCCTCCGGGCTGGAGGGCTGCGTTATTGCAGCTGTGCAAGTAGGCCCAGAAGCCTATCTGGGGCCTACTATCGTAGAGGTGGTCCTTAGGCTGTCTTGCCTGAATGGAAGAAGCCGAGCCAAGCTGAGGAGATCCAGGGGAGGACCCTTGCTGGAGAGAGCAAGGATGGAGGCCTGGTAACTTACTTGGAGGACGCACCTATCTCTAACCTGTCCTTACAGTATCGCCGGGTCGGCTTAAAGGTTCTGGTACTGTGAAGAAGCTGTTCTACATTTAAACTACCCTTACAGTATCGCCGTGTCAGCTTAAAAGTTCTGGTACTGGAAGCTGTTCTACAATTCAATCAAGGTAACTAACTGTCTGGCTGCTAAGTCTGTGAGAGAGACTTATCCAGGCGTGCGCTGGCTGCTAAGCCTGTGAGAGAGGCTTGTCCAGACATCTTGCAGGTTGCTAGATCTGTGGCAGAGATCTACCCAGCCATACAAGATTTACAGAGAGAAAACTGTGCTTTGTCCTCTATTCTGAAGAGTCTGTAAGTGATCTGCTACAAAAAGGTATATGCAACTCCGATTCAATCTCTTTACTGCTACTTCTTTCAAGTTGTCTTGTAATAAAGCATTGGAAAAAGAACTAAGTGACTGGTGCATACCTTGGTGAGAGCAAGGCCCAATATAGACTCTAAGTTCCTGATGTGGTGAAACTACAGGTAAGGGGTGACGGCAACAACCCAATTTAAATCAGCAGCTCCTGCGGGGGTCAGTGCTACATACATAACATTTATTTATTTCAGGTACTTATATAGCACTGTCAATTTACACAGTGCTTTACATATACATTGTACATTCACATCAGTCCCTGCCCTCAAGGAGCTTACCACCTAAGGTCCCTAACACACATTCACACATACTAGGGCCAATTTAGACAGGATCCGATTAACCTACCAGCATGTCTTTGGAGTGTGGGAGGAAACCAGAGTACCTGGAGGAAACCCATGCAGCCACAGGGAGAACATGCAAACTTAGGCAGATGGTGTCATGGTTGGGATTTGAACCAGTGACCCTTTTGCTGCTAGGTGAAAGTGCTATCCACTACACCATTGCATACTTTTGATCAAAATGTTTATTGCCTAAACAGTTACTGGTCACTAAGTAGCCTTCAACAGTTTTAGTAAGCTCAGACAAATGGTGTTGCAATCATCTGTTTTATTTTTATTTTTTAAAAAGATCCTTTGGGGTTTGTGTGCCTGTGAAACTTTCAACTGTGGTACAGTGATTAAGAATTAGTTTATTAAAAGGAGTGTGCAGCATATGTCTGTAGTGCAGCCATGCTCAACCAGTGTTCCGTGGAAAATGAGGGTTCCTCCCGTAGTTGCTAGGGGTTCCTTGAACTGTAGCTGACTGACCTCCCATTGCACAGTTCCCAATGCCACTTGGTTAAGCCAGCTGAATGACACCAATGATCTTTTTGGCTGCAAAAGGGGCATTTTGACCACCAATGTAAGGGGCATTCAACCCACTGGCTACCAACGTAAGGGCCATTTTCCCACTGACCTCCAATGAATTGCTTTTAGCAGGGGTTGAAGATTATTTCAAGAGTTCCTCAGGTGTAAAAATGCTGAGGAGGCCTGGTGTAGTGTATACTGAGAGTAGGCTCAGACTGTACTTTTCTTTTTTTAAGCCACGTCCAATAATCAGCATAAAGTAGCCACATCCATTTATTGCTGCTGCATGCACAGCCTACTGATTTTTTTTTTCTTTCCCCAACTCTTTAAGTTTGAAGTATGCTAACTGATGAAACAGTTCCTACAGTGCAGTATCTACTTCAAATAATATTGCACCGATAAAAGCATGTTGGTATATTATAATGTTTAGCAGTTGCAGGTTTTAATTATGTTCTTCTTTAGGGTCTACTCAGATATACCTTTGTGTGCAGAAAAAACAATGTAATGGAGAAGTTTCATCTTTTATAAAAAAAATATGTGTGAGGTGTATACAATGTCTAGGCACAGCCAGGGCCGGGACAAGGGGTGGGCAGGAGGGGAAGGTATAAAATGGTATAATGTGAGGTTTGGGGGCATCACAAGGAGATTGGAGGGAGGGGATTTGTGTTGGGAGGGGGAATTTGAGAGGGGGGGTGGGTGGAAGGAGATAAGAATTGTGTTAGGAGTGGAAATTTGGGGAGGTAGAGGATTTGTGCTAGAAAGGGGGAATTTTATTGGGGGGGGGGGTAAATGTGCTGGGAGCATATGTGGAATGAAAGGATTTGAGCTAAGCATACAGATTAGCATTTGTTTTCCTGAGGGGAGGGGATTTTTTCTGACACAAATGTTCTCTGCACCTTGGGGGGGGGGGCGCAATTTGGCATGTTCGCCATGGGCCCTAGATGACCTTGTCCCACCACTAGGCACAGCTTCTGTTTAATCATCCCCTTTAAGCCCGGAAATGCCCACTGTTCACTTCCGTGTGCTACATGCAGAACTTGTTTTTCCTATGTAATCTAGGGTGCCCTAGGTCTTTCGTAAGCCTAGTCATGTTCACATTTTGTAAAATTTTGTCACTTTTCTTACTTTTTATTTATAAAGCCAGTTAGGGTACTTGTTATGGATATCATCAACATATTCAGGTTGTCAATAAAAAGAGTGCTCTGTCAGTATATTTTCCATGTTTTGTTCGTATAAAAAGTTTGGGGGTTTGGCTTATCCTTCTTGTGCCTGAAAGCACCCAAGAGTAGAATAGGTGGACGAGGGGTGAAATTCCATTCCCATGTAATATTATTTGCTGGAGTTGCTAAGTTCTTTTTGGTAAGCGTTTAGTAAGGTTTTTTTCAGATGAAGAGCCAAACTCTCTCTCTCCTTCTAACCTAGCGAAGATGCTAAGCAGTTTTTTGTGTCTTGCTTTAATTTGGATGGAGGTTGAAGACAAAGTTAAAGAATTCCAATACTGTACTATTAGAAAAGCATATGGAACTGAAAACCTTATATAACACTCCAATTCCAGCATAATATACAAAAAGTACCAAACAATATAACAAAATAGTAGAACTGCAAGGGGAAACAAATGACTCATACACATATTGCAATAAGCTTGGGTCAAGATTGGTTTGTAACCACAAGAACAGGGAATATCAGTTGCAAAATCCATGATTCTGAAGAATTCATCACACTACATGCGTAGGAAGGGTCATAGCCTTTTTTATGAACTGTGACACATTACGAGATTAGAGAGAGAGTGAGAGAGAATTCAGTGTCACAACTTATTATGGGACATAATTAAAAATTCCCAGATCTCATAACTACAGTATGATGGATCCACCCTCGAGCCAAGTCTCCGTCTGTGAGTCACTGTGCCTTCTTGACCCACCCACAGTCCTTAATAGAATCTGTTGGTGGCTGAGTTAGGAGAAGACAGCAGACACTTGTAGATCCATCCTGAACATTAGCTGAACTTTCCAGACTGGGTCAAGAACATGACCAAGCAAAAAGGCTGGTCAATGTGTGAGTAAAGGGCTAGGCTATGCCAGCAGCACCAGTTGTTAATTGAGAGTTTTCTGCTGTGCATATGAGAAACAGTATATAGTTGAATTTTGGAGGTATTAAAAAGGTATTAAAAAGACCTTCCATATACATACAAAGGTCACACTGATGCTTTATAATCTAATTCAAAATTCTGATATTGTTTTTAAAATGAGGAGCTGTCGAAATACCTACATGCAGACAATTCACATGTTTACCTACATTCAGTGCAATAGAAGCGGAGTGAATATTGCCAAAAAATGCAGTGCCCTTGTCAATTCCTGTGAGCTGGACTGAAAGCACAAACAATGTTATCTTCCTACTGTGAACTGCTATGATATTTGTGTTCCTAGGTTTAGATACCTTTTTTTCATAAGATCCAACAAAATCATGCAAATTGTGATGAGGTGAAGCACTGTTTTTGCTATTTTTCTGCATGCAGGGGCATTTCAAGTTACCACGCAATGCACAGTACTGTTAGTATAGCACAGGCTGCTTGCTAATTGGAGAACCTCATCAGCCACCTTATCAGTGAGCTACTACTTCTTTATTATCCTTTCGCATCCCAAATTATTGTCCTTGACCATGTTGTAAGGCTCCTTTCATTTAAAAAGGAAAGCCTATTAATTTCAAAAGTACACAGTCTTTTTTTTTTAAAAAAAATTACCATACCAAAATGCATGGTACTGTGATACCATGAATTTTGTATGACCAAAAGGGCAAAAGCGCTAGCAAGGCGTGCAGAGGTGCCATATAAAAAGAATGGCACTGCTGTATGACTGCAAAAGATATGCACATTTTTGTGCGTTGTGGGAATGCGCAGGATTTTGTACATGTTCCCGAAATGTGTGAATATGAACCAAACCCAATGCTTTAACTGATGTGGCAAAAAATGTGGTCTGGAACACCGCTATACTGTCTGGCAGAAATATCACATAGTAAAAGTTGTTTATCCCGCACTCCCAAAAAACATTTTATATGAATTAATGAGAATAAAATTCATATCTACCTGCTTGTCAGGGATACTTGTTTTACATGACTGGATGAACACAGTTTTACAGTATACTGTATTTTGTGGCAAGGAAGACAGTTGACATCAAGTATTTCAAATTTGAATTTAGCTGTTTGTCTACAAGTCCACTTGATCACTCGGAATGGCCAGCTTCATCAAGGACAGCTGCTCTGTTATAAATAGAAGAGGCTTTGCAATAATATGTATGGAATATACAAGTGCTGCTTATTTGTGGTACAACTAAAGGCTCCTGTATGACAGTCTAACAAAAGTACCAAATCCAGTTACTTTGTGACGCAACAGCCTCATAAAGTAAACAAGAAATTTCCTTTACCCTCCCCGACTGAGCCAAATCCTCCTTCATTTATGTCTCATACTTTCAGGTACCTGATGGAGATTGAGCTGTAGAGGGGGTATCTCTTGTACTTCTTGTCCAACACCCCAGGTAGTGAGGACAGAATGTGTGAGGACACGGAGTGGCACGAGGGCAAGTATAACAGGCAGCGCCAACTGAGGTTTGCAGGAAGCAGATGAAAGTGGATCACCAAGCAGGAACCAGGAACTGGAACACAGTGAAGCTTGGTCAGTGGGCAAGAGCATAGCCAGGACAAAAGCCAAAAGGTCATCAACAGCCGGGCAGCGAAGGTACAGGAACATAAGATGGAGGCAGAGTTAGGATACAGGCCGGGGTCGGTACATAGTAAAGCAGCGAAGCACAGAAGCACAAGACAGGAGCAAGGTCAGATTAAAAGCCGAGGTCACAATAGGCAGGGAGGAATCCAGAGATTGGTCAAGGACAAGGCAGATATAGCAGGTCAAGGTGCGGGTTAAACAGGATACTAGCTGAAGACCACTGACTAATTTGTTCAAGCCATAGTCCAGCTTAAATAGGCCGTTTATCGCCAGTGCACGTACTCGCGCACATGTGCACATTCCGTCTTATGCATAAGGTAATATGTTTAATACGAGCCTTTGCTTGGAATTATGAGCATGTGCATGTAATGGCCTTATGGTTCCAACGTAGCTTCTCTTACACACACACTCCCCTTCTCCCCTTCTCAGATACTGCAGCTTGTAGTGGGAGGGTTTGAGCAACAGAGGCAGTGCTGGCAATCCAGAAAGTAGTAGGCAAGACCAGTTACTGATTGACAAGCTATAGGCAAGGTAACAATGCTCATAGTCATAACCCCTGCAACATTTTGCATTCTATTGTAGTTCAAGCAGGTACAGAATACATGACAGATTGGCAACTCTGC
The DNA here is from genome assembly GCA_037952835.1 of Lithobates septentrionalis. Taxonomy (NCBI): domain Eukaryota; kingdom Metazoa; phylum Chordata; class Amphibia; order Anura; family Ranidae; genus Lithobates; species Lithobates septentrionalis. Next base: position 782,382 of record JBBDGP010000766.1, on the reverse strand, counting down.
TCTGAATTGCATTGTTGACATCCTATCACAGGAAGCTGAATCAGGTGGACTTCATTGACAGACTCCACAGGTATTTGTAAGGCTTTTCAGGGGAGCTAAGAGAAAACTATAAGCACATATGCATTTATAATTAGGTGCTACATGACATATTTTTCATAGGAGGCCATAGTTCTATCTTAACCAGTGCAAAAAGTAAAGGGTATAGAACATAGTAGCTACAAATCATGTTTTAGATTCATGCTGCACTGGAATTTTAGTGGTCCGTTTGTCCAACACCCACTATTTTTTCTTCATCAATAGATAAAATATATATATATATATATATATATATATATATATATATATATATATATATATAAATAACCAGCATTTTTAAAAGGAATTCAGCAATGGCACAATGGCAGTGTCTGTATTTCTCCTGTGCTGGTGGAATTCTTGCTAAGTCAGAAGATGAAACACCTCCACCAAAAGCCAAACCGGAATAATGCTAACATTCACAGCATGTTCCTCGTCTTCAAATGTGGGGTATGTTATTACAAAAAATGACCCTAAACCTATAACTAATAAAAGCTGATATTTTATATTGCGTGGTTAAAATGATAAAGCACAATTTTTAAAACTTTTTTTTTAAGGGTTGTAAATAAAGTAGATACTGCAAGTGTTCAAGAAGAAGTAAATCCTGGTGGGTTTTACTTCCTTTTTATTTCCCTGCAAAGGTAAAGCATAATGGGCTACTATGCATCGCATAGTAGCCCATTATGTGTCACTTACCTGACTCCGAAGGCCGCTATGTCTTTGTTGCCCCCACTAGCAGGGAGCCTTCATCTTCGCCCCTCTTCCTTCCGGGGCCGCAAACTCCAGCTTTGTGACTGGCCAGAGTCGAGTGACGTCACTCTCGCGCATGCACGCGGGAGCCGACAGTCACGGCATGACCCCTATTAGAAAGGGCACGATGTGCCCTTTCTAAAGGGTGCATGCGCCGATGTCATCGGCGCTCGGCTTTTTAGTAAATATCTCCTAAACCGTGGAGGTTTAGGAGATATTTCAAGCACCTACAGGTAAGCCTTAATATGGGTTTATCTGTAGGGAAAAGTGGTTGTACAGGGTATAAAACCACTTTAAACCCCTGGCCACCTTTTTATTGCCTTTCTTTGTCATCAGTTCTCATGACTCCATATTTGCTCCTTATGCTTCTAGACAGTCTTACTAATTAACAACAAAGAGATAGGGGGAGGGACTATACCTTTCCATGAGAACACGTGTTCACTCCATGGACCATAAGGGGGAGTTCGACCAACTTTAGGCCACGTTTGCTTTTTTTTTTTCTCTATACAAATATTGCATTGTCTACATATTCCTACAGGGAAATTGTAGGCCACATGAGTTTTCTCATGTCCTATAGGAATACATAGAGAACTCAAAGCATATATGGGCCAGTGACAACAGTGGTTTGGTTGAAATGCCAATTACAGACTGATACAGGTGCTCCTGGTCGGGCAATAGAAGTAAAGTAACTTAGCCTTCCTTGGATTACCAAATAAGATTTTGGGATGTCAAAACTATTGAGGTTAAAAGAATATAGAAGGCCTTTGCATCATATATTCATTTTTCATTTTTAACTGACTTCAAAGTCTTAGAATTTGATTAGTTATAGTATGTGTTGAACCATATATTCATTCTAAATTTAAAAATAAGTCTTGATTAAATTATCAAGCTATGTGCACAGTATAACATTTTGTCCGTTCATTTTTAAAGTGTAAGTTTGAAGGTCTATTTGTTTTGAGAAGAATCACAAGGTTAAAAGTCAACACCTAGCCTGTTTACAGAAGTCCGTAGAGCAGCGGTTCTCAACCTGGGGGTCGTGACCCCCTGGGGGGTCGATTGCCGATTTGCCAGGGGGTCGCAAATGCTGGTCGAGACTGGACCCGACGATACTGTGTTACGCTGGAGTCTGTCCGTCTCGGCCAGCGAGATGTCACTTCTGGGAGAGGAGAGACCGCACGGAAGTGACGTTCCGTCAGCGCCATCTTGGTACTCTCGTCTGCAGTGAGGCTACACTTAGAAGTCGGCAAGCGGACATCTTTTTACACCCACCGAAACCGCTTGCTGAGGACGAGTCTACCAAGATGGCGGCGACAAAACGTCTTTTCCGGTTAACACAGACGGCTTGCTGATTCAGACGGAACACCAGTTATTTGGTAAGTCAGAGATACTAATTAATAAAAGCATTTTTGTACATCAATTGCCACCACTGTGCCATCAAATGCAGCCACTGTGCCCATCAATTGCCGCCACTGTGCCCATCAATTGCCGCCACTGTGCCATCAAACGCAGCCACTGTGCCATCAAACGCCGCCACTGTGCCATCAAACGCCGCCAGTGTGCCATCAAACGCCGCCACTGTGCCATCAAACGCAGCCACTGTGCCATCAAGTGCCGCTGCTGTGCCCATCAATTGCCGCCACTGTGCCATCAAATGCAGCCACGATGCCCATCAATTTCCGCCACTGTGCCATCAAATGCAGCCACTGTGCCCATCAATTGTCGCCACTGTGCCCATCAAACGCAGTCACTGTGCCCATCAAACGCAGCCACTGTGCCCATCAAATGCAGCCACTGTGCCACATCAAATGCTCCCACTGTACCAGCAAATGCTGGCCCGTGCTATATCAATGCTCCCACTGTGCCCTGCCGCCCGCCCCCCCGCCGTCTGCCGTCACTTACCCTGTCTCTCGGTGGGGCATTTTATTCATTTGTAACTTACATGTAAAATAAATATTTTGCGCTCACAAAATTACAGCAATGAAATGACCAACGAAAATAATTTTACTGTTAGGGGTACCCACAACTTGGGAAATTTTATCAAGGGGTCACGGCACTAGAAAGAATGAGAACCACTGCCGTAGAGCCATGGAAAGCTAATTACTAAGTGTTACTAAGTATAAGTTTACTAAGTGTTGAAATATGACATTTTGTAATAAGAGCTTGTGGTAAAATTGTATTATTATCGTATTTCCAATATATATTTTATTATATATATATATATATATATATATATATATATATATATATATATATATATATATATATATATATATATATATATATTATCTTTTTGTATTATCACCAATTATATCTGATATAACTTTACACTGAATTTTAGTTAATAAGTACCGTATTTATCGGCGTATAACACGCACCGGCGTATAACACGCACCCCAATTTAGGAGGGAATTTTAAGGAAAAAAAACTTTTAGGAGGGAAGTTAAAGGGAAAAAAACTTACATTTAAATGCCCATCATTGCAGCCTTCTCAGTGCAGCCTTGCCCCAGTGCAGCCTTGTCAGTGCAGCCATGTCAGTGCAGCCTTGTCAGTGCAGCCTTGTCAGTGCAGCCTTGTCAGTGCAGCCTTCCCCAGTGCAGCCTTCCCCAGTGCAGCCTTGTCAGTGCAGCCTTCCCCAGTGCAGCCTTGTCAGTGCAGCCTTCCCCAATGGAGCCTTGTCAGTGCAGCCTTCCCCAGTGCAGCCTTGCCCCAGTGCAGCCTTCGATCCTCTATCCCTGCCATCCTGGGCTTCAAAATTGCCGACCGCGATTTGAAAATGGCGCCGTCGGCGCCGAAATACATAGAGCCGGTCCTCGGCTCTTCCCGGCGGCTCTCGTTCACTTTCGGCTCCACTCGTAGTCCCGAGCGGAGCTATCCGAACCTACTCGGCTAGGTTCAGATAGCTCCGCTCGGGACTACGAGTGGAGCCGAAAGTGAACGAGAGCCGCCGGGAAGAGCCGAGGACCGGCTCTATGTATTTCGGCTCTCGTTTACTTTCGGCTCCACTCGTAGTCACGAGCGGAGCTATCCGAACCTACTCGGCTAGGTTCGGATAGCTCCGCTCGGGACTACGAGTAGGGCTGAAAGTGAACGAGAGCCGCCGAGAAGAGCCGAGGACCGGCTCTGTGTATTTCGGCGCCGGCGGCGCCATTTTCAAATCGCGGTTGGCGATTTTGAAGATGTGACAGCTCGGGATCGCAGGGGATCGGCGTATAACACGCACCTGCGATTTTCCCCTGATTTTAAGGGGAAAAAAGTGCGTGTTATACGCCGATAAATACGGTATATACTTTTAGCATATCGTTGTAATCACGTCTTCAAAATAGCACGGATAAATGAACTTGAATTAATTGGTTGTATTTGTGGAAAAATTTGAAAATTTCCTAAACCACAGATATTTGCATAATTCAATAAATATAATACTGTTTTAATATTTCAGGATTAAGATTCTGATAGGGCATAGTCCCTATTTAATCTTAACAAAGCAATTCCACTCAAAAAACAATACTTGGCAAAGTGATGGGTAAAATTTTAGGATAAACTATTACTATCTTTGAAATTTAGCCTTAAAGTGCTACTAAACCCACAACAGTAAAATCAGACTGCGTATGCAGCATAGCATGCTTGTTATACTCACTGTGGAACTTAAGGGGTTAATCCTCTGCATTGTGTAAAAAGGCTGTTTTATCCTGTATTCACAGATCCTCCCTCTCCTGCCCTGTCTATCTGGGGAAAGCCAGCTAACACAGGTAGGGTAGGCAACCTGCACATGCTCAGTTGTGTCTTTTATGCTGGAGAGAACAGTTTCTTGTTCTCAGAACTAGCCAGGTCACATGATATTGACATCACACATGTGAGCATGTATACAGGCTGTAGTGGAAATCTCCTCTTACCGGAACTCTCAGCACTGGAGAAACTGTGCAGTTTATTATGTAACCGTGGTATACAGATTATCCAAAAATCCTAAAATGTATATAGTGGCATTATTTTAATGTAAAAAGCAGATTGATAAGCTGTGGGCACTGTGGGGGGAGGATGAACTATTTTTATATTACTGGGTTAAGTACCACTTTATTTAAAAAGTTATATGTCAGCATTACCAAACCACATCGGTATTGTGAGTAAAAGTATGTACAACAGAAATTTAATAATTTAAATAATTGTCCTCAAGTGACTTAAAGATTAAGAAATTATCACATGGGGTTGTGGCTAGCCATGGTAAGGAGCGCACGCATGTAACAGGGCTCTCGGCTTACAGGGCTCTTCCGACAGCCTACAGAAGTTACCTAGCTATAAAGCTGATCCCTGAATAAAGGAAATCTCAGAGCACCCCATGAGATCGAGCAGCAGTGGGTCTCAGTTGTTTATTCCAACTCAGAGGACTCTCATACTGCTGAGTCTGATGTAGCACCTATGGTGGTGCTCAGAAAAATCCAACAAAGCCTGGCCTCTTTACCCACCAAGAAAGAATTGGACCACCGGGTGCAGAGGATTGAATACTTCCTGAAGAGAGAGGTAGAGGACCTCAGGACTCAACTGACTGCTACAGACATATGGGTTAACTCGACCCAGGCTACTTATGATGCCTGCATAATGGGGCTGGAGGCAGCTCTTAAACAACACTAAACCCAGGTTATTTAATTGCAATTCGAGGATATTGAAAACAGGAGCAGACAAAATAACATCAGGCTCTGGGGTATTCCTGAAACAACCATCCCTGTTGATCTCCACATAGTGGTACCTGCCATTTTTATCAAATACTTAGACTGGATCCCCATGGTAGCTTTTGACCTGGATAGAGTTCACAGGCTGCCAAAGCCCAGGGTGTCCAATGGTCCGCTACCTCACGATGTGTTGTGTAGAGTGCCCTACATTAGAGAAGTTATCCTACAAAAAGCCTGGCACCTGGGCCCCATAGAGTTGACGGTGCTACCATTTACCTTTTCCCTAAACTATCTCGAGGAACCCTTGGAATGCGCAGGTCTGTGAGACCATTTCTATCATGAGAGAAGCTGATGCTAACTATAGATGGGGTTTCATACTCTTGTAAAGAGGGACAATCTGCAATTTGCATTGCATTTACGTGAACAACTTCCAGAGCTCTTTAATTTCCTGGGGACTGAACCTGGCTAGACCTTGCAAATGAGGGTCCTTACCTCAGTTGCTGTACCACAAAGCAGCAGAACACCATGTTCTAGGAGCAATACTCTATCTGATCCCCGTTTACTTCCATCAGACCCAGAGCTGTAGAAATGTGATCCTCTGCCAGTAAGGTTTTGGGACAATATTACCTTTCTGTCTGTTAGGGGGGACTCCCTCTCACTCTCAAATAATACTATTTTGAAAATTATTTTTATTAGAAGTTTTTCACATAAAAGTTACAAACATAAAAACTTATTAAACATTCAGCACTACCATTCAACAGCACCAGTGTACAATGTAGCTCCCAGACTAATGAAAGCAGCAATCTTCCCATAGTAAATAATAGAGAAAGAGAAATAAAAATATATAAAGGGTACATACAGTATAACTTCACAGAAATAACACCATATCCCCCTTGCGATACCAAGAGACATTAAAGCAAGTGCCCTTCAAGACCTACATAGACCCATCTCGCCACAAAAAAGAACCCCTAACCAGAGGGGGCAATTAACCTGACGATGTGGAGCTATTTTTTATCCAACCACCGCATACCTTTTTAAACTTATCAGGTACCCCTCTATTAAGATATGTGGCTTTGTACATAGGCAAAGCCTTATTTACCAATGCCTTCCAGGCCATAATGGTGGGGGCAGTCGTCTTCTCCCGGGACAAAATAATAATTTTGCATGCATAATACGTATCTACCAGGCCCAACAGACAGACCACTATAGATGGTCTTATGCCCCATACACACGGTCGGATTTTCCGACAGAAAATGTGTGATAGGACCTTGTTGTCGGAAATTCCGACCATGTGTAGGCTCCATCACACATTTTCCATCAGATTTTCCGACACACAAAGTTTGAGAGCAGGCTATAAAATTTTCCGACAACAAAATCTGTTGTCGGAATTTCCGATCGTGTGTACACAAATCCGACGCACAAAGTGCCACGCATGCTCAGAATGAATAACGAGATGAAAGCTATTGGCTACTGCCCCGTTTATAGTCCCGACGTACGTGTTTTACGTCACCGCGTTCAGAATGATCGGATTTTCCGACAACTTTGTGTGACCGTGTGTATGCAAGACAAGTTTGAGCCAACATCCGTCGGAAAAAATCCTAGGATTTTGTTGTCGGAATGTCCGATCAATGTCCGACCGTGTGTACAGGGCATCGCTGTGACCGACCCAACACAGTCCACCACCTCTGCCCAGAACTGCCAGACATGCGGGCAATGCCAGAAAGTGTGCAGAAAATCTGCTCCAGGGGTATCACACCTCCAACAGTTCAAAGGACGAGCAGGGAAAATCCTCGCTAGTTTAGCAGGAGTGTAGTACATTCTGTATCAAGTGATCACGTGCCAGCACCAATCTAGTAAACGTGGCGCTCCATACATCGTCCCAATCATCATTGTCAAGCTGCGGAATATCCGACAACAATGCAGCACGAAAGGAGGCCAAAACCTTGGTAGTGTCTGTGAATAATTCCTTATAAATAATAGACAGAGTTTTAGATAGGTCTTTAGCTCTGAGCTGGAGAAAACAGAATAGGTGAGAGTTGGGGAGGAGGTATTTACTTTTAAGCTCGTCGAATGTCAACAACACCCCATTTCTGACCATGGCACCCACTGTTTTAATCCCATATCTGGTCCATGTGATTGGGTCAGGATACCAGAAAAAATGAGACAGTCAGGGATTGCACCACAGAGGAGTAAGTGGAGACACCACACTGCTCTGGAGTTCAGCCCCTCTAGCCAAATCCCACGTTCTGATGACTAATCGCATGGACCCGTAAGGGGATAAGGAGCCCCCCTTCCCCGGTACAACAAATAGGACAATGCCTGGTAGGATCCTACAACTGCAGTTTCTAGTGTTACTGCGGCATCATCATCTGGTTGAGACAACCACCTATATGTGCAAATACCAACTGCCCCGCTAAGAAATACCTAGAAAAATTGGATACCACCAACCCCCCTTCTTTCCAGGACTGTTGCAATACTTGCAATCGATCATGCGGTGTCCCCCCACCCCAGAGGAAGTCCAAAATTATTCTATCAATGGTCTGGAAAATAGTCTTGGGTATCCACACTGGAGAGTTTCTGAAGATATATAGAAATAGGGGGAGAAATTTCATTTTCAGCAGATTAATTCTACCGATTAGGGATAGTGGTAAGTTACGCCAGGCTTGCATACGATGCTTAAGAGTTTGCAGAATCGGAGTAACATTGAGAGGGATAAAGTTCGAGACTGTAGCCTCTTTCAGCATTTTTCTGGTGTTTTTTTGCGCAATTTTGGCGCTTTTTTTTATGTTTGACATGTACGTTTTTATACTGAATTTTTGAGCTTTGCCATTTTTTTATTAGCCAATAGAGAAAACGATCATCTGTTGCATCATTTGTTGCTAGGTATTTCAGCTTTTTTAACTTTGCCATTAGCTTTTATTTCTTTTTTTATTATTCATTTATTATTTTTTAGTTAGGGTAAGGGGTTACAGTTAAGGTTAGTTTAGGGTTAGAATTAGGAGCTGGGGTTAGGGTTAGGATTAGGATTAGGGGTTAGGGTTTTTTTTTTTGTTAGGATTAGGATGTTAATACTACTACTACTACTGATAATAATAATAATATTAATAATAATACATGAATAAATACATGTAAAATCAATACACAAATAAATAAAAATAATCATAAATAATGATAAATAAATTCAATAAATAATAAGTAATAATAAATAAATCATTACTAACCCCTAATCCTTAAAAAATAATAATAATAATAATAAATACCTAAACACCCTAACCCTAACACAAAATAAATAAATAAATTACTAATAATTTATTTATTTTTGTTCGGGTGTTTATTATCATAGCATGGTCCTTTGTGGATGTACTCAGGGCTGAGATAGGGATATTTCTTGGGCCAGCTAGTGAATTTACACCCAACTACGGCTGTGGCCAATGAGGCCATCCCATCGACATTTGTATCTCAGACACTTTTAAGGAAAATTTCCCTCCATAGTTGACATCGACGAGAATGGACTGGTATCCACAATCTTTTATGTGGTTCAGGAGAAACAGCATATTGAAGATAACTGTTCTGCCAAGATTGTTATATCTTCTGCAGACCTTCTCAGTGGCCATACCGTGGACCTACCTTCGAACAGTAAAAGTAGAATTCTTGAACTTTCTATGGGGCTATAAGACCAGGCAATTATCATACCGCTACAAAAACAGAAAATGACTCCTGCGCACAAGTGGTCGACCCAATAGATAAAAGGGATACACTGGCCTTGCTGCCCTCAAGGATGGGGAATCTTAGCAGACAAAGAAATAAAAAGAGAGAAGGGCGCACCAGCCATGTGCATTATCTTTTGTAAAACATTTATTAGGTAAAATGATAAAGGAAATTACTCACAAGCAGTAGAGAATCATGTGCCATAAACCTTGGACATCAACTTGCAACAAGTGGTAAAAATGATGATGAACACAGCCTTCCAAAGGTGTTTCAGAGGAATATCTAACACTGCTCGCTTACGCGTTTCGAAGGGCTTGTTCCTTCTTCATCAGAGCTCAGCAGTGAACCCTCCTTCAGTAGGCCCTGTATATATAGTGAATGCCAAAAAGGCTCAATCAATGGATGGGGCAGGGCACATAAGGCTCCTCCCTTTCTGGGAGATCCTCCCTCCTACACTCTTTGCCTGTACAAGTGGGTAGCCTATCATAGTTTAATTGGTTAAAAAATGTACTAAAATACATTGATGAATAGATTCATTCATTAATAAATATAGTAAAGAAACTGGTGAGTGCCGCTGTAGTGTAGTACAGTTAGAACCCAGCAGGGGCTAACCATAGGGGTGCATGATCAGCAGTGATAAATGTGTGCATGTATACACACACATATATATATATAGAGAGAGAGATATGGGCGCAGAAAGGTGCAGAGTGGCATGGGATGGATGCATCTGTTTGGCAAGGAAAGAAGTATCATGTTAGTAAGCTGATATACATAGAGATGGACACTGTACCTTTGATGTTCAATACACTCTGATCGCTGTGTAGCTGTAATGTGTGTGAGAAAGCGGCCCGCCGGTCCTGTCTGGATGTACGATCGGTGTTGGAACGCACGCCAGTGCGTTTGCGTTCCAGACAGGAGGAAGGGGCGGTGCGCGTCATTTCTTCTGTGCCCAATGCCGCTTACCGATGACGTAAGCGGCAGGGGATAGCGCGGCGCCATACTGCTAGAGGCAGACGCTCGAGGGGGCGAGGCCAGCACAATGTAGATCACAGATCTGCCCTGCAGACAACAACACGGAAGCAGTGTATAGATAAACCGGCTGTCGCACATTGAATCACAGGGGCCACTGCATACTGACAGGCAGTGAACATATACATGTCATATATATTTACCAAAAGTCAATAGTGACTAGTGGATGATATATAGCTTGTATAATGTTGTACTAAATAGCATTTAAGATTGTCAGCAGTACTAATAGTACATGTATATGTGTATAGAGATATATTCACAGTATTACAGGATGCACAACCCATATGCCCATCTGCACATAACATGAATGCCCATATCACTGTATACCATGAACCGCCCGAGGTAGCAAAGAAAAATTATTATATAGATGAAGGACTAATCCAGGCCAGACCAGAATGTAAAAATGTTTTTTAAAAAAATTATAAAACAAATTGTGTAGAAAATAAGAATTAAAAATGGTCTTAATGAATATAAAAAAGATGATTGGATACACCAGGATGGTACTGAAGGAGTGGACACATGTGGCACAAACAGTAACTGGCATAATAACTACTTAGTGTTAATATGCTCATGATAGTCGTCATATACCCCACAACGGAGGGTGGGGGGATTTAAAAGGATGTATATGTAAATATATATATTTTTTATTATTTTATAATATTTTCCAGGCAAGGGCCGGGTGGTCCCTTCCTCATTACTGTGTGCAACATGTGTAATGTGACAAACTTGTCATTAAAATACAAAGGAGATACCTATATCATAAATGCTAAATGCTAAACATATCAACAATGGCACCACAATAATAACATAACCACATTTAGATAATTCAGTGTAGATTTGATTAATCATAGGTCACTGGGAGAATGTGAAATATGATACACCAAATAAAGCTGAAAAGATACATCAGAATGCAACAATCGAGACTCGACCTAGGACCAGAAGCAGAAAGGACAGAAAGGTGTGTGTATGTGGATAATAGTGGCAGCGGCATATAGAAGCGCCGTGGGTGGGTACTAAAGGGTCACGTGATTTTGTGAACCTCAGGGTCCTCATTCAGGCCCCCAGGGGTCATACTCCCAAGGGTGAAGATCCAATAGGCTTCGCGTTTGCAGAGCCTTTGGTGTCTCCTACCCCTATCGAGGCCGCCTCCAATGGATTCAATCCCGAACACTTTCATGCCTAATGGATCACCGTGATGGACTTCCTGAAAGTGCCGAGGGACCGGATATTTGACACGTGTATTTGTGATGTCGCATTTGTGTTCGCCAATGCGCACTCTCATAGGACGGGAGGTGCGACCTACATACAGGCGTCCACATGGACAAAGAATACCATATACCACGTGGTCCGTCCCACAGTTAATGAACTGCTTCAGATGATGTATTCTACCGTCTCTGCCAGTGACTGACTTTTTTCTGTGCCACATGTATTGACATGTGCCACAGTTCCTGACACTACATTTGTAGCTACCTTTCTGGTCAAAGATCGTTGACCATGCATTTATGGACCTATTACGAGGCTCCCTCACCATACTGGGGGCTATGAGCCCTCTCAAGTCTCGTGGTTTTCTAAATACTATGTTTGGGCCATCAGAAAGGTGCTCATTTAACACTGGATCGTGTTTCAGAATACTCCAGTTTTTCCGCAAAATGCTTTGTATCTCAAAGGCTTTGTTGGTGTATTGTGTGGAAAAACGAGTCTGTATGGTATCCTGATTGATGGAGGAGATGGACGGTGGATCATATGTCGGAGTTTCGTCATACAAGAGGGCATATTTATTGAAGGCAGTCTCAATAAGGGTGGAGTCATAACCCTTATCTAGGAATTTGTTACGAAGGACCTTGCTTTGCTCTAGGTAGTCACATTTCTTGGTGCACGTACGCTTAAGACGGCAAAACTGTCCAAACGGGACATTTCTAATCCATCTAGGATGGTGATTGCTGTCAGCGTGCAAGAAGGAATTGCCACCACTAGACTTGAAATGTGTTCTAGAGAGAATGTTGCCATCAGGGTGCTTGACTGTATTGAGTATTCTCTCACGCACAACCATTTCTCATTTCTCGGAGAACACTACCTGCAGACTAAAGGCACGGCTATGGGGGCCAGGTTCGCCCCAAGCTATGCCAACATTTTTATGGGATACTGGGAAGAACTATCCATTTGGAACAACAACCCGTATGGAGCGAACCTGGTCCTCTATTCCAGATATATTGATGACATTCTTATTATTTGGGATGGGACTGATCAGGAATTACACCTCTTCCTTGACCGTTGTAGAGAGAACCCCTTTGGGATTAGCTTCACTCACGTCATCAATAGTGAGAACCTTGTCTTTTTAGACCTCGAGCTTAGGAGTGACCCTGATGGCAACATTCTCTCTAGAACACATTTCAAGTCTAGTGGTGGCAATTCCTTCTTGCACGCTGACAGCAATCACCATCCTAGATGGATTAGAAATGTCCCGTTTGGACAGTTTTGCCGTCTTAAGCGTACGTGCACCAAGAAATGTGACTACCTAGAGCAAAGCAAGGTCCTTCGTAACAAATTCCTAGATAAGGGTTATGACTCCACCCTTATTGAGACTGCCTTCAATAAATATGCCCTCTTGTATGACGAAACTCCGACATATGATCCACCGTCCATCTCCTCCATCAATCAGGATACCATACAGACTCGTTTTTCCACACAATACACCAACAAAGCCTTTGAGATACAAAGCATTTTGTGGAAAAACTGGAGTATTCTGAAACACGATCCAGTGTTAAATGAGCACCTTTCTGATGGCCCAAACATAGTATTTAGAAAACCACGAGACTTGAGAGGGCTCATAGCCCCCAGTATGGTGAGGGAGCCTCGTAATAGGTCCATAAATGCATGGTCAACGATCTTTGACCAGAAAGGTAGCTACAAATGTAGTGTCAGGAACTGTGGCACATGTCAATACATGTGGCACAGAAAAAAGTCAGTCACTGGCAGAGACGGTAGAATACATCATCTGAAGCAGTTCATTAACTGTGGGACGGACCACGTGGTATATGGTATTCTTTGTCCATGTGGACGCCTGTATGTAGGTCGCACTTCCCGTCCTATGAGAGTGCGCATTGGCGAACACAAATGCGACATCACAAATACACGTGTCAAATATCCGGTCCCTCGGCACTTTCAGGAAGTCCATCACGGTGATCCATCAGGCATGAAAGTGTTCGGGATTGAATCCATTGGAGGCGGCCTCGATAGGGGTAGGAGACACCAAAGGCTCTGCAAACGCGAAGCCTATTGGATCTTCACCCTTGGGAGTATGACCCCTGGGGGCCTGAATGAGGACCCTGAGGTTCACAAAATCACGTGACCCTTTAGTACCCACCCACGGCGCTTCTATATGCCGCTGCCACTATTATCCACATACACACACCTTTCTGTCCTTTCTGCTTCTGGTCCTAGGTCGAGTCTCGATTGTTGCATTCTGATGTATCTTTTCAGCTTTATTTGGTGTATCATATTTCACATTCTCCCAGTGACCTATGATTAATCAAATCTACACTGAATTATCTAAATGTGGTTATGTTATTATTGTGGTGCCATTGTTGATATGTTTAGCATTTAGCATTTATGATATAGGTATCTCCTTTGTATTTTAATGACAAGTTTGTCACATTACACATGTTGCACACAGTAATGAGGAAGGGACCACCCGGCCCTTGCCTGGAAAATATTATAAAATAATAAAAAATATATATATTTACATATACATCCTTTTAAATCCCCCCACCCTCCGTTGTGGGGTATATGACGACTATCATGAGCATATTAACACTAAGTAGTTATTATGCCAGTTACTGTTTGTGCCACATGTGTCCACTCCTTCAGTACCATCCTGGTGTATCCAATCATCTTTTTTATATTCATTAAGACCATTTTTAATTCTTATTTTCTACACAATTTGTTTTATAATTTTTTTAAAAAACATTTTTACATTCTGGTCTGGCCTGGATTAGTCATTCATCTATATAATAATTTTTCTTTGCTACCTCGGGCGGTTCATGGTATACAGTGATATGGGCATTCATGTTATGTGCAGATGGGCATATGGGTTGTGCATCCTGTAATACTGTGAATATATCTCTATACACATATACATGTACTATTAGTACTGCTGACAATCTTAAATGCTATTTAGTACAACATTATACAAGCTATATATCATCCACTAGTCACTATTGACTTTTGGTAAATATATGTGACATGTATATGTTCACTGCCTGTCAGTATGCAGTGGCCCCTGTGATTCAATGTGCGACAGCCGGTTTATCTATACACTGCTTCCGTGTTGTTGTCTGCAGGGCAGATCTGTGATCTACATTGTGCTGGCCTCGCCCCCTCGAGCGTCTGCCTCTAGCAGTATGGCGCCGCGCTATCCCCTGCCGCTTACGTCATCGGTAAGCGGCATTGGGCACAGAAGAAATGACGCGCACCGCCCCTTCCTCCTGTCTGGAACGCAAACGCACTGGCGTGCGTTCCAACACCGATCGTACATCCAGACAGGACCGGCGGGCCGCTTTCTCACACACATTACAGCTACACAGCGATCAGAGTGTATTGAACATCAAAGGTACAGTGTCCATCTCTATGTATATCAGCTTACTAACATGATACTTCTTTCCTTGCCAAACAGATGCATCCATCCCATGCCACTCTGCACCTTTCTGCGCCCATATCTCTCTCTATATATATATATATGTGTGTGTATACATGCACACATTTATCACTGCTGATCATGCACCCCTATGGTTAGCCCCTGCTGGGTTCTAACTGTACTACACTACAGCGGCACTCACCAGTTTCTTTACTATATTTATTAATGAATGAATCTATTCATCAATGTATTTTAGTACATTTTTTAACCAATTAAACTATGATAGGCTACCCACTTGTACAGGCAAAGAGTGTAGGAGGGAGGATCTCCCAGAAAGGGAGGAGCCTTATGTGCCCTGCCCCATCCATTGATTGAGCCTTTTTGGCATTCACTATATATACAGGGCCTACTGAAGGAGGGTTCACTGCTGAGCTCTGATGAAGAAGGAACAAGCCCTTCGAAAGGCGTAAGGGAGCAGTGTTAGATATTCCTCTGAAACACCTTTGGAAGGCTGTGTTCATCATCATTTTTACCACTTGTTGCAAGTTGATGTCCAAGGTTTATGGCACATGATTCTCTACTGCTTGTGAGTAATTTCCTTTATCATTTTACCTAATAAATGTTTTACAAAAGATAATGCACATGGCTGGTGCGCCCTTCTCTCTTTTTATTTAATTATCATACCGCCTCATGGCTTTGCCAAAGGAGAGTGGAGGTATAGGTACTTCTGATCCTTTTAAATACTTTTATGTGGTACACCTTTTGAAGACTCTGGATTGGATTAAGCATGCCTCAGAAAAGGGCTGGGTTCGAATGATACAGGATATGTCTCAACTTCTGTTACAAACCACTTTTCGCTGCAATTACAGCTGAAAGTCTTTTTGGGTATGTCTCTACCAGCTTTGCACATCTAGAGAGTGAACTTTTTGCCCATTCTTCTCTGCAAAAGCTCAAGCTCTGTCAGATTGGATGGAGAGCGTCTGTGAACAGCAATTTTCAAGTCTTTCCACAGATTCTCAATTGGATTTAGGTCTGAACTTTGACTGGGCCATTCTAACACATTGATATGCTTTGTTCAAAACCATTCCATTGTAGCTCTGGCTGTATGTACGTTGTCCTGCTGAAAAGTGAACCTCGGCCCCGGTCTCAAGTCTTTTGCAGACTCTAACAGGTTTTCTTCTAAGATTGCCCTGTATTTGGCTCCATCCATCTTCCCATCTTCTCCACCTTCCCATCAACTCTGACCAGCTTCCCTGTCCCTGCTAAAGAAAAGCAACACCACAACATGATGCTGCCACCACCATGTTTCACGAAGGGGATGGTGTGTTCAGGGTGATGTGCAGTGTTAGTTTTCTGCCACACATTGCGTTTTGTTTTTAGGCCAAAAAGTTAAATTTTGGTCTCATCTGACCAGAGCACCTTCTTCGACATGTTTGATGTGTCCCCTATATGGCTTCTCGCAAACTGCAGACGGGACTTCTTATGGCTTTCTTTCAACAATGGCTTTCTTCATGCCACTCTTCCATAAAGGCCAGATTTGTGGAGTGCACAACTAATAGTTGTCCGGTGGACAGATTCTCCCACCTGAGCTGTGGATCTCTGCAGCTCCTCCACAGTTGCCATGGGCCTCTTGGTAAGACCTCCCAATCCCAAATAGCTGTGGTTAAGGAGATTACTGAAATGGAACGCCTAACAGCGGTTCTGCACAGAAGAGAGGAAAAATTCCATGCAACGTGGTATTACTGGCACAATTTCAGTACTCCCAGGACTATAATACATATGTAACTCCATAGGACAATCAGACTGCACCAATTAGATAGACGATAGCCTCCTGCTTGAAGATGGGCTTTGTTTTTGGCCTCCATGATGTTGTCAGGACCCATAGGCTGGCCATAGATGGATTGAATTTCGGCTAGTTCAGCAGGGACCAACCGAGATTCAATCCATTTATGGGCAGGTTGGTTGATCCATCGATCGACTTGGGTAAAACCAGTCTGTCTTTTTTTTACATGCAATTACTGCCGGCATCTTTAGCCACCAGCAGTAATCATTGTATTTTGGCATCTAGGAAGGCTCCCTGCCACCAGAACACAATAGCACTGCGGGAGGCATCCCCCCCCATCTACACTAACAGTGTTGATGGGGGAACCGGGCAATTTTCTTTCCTTCCACCTATGATGGAAGGAAAGAAAATTGAATCATCTATGGCTTGCCTTAGCTCTCAGCTGTATTTTATAATTTTTTTTCTTTTTACCCCCCTTATTCAGGGAGTTGTCCCTTTGCCCCTATTTGCTCCCACTGGAGCATTCAATAACATTTTTGCACCCAAACAAAAAACAAACCCGCATTTCAGCATTGCTGTATATGAAGAAGCTCTGAAATAAAACCTAAGTTATGCAATTTGTGGGAGTTTTACATGACCTGTTATAAACTATGTTTCAGTTTTTGCCGTGGGGATAACCTTGCAGTCTCATTATTAATGTTGCTGTGTCATTTCCAGCTATGGGTGTACTCTGTTCTGTACACTGTGTAATAAGCTGTGCTAGAAGGCATAATAAAATGTATAAAATGTAAAGAAAAGGTCACATGATCTGTGGCTACCAGAAGCATTGTGGTTGTCCACATCATTAGAGATGGCAGAGATTTGACACTTGCAGTGAGATAAGAGGGTCTGAGAGTCACAACCATTGTGTAGTACTACTAAACAATACTAACCATCTCTATTTACCAGCCAAGATAGATGCCCTCATATACCTTCATATACAGTATTAGAAAGTGTTTTGCCCCACTTTCATGATTTTTTATGATTTGTATTGATCTGCATGAGGTTATTATTTTTCTGTAGTATGCTGACAACTAGTACCAAATTTGAGCCACTACATCTTGTGGTTTTGGTATCTTCCTCTGTTCTCCTCTCTTGTTTAGTGCTAGTTGGTTTAGTCTCAGCTAGACCCTCCCCATTTCCTCCATGTTGCCTCAGTCAGTGTTAGTTATTCACAAAGACAGGGCTCAGGAAAGTCATTGGGTTTGATTTATTAAAGGCAAATAGACTGTGCACTGCAGTTGCTCCAGAGCTTAGTAAATGCGCAGACGCTCTGTTGACTTCCATCATCCAATCATCTGGAAGCAAAAAAATGCAGTTTTTTAAAATTTCCCTTGCATGTGATTGGATGCACTTTGCAAAGTGAAGCTTTACCTCATTTACTACGCTTTGGAGCAACTGCACTTGCAGAGTGCACGCACAGTCTATTTGCCTTTAGTAAATCAACCCCAATGTCTTCTTACACTTCAAAAGACAGGAAAAAACACCATCAGTGCTGCAATTAGCTGAAGCAAAATTATGTTAGATGCAATTTCTGTGTCTTAGAGCCCTTTCACACTGGGGCAGTTTGCAGGCGTTATTGCGCTAAAAATAGCGCCTGCAAACCGACCTAAAACTGCCTCTACCGTTTCTTCAGTGTGAAAGCCTGAGGGCTTTCACACTGAAGCGGTGCGCTGGCAGGAGAGAAAAAAAAACTCCTGCAAACCGCATCTTAGGAGCGGTGAAGGAGCGGTGTATTCACCTCTCCTAAACTGCTCCTGCCCATTGAAATCAATGGGGCAGCGCGGCTATATCGCTGCTATACCACGGCTATAGCGGCGCTATGCGAGCGGTTTTAACCCTTTTTCGGCCACCAGCGGGGGTTAAAACCGCAGCGCTAGCGGCCGAATACTGCCGCAAAAACGACGGTAAAGCAGCGCTAAAAATAGCGCTGTTTTACCGCCGACGTCCCCACCGCCCCAGTGTGAAAGGGGCCTTATTGAAGAGTTATGCTGCATGTGGATGGTGCCAAGTTAGCTGGTGGCCATGCTGTCCAGACAGACAGGTATGTCAATGCATAAAGCAGGATTTGAAACAAAGTATTTAAAGCACAGCCTATTGGTTGGCCCCACATCTACAGTATATTGGAATAATAAATATTAAAAAGACTACGGTTCCCCCTTAATTGTAGTCTTCATACCATTACACATTGAGTATGCAGTAAACTTAGATTTATATCTACAACAATAGAAATTTTGCTATCCAGAACAGCCTGGTCACGCATGGCGTATGTTAATGAAAGGCGCTGCCTGTCCTTCAGAATAGTCTGCTTGATTATGCAAAGGTTTGCTGGATCTCATCTCCGTTTTACATTATTAGTTTACTCCAGGCTATGTTTCTAACTGGAAATTTATACAAGGTACAATGTGATATTCTGAGGCTGGAACATTCATTCTACCAATATCGTCAACTTGGTAATTCTGGCAATATCCATTTTTATGCATGTGATGGTTTAACTGGAAATGATCTCTGCATGTTAATTGGAATCATCTGAAGTCATCAACACCCAAAACTAACATAAAGCTGAACTCGGGTCGGTATTCATTCTTAACAGTTATCTCCTTATCTTATCTAGCTTACTTCAATTCTTCATTGGTTTGATTATTCTTGCCTGGTTTCCATAGTAATTCAGCCTTGAAGTTTATTTCTTATAGGCATTTATATAGTGCTGACAAATTACACAGCGATTTACATACTGAACATTTACATCAGTCCCTACCCTCAAGATGCTCATAATCTAAGGTCTCTAGTTTATAGATGTAGCAATTACTCCCGCAGGAGCCTGCTGTTTAGGTTCCTAGGGTCATTTCCCATAGTTGCAAGTATAGCCAGGCACACAGTCACTTCTTAGGCTCAATAAACAGTCTAGGGGTTTGATTTTCTGATGTTTCATTTCAGTACTTGAACTTTGATAGGAGCTGGGTAACTATGTGATACTCCAGCAACTTTAAGCAACAAGCTGAGAACTCTAATCTTCCTCCAAAAATCTGATCAGAGTCCTTGCTCACAGCAAGTATTGGGCTGAGCTATGCCAGGACACCATAGACAATGTCCCCTTCGGGAAAAGCTGACTGTAACACAAGATATATAGCAAGAGCACACAGTCTCAGGGATCTCTGACACCAGTCTATACTCACCAATGTCCTTGGATAATTGGATACCTCCTTCCAATATCTTTCAGAAGCCTCTACTATGATACCAAGCCAGAACCACAAGATGACAGTCCCTTAGTCAGCTCCAATGAGTTTCAGAAGAGTAGGAACCCCCAGTTGGCTCAGCTGGGACTTCGATGAACAGTGGACACATGGCAGACCCGCCCAAAAAAGGGCAGCAGCCCCCCCAGGATGGGATCTCCTCCTCCAGGACAAGAACCCCTCTGCTCTCAATCTCAGAGTATTTATGCTCCTTCCCACCCACCAACTGGGCACCTTTCCCCAGGAATTTGCCAGGGCTACATAAATATTCAGCTGCTGATTTGACTCTTCCGGCCCACTATCTTGCAGAACCTTTCCAGACAGACAAGGGGAAGCAGTCAACCCTGCAGCCAGTAAAGCAGGACAGACCAAAACAATCACATGCAGCTCAACCGATTACAGTGAGCGAGTAACTAAATTTACCTAACCTAGCAACAATCTAGGAGGGTGCTACATAGGCATACCTGCTAGGGCCAATTAACCTACCAGCATGCTGAAAGAAAACTCAAGAAAGCACAGGGAGTACATGAAAACCACAGGCAGATAATATCTAAAACCAAATGGCGGAATCCACATGAATATTGCAGGTTATATATGAATGGCACATTTGAGCAGAGTCGGAGATTGTATAACGACCCCCTTGCAGTTCTTAGAAGGCACGCTTATGTCTTTATGTCAATTCTACCTGGGTAAGGGGACTGCGATCTGTCTATCACCCAAGTCTTTCCCCTTCTCTTGATGGACAGTAATCACTGGAGGCTACTGTAGAAAGAATGTGATTGTATTAGAAAAAATTAGGGTTCATTCACACAGGCAATTGGCACACTCTGGGATTTCCAGTGGAGTCTGCAGAGTCCTGGGTCTGGCATGACAGGTGTGTGCAAAGAACTGTGGCCGCTCAGCCAATACAATGCAATGACAAGCTGAAAGTGGCTGCATCTATCCATGATTGTTTGCATAGCCAGTGATTATCTGCAGTGGTTGTGGCTGGATGCAGACAGACTGCATCCAGGCATGGTCCTTTGTCCCTAACCACATGTAATCACTGGCTGTGCGAACATACATACAAAGCTGTCAGCCTGACATTGCATTGTATGGGCTGAGCAGCTGCAGCTCTTCGCACACACCTATCATTTCAGATGCAGGAATCTGTATAATCGTGCTGCTGGCAATTGCAGGTTATACTAATCACCCATGTAAATGGACCCATCAACTTTGATTTTATGTCCATAGAAGCCCAGGCATCGCTGAAATCATATCTTACGCAAGCCCTGAGAAAGTGTGTGAGCCCCAGAAACGTGTTGGATTTTTTATATATTGCTAATCATGCAATAAACTATCATTCTCAGAAAAAAAGGAATGTCCCCCATATGGGGTTTTTTAGCAGCAAAAAGTTTAAGGAATACTACATAGCGTATATTAATTTTATTGGGACGTAGTATCAAAAATTAGACAAAAACAGTCAAAACATGAGCTGTGGTACAAAAGATAAAAACAACAACATCACTAGTGTAGCTGTACACAATAATACACATTTCAAACATAAACTTTGAGATGATATGCGAAAACTGACGCGTTTCGACCCCACCGGGTCTTCTTCAGAGGATTTTATGAGCTGTGGAGATGTTTACATGTATTGAATTTCATAGTTGTAATCATAAAGTAAAAAAGAAAGAGAATAGTAGACATTTTTATATAGTTACCAATCATATTGTGTTATACGATGTCTCAAGAGCCTTTGGAGGGAAAACTTGATCTAAGAATCCCCGGTCGGCCAGTGTATCCACAAAGGAGGGGGAAAAGCCAAGTGCTCATGCGTGTCTTACGAGGAGTCACATTTGTGGCAACCCCAATGGCCTAGGAGGAGCGTGGATGGACAGCACCTGCATTAGGGGCATTAAATCACCATACTATGAGTGTATTTTTGTTTAAACAAGCGTAGGGATATAATATAAACTTCCAATATTAAATACTAAATACTAGGAGTGGTAAATGGCAGTTGATGACTAGACAGGGAGCCCTCACATATATCTATGTAAATGTATGAATGTGTTCATATATTTTCCTTAGTCCTGCAGCACATGGTTATAAAAAACATAATCATCAATGTGCAAATAAGACCAAGGATTAGTAACCATAGATATATCTAAAAATGATGTATAAAGTAATTGTATTATCAAGAATCGCTATTATAATGGAAGAAACAGAAAGAAGAGTAGAAATGAAGAATAGGAGGGACACGGTGTGGAATGAATGTGGAGGAAGGGGGGAGGAGGAAAGAAAGGGGAAGGAAAGTAGGGGGAAGGGGGGGAATGAAGGAGGGGGGAGGAGGGAAAAGGGGGGGGAATGGGAAAGGGATATTGGGTGGTTAAACACCCGTTTCCCCCTTTTTTGACACTTGAGTCAAGATATGACCCTTCTACAATATAAACTATAATTTCTTACCACTGGTGTGGTGTCCTTGTGTTCTGTATTTCTGAATCTATCTCAGGATGCTCTTCTCTGTTTGGGTGTACTCTTGTCACATGGGAGCAGCCTCATCAAAGCAACCAAGCTTAATAATTAAAAAATGATGACCATTTATAATTTTGTACATTAATGATGGGAGATCCAGTGCCCGATATACAGTACGTGTGTTCTGATTTTTGTGTCCTTGTTGCAGAGGAAGGGAGAGTAAATCTCTCTAAAGGAGCCCCAAATAGCAGTAAAAACTTCTTTCTAATTTTTAACCACAAAACTAAAAAAAAAAAAGTTTTTGTTTTTGACACTGTTGCAGTACCCCAGTACCCCTGTAGGGGCTGCTGAATATTATGGTCCACCTGTCCCAGCCTGGCATTCACTTCCCAGTCACTCTTGAGACAATGAACAGTCCGTTTTGTATTTTACAAAACATCCTGTTTTGTATTTTATTGAGGGATTTAGAACTTCGATAGGGTAAGGAAAATTATGGGATGCCCAGAATCAATAATGACATCAATAAGGTGATCAGTTGGAACCTCTATTTACACTTCTGGGAGTTCCAATCTCCTCCAGCACAACGCTTATTTGTAGACTGTTCCTCTCTCTCCCGTACAATACTTGGTTCCTGGTACAGCTAGCACATGGTTAGGCCTGACTCTTGTTTCCGCTAGGCCTCATCAACTGCCATTTGCAGCCAGGAACCATGGGCCCCCATTAGTGTAGCAACATAATCAAAAAGTTTTTAGTGCTAGCTGACCTTGGTGGACTACTGCTCCCAGCCAGTCCTATTCAGGCCCTGCCAACCCTCCTGGCTGCAGCTGCCCGACTTCACTGCCCATGACATCAAATCTCTCCTGCTGGCTCTGTCCCCATCTCAGACTGCGCACTCCCAGTCCGCATGTCTCCCCAGCTCTCCCAACTGTGCCTGTCACTCACCAGCCCACCTGGCTGCACTCCGGTGGATCCCACCTGGAGACTTGCCCGGCAACACTAGCTCCCGTTGTCTTTCCTCTCTGTGCCTCCTGTCCAGATTCTTCTTTGTTTCCCAGTAAGGCTCTGACTTGCACCCGAACCCCACAGGCCCAAGGTCACCCCCCCCCCCCCAGACTGGGCAGTACCTCAAAAGCCCCGACAACCTAGTGCTCCATCTCCAGCTTCTTCCAACTGACAACTCCTCTCCAGCATGGCTGACTCTAGGTATTTAAAGGGGGGCCTGCCCCCTGCCAATCCAACTGCCAACTGTCCCTGATTTCGAGGGACTGTCCCTGATTTCGAGCAATGTCCCTCTTTCCCCTTCATTTGTCCCTCATTTTGGTCTGATCCATATAGTTGTATATAAAATGCACTTTTTATCTTTTAAAAAGTGTTTCCCAGTGCTAAACCTTTCATCCAATGTATAAAGGAATAGTAGTGGTACAAAAAAGCACTTGTGGATTTAATTACCCCTTTTTTTGCTAAATCTCCTTTAAGGGGGTGTGGCAGGGGATGTGTCCTATACCTACATACGTTTGTTAGTAGGTGTCCCTCATTCCCATCTCAAAATGCTGGGAGGTATGGATTGGTCAGGGCTCCTTAGAACACCCCAGGCAGCTCCACCTCTCATCCCCTCCTCCCTTCTCGAATCCTCTAGAAGCCAGAGGGAGGTAACCGAGAAGTGATGCTGCATGTGAATCACCTGCTGCTACTCTAGGCCACTCCTAGCCCACACAGACCAAAACAAACAGGCCTAGCTTACAGCTAGCATAGTTGCCAATAGTCCCGGGACATTCACGAGTTTTGGAGCCTCGTCCCGATTTTATTGTTTCCCGCTATTTGTCCCGAATTTTGCCGCTTGTCCCAAGCATCGGAAAAAAAATTTGGGCAATAAAGGGTTAATTATTATATCGCCGCAGCCTCGTATCCTCCCCTACTCCAGAGCGTCCCCCCTTGCCTCATTTTGTCCTCCTTGTCTTCTATTGGACAAGGAGGACATATGCTCTTTCTGCCTGCCTTGATTTGGCAAGTATGGGAAGCGGGGGCATGGCTACTTCGCAGTCGGAGCACATGGGTGGATGGGGGAGGAGGTGCGCGCCGCTGTGTCACGCTGACTGCTGCTGCTGTGTCAGTGCCAGGACGCCAGGACTCTCACTCGGAGGAGGTTCGCCTCCTCCTGTTTACACAGCACCTCAGGTTCAGCCTCAGCCCGAGGAGGAGATCGTGAAAGGTCCGGGGGAGCCCGAGGCCGGGACCACCAGGGAACAGTCGGCGCCACGTGGGGGGAGCTAGTGTGTCACTCGGTAAGTCAAAGTGCTCCCAGCTTCTGTTTGAGGGGGGGAAAAAAATTCTCCCTCCCCTCCGCTGCAATGTCTGATGTAAGGGGGACTCCGCTGCAATGTCTGATGTAAGGGGGACTCCGCTGCAATGTCTGATGTAAGGGGGGACTCCGCTGCAATGTCTGATGTAAGGGGGGACTCCGCTGCAATGTCTGATGTAAGGAGGGACTCCGCTGCAATGTCTGATGTAAGGGGGACTCCGATGCAATGTCTGATGTAAGGGGGGACTCCGCTGCAATGTCTGATGTAAGGGGGGACTCCGCTGCAATGTCTGATGTAAGGGGGGACTCCGCTGCAATGTCTGATGTAAGGGGGGACTCCGCTGCAATGCCTGATGTAAGAGGGGACTCCGCTGCAATGTCTGATGTAAGGGGGACTCCGCTGCAATGTCTGATGTAAGGGAGGACTCCGCTGCAATGTTAGAGAGGACTCCGCTGGCAATGTCTGATGTAAGGGGGGACTCCGCTGCAATGCCTGATGTAAGGGGGGACTCTGCTGCAATGCCTGATGTAAGGGGGACTCCGCTGCAATGTCTGATGTAAGGGGGGACTCCGCTGCAATGTCTGATGTGAGGGGGACTCCACTGCAATGTCTGATATAAGGGGGGACTGCGCTGCAATGCCTGATGTAAGGGGGACTCCGCTGCAATGTCTGATGTAAAGGGGGACTCCGCTGCAATGTCTGATGTAAGGAGGACTCCGCTGCAATGTCTGATGTAAGGGGGGACTCCGCTGCAATGTCTGATGTAAGGGGGGACTCTGCTGGCAATGCCTGATGTAAGGGAGGACTCCGCTGGGGACACCTGATGGCATCTGGTGGCAGACGACGAGGCTAGTGACACGCTCAGGGTTCCCACTGATTCTGCATTATGGTGAGTTAAATAATTTCATTTTATATTACAATGTAATAATAGAAATAATGCACTTCAATCATCCTGACACCATAACAACCATGGTGCCGGGATGATTGAAGTGCCAACACCAGGTGTTTGGAGTATCTTTATCTGCTGATTTGTTAAACTTTCTGGAATACATATATTTCTACTGTTGTGTAGGATCTGGGCCTGCTGTCACTCCATCCCTCTTTCTTTCTCTCTTTTTCTTTCTCTCTTTCTTTTTCTTTCTCTCCCTCTTTCTTTCTTTCTCCCTCCATCCCTCATTCATCTCATACCACACCCCTTCCGAGCCACGCCCATTTAAGACACACCCACTATTCCGCTCAAGCCACGCCCATTCCCCTGCAGCAGCACGCTTTGCGCGCTGCATTTTTCTATTACAGTATGCCCCTCCTACAAATGAATGCCACTCCCCCTAATTATAGCATGCAAAAAAGTGTCCCGAATTTTTTTTTTGCAATGTTGGCAACTATGAGCTAGGCCTGATTAAATTTACCTACAACACTTTAAAGAAAACCTGTCACAAAGAGGGGCAATGCAAACTACAAATATGATGAAAAAATGCATTAGCTGTGCGTGACAGCCACATAAAAAATAGTAGATGTAAACAGGGCCGTCTGTAACGCAGTGCAAAATGGGCAGCTGTTGTGAGTCCCATAGCAGCTGCCACTTGAGTCTGTGCTGTGCGCAAATAGTTTTCCTGGCTTTTGCTTTCCAGCATGCACACTCCGCAATGTGTGGACATGCAACACATGCAGCCTCCACCCTGGGAGTCTACTAAGTCCCCCAATCAGCAGCAGCCTGATGGTAGATGCACAGCACAAATGGTCAATGAGAGCTGTGTCCCGGCTCAGATAGCAGGGTAGCTCAGATAGCAGGGTGGCCACAGACAGTGTTGGCGGACCAGAGGGCAGGACTCCAGAGCCCAAGAATATGTTTGCCCAGGGTCCAATTAGTATTAAAGACGCTCCTGGATGTAAAGATGGACACAGCTGAAGTTATATGAAGATATTGACTTTTTCAGCACAATTCAAATATGGCCTTCAATTTTTGAACATGTTCTTTGAGGATATTGCTTCCTAAAGTGGCACTTATCTTTGCCCAATCAAGGTAATCAAAAAAGATCACTTAGTTGCCCCCCCTACCCAGCAGCATGGACTCACATTTCCTTGCTTTACTTCATTTAGCTATTGGGAGGCAAGTGAAGAACTCCAAAATTAGTGCAAAGAAGGAGGCCGCAGCCCTGCATAAGATCCCCTAAGTCAGTGCTTACAAACAGCCTTCTATTCCCAAGTGGAGGTGCTATTTAACCTCAGCACACCCGTGTTCTGCTGTTTGTTATCAGATACCATGCACTTCAAAAAGATCTCAGCCTCTCAAGGTAGACTACACATCGATCCTACTAAATGATCTGATTCAGAGCTGCAAAACCACAGGTAACTGCCATCCAATAGCTGCAAATTGAGGCCCGACTATAATTAGCACTGTGAACGCTCAATCACAGTTATGAAAAACCTTGATAGCAAGTGCTAATAATGTCAAAGCCCCAATCTGCTAAGGTAGTCACGTAAGGCTGTTAATGAAATACCCTCAACACAGTTTATTGTCGCTTACCATCTCCCAGGGATCTGATCCATAAGCAGACTGCATATAAGAACAAATGTGTCCATAATCCTGTGTGTCTCTTTATTGCTGGTATAGCTAATCGAAATCCTGCATATCTCATAGATAAGCTGATCTAGCAGTTGCTGGCTGTGATACAAGCAAGTCTCTACATCATATTTCCTGTTTGCAGGTCCTGCATGGAGGGTGGGGGGTAGCATATGAGGTGCTACTACCTTAAGGAATTGGCACCAATTTGGAGCTGGGAATTTACACATAGGACTGTCCATTTGTTTACCGATTTTAGCGATGCTCTTTTAGTAAAGTACATATATAGCGAAAAAACGTTTTTTTCTTTGGATAGAGTGGGGAAAGAGTATAACCCTGTATATATATAATATATAATATTTTAAGACAGTGAGGGAAACCCTCAAAGAACAATTTTTTTCTTAAGTTAAATTGGGGAATGTTAGATCCCTTTCAAATTTGTATTGTTTTCCTGTTTTTCTGTTGCAGATTTTCAATCTTTCAAGGAGAGAAAGTGAAGGAAAATCTCTCTGATGAAGCCCTGGATAGCGGTAAACTTTGACAAGGTTTCTAACTTTTCCTCGCTTTATCCAAAGCAATGAAAAAGTTTTGGCTATATATACTTTGTGAGTAAACATTTTACTTTGCCCTGCATTTGCAAAAGAAAAGGTCACCTTAAAGCGGGGGTTCACCCACACCGCCAAAAAAAAAAAATATTAAAAGCCAGCAGCTACAAATACTGCAGCTGCTGACTTTTAATACATGGCCACTTACCTGTCCAGCGATGTCGGCAGGGGACGCAGAGAACCCGCTCGGTTCTCGGCAGCTGCCGCCGCCATCCTAGGTGAGGGAATCAGGAAGTGAAGCGTTGCGGCTTCACTTCCCGGTTCCCCACTGCGCATGCGCGAGTCGCGCTGCGCGTCCCTAGTGGTCCCCGCTCTCTGCTGGGAGCTGTGTGTTCCCAGCAGACAGCGCGGTCGGGACGGGAAGAGGCATAGACTCCCATGGGAGTCTATGCCGGAAGTGGGTGCAAATACCTGTCTTTGACAGGTATCTGCACCCCCCTCCCCCCTGAAAGGTGCCAAATGTGACACCGGAGGGGGGGAGGGTTCCGAAAAGCGGAAGTTCCATTTTCGTGTGGAACTCCGCTTTAAAACATAATGGTACTTCATAACAAGTACAGTTATCCTAAGTTAAAATCAGTATTTTTGCTGGAAAATTACTTAGAACCCCCAAACATTACATATTTTTTTTTAGCAGAGACCCTAGAAAATAAAATAGAGATTGTTGCAATACTTTCTGTCACACCGTATTCATGCAACGGTCTAACAAACGCAATTTTTTTAGGAAAAAATACACTTTATTGAATTGAAAAATAAGAAAGCAGTAAAGTTAGCCCAATTTTTCCTATAATGTAAAAGATAATGTTATGCTGAGTAAATTGATACCTAACAAGTCATGCTTTAAAATTGCTCACGCTTGTGGAATGGCGAAAAACGTTGGTACTTAAAGAGGAAGTAAACCCTGATGGGTGTTACTTCCTCTTTGTTTCCCTGCAAAGGTAAAGCATAATGGGCTACTATGCATTGCATAGTAGCCCATTATGTGACACTAACCTGCAGGAGAAGCCCGTGATGTCCCCGTCTTCCTCGCTAGTAGCGAGCATCCATTCTTCACCCCTCTTCCTTCCGAGGCTGGAAACTCCGGCTCTGTGACTGGCCGGAGCTGCGTGACGGCGCGTGACATCACTCCCGCGCATGCGCGCGGGAGCCGCCTTTAACGGCATGACCCAAGCTAGAGAAGGCATTTGGTGCCCTTTCTAACTCCGGCACATGTGCAGAAGAAATCGCCCTGCAGCGATTTGCAAATATCTCCTAGACCATGCAGGTCTGGGAGATATTTCAAGCACCTACAGGTAAGCCTTAATCTAGGCTTACCTGTAGGTCAAAGTGGTTATAAAGGGTTAACAACCCCTTTAAAAACCATGGGCGACGCTTTAAATTTTTTACAGGTTACCTGTTTAGAGTTACAGAGGAGATCTAGTTCTAGAATGATTGCTCTCACTCTAACAATCATGGCGATACCTCACATGTGTGGTTGAACACCGTTTACATATGTGGGCACGACTTGCGTATGCATTCACTTCTGTGCGCAAGCTCGGAGGGATGGGGCGCTTTAACTTTATTTTATTTTTTTTTCTTATCTATTTTACTTTTCATTTTTCCATTGTCCCTTAAAAAAAATGTTTTTGATCACTTTTTTTCCTATTACAAGGAATGTAAACATCCCTTGTAGTAGAAATAAGCAGGACAGGGCCTCTTTAATGTGAGATCTGGGGTAAGAAAGACCTCAGATCTCACACTTACACTTAAAAACAATAATAAAAAAAATTTTTTCAAGAAAAAAATGGGCCCTTTAAAGCCAGAGGGCGAAAGTGACATTTGACGTCGCTCCAGTCCCCCAAGTGCATAGAGTCGAGTAGGGAACTATCTTGCCCTCACTCGACTTCCTGCCCACCAGGCAATCGGATCAGATCATTTCCGCCACTTCAGACGGCTCCGGTAAGCAGCGGAAACGACTGGGAAGCAGCGGGAGGGGGGCACCTCTCCCGCCAAACAAAAAGTGATCCCGTGGTAAATCCACTGCTGGGACCACTTTAACGTTAAAGCGAACCGCCCGCCATTTAAAAATATACCAGGGTTTTGGCAGCTATCTGCTACCATAACCCCATTATTTAACAAGAAGCGACGTATATACACGGTGGGCGGTCTGGAAGGGGACTTTTTCAACGATATGATCACATTACAAGACATGGTGAAGTCATGGTGAAGTTAACTCTTGAATCTGACCACACTTCCATACAATTCCTTGATGTTTAGGTTACTTTGTACCCCCTGGTCTCATTACTGATCTATATACCAAACCAATGGATGCAAAACTCTTCTACTGTAATTTTCAATCACCTTGTATTGATCTCCCGCTGTCTCTTTCAGTCTACATGAACTCACCCCAACATTGGATGCACATCATTGTTCAAGTCCAGCTTTCTGATAACAATGGTGGACCTGCACTATGCACTATGTGTGTTGGTATGGTCATTTGTTGTCGCAAACAGAGTCGTATATGACAGGATGACAACGTAGGAACATGATTGGGAGACCTCATAACAAGAAGTGCCTGAACAAGGAATTTCATTGCAGAATCATCCAGTATTATTGTAATAAAAGCTTCCAATTTAAAAGGCCAAAAGCACTTTTAAAATCTTAAAAATAAAAAAATTAAAAAAATTAAAATTGCATTAACATGTTAAAGCTTATGTAAGATTTTAGTCTCTTGGTTTATTCTATCTTCCACTGATCTACTTTAAGTTTGGCTTTTTCATGTAGGTCAGCTATTGTAATTGAATCCTTAGCCTAAATTGTTACAAGAGCAGTTTGTTCCTGCCCAAATAAAGCATTTATGCCAACCAAGATATTAATCTCTGATATCCATAGACAGGCCTTTTAAATAAACATATTTGTGTTTTAGCATAGGTGTCTTTTGAGTGTTTCATAATGGGGGAAAGGCAAGGAAGGAGTACTTGTAATGGTTTTTGATGTCACAACATGACCACCAGATGTTTACAATAAACATTTTATGATCGGAAAGTTTGAAGAATGTATAATGACTTAGCAGCTCTACATGCAGAATCATTACTTATAAATGTAAGGTTTAGCAGTTTGCTTCTTGTTCTTCGGAAACAGAGAGGCTTTAGTACAGTTTGACCTATAAAAGCTGCCCCCATAGGAGCTTGGATGCCTCAAGGACTTAAGGCACAGTGCTATAATGGCAGAGCTTCAATGCTCCCCAGCAACCTGAGGGGTAGAGAGTTCACATATCATGTCAGATGACTTCAAGTTGCAGAATAGGTTCAAGGTAGCAACAGAATGCAGAATTGTCCTTGACTAGTAAATGAGCTGGGTAACAGCAAGTAGGGGCAGAATCAAGTATCCAAGCAAGGTTCAAGGCAGATGGCATGTAGGCAGGTGCAGTTTGTATTCTCCACTGCAGGTGGCGCTCGACTGCAGCCACAATTCCTGTGGGGGGAGGGAGTTGAGAAGAACTTGGTTCCTCTATGATTTCCTTGGTCACAGGAAGGCAGCTATCTGATTGGATGCTGGTGCCCCATGTGACTCTGGTGGCCATCTTGGGTCAGGCAGAGTCTATTTAGGACTCCAGCTCCCAGGCTTGGTGTTCTTTTTGCGAGTGGCTAGCATAGTGAAAAGAACCCAGTCTGTCAAGGACAGTACTAGAGATAGAGATAGATTCCAGAGAAGTAGGGACAGTGCAGGGACTAAGTCTACCTTCGAGGAAGCCTACCCTATTGGGTGTAGACCGGCCAGGTGGCATTCCGCTCCTTGCTGTCAGAATCTTTAATTCTGCATCTCATGGGTCCACTGCTGTCTCAGTTGTATGTGTACTCCCCGCTGGGCCTGTTTTTTTTTTGCCAAACTGTTCTACAGTACACTGTTAAAGCCAAAATCGAATTCTGTGTGTTTTGTGCCCATCACACAACACTGCACCTAACCCACAGGCACTCAGTATTGTATCCATTCTACATAACGTCAGAGGAGGAGCAATCAGTAGCATATCCGTTATCCAGGCAAGGGTCAGGGCAGGAGGTGATCAATAGAATAATCTGTATCCAGGTATCTGGTCAGAACAGGTGACAATCAATAGAATAATCTACAGTATGTCAAGGCAAGAGGTCAGGCACCAGTAGCAAAACAAGGCAAGTATGGAGCCAGGAAGCTGAATGCTATCACCAGTCTAAGGCCCTAGGATTGTGATATTTAAATAGCGAGCTACTATAAATGTCACTGGCAGGGAAGGGGTTAACACTAGGGGGCGATCAAGGGGTTAACTGTGTTCCCTAGGTGTGTTCTAACTGTAGGGGGGATGAGACTGTCTAGGAGGAGAGAGAGATCGGTGTTCATATATAGTATGAACACACGATCTGTCTCCTCTCCCCTGAGAGAACCGGGATCTGTGTGTTTACACACACAGATCCCGATTCTTGCTCTGTCACAAGCGATTGTGGGAGCCCAGCGGTAATCGCACCCATCGGACACACATCGGCTCCAGGCACACGCTGCGGGGGCGAGCCCCTAGTGGCCAAAAGGTGAAGTGATGTACGGTAACGTCGTTTTACCCAGCCATGCCATTCTGCCGCAGTAAAACTGCGGCGGCTGGTCAGCAAGCAGCTTAAAAACCGTATAGTGCAAATTTACCTTTAGCAACTTTTTACAAAAATTTCTTTCCAGATCATCAAAGATAGTACATATCAATGGTCCTTATTTTAAAATGCTGCTCCTGCTTTCTATTACATACGCAGCCATGGGGGAGGCCTCTCTAAAGAAGCTGCTGACCCCTCAAAGCTACAAGTGTACACCCTCTAGCCTATTCAAACTATGCGCCCTTCTCTAGTTGTAAAGGGCAGGACAGAGGGATCAAGGGACCAGCGGTTTCTGTGGAGAGGCCCCCCACAGCTGCATATATAGTGGAAAGCAGGAGCAAAATTTTAAAATGAGGACCTCTGGTATGTACTAGTCATAGGATCTGACTTTACACACTGGATTTTTGTAAAAAGTTACTAAAGGTGAACCTAAGCTTTAACCACTTCAATACCAGGCACTTTTACCCCCTTCCTGCCCAGGCCAATTTTCAGCTTTCAGTGCTGTCGCACTTTGAATGACAATTGCGCGGTCATGTAACACTGTGCCCAAACTAAATTTTTATCATTTTTTTTCACAACTAGAGCTTTCTTTTAGTGGTATTTAGTGGTATTTAATCACCACTGGGTTTTTTATTTTTTGCAAAATAAACGAAAAAAGACGTTCTTCTTTGTTCCTGTTATAAGATTGCAAATAAATAATTGTTCTTCATAAGTTTAGGCCAAAATGTTTTCTGCTACATTTCTTTGGTGAAAATAACTCAAATCAGTGTATAATATTTAGTCTGTAGGAAAGACCCCTTTTTGGAAAATAGACAGTCCAAGGTATTTAGTAAGAGATAAAAAAATGGAAAGAACAATCAGCGCAGACACAATGATGCAAAACATAAGAAATGCAGGCTGAACATTATAGGCAATCACATATACCTAGCAAATAGACAATACGATAAAAGGTAAGTGCATAAGAATAAATAAAAAGACAAATGAATAATATGTATATAAAAGTCCAATCCAGATGGAAACTCCAAACACCGGTAGAAGGAATAACAAGATCCCTCGTGGAGAAGTAAGAAAAGTCCTCCTGAAGTAACAAGTGACAATATCCTTCACCAAGAGAGCTCAAATACGCTTACCAGAGTTGGTGGACCTCCCTGCCACAGAAGGTCAAATGAGCATGTATCCCCACAGGGATGGTGCATACCTCCCATAAGGTTTAGGTGATCCTCAGTCGATCCTCAGTCATACTGTGTAGAACTCCCATCCAGCAGAAACCAGAAACGGAGGGAAGCCTCCAACGCCAATAGGATGAGAATGCAGCGCTCCAAAAAGACAAAGGGGATGCGTCTAAGTGTACTCTGTTTATTAATAAAAGTGGGTAAAAATACAGCGCTAGATAGCGCAATACATAAAAAACGAAAAGTATATCTGTAGCTGATAACACAGCTGATCCGAAGAACAGCAGGGATGGCAGCGGGTGACGTCCGCACAAGCAAGCTGCGCCCCCCTTTAGTAAGAGGTATGGTGAGTTTTTTTAAATGTAAATATTTTGTTATAATTTTGGGAAAATTAAGAAATTAAAAATAATAATTTCACTATTTTATTATTATTGTTTACATACTGTCACCAGTGCAGTACAGCATCATCATACAACTGATGTGTTGGTGATCATGGACTCTTACCGGTGACAGTAAGTAAAAAAAAACAAAAAAACAATTGTAATCATTTTTTTCCATTTTCTTTATTTTTTTATTACATTTTTTTAATGATTTTTTTTTTAACACAGTGACCAGAACAATAAAATGTTACCATAGCAAGCATTTTACTGAATGCAATTTATTCATTCAGTTTGTTTTGTTGTGGTTAGCTGTGATTGGCCACAGCTAATCACATGGTGAAGATGGGCTGTAATTTGCCCTGTCTATACCATATGATGACTGTGACCACTCACAGCTAACAACACAATTGTAACAATAAATGACATGAATCAAAACCATTCATTGTTCACAATTGTCATGTGATCTGCTGTGATCTGTGACTAGAGGGGCAGAGCACTGCGCCCCGAGCCCACCCACTTAGGACATTAGTGAATCAATATTCGTTATTGTCTCCTGGCTTCTCCTCCCAGTCAATCAGGACAGGAAGCGGCTCTTAAGACCGGATTGGCAAGGAGGGGAAGCCGCAACCTGGATGACGTGGGGGGGTTTGTTTGGCGCACCCTCCCCCATCCCCAAAAGATGGAGCACCAGTCATGACTGATGCATAGGTGTGCCTAGGCACAGGAAGCACACTGCTATTTTTCAACAGGAATCACAGGCAAAGTTATATTTTTCAGTGAACTGCTTAGACACAATAAACAATTTTTGGATGTTCCATATAAAATAAAAATCTTTATTTTTTTTAAGGTTTGGGTCAACTTTAAGGTATATCCTAAGCTAAAACTTTTTTTTAAATCCAGATAGCTTAGGGAATGGTTGCAACCCTTGTTAGTTTTTTTTGTTTTGTCCCATTGGGGAAATATGTGGCGACTATGCCTCATGCCAGACAAATTAATTTGCCATCTTCCCTTTCCTTACAGTCATTCCAGCCCATGTGACCACTCTGAGGAAGGATCTGCCTTATCCCTCCAGAAACCAGAATGTCCATGACCCTATGCAGTTGTGTGTAGTGACTTCTTTGCCTTTCCTCACTCTTTGTATCACAAAAGCACACGCGGAGCCGGCAAAAAAAATAAATACAGTAGAAGGGAGAATTTAATCAATTGGGTATCCAAAAGCGGCTGGTAAATCTAATCAAAGGATTGCCGCTCTTAGTTCCTTTTGAAATGGTAGCTGAATGGACCCCATGCTGATTCTTTTAATTTGATTATTTTTTACATTATTGAACAGGAACCAGCACAGAGGAATATGTACGAGTTTCACTTGCTGAATGCCTGCATTGGTCGGTGACTCGAAGGTGTTGGAGCCAGACACAGCCATTTAATTAGCATTTTCAGAGGGAAATGAGCAATTCTAACTCAAGGTGTGCTTTAAAAGGCAAAAATTAAAAAACAGGAGTAGCTGGAACACAAACGTGGACTTTCATAAATATAAGTATCCTCAGAAGACAAAAAGGGTGTTGTGGGTCTCCCAAAATCTGTTGGCAAGCTTTGATAGATCCTGGTTGTGCTGCCGGTTGTCTCTCTCCCTTCCACCTCACCTTCCTATTGGCTCATTGCTATAATGGGAGTCCTCACTAAGGGCTCATTCACACTAACTTTGCTCTCTTAAGAGTGATCCGTGTAGCAATGGCCCCACGTGGTTTCTTCGTGTTACAGCATCCACACATTTCACCCTGCTCCCAGACCTCCATTAGACACATTTCTCAGTCAATGAACAGTCTTTTGCTT
This sequence comes from Lithobates septentrionalis, assembly GCA_037952835.1. NCBI lineage: Eukaryota > Metazoa > Chordata > Amphibia > Anura > Ranidae > Lithobates > Lithobates septentrionalis. The sequence continues at coordinate 746,578 of JBBDGP010000766.1, read as the reverse complement.
GTTTTTGTTGTTTTTTATTAGGGGATTGAACTTGGTTGGGGAAAAGGGACATGGGATGACCATAGGATGAATTGTACTTTGTAGAATAAAAGTAACTGCATCACACTTCTCAGAAGAACAAGATGGCTCACCCTAAACTTGACAGACTTACCTCAGAACACTTCTTCCAGCTCACTTCCTCCAGCACACTACTTCACTGTCCAATTTTAGTAATCCTGTCTCACCATCAGAACATAACTAGGCCTCACTTTGAATAAGTCCCAGTGTCTTTACTTGATGGCCCTTTGTTGGCCGGGGCTTGCAGTACCCCTTTGTGGTAGCAACCGATTTGCTTGACAAGAATAAATGTACTTGATGTATATAAACCAAGTGAACTGCGCTGGCAACTAAATGTGAACAAAATGTATAAACAAAAACCACAAAACACCGCAAGTGATAATAGAGCGGCACGTTATAATAAATATGGATGTGTCAGAGAACTGGACCTGCAGCCCGCGCAGCTAAGCCAGAGTGCGCTGGACTGCACTACCAGAGCTCCAAGACCCTCCACACAAATTAAATCAATTGGTGTGTATAAAAAATGACAAATAAAACAGCAGGAGCATGGGAAGATGCACTATCCAAATAGAAAACCTACACTACAATATGTTGATTTGGACAGATGCATCTATCAAACATCAGAAATAGCAGTTTGGCATACCACTAATATAAATAAATATATAAATAAATATATAAATAAAATATGGCGTATCAATTATGCAAAAATGAAATACTAGGGAGCGATCCACTCCGCAAGTTCCAGATAGCACAAAGAAATCATGAAACGTCAGCTACAATATGTGAGAAAACGAGGCTAATGATAAAAACTCCTTCATAGGGCAAACAATGAACAGGCTTCCAACTTTTTCATCTTTTCCAACAAACAGGGCCAGTGGTGTAGCGATGTAAAAGATTGCTCGTGGAACCCCAGAAGCACACGTTCCACCGAAGGAGAGAAGAGAGGTATATAGCATAAAACCTTAAAATACCAAAGGTCACCTGCGCATAAATGCGCTACTCACGGGACCGGTAAGGAAAGCAGGCATTCAGATATTTTGGTCGGTTTGCCGCTCTTAGGCGTGCGTTCCACCGCCAGGAAGTGATGTCACTGGTAACAAATCAGACGAACGTGGACAGGATGTTGCGTCGACGCGTTTCGCCCCTCCCCCAGGGCGTTTTTAAAGACTTAACATCCTGCTCACGTAGAAAACCCTTTATATTGTGTTCAATGAGTGACAGCCATTTGCGGCCAATGGGTGAGGAGTCACCCATTCCTTCCTCTATCATCATATCCTGTTTGCAAAATAAAACTTTACTCAATGGTCGGAGACAAACAACTCCAGTGTACAGATAGGTGTTTGCAACATCTCCATGAGGAAACTATATTAACACTCACTACCTTCCATAGAACAAAGTATATGCAAAACAAAAAATATATGCTAACATCAGGATATCTAGATAGGCGGAAAAATCTTGTACAATATATATTGAATATCTAAATTCCTAATGATAAAAACAATTGTTTAATACATTATCCAATAGCTAAAAGTCTATAGAAAATGACAAAATAAATATATAAAAATATATATGGATAGAAAAATATGTAAAAAATATATAATATATATAAAACCCCTTTCAAGTGAATGTAAATAATATAACGTCCCACATTACACTCGATACTTTACTGATTTACTAAACTTAGTATTTATAATTAAGACATGGGAAGAAAAACAACACATAACCAAAAATTAATAACAATAAAACAAAAATAAAATAAAATAAAATAAATATATATATATGTATGGGACTAAAATGCACAAACACATATATATAGAAAATGTATTGGGATAAAATAGAAAAATATATGTAAATTACCATTTTGAACACTACCAATTCGATAAAAAACAATTCAAGTCTAGCTCGATATTCAAGCCCAAGGGGTTCAAAGTGCGTAATCTATGTATCCACTGGGTTTCATTTTGTGAGATATTTTGCCTAAGGTTAGAACCTCGCCAGTGATCTTCAACTCTGTCAATTCCACAGAAGGTGAGTAGGCTGGGGTCTTGGTTATGAAAAAGCCTAAAATGATTGGAAAGACCATGGAACCTATACCCCTTCTTGATCCTATTTACATGCTCATTAAGTCTTATACCCAGTTGTCTGGTGGTTCTTCCTACGTATTGCAGGTTACAAGGACAGGATAGAAGATAGGTAACATGTGTTGTGCTGCAGGTTATAAATTTTTTAATTGCATACGATCTACCATCTACCAGGGAGCTGAAATGGGTGGTTTTTCGCTTGCGAAATTTAGATGTCCTGCACATTCCACACCTGCCACAACTATAGAACCCAACACTGTCTAGAAAAGTGCATGTCTTCCTAGGGGGATCTATAACATTATGTGCTAACTGAAGCCTCAAAGTGGGTGGTTTGGTATAAATAAAATTGGGCTGTTTTGGCAGCACCTTCCTCAAGTCATTATCCTGATGAAGGAGAGGCCAATGCCTCTTTATGATTTTCTCCAGGTCACGATACTGTCTGTTAAATCCTGTGATGAAGGATAAACTAAAATTATTCTCCCCTTTTGATTTAGATTTAAACAGATCATTCCTATTCATTTCCCCAACTGTTTGTTTGATCTTCTCTAAATTTTCCAGACTGTAACCTTTTTCTTGAAATCTTTTCACCATGATATTAGCTTGCAAATTGTAGTCACTTAGGTTACTGCAGTTTCTTCTAATCCTAAGTAGCTGACTTTTAGGGATACCCCCTAGCCATCTTGGATGGTGGCAACTTGTCAGGGGGATATACCCATTTCGGTCAACATCTTTGAAGAAAGTGCGAGTAAGTAATTTATTATCTTCTCTAAATAATGTTAGGTCCAAAAAATTGATTTGTTGGTAACTGAAGCACTCAGAAAAGGATATACCAAACCGGTTGTTCCTTAATTTGGCCATAAATTCTAAAAAGGAGTCGGGTGATCCTGCCCAGATAATCAGGATATCGTCTATGTACCTTTTATATAACCTGAGCTCTGGGATACTGGATCGATAGATGGCCTCATCCTCCCAAAAGCTCATGAACAGATTTGCCACTGAAGGTGCATACTTGGCACCCATTGCGACCCCTTTCTTTTGCCTATAGTATTCCTTTTGGTGCCAAAAAAAGTTGTGGCTCATTGCTAGATCCAAAGCTTTTAGGATAAACTTCTTTTGTTTTAATTTTATATCTGTATCCTCTAATGCCCATCCTACTGCTTGTAACGCATGTTCTTGTTGGATGTTGGTATAGAGTGAATTTACATCAATACTTGCAAGCAGACAGTTTTCGTCTATTGTTATGGTCTTAGTTAATTCAATGAGTTCTCTGCTATCTTTAAGATATGCAGGGTATTTTTTGGTGAGTGGTTGCAGGAAACAGTCTAGATATTCACCAAGTCTGGAGAAGAGGGATCCAATCCCGCTGATTATTGGTCGGCCTGGGGGCTTAGATTTATTTTTGTGAATCTTCGGCAATTGGTATATCACCGGTACCCGTGGCGCATCAGGGGTAAGGTATCTAGCCTCTTTTTTCTTCAAGATACCCTCATCAGTTGCTGTTTTGACTAGATTTTTTAATTTTAACTTGAATTTCTTAGTGGGATTATTCTTCAGCTTTTCATAGGTATCCTGGTCTCCAACCAATCTATTTAGTTCCTCCAAATAATCAGCTTTATTTAATATTACCACCCCCCCTCCCTTATCAGCCGACCTGATCACTATATTTTTATTTTCTATCAAAGTCTCTAGACCTCTCTCTAAATCTTTTTTTCTTCTTTGGGGTTTGACAACAAGCTTGTCCAAATCCTGTTCCACCAGAGACTTGAACACCCCAACGAAATGATTATTGCTAATCTGGGGGTTGAATGTTGAGTTATTCTTCAAAGTTGTATGTATATATTCCTCTTCCGGGGAATTTAATGCTGTTGCTTTATTGGAAAAGTGCTTTTTAATATTAACTTTTCTTATAAATTTCTGTAAATCAATGAACACATCGAATTTATTAAGATTTTTTTCCATGGCATATTTTAGGCCTAAATCTAAAACTTTCAGTTCTTCCTGAGAAAAGTTGACATCACTTAAGTTAAAAATTCCCTCCATTAAACCATTCTTTTTCGCTTTCCTTTTACCTCCTCTGCATCCTCTTGTTCTCCTCTGTTTTCTTGATTTGATTGGGGGGTCATGGGGTACCATGGTCTCCACTCCTCTGGTGGACTCTGGTCTCTCCCCCAGCCCCTGGGGGTTGTGGCACCTCTCCCTCTCGTAGTGGGGGGTCCCCCTGATCCTCTCCTCTGAAAATCCCCTCTCAGGTTACTGGGATACCATGCCCTTCCCCTGTTTGTTGGATTATAATAATCAGGCTGATTGTGGGCCCAAGGCTGTCCCCCATATCCTCCTCCTCTATTATATCCTCTTTGATTATGGGATCCTCTATAGTCATAGCCATGCGGATGAATTTTTTTCATCCAATAATGAACAATCTGATATCAACTCGGATTTTAAACATCTTAGGGGTGCCCTTGATAAGCAAGTCAGGACCTGGTGGGATATTTTTTCCCTTAGAAAATATGTGAAAGATGGGATGACCCCCAGACGGCTTAGATGGGATTTAGCCCCCAATGATGGGCTCATAGACAAAGATCTCGAGGATGAATGGTTTTCCTTTTTTAATGGTGTTGAGAGGAAACTCTTAGAAATGCTAATAGCAAGAAAGGAGAGAAAACTAAAACTAATTGAGGCCAACATTAATGGAATTAAATCCAAATTAGGTCCTCTCATTACCTCTGGGGAATGTAAGGATAAACTAAAACAGCTCCAGGATTTTGTAGATAAATTGGACAAGGATACCCAGAAGAAAAAAATCAAAAAATTCATCAGAGATACCAATGACTATAAATCCAATAAAGTTTACAAATGGCAAGAAATAGGGGAGGAGTCCAATACTGTACCTAACCCTATGGAAACAGAGCCAATTCGAGTGCTGGATACCATTAAAACTCCCGTTAGGAAGTTTGCTGGCTCCCAGAAAGACTCTGCCAAAACCACTCATAGTGGTCAGTCAAACAACTATTATGGTGCATCAGTATCCGGATATAGTGTACCTACATATAATCGTTTTGAACCTCTAGAGTATGACCACTCTTATCCATCCCAAAGGGGTTCCTATGGTCAGAGGGGCTATGACCATAGAGGATCCCATAATCAAAGAGGATATAATAGAGGAGGAGGATATGGGGGACAGCCTTGGGCCCACAATCAGCCTGATTATTATCCTCCAACAAACAGGGGAAGGGGATGGTATCCCAGTAACCTGAGAGGGGATTTTCAGAGGAGAGGATCAGGGGGACCCCCCACTACGAGAGGGAGAGGTGCCACAACCCCCAGGGGCTGGGGGAGAGACCAGAGTCCACCAGAGGAGTGGAGACCATGGTACCCCATGACCCCCCAATCAAATCAAGAAAACAGAGGAGAACAAGAGGATGCAGAGGAGGTAAAAGGAAAGCGAAAAAGAATGGTTTAATGGAGGGAATTTTTAACTTAAGTGATGTCAACTTTTCTCAGGAAGAACTGAAAGTTTTAGATTTAGGCCTAAAATATGCCATGGAAAAAAATCTTAATAAATTCGATGTGTTCATTGATTTACAGAAATTTATAAGAAAAGTTAATATTAAAAAGCACTTTTCCAATAAAGCAACAGCATTAAATTCCCCGGAAGAGGAATATATACATACAACTTTGAAGAATAACTCAACATTCAACCCCCAGATTAGCAATAATCATTTCGTTGGGGTGTTCAAGTCTCTGGTGGAACAGGATTTGGACAAGCTTGTTGTCAAACCCCAAAGAAGAAAAAAAGATTTAGAGAGAGGTCTAGAGACTTTGATAGAAAATAAAAATATAGTGATCAGGTCGGCTGATAAGGGAGGGGGGGTGGTAATATTAAATAAAGCTGATTATTTGGAGGAACTAAATAGATTGGTTGGAGACCAGGATACCTATGAAAAGCTGAAGAATAATCCCACTAAGAAATTCAAGTTAAAATTAAAAAATCTAGTCAAAACAGCAACTGATGAGGGTATCTTGAAGAAAAAAGAGGCTAGATACCTTACCCCTGATGCGCCACGGGTACCGGTGATATACCAATTGCCGAAGATTCACAAAAATAAATCTAAGCCCCCAGGCCGACCAATAATCAGCGGGATTGGATCCCTCTTCTCCAGACTTGGTGAATATCTAGACTGTTTCCTGCAACCACTCACCAAAAAATACCCTGCATATCTTAAAGATAGCAGAGAACTCATTGAATTAACTAAGACCATAACAATAGACGAAAACTGTCTGCTTGCAAGTATTGATGTAAATTCACTCTATACCAACATCCAACAAGAACATGCGTTACAAGCAGTAGGATGGGCATTAGAGGATACAGATATAAAATTAAAACAAAAGAAGTTTATCCTAAAAGCTTTGGATCTAGCAATGAGCCACAACTTTTTTGGCAACAAAAGGAATACTATAGGCAAAAGAAAGGGGTCGCAATGGGTGCCAAGTATGCACCTTCAGTGGCAAATCTGTTCATGAGCTTTTGGGAGGATGAGGCCATCTATCGATCCAGTATCCCAGAGCTCAGGTTATATAAAAGGTACATAGACGATATCCTGATTATCTGGGCAGGATCACCCGACTCCTTTTTAGAATTTATGGCCAAATTAAGGAACAACCGGTTTGGTATATCCTTTTCTGAGTGCTTCAGTTACCAACAAATCAATTTTTTGGACCTAACATTATTTAGAGAAGATAATAAATTACTTACTCGCACTTTCTTCAAAGATGTTGACCGAAATGGGTATATCCCCCTGACAAGTTGCCACCATCCAAGATGGCTAGGGGGTATCCCTAAAAGTCAGCTACTTAGGATTAGAAGAAACTGCAGTAACCTAAGTGACTACAATTTGCAAGCTAATATCATGGTGAAAAGATTTCAAGAAAAAGGTTACAGTCTGGAAAATTTAGAGAAGATCAAACAAACAGTTGGGGAAATGAATAGGAATGATCTGTTTAAATCTAAATCAAAAGGGGAGAATAATTTTAGTTTATCCTTCATCACAGGATTTAACAGACAGTATCGTGACCTGGAGAAAATCATAAAGAGGCATTGGCCTCTCCTTCATCAGGATAATGACTTGAGGAAGGTGCTGCCAAAACAGCCCAATTTTATTTATACCAAACCACCCACTTTGAGGCTTCAGTTAGCACATAATGTTATAGATCCCCCTAGGAAGACATGCACTTTTCTAGACAGTGTTGGGTTCTATAGTTGTGGCAGGTGTGGAATGTGCAGGACATTTAAATTTCGCAAGCGAAAAACCACCCATTTCAGCTCCCTGGTAGATGGTAGATCGTATGCAATTAAAAAATTTATAACCTGCAGCACAACACATGTTACCTATCTTCTATCCTGTCCTTGTAACCTGCAATACGTAGGAAGAACCACCAGACAACTGGGTATAAGACTTAATGAGCATGTAAATAGGATCAAGAAGGGGTATAGGTTCCATGGTCTTTCCAATCATTTTAGGCTTTTTCATAACCAAGACCCCAGCCTACTCACCTTCTGTGGAATTGACAGAGTTGAAGATCACTGGCGAGGTTCTAACCTTAGGCAAAATATCTCACAAAATGAAACCCAGTGGATACATAGATTACGCACTTTGAACCCCTTGGGCTTGAATATCGAGCTAGACTTGAATTGTTTTTTATCGAATTGGTAGTGTTCAAAATGGTAATTTACATATATTTTTCTATTTTATCCCAATACATTTTCTATATATATGTGTTTGTGCATTTTAGTCCCATACATATATATATATTTATTTTATTTTATTTTATTTTTGTTTTATTGTTATTAATTTTTGGTTATGTGTTGTTTTTCTTCCCATGTCTTAATTATAAATACTAAGTTTAGTAAATCAGTAAAGTATCGAGTGTAATGTGGGACGTTATATTATTTACATTCACTTGAAAGGGGTTTTATATATATTATATATTTTTTACATATTTTTCTATCCATATATATTTTTATATATTTATTTTGTCATTTTCTATAGACTTTTAGCTATTGGATAATGTATTAAACAATTGTTTTTATCATTAGGAATTTAGATATTCAATATATATTGTACAAGATTTTTCCGCCTATCTAGATATCCTGATGTTAGCATATATTTTTTGTTTTGCATATACTTTGTTCTATGGAAGGTAGTGAGTGTTAATATAGTTTCCTCATGGAGATGTTGCAAACACCTATCTGTACACTGGAGTTGTTTGTCTCCGACCATTGAGTAAAGTTTTATTTTGCAAACAGGATATGATGATAGAGGAAGGAATGGGTGACTCCTCACCCATTGGCCGCAAATGGCTGTCACTCATTGAACACAATATAAAGGGTTTTCTACGTGAGCAGGATGTTAAGTCTTTGATAACGCCCTGGGGGAGGGGCGAAACGCGTCGACGCAACATCCTGTCCACGTTCGTCTGATTTGTTACCAGTGACATCACTTCCTGGCGGTGGAACGCACGCCTAAGAGCGGCGAACCGACCAAAATATCTGAATGCCTGCTTTCCTTACCGGTCCCGTGAGTAGCGCATTTATGCGCAGGTGACCTTTGGTATTTTAAGGTTTTATGCTATATACCTCTCTTCTCTCCTTCGGTGGAACGTGTGCTTCTGGGGTTTCTGCGCACTCTGGCTTAGCTGCGCAGGCTGCAGGTCCAGTTCTCTGACACATCCATATTTATTATAACGTGCCACTCTATTATCACTTGCGGTGTTTTGTGGTTTTTGTTTATACATTTTGTTCACATTTAGTTGCCAGCGCAGTTCACTTGGTTTATATATTTCTAAAGTACAGTACTTTCACTCTGCAGCTGCAACAAAGTTTTTCTTTTTGGTTTTCACAAAAATATTCTTTTTGAGATTATTGATTACATATATTTGCGAGCGCTGTATTGTATGATTTTATAAATGTACTTGATGGACTACTGATCCCAGCAAGTCCAACTTGCAAATCCTGCCCGCCCTCGTGGCTGCATCGATTTGACATAAACTCCCACATTCTCTCCCTCTGGCTCTACATCCAGCTCCCCTGGCATGTCTCTTCCAGAGCTTTCCACTGTGCTTTCCACTCACCAACATTTGCCCTGGATCCTTCCTGAATGACTTTAGTCCGGACGTACGGACCAACTGTCTTCTCCAGCCCATGTTCCAGGACATCTCTCCATGACCGTGTTTAAGGAGAGGCACCCTCCCCGCCTGAGGTACACCCCCCCCCCAGAAAGGGGGTTCCCTCAGACACGACAGTTTAACACTCCATCATCCAGTTCATCCAGCCGACAACTCCCCCCCAGCAGGCTGACCATGGGTATATGTAGGAGGCCTGCCCCCTGCCAATCCTAGTTGGGGATTGGTCAGAGCTCCCCACATGCACCCCATGTCACTCCAGCTCTCTGCCCTGCCCCTTTTCCAGAACATTCTCCCTGGAAACATTCCCATTCTCCCTGGAAACATACTGCTACACTAAACCACTCCCCTGTCCCAAGATCAAAAACAAACAGGCCTAGCTCACAGCATAGGCCTGCTTAAATTTACCTGCACTGGCAACTTACACAAAAACCTATACTAGCACCTACCTACCTAAGGTAGAGGGTGCTACATCTGCATTCAGATTGTTCTTCAGAGAGCAGTTTACAGGCGGTGAGGAGGCATTATATTAACTCCTCACTGTCTACTTTAACCCCACAATAGCGCACAGTAGAGGGGTGTTTCGAGAGGGGCCCTATTCAATTAAATTGGTCGGGATCGGTAGGTAGTGTCTGCCAAAAGCAATGGTCCTGCCGCAAAACAATACATTGTGGTCGCTCCATGTGTACACCCCGGAGGTGTAATGGGATTTGTCAGCTTTCAGTGCTATCAGAAAGGTTTACAGCTTGCTAGGTTTCATGGGTCCTCTTTATACATGTGTTCACTTTTTCTTTTTAGGTCAAGTGTTCCTCTTGAAATTTCCCTTGTGATTTTTTTATATTTACATTTTACAGAAGTCTTTAGACTGGTAAGACCTCTTCCTCATAGCTCCCAACTATCCCTGATTTCAAGGGACTGTCCCTGATTTGGCGCAATGTCCCTCTGTCCCTCTTTCCCCCTCATTTGTCCCTCATTTTGGTCTAATCTATATAGTTGTATATAAAATTCACTTTTTATCCTTCAAAAAGTGTTTCCCAGTGCTAAACCTTAAATCCAAATTCTAAATTGCTGCCTTTGTAAATTTTAAAAGCCAATATAAAGGAATAGTATTGGTAAAAAAAACCCTTGTGGATTTAATTAACCTTTTTTTTTTTGGGGGGGGGTTATTCTCCTTTAAGGGGGTGTGACAGGGGGCGTGTCCTATGCCTGCATAAGTTTGCTAGTAGGTGTCCCTCATTCCCATCTCAAAAAGATGGGAGGTATGCTTCCTGGTGGGCAGTCCTCAGTGATATTGATATGCAGTTCTCTACATCAACATTACACTGTGAGTGCAGAGGATGATGGTGACACCCCTTATGCCCTGTACACACGACCGGTTTTGCCGTTGGAATAAACTCCGAAGGTTTCTCCGACGTAACTCCAACGGAATTCCATTCAAGCGGTCTTGCCTACACACCGTCAAACCAAAGTGCGACCAAAGTCCGACCGTCAAGAAGGAAGTTCAATAGCCAGTAGCCAATAGCTTCCATCTCGTACTTGCTTCAGAGCATGCGTCGTTTTTGGTCCATCGGAACAGCATACAGACGAGCGGTTTTCCCGATAGGAATTGGTTCTGTCGGAAATATTTAGAACATGTTCTATTTCTAGGTCAGTCAGAATTTTCCTAAAAAAAAGTCAGATGAGGCATACACACGATCGGAATATACGATGAAAAGCTTCCGTCTGACTTTTTCTGTTGGACATTCCGCTCATGTGTACGCGGCATTACGCTACGGATCCATGACACCCTGCCTTCACAGTATGTCCTCAATCTACAGGGTAGAATGACCAGTGCAAACAATCCGGAAGACTGAGGACACCTTGTGGCGAAAAGGAAATATTACAGGGGACAGTAGTGAGGAAGAGGTGAGTATAGCCATGAGAGATGCTTTTTTTAAATTGCCTATGCCTGGAGGACCTCTTATACAAAAAAAAAAAAAAAAATAGATTAAAAAAAATAGCTGGTCTTTAAAGCACTCTTTTCCTTCACTGATTCTTGGTTCCATTGTTATTTTTCACCCAGGGTTTTATCCATTCTCTGGGAGGCTAGTCCATGTCACCCTCCCCTTATCGCACCTTTGCTTGTCCCTTCACTGAAGCTGAAGTTCAATATCACACTAGGAGAAATGTAATTGCACATTGTGACTTACAATCTAGCTAATGGATCTTGTTCTTTATTCATTTGCTCTAACATCACACCAACATTAGAGGCTTTACTGTTTTATCCAATCTAGATTAAGAAAAATGCATGTAGGATAGGAAAAACAAGCTCTGCTAATGTGGCCATCCTTCCTTTCGAACAAAACTGTTTCACGTTATAAACAGAATCTAGATGGAATATATCATATAAGCATTGTTTTAGTTTAATGAGCCTTGAAATGTATTGTAGTGTCAGAATGTTCAATGTTAAAGCAAATAAAAGTGCCAGACCTGTGCTTTCTTCAGCTGTTTTATTGGTTTTGAAGCTTTGCCTGCAGGGATCCATTTTGTCTCTAAATGTTTTTTTTTTTTTTTTACTGTTGCACATCATTTGAGGATAACATGAGCTTATGTCAGGCAAAGATGCATTCTTAAAGAGACACAATTGCTTTATGACTTTTAGCATTTTTAAAGGACGCTTAAAGACAAAATTTTTCTTTCCTGTTTTATTTTTAGAAGGAGAAATGTTGAAACCCCTGTTGGGTTTTTTATGGGCTCAGCGCAATTACTCAGATGCTCCATACAATTACTGTCTCTTTCTTAACCAGTTCAATACAGGGCACTTTCATCCCCTTCCCGCCCAGGCCAATTTTGAATGACAATTGCACAGTCATGCAACACTGTACCCATATGAATTTTTTTATCATTTTGTTCACACAAAAATAGTGCTTTCTTTTGGTGGTATTTAACCTCTTCCCGCCCACTCTATAGCTAAAAGATGGCTAAAGCGTGGGTTCACGTTGCCAGGAGGGAGTCTGTGGATATCCTCTTGTGATGGTGCTTCTGACGTGCCTCCTGCGGGGGGGGGGGGGGGGGGGATTCTTCAGACACTGCTGAACTCAGATCGGGGTAAAGAGCCAATTACATTGGACACAGCTGGTCACATGGTAAAGAGCCAATTATAGTGGCTCTTTACCATATGACCAGCTGTGTCCAATCACAGCTGATCACAGTGTAAACAGGATTACCAGTTATCGGCAATCCTCTCCTCACACTGACAGCGCACGAGAAGAGGATAACCACACAGCCGATAACCACACAGGGGACATCTACAATGATAATCAGGGCACAGATCATAAGTGTCCTGATTATCAGTGCAGCCCCAACAGTGCTCACAATTGCTGCCTGTGACAGACCTAGCTGGGACAGAGGCTTTTGGAGAGGACTGAATGCAAGCCTATTGCCTTTTGATTATAGGCCCTGGATTTTCTTTGTTTGTTGTAAAATTTTGCACATAAATAATCTTTCTTCATAAATTTAGACCAAAGTGAATTGTGCTATACATTTCTTTGGTAAAAATAACCCAAATCGGGGTATATTGTTTGTAGGAAAGTTAAAGTCCCGTGAGAGTGAGAGCCCTGGCCTCGGTGGAAATGAGGGTAAAATGGACACAGGACTCTCAAAGAGGCAGTTTTAGAAGTCCCAGCAGAAGATTTGTGAGCAGAGAAAGCTATGCTTTAAGTTTTCTCTGGATTTTGTAAGTCTGGATGGGGCTGGAAACTTGAAGACTTCAAAGAGCATTGGGAGGGATGGAGTCTTCAGTTTTGTGTCTGGGCTTTCCAGAAGTTCTGCAGGTTGTCTGTGTGTCCAGGTGCACACACTCATTATAAAGCAGATCTGAGCATAGCTTAGGGGAGTGGGTGTTGGAGCAGTTTCTGCAGCCAGGAGGGAGGTGTGCTACCGTTTAAGAACCCAGGCAATATCCTTGAGACGGCACTCCGTGTGGGAGAGGTTCCAGGTCAGTGGACTGAGAGAGAGAGTTGGGCCAGCTGAGAGAGTCAGGGAGACCATAGCTGAGACAACTGGAAGAAAGAGTCCTGGGGATCAGAGGGGACCGCGAGTTTTGGAGGAGTAATGTAACTGCCTACTCCCAAAATGTCATTTGAAGTAAAACACATAGGGGGTCATTATGCGCTAATTGCCGCTAATTAGCGCTAATTGCCACTAATTAGCGCTAAAACGGTATTCACTATAGCGCTGGTGAGAAAATACTCCCAACATCGAATTTACTATAGTTCCCTGAAACCAAATAGCGCCAAAAACCTTACTCTGCTAAAACCTGGAGTAGTGCACATTGAAATAATGTTTAGAGCATGATATAATTGCCTAAATGGTACTGAAATATGCAGTGTATTATTTAAAGATAATCTGCTTTTAAACTGTGTGAAAAAGTGATTTCTATACTGAAATATCTTTAAAAGTCTGAGAAGTGAAAAAATCCCCGTTTTGGACAACTAGGTGCCAACACAACTGAGCATGCTCAGACCTGAAAATAGCTCAAGTGTCTTTTTTACCTGGCGCTATAGTGAATACCAAAATGAGAGCTAATTAGAGAGCATTTTTTGGAAGTGAAAATCTGCTCTATTCTAGTCCAATGCAGTTTTAGCCATTGATTCTAATGGAACAATTGTAACTTTCACAAAAAAAACCTTTTAATGTTGAGATGAAATGTATCTTTCTCTGCAATAAATTTTCCTTTGCAACATTGTTGCTTCTACTTAAAATATTTTGTTTTTAAGAATACTAGAATGTGGAATGTTTTGATGTTTTGGTAAAATATATTTTTCTGTCACTTTCACTTGTTACTCTCCATCTCACAACATTCTTTGGTGTCCGTTTATGAAGCAGTGAAATCTATTCACTGCTTCGTTCTCCGGCATTCACAGTGAAGAATCTTCTCCTCTGTGTGCCAGTTTATGAAGCTTTGTAGATCGCTTCACCTTTGGAGGAGTGAAGCGATCTACAAATGCTTCAAACAGTGGAGAACGGCCCCTGATACTGGAATCTTGTGAGACTTTACGAGATTACAGTACCAGATGTCAGTCTATCAAGCAGTGATAAATTATCACCGCTCAACGGCGTGGATTAATGTTAATAAAATAAAGCGTTCCCCCACATTATACACATATGTATACACACACACACATTATATATACATGTATATACACACACATGATATATATATACATATACACATTATATGTATATATGTATACACATAAATATGACAGGGGGACATGCTTACAGTGTTGGGGGGTCTGAACAAGGCATAAGGAAGTTAAAAATCTTCCTCCTTCCCCCTCAGATCCCCCCAGATTTCCTCTTCACTCCCCGATTCACCACCTCTGAGCTGGTGAACCTGGGAGGGTGAATTCTGACACAGATCGCCAGTGAAGCGGTGAGATCACCGCTTCATAAACTGGCCGTTACTGTGTCAGTCATAGAGGATTCTCCGTGTGTAGAGATAATCGGCGGGAGAACAAGTTCAAACATGTTCTCCCCCGATTATCACTGCTTCATAAACTGTTTATGGACTGTGATCAGCGGCGATCCTCAGGATCACCGCTGATCACTGCTTCATAAACGGACACCTTTATCCAAACTCACACAGGTGTCTTTACAATCCACAAGCAATACCATTGCTGATGCAAATTTAAAATGAATCACAATTTTTTGTGCTTTTTATTATTTCCAAATATTCATAATTTGAGCCCAAAAAATGTGATATGTGTAGCAACATCAGAAATCAAAATGTAAATTCCAAAAATTTGAGGGAAATATTTTACTCTCACCCACAAAAAAACACCAAATATCACAGAATAAATCAAGAAGAATAACTCTTGATTAATGTAATTCCATCACTTGTATGTCCAAAGAAATGCAGTATTTATGTGTATTTATGTGTAGCTATGTGTAGGAGGTTCTCACACGTGGCACCTCCGTGGCTTAGAGCTTAGAACTTCTGCTTAGTATCTCTGAGGGAGTGTAGGAGAAAAAACTGCTCTACAGCGAATTATGAAGTAAAAAAAGGGGATGCAGCCATCACTCAAACATACAAGGTTCAAACTGAAAATAAAATGACAGCGTGGCGCTAACTAAAACTCTGTAAGTGTGTACCCTGGATGTGGTACAGCTGTGACACAATGATGAGTGAGTGTACTACAACAAAGTAAAACAAAAGAAAAAACAAAAAAGTGAGCTAGACAATGAGTTGAGTCTGTGTAGCATAAACAATTAAATAAAGTCCACAGTATTGTGACGAGGTAAATCCCTCCCGTAAGGATGTCTTCAGTCATTTGAGGACAGTGAATTGCTTGTCTGCAGTTACTTTCCTGTAAACAAAAAATGGAGAAAAAATGGATACTCTTACCAGCTGTGGTGGACTCTAAGGCCCCTTTCACACTGGGCGGTTTGCAGGCGTTATTGCGCTAAAAATACCGCCTGCAAACCGCCCCAAAACAGCCTCCGCTGTTTGTTCAGTGTGAAAGCCCGAGGGCTTTCACACTGAAGCGGTGCGCTGGCAGGAGAAGAAAAAATCTCCTGTGAGCCGCATCTTTGGAGCGGTGAAGGGGCGGTGTATTCACTGCTCCTAAACCGCTCCTGCCCATTGAAATCAATGGGACAGTGCGGCTATACCACGGCAATACCGCGGCTATAGCCGTGCTATACGAGGGGTGTTAACCCTTTTTCGGCCGCCAGCGGGGGGGTTAAAACCGCACCGCTAGCGGCCAAATACCGCGGTAAAACAGCGCTAAAAATAGCGCTGTTTTACCGCCGACACCCCCTACCGCCCCAGTGTGAAAGCAGCCTAAGTGTCATATGACACTGGCCTCCGGACCTGCTCCATACATCATATGATCTAAAGCCTGTATGACCCTTCTGTCATATGACACTTAGGGTCCACCACAGCTGGTAAGAGTATCCAGTTTTTTTCTCCATTTTTTGTTTACTGGAAAGTAACTGCAGACAAGCAATTCACTGTCCTCATGTGACTGAAGACATCCTTACGGGAGGGATTTACCTCGTCACAATACCGTGGACTTTATTTAATTATTTATGCTACACAGACTCAACTCATTGTCTAGCCCACTTTTTAGTTTTTTCTTTTGTTTTACTTTGTTGTGGTACACTCACTCATCATTGTGTCACAGCTGTACCACATCCAGGGTACACACTTACTGAGTTTTAGTTAGCGCCACGCTGTCATTTTATTTTTAGTATCTCTGAGGGTCTGGGTTCAAATCCCAAACATGCTGCTTTATGTAGAGAAGTTGTCTCATCTCCCAGGTCCTATAACTATGTCTGAAGGTAGTATTTATGTGTAGGATGGTTCCACCACCATTGTAAATCTTTTCCAGATACACTATTCAGCCAAAAGTATTGGCACACCTGCCTTTACCCACACATGAACTTTAATGGCAGCCCAGTCTTAGTCCGTAGGGTTAAAATTTGATTTGGCCTTTGCAGCTAGAACAGCTTCTGGGAAGGCTGTCCACAAGGTTTAGGATTGTGTCTATGGGAATATTTGATCATTCTTCCAGAAGTGCATTTGTGAGGCCAGGCACTGATGTTGGATGAGAAGGCCCGGCTCGCAGTCTCTGCTCTAATTCAGCCAAAGGGTGTTCTATCGGGTTGAGGCCAGGACTCTGTGCAGGCCAGTCAAGTTTCTCCACCCCAAACTTGCTCATCCATGTTTTTTTGGACCTTGCTTTGTGCACTGGTGTGCAGTCATGTTGGAACAGGAAGGGGTCATCCCCAAACTGTTCCCACAAAGTTGGGAGCATGAAATTGTCCAAAATGTCTTAGTGTGCGGACGCCTTAAGATTTCCTTTAACTGGAACTAAGAGGCCAAGCCCAACCCCTGAAAAACAACCCCACATCATAATCCCCCCTACACCAAATCATTTGGACCAGTGCACAAAGCAAGGTCCATAAAGACACGGATGAGTGATTTTGGGGTGGAGGAACTTGACTGGCCTGGACAGAGTCCTGACCTCAACACAACAGAACACCTTGGGGATGAACTAGAGAGGAGACTGTAGGTCAGGCCTTCTTGTCCAACATCAGTGCCTGACCTCACAAATGCACTTGGAAGAATGGTCAAACATTCCCATAGACACACTCCTAAACCTTGTGGACAGCCTTCCCAGAAGAGTTGAAGCTGTTATAGCTGCAAAGGGTGGGCCAAATGAATTTTGAACCCAATACTAATACTGGGATGCCATTACAGTTCATGTGCGTTTAAAGGCAGGCGTCCCAATGCTTAGGTCAATATATTGTATATTGCTTGTGACACTGAGCATGGCTAAGGACTTAGGGCTGGTTCACACCACAGAGATGTAGACATCATGTGTGAGGCTGCCTGGTGGCTAAGTGGGTAGCAGTTCTGTCTAGCAGCACCTGGGATGTTGGTTCAATTCCCCAACATGCTAATCCTTGTGTTGAAGTTTATATGTTCTCCCTGTGTGGGTTTCTAACAACAATCCAAAGACATGCTGGCATTTTATTTGTCTCCTGTGGAAATAATAGGTTCTAATGTAAGAAAGTTACTTTTGGACTTTAGATTGGAAGCTCATTGCAGCCAGGGACTGATGTTAAAGTTTATTAGCACTAATCATGCCCAGGGACTTGGACATTTCAAATTTTAGGGTTTACACTGCACAGGTACATATGCTTAGAAAACTGTTGCTTTGTTTATGTGGATGCAAATGGACTTTGATCTCTGGCCTGTAGTTGGAGATTTGATGCACATAGCCAAGGGCTAACACAGGTGTGAATAGTATTATGTGTTCCTGCTCATCAGGTGCAATCACTTTAGACATACATGAAGCGATAGTTTAAAAGATACTGGTGGGCGTGTACTTCTATTGGGCGTGTCAGTGTGATAACAATACAACCTCTCTTATATAAAGGCCTGCAGTGGGGGGAGGTTCAATTGGCCAGAGAAGGTCAGGTTTTTTGCTGTGATTTGTGGGGGAGAAGGAATGATATTATACCTAGTTGTGAATTTGTCAATAGGCACATTTGCTGAAATTCTTGTGCATTTTTTCAATCAAAAGTGGGTTTATGTGGCCATGCTGTCAATGTTGTGTGTGTATTGTTCCTGTCTGATCATGCAAACATTGTTTGGAAGCATCTGCTGACCTTCTACCCTTCTTGATCTCGTTGTTTAATCGTGTACACCGAAATGCAGCTTCCAGCAGAACATGGTCACCAATGTATGTATGTGTGGATTGTGGGCTGGTGGTGGGTGTTTTGAATAAGTCTTTTTTTAATATTATGTTGAAATGCTTTGTAAGAATGACTGTTAAAGTGGAGGGCCACCCTAAAAAAAAAAAATTGCATGAAAAATCCTAAAAAAGTGAAAAAAAAAAAATTTGAAAAAAAAAGTTTAACCACTTGAGGTCCGGGCCATAGCCGAATGATGGCCACAGCGGGCACCCCAATTTCCGGGAGGCCGTCATGAGACGTCCTCCCCTGTGCACGCGCACCGCACGCACCCTGCAGGGCGCACGGTGCGCACGCTGTGATCACCGAGTCACGGAGACTCGGATGATCACAGATCCGAGTAAGGGGACGATCACGGCCCTTACCATGTGATCAGCTGTCAGCCAATGAGATGATCACATGATGTAAACAAAAGCTCGGTAATCGGTTTCTTTTTCTCCTCACGCTGACAGCGTGAGGAGAAAAAAAAGCCGATCATTGGCTTATGTTAAAGGGACATCAGTCCCGAAGAGGAAGGAGGCACATATGCCTCATCTGAGCCTGCCAGTGCCATCTGTGATTGCCACCTGCCAGTGCCCACAAGTGCCACCTATGAATGCCCACAAGTGCCACCTATCATTGCCCACCAGTGGTGCCAATCAGTGCCACCTAGCAGTGCTGCCATCAGTGTAAGCAATCTGTGCCCATTATTGCCACCCATCAGTGCCCATCACTGCCACCTATCGGTGCCCATCAGTGCCGCCTCATTAGCGTACATTAATGAAGGAGAAAAATTACCTGTTTTCAAAATTTTATAGCAAAATATAAAAAATATATAAAACATTTTTTTTTTAAATTCGGACTTTTTTAATTTTTTTAACAAAAAATAAAAACCACAGAAGTGATCAAATACCACCAAAAGAAAGCTCTATTTGTGGGGAAAAAATGATAAAAATGTCATTTGAGTACAGTGTTGTATGACCGCGCAATTGTCATTCAAAGTGCGACAGCACTAAAAGCTGAAAATTGGTCTGGACAGGAGGGGGGTTTAAGTGCTCAGTAAGCAAGTGGTTAAACTTACCTAAACCCTTGTTTCTAGGCAGTCTTCCTAATCTGCCTCTTCCTATTCCGCTGTTCTGCTCCTCGGTGAGCGGCCTCGTTGCCTTCTGGGAACTGTGTGTGTTCCCAGAACACCGCGGGGCTATTCACAGAGCGCCGCTCGCACGTGCGCAGTAGGAAACTGGCAGTGAAGCCGCATGGCTCCACTGCCTGTTCTCCTTACTTAGGATGGCGATGCCGAGAGCCGAGGGACGGGTCGCGGGCACCCAGGACAGGTAAGTACTTATTTAAAGTCAGCAGCTACAGTGTTTGTAGCTGCTGACTTTTAATTTTTTTTTTTCACGGCTGGAATCCCGCTTTAAGTATGTTTCTATAATCTTGCAGATAAAAATGTGATGTGTTGCCCGTTATACACTGAAATTAAAGCTGTGTCCACTCTAAGGTTTGTCAAATTTTAGATTGTAAGCTCCTATGAGCAGGGCCCAATCACGTCACGGGTGGCCCCGCCCTCAGCTTTTTAAGAACTGTCACGGCAGGTCTAGCCTCATTCAGCGGGCTCCTCCCATGGAGGCGGATCGTGTCGTGGCGGCGTCTTTCTCCGTATCCCGGGACGAGGAAGGATTACATCGCTCAAATTTGTTTTTTCTTTTTTAATAAAGGACTTGTCCCATGCTGTGTCTGTGTGTTTTTTTACAATTTTTGACACTTTTTTTGTGAAATGGTAGGAGTACAATGTACCCGTTACCATTTCACACAGGGGGGAGCCTGGGATCTGGGGGTCCCCTTGTTAAAGGGGGCTTCCAGATTCCGATAAGCCCCCCGCCCGCAGACCCCCACAACCACCGGGCAAGGGTTGTGGGGATGAGGCCCTTGTCCCCATCAACATGGGGACATCCTCCCCATGTTGAGGGCATGTGGGCATGTGGCCTGGTACGGTTTAGGAGGGGGGCCGCTCTCTCGTCCCCCCCTCTTTTCCTGCGGCCTGCCAGGTTGCGTGCTCAGATAAGGATCTGGTATGGATTTTGAGGGGGACCCTCATGCCATTTTTTTTTTAATTTTGGCGCGGGGTTCCCCTTAAAATACACACCAGACCTGAAGGGTCTGGTATGGATTTTGAGGGGGACCCCCACGCCATTTTTTTTTATTTTTGGCGCGGGGTTCCCCTTAATAACCATACCAAACCTGAAGGGCCTGGTATGGAATTTGGGGGGACCCCCACGCCATTTTTTTTTTGGTTCGGGGTTCCCCTTAATATTCATACCAGACCCAAAAGGCCTGGTAATGCACTGTGGGGGATCCCAGGCTGTTTTTATCAATGAACTGTGGGACCGACAATTCATTAATAGCTGGCACTAGCGCTAGCACTTTTGAATGACTTTTTTGCATTGATACATGTCCCCTGGGGCAGGACCCGGGTCTCCAAACACTTTTTATGGCAAAGAATTTGCATACAAGCCTTCAGTGAGAACTTTTAATTTTGCAGGTTCGAGCCCCATTGACTTCCACTATTCCAGCATATGTGATCTGACAGCCATTATTTCTGGCAATAGCGCTGCTTTCCATTTGCATTAGCGCTGAGTTTCTGAGAGTTGAAGTCTTTCTGGCCTTTTTTGGGAGCTATTTTTTGGCACTGCAGGATTATTTTTTTGGCGCTATAGTAAATGATCCCCAAAGCCAAGTATTATTCTACACAATTTTTTTTATTGTGCATTAAAAAAAGAAAACAAATAAAATTAGACATGCTATCTGCTAATAGAACTTAACCAAAAAGTGCATTATATGCATCCAAAAATATAGAAAATATATCAAATCATTATTCAACCAAAAAAATTATGTCAAAGCAATAACTCCAAGGCCAATAATAAATAACAAGTTATCTCCTCCGATTCCGCAACATGTCTGGTTGACGAACCGCCGTTCAGAAACGAACTGAAAAGCATGAAATGAAAAACGCAAACTGAAAAGCGCTAAATGAAAATAGCAAAAAGAAAAGCGCAAATCAACACTCTCCAAACTTCTACTAACACGAAATTAGCAGAAGGAACCCAAATGGTGGTGCTAAACAGCTAAAAAACAACATAGTACATCACTACGTTCGTATTTGTTGGCCAACAATTGTGTGGCCGTGTGTATGCAAGGCAAGTTTGGGCCAACGTCCTTCGGGCAAAATTCCACAGTTTTGTTGGCCAACAATCCGATCGTGTGTACGAGGCTTTAAACTGAAGTTTCTGTTGGCTGTGGACTCACTGAAAACGCATCTACCACTGAGCTAGACATCCCCAAATATCACAGTCCACAAAATATGGTATAAATATCTGAAAATTGATCAATCCTGATGTACTGACAGTCGCATTGCATGAGGCAGTACAAATATCCCCCACATTACCCCTTTTTGGAAAGTAGACTGTCCAAGGTATTTAGTAAGAGGCATGGGGAGTTTTTTGAAGTTGTCATTTTTTGTCACAATTTTTTGAAAAATGAAGCAATTAGAAAAAAAAAATTTTTTTCAATTTTTTTTTATTGTCACCAGTGCAGTACAGCATCATCATATTTCTGGTGTGGCAGTGATCAGGGAAATTGACTGGTGACAGTATGTAAAAAAAAAAAAATAATAATATTTTTTTCAGTTTTTTAAAAATATATTTTCCCTTTTTTTAATTTTTTTGTGCATACTGTGACCAGAGCAATACAGTGTTACCATAATAACACTGTACTACTCTGGGGCGGTATTCAGATTTTTTAATGAAAATAGCAAAAAGAAAAGCGCAAATCAACACTCTCCAAACTTCTACTAACACGAAATTAGCAGAAGGAGCCCAAATGGTGGTGCTAAACAGCTAAAAAAACAACATAGTACGTCACTACGTTCGTATTTGTTGGCCAACAATTGTGTGGCCGTGTGTATGCAAGGCAAGTTTGGGCCAACGTCCTTCGGACAAAATTCCACAGTTTTGTTGGCCAACAATCCAATCGTGTGTACGAGGCTTTAAACTGAAGTTTCTGTTGGCTGTGGACTCACTGAAAACGCATCTACCACTGAGCTAGACATCCCCAAATATCACAGTCCACAAAATATGGTATAAATATCTGAAAATTGATCAATCCTGATGTACTGACAGTCGCATTGCATGAGGCAGTACAAATATCCCCCAAATTACCCCTTTTTGGAAAGTAGACTGTCCAAGGTATTTAGTAAGAGGCATGGGGAGTTTTTTGAAGTTGTCATTTTTTGTCACAATTTTTTGAAAAATGAAGCAATTAGAAAAAAAAATTTTTTTTCAATTTTTTTTTATTGTCACCAGTGCAGTACAGCATCATCATATTTCTGGTGTGGCAGTGATCAGGAAAATTGACTGGTGACAGTATGTAAAAAAAAATAATAATAATATTTTTTTCAGTTTTTTAAAAATATATTTTCCCTTTTTTTAATTTTTTTGTGCATACTGTGACCAGAGCAATACAGTGTTACCATAGTAACACTGTACTACTCTGGGGCGGTATTCAGATTTTTTAAATTTCTTTTTATTTACACATTATGATTGCTTATAAAAGTGTATATCACTGTTATAAACAACCATTTTTACTGAATGAGAGAGATTCATTCAGCGTGTATTGTTGTGATTGGCCCTGTCTGTACCATGTGATTACTGTGACCAATCACAGTGAGCAACACAATAGTACACAATTAATGGTGTGCATGGAAACCATCCATTGTGTACAATTGTCATGTGATCTGCTGTGACCGGCAGCGGCACAGCACAGTGATCTGTCATTGGTGGACACAGTGGGTGGCAGATCACTACAGAGGAAGCCAAGTTCTAGGGAGGACATCATATGATATCCACCCAGAATGGCAAATGTCCCATTAGGCCGCCATTTGTCTATGGCAAACAAGTATGCTTATTATGACAGAAATACAGTAGTGGCCATTGGTGACCTATTTCTGAAAATTCCAGTTACCTGGCTGATATGCTGACTACCTGGCTCCCACTCACCTTGAAGAGGTATGCAGTTAAAGGGGAACTACTGTGTATCTGAGCACCATTATTATTATTAAAACCAAACTCCCCTATCCATCCATGTTTCTATGCTTTATTGTGATGAGAAATCACTTTGACAAACACCCCTTAGCATTTCTAGCTGCAGCCATCTTGAGTAAGGGCAAATTATGCATGTAGTATTTACTTCCTGGAATTGATCTGCTCTTAGCTTAGGTATGCAAGCAGGAGGGTGTGCTTAGCTGAGAAAACCCCTCCTCCCCTCTTGAAGACTCACGGGATGAGTGAGTCACGGGATCATTTGCCTAGGCCAGAAACCAGGAAGTAACTGAAAAATTGTAAAAAAAAAGTTTTAAAACAAGTAAATATGATATACTTTCCTATCTATTTACTAAGGATAGCAGCATAATGATTAAAAATAGTTAATGTTGATTAAGAGAGAGCGCAGTTCTGTTTTTCTGTTACCGGAGTTGCATCTCCTCTGATCAATACATTTGCATATGTATATATTATGTGTGTGTGTGTGTGTGAAGCCGCACTGTCATGTCAAGGCCCCTCTGCAAAGTGCGATCCCTAACTCTACTCTAACATGATCTCCAAATTGTGACATACAGAGCAAGAAATACATTCAGAGTCTAAACTAGTTCATAAAAAAATATTCAAAACAGAGGTTTTGGTAGCTTGTATTTGCAATCATATGTGAAATCACCTTCCATTACAGGCTGTTTCCAAACCTGCATAAAAAAAATACCAGCCTCCAACCTCCCCTCATAGCCGGTCCAACACATGCCTCAAAAGTATTGGCCTCCAACCTCCCCTCATAGCCGGTCCAACACACACCTGAAAAAAAGACTACCGACCTCCAACCTCATCTCATAGCCGGTCAAACAAAAGCTTGAAAAAAAAAGTACTGGCCTCCAATCTCCCCTCATAGCCAGTCCAACACACATGAAAAAAGACTACTGACCTCCAACCTCTCCTTATAGCCGGTTTAATACTCTCCTGAAAAAAATACCGGCCTCCAACATCCTCTCAAACCCAGTCCAACACATGCCTAAAAAAAGTACCAGTCTCCAACCTCTGCTCATAGCTGGTCCAACACACACCTGAATAAAAGGACTACCGGCCTCCATCCTGCCCTCATAGCCAGTCCAACACATACATTAAAAAAAAGACTACGAGCTCCAACCTCTCCTTACAGGCGGTTCAAAATTGTGACATACAGAGCAAGAAATACAGTCAAAACTAGTTCATAAAAAATTATTCAAAACAGAGGTTTTGGTTGCGTATATTTGCAATAATATGTGAATTTACCTTGCATTACAGGCTGTTCCAAACCTGATGATGACGTGTGTAACATGGAATGCATAGAGGCTGTGTGTCTGTCTTTTACTGACGTCATATCCAGTCCTGCTGGTTTCCAACCCCTGTGATTTGAAACGTACGCCGTGGCTGGTAGGACAGCGTGCTTATTCAATTAAAGCTTTACATGTTGGTGCTGACATTCAGCACAAATGTAAGTGGATATTTTTACATTCACTTGTTTCTATCCACTTTGAAAAACTTGTTGCGCTATGATCATCCATATGTTTTCTCTGAGTACTACCATCTAGCTATTGCCAAAGATAAAGGGAGCCATCTTCACCTATACTGCTAGCTGCAAGGAACCGACCATTGCGCCAAGGTTCTTAGAATTTTTAGCTTTGGTGAGTGTGCATTTCTCACGCATGATTTGCGTCACTTGAAGGACTATATTTATTATTTTTCCTTTGAACCACGGAGATTGGACTTCTTTTTCTTTATGTAGATTTATTAGGAATTTATTGTCACTTTAGTATTGCATTTGAAGACGTCATTCATGACGAAACATGTAGGGCGTGGCTATGCACTATACGCCATCATGTTTTAGCCCCATGTTTGTTTTTTGTACACGGGTGTTCGCTACTATTTTCACTTGCTGGCTTTTTAGACATGTTTTTATGGTGGAGAAATGTTCCAGGCCCCTTTGAGCAATAAAGGCTTATCTTTTTCATACTACACTATTGGAGTCTTCTGCGATTTTTGCACTCGCGGCCCTTTGGACCAGTGAGTGCTTACCCTTAGATTGACACTCCGGATTTGCTCGCCCCTGGGACGTCACAGACATTTGAGGATCCAGACGTGGGAGTCCATCTGTCCCCGCAGAGGGCTCTGCCTGTTCATATGACCTTGCTCTAAAGGAGGTCCACTGGTTCCGGTAAGAGCATAATCTTATTGTCATCTGGATTCACCTTCAGCCTGGATGTTTCCTTCACATTTCCCTCTTCCCCTCTCCTCTCATGCGGGTTAAGGTGGATGAACTTTGGATGTATGACCTTTCCTCACTGCATTTGCTCGCTTTCATCAAGCTTTCTTCGTTTTGTCTATGTATGGACTTTATCATGTATTTTTAAAGCAGTTTATGAACTTTAATTATTACTTTTGATCATTTTTGTCACGCATTATGTATGATCACTGATTTATGTCACTTTATTGCAAGCACACTTATATATTCTTTCTAGTTTTCACTGCATTGATATTTGTGGTTTTTGTTGCAGCTGCAGCCCCCCTTTACAATTTTTGCTTTTTAGCGCATTTTTTTCTTGTATATTCTATTTAGTATTGCATATTTGTTTGTTTGTTTGAGAGGTTCATGAGAAGTGATTATACACTTGTAGCACGACCCCCTAAGGGACTGCTTGGAATTACCTGCTCATCTGCACTGCCATGACCTAATGAACATTCCAACCCACCTGACACACTGGGTTCTGACCTCCTTGCACTACCTTAAAGTAATAAATCAGACAAATCTGTTTTTATGGTCTGAGAATATTTACTAGAACAGTTCAAAAAAAGGATATTGTCACAAAGAGGAGGTAATAGATCTGCTGAGTTTGTTAACAGCACCAACTCAGTAAAGGAATTCCTCCAGCTAACACAAGACAAGATATTTGCAGATAAGCAGTCTATTATATACATTTGAAATGAAGTACTGCCAGCACCTGTAAGGATAAACACAGCTAATTGGTTATACAGACAACTTCTTAAGGGGTAACCTTGGCCAGCCTATTAACTGTTACCCTAATGAGAGGTCAGACTTAATGGCAATGGTATAAAGGCCCAATAAAGTTTCTTGAAATAGTGGATGCTAAAGGTGTCTGTGCACAGTGTTCAAAGTAGGTACAGTAAAGTATCCCTAGGGTAGAGATGTCTGTGCAAAGTGTCCCAGTGAACCTGTGAGAAAGTATTTGTAAAGGTTTGGCCTTTTTGAAGCCTTCCGGACAGTGGCTCATGTCTTGACACTTGTGCAACAGATCCGCTGTCTCAATCTCCCGATGTGAAGCTCAGGACACAGGTTATCAGGTGACTGGAGTGGTGCTGGATGGACGCCCGATGAACAGCAACAGAGCAAGGCCACTCTCATCCAGGTTGGAAAGTTGTATACCGCGTGGTAGGCCGCGACCCCTCTTTCCATGCACGGAGGAAGAGAGCTCTGCGTGGGCTTTTGCTTCTTTTATGGCTACTCCCAGCAATCTCCCTGATGGTAGCAAAGATCCCTGGGATATGTAGTCCGGGTGCATAATCATGCAAAGCAATTCTCAGTCTGAGGAACTACTCACCCACAATCCCTTTAGTTTGGCTCACAAATGTGATGTCAGTTGATAACACTGGGCACTAGAGAGACATGCGATGCATGGAAATACCAGAGGATCACTGTATTTTGTGGTTGTAGTCCATATTGCTACATCCCCCCCCCCCACTTGAAAATCTTTGGTCCCTAAAGACAGAACACAACCTGTGGAATCCAGTGGTGGCTGGTGCTCAAAATTTTTGGGGGGGTGCAAACAAACTGAAAAATTCTGAAAAAAAACATCAATTGCAGCCTCACTGTACTATCAAATGCAGCCACTGTGCCCATCAATTGCCGCCACTGTGCCATCAAAGGCAGCCACTGTGCCCATCAATTGCAGCCACTCTGCCCATCAATTACAGCCACTGTGCCCATCAATTGCCGCCACTGTGCCCATCAATTGCCGCCACTGTGCCCATCAAAGGCAGCCACTGTGCCCATCAATTGCAGCCACTCTGCCCATCAATTACAGCCACTGTGCCCATCAATTGCCGCCACTGTGCCCATCAAATGCCACCACTGTGCCCATCAAACGCAGCCACTGTGCCATATCAAATGCTCCCACTGTGCCCCATCAAATGCTCCAACTATGCCATATCAAATGCTGCAAGTGTGCCATATCAAATGCTGCCAGTGTGCCCCCTGCCCGCCGTCTGCACTTACCTTGTCTCGGTGGGACAGCTCCTCGATGTTTTCTCCCGTCCTCTCTTCCTGTCCTCTGCTATGATTGGATGCCTGATAGGCGTCCAATCAGAGCGCTTGTCGTTTCAGCCAATCAGGTGACGGGTAACAGACCCGAGCACCTGATTGTCGGAGAGGCGGTTTAGTGTTAGAAAAGCGAATATTCATTTGCTTTTCTAACACAGCTGCGTGACCTGTGAGCGCCCAGCATGGCGCTCGTAGGTCACCTTTTTTGATGCCTATTAGAGCCCATGGCTCTAATTAGGTGCTTCAAAAACACCCTCCCCCGCCGCTGTAATAGGGGGTGTTAGCAGCGGCCATAGCTAGATTCATGCAATGCAATTCATGCATTGCATGAATCTATTGGTGCTAGAGGGGGTGGCAGGAGAGAGGGGCGGCGCCCGTGCGCCCTTATGGTAGCACGCCTATGGCTCTAATCAGGTGCTTCAAAAACACCCTCCCCCGCCGCTGTAATAGGGGGTGGCAGTGGCGGCCATAGATAGATTCATGCAATGCATGAATTGCATTAGATGAATCTATTGGTGCTAGAGGGGGTGGCAGGAGAGAGGGGGCGGCGCCCGTGCGCCCTTATGGACGCACCGCCACTAGGTTGTATAATAACTAGGTTGTATAATACATGCAATGCAATTCATGCATTGCATGAATCTATTGGTGCTAGAGGGGGTGGCAGGAGAGGGGGTTCGGCGCCCGTGCGCCCTTATGGACGCACCGCCACTAGGTTGTATAATACTCAGTAGGAACAGCTGTAGTCGCCCTGACTCCTGACTTTCTTCTTCAGGTCAGGTGCAAAAGGCCTTTTGGACCAGATCCTCACCCAGGCCCCCTGGCAGATCCTCTGATGTGAGTACTGGTGGCATTTGGGAAAGGTTTTGCCATTTGGGAGAATGCCTGGCTGAGCAGAGCTATGCAAAGAGACATTGGGAGAGACTGGTATACTATTGAGGGCTTCTGGATTATACTTGGTGATGGAAGCTGAATGCTGTAGACTTAGTATAAAGTATCTCACAAAAGTGAGTACATCAGGACCTGCTTCGGTATTCCACAGTACATGTTGGCATTCATGGTTCCCTCAATGAACTGTAGCTCCCCAGTGCTGGCAGACTTCATGCAGCCCCAGATCATGACACTCCCACCACCATGCTTGACTGTAGGCAAGACACACTTGTCTTTGTACTCCTCACCTGGTTGGCGCCACACACGCTTGACACCATTTGAACAAAATAAGTTTATCTTGGTCTCATCAGACCACAGGACATGGTTCCAGTAATCCATGTCCTTAGTCTGCTTGTCTTCAGCAAACTGTTTGCAGGCTTTCTTGTGCATCATCTTTAGAAGAGGCTTCCTTCTGGGACGACAGCCATGCAGACCAATTTGATGCACTCATACGTCTATTTCCCAAAGACAACTTCTGGATATGACGCTGAGCATGTGCACTCAACTTCTTTGGTCGACCATAGCGAGGCCTGCTCTGAGTGGAACCTGTCCTGTTAAATCGCTGTATGGTCTTGGCCACCATGCTGCAGCTCAGTTTCAGGGTCTTGGCAATCTTCTTATAGCCTAGGCCATCTTTATGTAGAGCAACAATTCTTTTTTTCAGATCCTCAGAGAGTTCTTTGCCATGAGGTGCCATGTCGAACTTCCAGTGACCAGTATGAGAGAGTGAGAGCGATAACACTATATTTAACACACCTGCTCCACATTCACACCTGAGACCTTGTAACATTAACGATTCACATGACACCAGGGAGGGAAAATGGCTAATGGGCCCAATTTGGACATTTTCCTTTAGGGGTGTACTCACTTTTGTTGCCAGCAGTTTAGACATTAATGGCTGTGTGTTAAGTTATTTTGAGGGGGCAGCAAATTTACACTGTTATACAAGCTGTACACTCACTACTTTACATTGTAGAAAAGTGTCATTTCTTCAGTGTTGTCACGTGGAAAGATATATTTAAATATTTACAAGAATGTGAGGGGTGTACTCACTTTTGTGAGATACTGTACATGGAGGAAAAGGTCTCAACTCTGTGGTGCTATCTAGGAGAGGAGGAGCAAAGGGAAGATGGCTTACAAATTATGTGCTGGTGTTCTGTGCCTAAATGACAACTACAGAATGTCTATACTTGCGTATGGCATTCAGTGCCAAAGAATTCTGTTAGCATGTTAATGTGATGTTAGATCTCACAAAAAAATTGCAAAGTCACAGAAAAGTGTGGAAAGTACATTTTTATGTGTGGGCATTCCATTATTCTTGAATATTAAGCCATATGGCAGGGAATGTCTTGAGCAGGCCCACGGGGAGGAGTGTGACGCAATATGATAGAGGGTACCTTCAGCAGTAGGTGGGTATTAGTCTTATCAAAGATGAAGTGGAAGAAGTGGGGCAGGGAGGTGCATACTTTGGCGCAAACACCTAACCAGTCATGAGCCCCCTTTACAAGTATGCTGGCAACAGTGCCGGAGTGAAGTATTTTTAAGAGCTGCTGGGGACTACATTTTTTGTTTTGTGGCCAAGCTGAACTTGGGCTAAAAGTGCTGTCTCAGATGGCACAAATGAGCAATTTTCTCCAGAGATCCAAACTGGACCAACACTGTAAGCTTCTTTCCTAACACCACATCTCGACCTGGTGCACAACATGCAACCCATGGATTGTATGCACTCATCAGTGTGCAGGTCACCATTCTCCTGGCTTTGGTTCAGGTCTGCAACACAGAAGACCACATAGTGAGTTCCAAAAAATAGGTTGTCCTGCACTAAGCTTAGGAATTGGGAAGCTTTAGGTGCAAATCATTGTTAAAATTGACTTCCAGGTATAATTTTTTTTTTTGTGTGGTTGCATTGGTCCAGCTTGGGCCAATGTAAGTATACATATTGCATAGCTGGCCAGTCCCCAGGGCCAGATCGAGGGTGTGCTGGGAGGGCTGTGCCCCCTCCCAGATCCATGAGCCAGTCTGATGCTGACAGTTGATGCAGGGAGGAACACTGATAGGGACAGTCCATATAAGGTGGCACTGTGTACGGGGGCACTCTAATGGGGTAACTAAGTATATGCAAGGGACACTCTGATGGTGACAATTGATGTATTGGGAACTGTGATAGGGACACTAATGTAGGGGTAGTTCTGACTGGGACATTTGATGTAAGGGGGCACTCTGATGGGGACATCTAATGTAAGGGGGTACTCTAATGGGGGCATGTAAAGTAAAGGTGGTATTCTAATGGAGAGCCTGATGTAAGGGGACACTCTAATGAGGGCCTTGTTGTAAGGGGGCACACTGATGGGGACATCTGATGTAAGGGGTTACTGTGATGCGGACATTTGATGTAAGGGAGTACTCTGATGGGGACATCTGATATAAATATGACATTCTGATGGGGACCCTAATGTAAGGGGGACATTTTTCCGCCTGACTTTTTTACCTGCACCCCAAGAGCAGATAAGCTAGATCCTGCCCCGCCAATCCCTGTGAAAGCGGAGAATCATTGTATCTATATTGGTCCTCGCTATCTTCTGAGTCCCATGCTCAATGCTTGCCCTGTTGCATAAAGAACACAGAAGACCACTCAACAGTTATAGAACACCTTGTATTTTCTTAATGAATGCAAAACATTCTCTGATTGGAAGAGATGGAAAGGCAGGGCAGTAATGCCATGATCTCTACCTTGTCTAATCAGAGAACACTTGGATTAATTGAGAATAAACAAGGCATTCTCTGAATGGTGCCCATGCCAAGTGAGCAACCCTTGTGTTCACTATTCACCCGGGGCTGCCACTTGGTGTAAGACTTGAAAGATAGCAAGGATCACTATAGTAGCGACTGCTACTACAGCGATCAGCCAGGTATGAAATATGCGTGCTTACATTAGTCCAAGCTGGACCAATGCACCTATGAAAAAAAATATACCTGGAATTCAGCTTTAACAGAGAAAAAGCTTCCTAGCAGGAATAAAGTAATTAGTTGACTACATTTACGTTTGGCAATTAGCTGTGCTTTCTCTGCCAGAACTGTGGAAAAACAGAATGACAGACATTATACTGCAGCTTTCACTGGTATTTCTCAATTCTCTAAAATGATTTACTGCTTTTTAACAGAAAGAATTTTACCACGCACCCCCTGGTGCAGGTCACCTTATCTCAAGTATGTGTGTAGCGTTTACATGTTCTTGCCAATACTTCCTAAATCTTTGTAAATGGTTTGGCAATAAAAATGACATAAACGGATGTTATATCTTCAGGTATTATTTGCTGTCTTTTTGAATTAAAGTGTAAGCAAAGCCAAAATTTCTTTTGTTTTGGATAGAGTATAAACGTGTTAGAACCAATGTCAGGTTTTTATTACTGTTGAGGAACCTGTTTCAAGGGAAATTCTCTAACCCTACATTCACACGTAAAAGCAGTGTAGCGTTACAAAAAACAAGAGATGGTTTTTGACAAGCCCGTTAGTAAAAAAAAAAAAAATCCCACCATCGCAGCTCCAACATCAAGCATGATGTCTTCTTTTTCCTCTTCATCCGCCGATGACTTCTTTCTCTGCTTCCTGTGCCAATGTCCTCTTCCTCCGCTGCCGACCTTCTGAACATAAAAAAGATGCTTTTCCACCGACGCTGGCTGCCGCCGTTCTGTCAGCTCTGGTGTCTGACAGTTCTTATATAGCTATGGGGCGTGGCCATGAGATCACCCTGAGACCCCGCCCCCTTGTGACATCACGGACCGGGTTCCAGAACCGTGTTTTTGGATAAATTTGTCATCAGGTTTCATCCATTCCCGAGCCAAAGGAATTGTTTTGATTGATCAAAGGACAAGTCGTATTCATCTAAAAGTCAGATTAAAATCAGATCCCGTTCATTGAAGTCGCATGGAAGTCGGACCTGAAGTCGCAGGGCAAACTTGTCGGATCAGTGTGAATATATCCTGAAAAACAATACATTCTATTAAAATAACATTTTTGTATAGGAATAAAAAAGACATAATAAATACCTTTTTTTCCCTTTTTTATAAGTGATCACAATCCCTCTGTTTACCCAGTTGCATAAGAGCTGGAGGAGGAGAAGCAGCAGCACACTGAGCTTCCCAGTGAATGGTTGTGCAGTGGGGGCATATCAGAATAAGTCTAATCATTGGAGGACAGCATTGGGGAGAGTTCCCAGCATAGCTAGAGAACTGACCACCGTGTGCTCTCCTGCTTAGTGTGGTCAGTTTTAATAGGAAAGCAAGGGGACTAGCAGGAATGCCAATGATTTCGCACAAAGGTAGCAATACAAAGAGAACAGGATACTTTCTCATAAGTACACGGTACAGCAGGCACATATCAGAAATATGGAGTTTGGGGAACAAACACTTTAAGCCTTGACAAGGAAAAAAAAAACTGAAAGCTGATTGGTTTCTATGCAGTGCAGCACCAGATTTTGTACTCTTCAGGTTTAGTAAATAAACTTCAATGTGTTTGAAGGTTGGTGCGGCAGCAATAATACACACAGTCCAGGTGCAATGTAACAAACTCTAATGCCGCGTACACACGAGCGGACTTTACGGCAGACTTTGCCCGGCGGACTTTTCGACTGACTTTTCGACGGACTTTACGACGGACTTTCTGAATGAACGGACTTGCCTACACACAATCCACCAAAGTCCGTCAAATTCGTACGTGATGACGTACGACCGGACTAAAACAAGGAAGTTCATAGCCAGTAGCCAATAGCTGCCCTAGCGTGGCTTTTTGTCCGTCGAACTAGCATACAGACGAGCGGACTTTTCGACCAGACTCGAGTCCGTCGGATAGATTTGAAACATGTTTCAAATCTAAATCCGTCCAACTTTTGAGAAAACAAAGTCCGCTAGAGCCCACACACGATCGAATAGTCCGACGAAATCCCGTCCGCTAGGCAAAGTCTGCCATAAAGTCCGCTCGTGTGTACGCGGCATTAGGCCCTGTTCACACCAATGTTCTGTTTAGATCCACCTGTCATTTTTTCAGGCAAGCTCATAGCTCCCAACTGTCCCTCATTTAGAGGGACTGTCCCTGATTTGGAACAAAGTCCCTCTGTCCCTCTTTCCTCCTCAGTTGTCCCTCATTTTGGTCTTATCTGTATAGTTGTATATAAAATGCACTTTTTATCTATCAAAAAGTGTTTCCGTTCAACCAGTTTCTAAATTGTTGCATTTGTAAATTCCAAAAGCCAATAAAAAGGAATACAGTAGCAGTGGTAAAAAAAAGCACTTGTGGGTTTAACTAATCTTTTTTTTTTTTTGGTATAATTCTCCTTAAAGTGGGCGTGTTCTATGTCTACATACTTTTGCTAATCAGCGTCCCTCATTCCCATCTCAAAAAGTTGGGAGGTATGCAAGCTCCGTGATAGTCTATGTGACAAGTGTGCTTACCTCCAAGTTAGTTTAGGGGAACAAAACAGAAAAGGTTTGCATGCTTTTCCATTTTTTTAGACCCAAACTTGACAGATCAAAGGTAAAAGAATCTAAATAATCACACGTCTGTTAAAATCCTGCTGCCTGTTGACCTAACATGGGTCTGTTATGAAAAAAGTGAACTGACACGGATGTCCCTAAAGTGACATCTATAACACTTGGCTCTGATTCAGAATCAAACCTATTGACAAATCCCCTGCTGATCAGAGTGAAGGAGTAAATGGCTTACTGTACAGTGGAAAGATCTCCCACTATCGGTTGTGACTTTAGACAGGTAGTGAAGACAAATCTCCCCAATAGGAAAAAAACTGATATGCCTCGTACACACGATCGGATTGTTGGCCAACAAAACCGTGGAATTTTGTCCGAAGGAGCTCAAACGTGTCTTGCATACACCCGGTCACACAAACGTTGGCCAACAATTACGAACGTAGTGACATACTAGACGTACTACGTGGTGTTTCAGCTCTTTAGGCCGCCCGCTTCTTCTGCTAATTTCGTGTTAGTAGAAGTTTGGTGAGTGTTGATTCGTGCTTTTCTTTTCGTGTTTTTTATTTAGCACTTTTCAGTTCGCACATTTCATTTCGTGCTTTTCAGTTCATTTCTGAACGGCCGTTCGTCAACCATAGACATGTTGCGGAATCAGAGGAGATAACGTGTTAGTTATTATTGGCCTTGGAGTTATTGCTTTGACATTATTTTTTTGGTTGAATAATGATCTGATTTGGTATATTTTCTATATTTTTGGATGCATAGAATGCACTTTTCGGTTAAGTTCTATTGGCAGATAGCATGTCTAATTTTATTTGTTTTCTTTTTTTAAAGCACAATAAAAAAAATTGTGTAGAATAATACTTGGCTATGTGTTTTACTTCAAATGACAGTTTGGGAGTAGGCAGTTACATTTAAAAAAATACAATGTAAAATTGACAAGGGACACCAACATAGTTGTATCTTTGATCTTAAAAAACTATGGGATGATGGTGTTGTGGTAACTTGCCCAAATAAAAAAAAAATAATATATATATATATATATATATAATAATATTATTCTTGATTTCGCTAGAAAAAAAAAGCCTTTGAAAATTAGTTTGCAATAACTCCATCAGCATCACCAGCAAAGCAGCTTCATTATTATCCCATTAAAGAAGAATTGTGCGCTGCATTTGGAGATTTCATAATTTGCCACGTCACGAATGTTAATTCTCCCTTACAAGCGCTAGTTTACAAGACCGACCGCTTCTGGCTCGTCCTTGCTTCCGAGCATGCGTGTTTGTACTTTGGACTTTTGTCCAACGGACTTGTGTACACAGGATGGGAAAAATCCGACAACAGACATTTGTTGGCGGAAAATTTGAAAACATGCTAGCCAACATTTGTTGGTGGAAAGTCCGACAACAATTGTCCAATGGAGAATACACACGGTCGGATTTTCCGCCAACAGCCTGTCATCACACATTTCCTGTCGGAAAGTCCGATCGTGTGTACGGGGCTATAGTGTTGTAGTGGTAAACTCTGTTAACTGTAAAGCTTCATTTGGCTAAATACAATAGACCACTGAACATTCCAGTATATGTTCAACTAACAAAAGACTGCTAGCATACGATGACGAGCTATACATAAAATGCACAGATTACAAAACCCAGCTGTCTTAAGACTTGGAGTTTGCAGGAAATGCAATCTGTTAAAATGAGTAAGAAACACGAAGCTGAACCACACCTGACTATGGAAAAAAATAGCTTTATGCAGATGTTGTGATAGGTGTGGGACATTTGCCAGGAATTTGCTGTACTCAAAGAGGGTTTAGCCAAACAATTCACAAGGAACTTGCATATTGACACAAGCACAGACCCATTGGAGACTTTGGCAGAAGAAATGAAAATGTAGCAAATTACAACCCTTTCTTTGAAAAAAAGTACATGGCTCATATGAGGTTCTGCCAAGTACATATAAAGAATTTTTCATTTGTGTTCCTGGAAAAATAACTTTTTCTTCGTACTGCATTGTACTCCCATTCTGCCTTGATTCTGCGTGAAAAATGCTGTTAAAGGCTAAGGGGTTGATTTACTAAAGACAAATAAACGGTGTACTTTGCAAATTGCCGTTGCCCTCTGCAAGTGCAGTGGCTCCAGAGCTTAAAGGATAAGTTCACCTTTTTTTGGCAGAATTTCACTTTTCATAATAAATACAAGCGTTTTCCAATGCCATTCCTGACCCAGCTCTCCCAATGTGCTTTTCTCTCAGCTCATTCACATGATATTTAGAATCTTGTCAGTCTTGTTGTAACTAAGGATGGGCTCAGGCATGTTCGCAGCTCCACGTGCCCGCCAGGAAGCTTACACTGTGCAGTGCTAATCACAGGTAGGGAGACATTTCCAGATCTGTGCAGCCGCGGATCGGGAAATGTCTCACTGTCTGTGATTAGTGCTGCGAAGTGTCAGCTTCCTGGCGGGCGCGGGCACGTGGAGTTGAGAACATGCCTGAGCCCATCCTTAGTTGTATCTTTGAATGGATTTTCAGATTACATCACTTCCTGTAGCAGCATTTACTTCCTGTTAGGTCCATCTCCCAAAAGTCATCACTTCCTTGTTGCATCACAGAAGAGGGCGTGATAGGGTGTGTTCACCACTCTGGACCACAGAGTGGTGAACACATCCACCTCCTATAAAATCCTGTCCCTCTGGTGCGGCCTGTGTGAGTACAGAGGGCCTTGGTGGAGATCATGAGAGCATTGAGAGAGATCATTGAGAGAGGTGCAGCGGCTGTTAGTTGAGCTGACCTCCCGGCCGGCAGGGGACACCACAGAGCAGCTGGATGGCACTGGCAGGGACTCCTAAGCAATACTGCCCACCCAGTGCTGGGGAGAGCCCTCAGGAGAGATGTGATGGACGATGAGATCATGGAGAGGTAAGGAGAAGGGGGAAATCTCTGATCTACATTGAGCTCTGTGTGTGTGTGTGTGTGTGTGTGTGTATGTGGGGGATGGGGGGTGAGTAGTGCAGGAAGAAGGAGTCAGGTAGGTCAGTGTATGTGTCAGGTAGGTCAGTGTATGTGGTCAGGTAGGTCAGTGTATGTGGTCAGGTAGGTCAGTGTAATGGTCAGGTAGCTTACATGTGTTACTAGGGTAGGGCAAAGGGGGTGGAGTCAGGGGTGGAGCCAAGGGGGGCTGCAAAATGAGGTTTCGCCTAGGGTGTCGAAAAACCTTGCAACAGCCCTGTTTACAAGTACATAAGAGGGAGTGGATGGAGACAATCAGTCATGAGGCCTCATTCACATCTCCACCTAAAAAAAACTCACATTCCCGCATGCGTTTGTTTTGTGTGTTTTGGAGTGTTTTTACTCATCACGCATAGGGCAGCCCATTCATTTGAATAGACTGCCCTACGCACAACAATCGCCCCAGAGAAGTTTCAGAACTATTTTTGGAGCGGCACATGTTGCTCTACTGCAGTTTTCAGTGTGTTTTCCGCACTTGGGGAGCCTTTAACATGTGATGACAACACAAACACGATGCACATTTGCAGCATTTATGAAATGCCTGGCAAAGCGCACATTTTCTGTGCAGTTTGCCATGCGTTTGGAAACACACAGATGTGAATGGAGTCTCATTGTTCTTCTGTAAATGCACCAATTTTACTTTCAGGCCCCATTCACGCCTAGAGTTATGGGAGTGCATGTTGTGGGATTGCATGTTTTTTGGCTCATTTTTCCAGTGACACACATAGGGCACCAGTCGATTTCAATGGGCTGTGCTCCACCTGGCAAAGTAGCTCAAAGGACATTTGTGTAAATTTGTTACTGCATTTGTCACCTGATTTTTCATGTGGCAAAATGTGTGTTTTCTTCTGTGTTTGGTGTGCCATTAACAATTAATGACACTGAAAGCACAACTAGGTCATTTTAGGTGTATAAATGTGGCCATACACCAGGGGACTCAAACTGGCGGCCCTCCAGCTGTTGTGAAACTACAAGTCCCATCATGCCTCTGCCTGTGGGAGTCATGCTTATAACTGTCAGCCTTGCATTTCCTCATGGGACTTGTAGTTTCGCAAACAGCTGGAGGGCCACCAGTTTGAGACGCCTGCCATACACTACACAAATCTGATTGTACAATCTCCTTTAGATTTACCAAAACTATATAATAGGAGGAGACACCATCAATCCAATCACTCTGTATCCAATCAGACAGGCACTTGCACTACATCAGGGATGTCCCGTGGGCCACATGTGGCCCCAGGGAATTTAGCATGCACCCTGAGCCCGTCCGAAGGGGACGCTGGGGAAGTCAGGCAAATTCACACATGGAGGAATTCCGGGGGTGCTGTTGATGGGTGAAGGTGAAGGTGTGCTAATGAGGACAGCTGGTAAACTCTTTCCTGGGTCATACTGGCTGGTCCGTCCTGTGTGTCTGCCCTCTGTCTACCAGGAAGTTTCTGAAGGGATCTGCAAACTACAGTCATGGATGGAGGTGAGGCCTGGTCTTCAAAACCAAAGAAAAGTTGTATTTTTGTGCAACAGAGGTACATTATTGGTATATTGGTACATAGGGGAGCTGGATTTTAGGGAAAAAAAAGGTGAATTTAGCCTTTAATAAATTAGGTAAAGCTTCACTTTGCAAAGAGTGCCAAATCACGTGGAAGGAAATTTTTAAAAACTGAATTTTAGCTTGTACACGATTGGATGATGGAAGTCAGGAGAACTTCTGCTCATTTACTAAGCTCTGGAGCAACTGCACTTTGCAAAGTGCACCATCTATTTGCCTTTAGTTAATAAGTTAATATTCCAGTGCTGCAGGAGTTAATAGATCCAATAAGCCTGTGACAGGCCTTCATCAAGATTGCCAACTATGCCCACAGCGCTGCTGTCGGAAAAGACATTTATAGCTATGACTAAGGACTAACATCTGAAACGCGTAGGCTATTTTACAGCTTTCTACACGTACTTAATAAAGAAATACTATTTTGGATGTCATCTTGAGTGCCGACCCTCCCTTTTCTTACTCTGGTACGTTGGAGGTGTCAGCAGCCTCAAGGTCTGAGCACCGGGCGTAGTTTTTATGTGGGAAGGTTGCAGCCCGTATACCCCTGTTTTCCTGGGAAAAGGTATTTAGCCTTTTCATTTAAAAAAAAAAAAAACGCACACACTATAGTTACTGACTGAATAATCCAGAGGGGATACGTGTATTTTTGCTGCATATTGCAGCTGAATAGCGATGGGAGGGGCGGGGAAGAGAGACGCTCTCATGCTTACAGGCAGGTAGGGAGGGGGAGAGAGGAGAGATTTACAGCAAACAGCGGGCTGACGGAGGAAAGTAAACTGACCACAGCATCATGGCTTAGCAGCCATGATTACCATGGACATGGATTACCATGGCTCATTAAATACTGCATAAAACAGTGTTAACTAGTTCCCTACTGGGCCAATTTTGACATTTCTCTCCTACATGTAGAAATCAGTATTTTTTGCTATAAAATTACTTAGGAACCCCAAACATGATATTTTTTTTTTTTAGCAGAGGCCCTAGAGAATAAGACCCTTTTTTTCAAATGCAATTTTTTGGGGGAAAAAAATTGGGGGGGGGGGGGGGGGGGATAAAATGTCATGAATTTTATTGCACACAAACACTATATAATACCTAATTTTTTGCTCAAATACAAAAGATGTTATGCCGAGTACATAGATACCTAACATGTCATGCTCTAAAATTGGGTACACCCATGGAATGGCGCCAAACTATGGTACCTAAAAACCTCCATAGGAAATGCTTTAAAAGCCTTTGCAGCTTACCAGTTTATAGTTACACAGGAGCTA
Organism: Lithobates septentrionalis; assembly: GCA_037952835.1. NCBI lineage: Eukaryota > Metazoa > Chordata > Amphibia > Anura > Ranidae > Lithobates > Lithobates septentrionalis. Next base: position 706,395 of record JBBDGP010000766.1, on the reverse strand, counting down.
AAATTATTGCTCTTGCTCTGACTTTTGCAGCAATGGGGTTGATTTACTAGAGACAAATCCACTTTGCACTATTTGGAAGTACAATCGCTGTAGATCTGAGGGGGACAGGCAAGGAAAAAAAACAGCATTTTTGCTTGTACATGATTGGATGATAAAATCAGCAGAGCTTCCCCTAATTTTAGAGCTTCCACTCAGATCTAAAGCGACTGCACTGCCAAGTGCACTTGTAGTGCAAAGTGGATTTGCCTTTAGTAAATAAACCCCACTACCTAACAAGTGTGGTGCGATCACCATTTACATATGCGTTCACATTTGTGCGTAAGCACTGGGGGAGGGGGCGCTTTAAAAAAATATATTATTTATGTTATTTGAATTTTTTTTTTTTTTATACTGTCACTTTAGTTTTTTTTTTTATCAAATTTATTGCTTTCACAAGGGATAAAAAACATCCCCTGTGAAAGCAAGGGTCATGACAGGTCCACTTTATGGACAGATCTGGGGTCTATTAGATGAGATGATGTCAGTGTTCATGATTATAAGGATCTCTACCCCACAACCTTGGCCTGGTGGTTGTGGGGGTGCTGGGGTGACTTATCGAAATATGGAAGCCACCTTTAACAAGGAGCCCCCAGGACCCTGGCCCCCTATGTAAATGAGTATGTAATAAAAAAGAAATGCCCCTCAAAATAAATACAGCATCAGTCATGATGAATGCCTCCCGCTGATCCACATGAAAAAAATTTAGATCCGCACCTGACGCTTGGCTCCCGCCAATTGACAGCTCTGCTTCTCCAATATGGAGTGTGACCATGTTTCATGTTACACCCTAAATATGCGTATAGCATGAATCATTGCCAGAAAGGCAGAATTGGCCTTTAAAGTTCTACTCTAACCAAAACGTTTTGTCATTGTGGACAGAGTGGGGAAGGACCCATAGGAGAAGCCCAGCCAAACGAGCTCAGGCTGGACTTCTCCTTTAAATCAGCTCAGAGAAAACATTTCCGTGGCAAAAATGTACTTGCGAAATCTCTGGACTAAAAGTGAATATTGCAGAAATTATTGTTATATGGTATTTTATCTTTTCATGGGCTTTTTATTTTTGATTTGTTATTTTTGGCTGGATTTCTGCCTTAAAGCTGAGTTCCACCCAAAAATGGAACTTCCGCTTTAAGGGAGGTGACCCCCTGACATGCCACATTTGGCATGTCATTTTTTTTGGGGGGGAGCCGGTACCCTCTTTCTAGAGGGTCCCAGCTCCCACTTCCTCCCGGCGCACCACTTCACCGGAAGGGAGATCACCTCTCCCCCCTCCCTCTCGGAAATCATCTGGGACAGGTCACAGGTCCCAAATGATTGCCCGGCCAGTCACGGCACGCGCATGTGCAGTGGGTGCCCGGCTGTGAAGCCACAGCTGGGCACCCACAGTTACAATGCTGGCACCGCAGAGAGGAGGAGGAAACGAGCGGGGCTTCGTACGCCCGCATCGCTGGACCGCGGGACAGATGAGTGTCCGATTATGAAAAGTCAGCAGCTGCAGTATTTGTAGCTGCTGACTTTTTAAAAAAAAAATTTAAGCAGAACTCCACTTTAAGCTTCTTTAGTTACCATATCTCTGCAAGTGAGTGAAGCTTGGAGTCATCATCTGCTGGACTTGTAAGTATCATAAATCTTCTTTTGTAGAGAAAACTTCTGAAAAATATTTTCACATCGAGGCACCACGTCATCGCGACAATAAAGTCTGGATCCGCCAGGTGCCTGGACTGACACCCATCTCAGCCTCTCAGCGAGCCGCTGAGAGACTGAGACGGCTGCTCCCTGCCCCTCCACTGCTCAGCGCTCCAGTGAGCGAGGAGTGAGCAGAGCGGACAGCTGCTGATTGACAGGCAGCAGCTCTCTGCTCGGGGAGCTGTGAGAACCGAGCCATCGGCAATGTTCGATCGCTCGGTTCTCAGTGTAGAGGCACCGGGGGACAGATGCAGCATCCACCTAGGTAAGTAAAATGGAGGAAAAAAACCCAAACCCATACTTCTCTTTTAAATATGTATTTAGAGCTGCATTAACCTGTGTTTATTAAATCTACCTTGCGTTCAGATTTAAGCACCCAACACAATTCCAGGTGTGGTGCTTAGTCTTCCGCTGCATGTTGTGGGTCTACCTAGCACTATGTACTGTAGTGGCCTCATTTGCAGACTACAAATGGTGGTCTATGAGTCAGTTGATGACTGAACACAATGCTCTACCTGTGTGGCTGATAACTCATGTCAACAGTGAATTAAAAAATAAAAGACATGGAAATCGCCTTGATTCACTGAGAGCTCTGCGTTTTTGAGGATTTCCAGTACTGGCTTTGTGAAGGTTGGCATCAAGTTTCTGGGTTAAGTGAGGAAATGAGACGCTCCCTGATTGTTATAGCCAACACAGACTGTTCTTTTTTCAGGTCCTTTCAATATTGCGCCCTTCTGTCACTTACAGAGGGTATAAAGAAAAACTGGAAATCCAATCGTTTTGGTCTGATCTTTAGAGTTCTATATAAAAAATTTGCTATTTAACTTTCAAAAAGTGTTTCCCAGTGCTAAACATTTCATCCAAATACTAAATGGCTGCATTTGTAAATTTCAAAAGCCAGTATAAAGGAATAGTAGTGGTAAAAAAAAGCACTTGTGTGTTGAACTTATAAATTTTTTTATAATTCTCCTTTAAGGGGGTGTGGCAGTGGGTGTGTCCTTTGCCTACATACTTTTGCTAATAGGGGTCTCCCTCATTCCCATCTCAAAAAGCGGGGAAGTATGGTTGACATCTTTAAAATTAAATTAACGTCTTGTTTTTTATTTAAAAAAACCAACAAACATGTTATACTTACCTGCTCTGTGCAGTGGTTTTGCACAGAGCAGCCTGGATCCTCCTTTTCTCGGGTCCCACGTTGGCACTCCTGGCCCCTCCCTCTTGCTTGCTATGGGGGCACCCGAGCTGAGCCGCTGCTCTGTGTGATTTGGCCCTGCCCCCTCTGTCTCCTGATTGGCTCACTGGCTGTGATGGACAGCAGAGGGAGCCATTGGCTCCCACTGTTGCAAAAAGCCAATCAGGAGTGCAAGTCTCCAGAGAGGCAAGGCTCTTGTGGACATTGCTGGATCGAGAGGGGGCCCAAGTAAATATTGGGGCGGGGGGGCTGCTGCACACAGAAGGTTTTTTACCTTTATGCATAGAGTGCATGAAGGTGAAAAAACATTGTGCCTTTACAACCACTTTAAGGCCCCTTTCACACTTGTCCTGCGACTTGTCCTGCAACTTGGAACTGGAAAGTCGCATGACAAGTCGTACCGTATGATTGCCAATGAGTACCGTCCATATCTGTGTGACTTCAAGTCGCAGCGACTTTAAAGTCCCTGCATTACTTAGGTCCAACTTTGATGCGACTTGAGGTCCATAGACCTCAAAATTATACAGGCATTGCTTCAAGTTGCGCCAAAGTCACGTCAGTCACGTGACACCGCTTTCACACAAGTGTGAAAGCGGCCTAAGTCTGATTTTGTGTGCCTGGGGATATTCTAGATGTCTGACTGTACACCAGACCATGAGTTCTTTCCAAGTCTGCACTAAGCCCCACCCCCTCATGTTCCTTTTGCTTCACTATTTACTAGTGTAATGCAGGACTTTGAGAAGCAGTAGAGACCTCTCACATCTGTTTTTCAGGGACAAGAATAAATGAAGAGGAGTTAGAAAAGGGGCAAGAGTGTACAGCTTTCATAAGTAAGCTTGCATAGTTTTAACATTCACACATGAAGCCAGTTGTGACTAAACCCCTTTACAGAAAAACCATAATACATTTTGGTATGTGTAATGACCATTTATAATAACCCCCCAAGCATATAACAAAATAACTGTACCAATAAAGGAAATTTGGAATGTACTCTTGGCAACAAGTGCCAGGGACATTTAAAATTTGGCAAAGGATCTGACCCTTCCCTGCTCTATGCAATACAAAATAAAATGTTGGGCTTTAACTGGTTATACATAGTCATTTCGGCAATTTCTAAAACAATGTCTAACCGTTTATTTAAAGTGGAAGTAAACCCTCCTATTGTTTTCAGCCAAGGAAGCTGCCATCTTGGCCTCTGTTTAATCTTCAACTGCCATGATGCTGCACATGTGATCAGTTATGACACCAGCCATTGGATGGTTTGACAGTTTGGTTGAGAGCACAAGTAACGTGACAGTTAAATTTCTGGCACATGCTGGGAATATAACTGTTTTTTGAAACTGGTAAATCGAAGGGTTTACTTCCACTTTAAAGTGGAGTTCCACCCACTTTTACAACTCTTCAGCATCCCTCACTAAACTGTGCACTGTAAACAAATTGGATATATATATTTTTTTTTCTCAGCACCTACTGTATATCTTCTGTATTCATTTTTCACTTCCTCCTCCCTGGCTGCGGCCCATCGCATCATTTCCTGTTTGCAATGCCTTCTGGGAAGGGGCGGCAACTTCCTCTGAAACTGCTGTTGCTATGGAAACCTGACCTAAAGTCTATTACACTGCTTATGCTGCACTGAGCATGTGCGAGATCTGCAAGGATGAGATCCAGGAGGAAATACAGTCTGGCTTCAGATGCCCACACTTAACATGGCCACGGCCTGCTGTAAGTTTATAAAATAACAAACTACTGCTATGAACTAACAAAACAGACCCTAGTTTACAGACTAACTTTACTAGAATACATTAAGCTTGTGTATTATAGGGGTATTTTTATTTAAAAAGTATAATTTCGGCCAGAACACCACTTTAAGTGGGGTTAGGAGAAAGAAACAGGATATTGTGCTAAACCTATAGGTAGATAAGAGAACCAGAACGTTCACTAAGTGGAAGAGTGGGATTGATAATAAAGTTGGCAGTGCCTCCACCCAGGACAGGGCCTCTGTGGGCAAAGGGAATTCCCTATCAGGGAAATGAATCAGTAGTCTAACTGACTAACACCAGCAGATGACATGGCTCCCCAAATCGTCACTGACTGTGGAAACTTCACACTGGACCTCATGTAACTTGGATTCGGTCTCTTGGATTCGGTCCCTCTCCACTCTTCCTCCAGACTCTGGAACCTCTATTTCCAAATGAAATGCAAAATTTGCAACCGTCCCTGATGATTTGGGGAGTCATTTTATCTGCTAGTTTTGGTCCACTGTGTTTTATCAAGTCCAAAGTCACAGCGCAGCCCCCTAACAGGATATTCTAGAGCACTTCATTTTTCCCTCTGTTGACCAGCTTTATGAAGATGCCGACTTCATTTTCCAGCAGGACTTGGTTCCTGCCCACAATGCCAAAAGTACCAATACCTGGATCATGGCATCACTGTGCTTGATTCGCCAGCAAACTCTTCTGACCTAAACCCCATAGAGAATTTGTGGGATTTCGTCAAGAGGAAGATATGAGACACCAGACCCAACAATGCAGATGAGCTGAAAACCACTATCAAAGTAACCTGGGCTTCCATAACACCTCAGCAGTGCCACAGACTGATCGCCTCCATGCCACGCCACATTGATACAGTAATTCATGCAAAAGGAGCTCTGACCAAGTATTGAGTGCATACTATACTGTACATAGATAAACTTTTAAGTAAGCCAACATTTCTGTATTAAAAATACTTTTATTGGTCTTATGTAATATTCAAAATTTTTGAGATACAGAATTTTGGATTTTTACTAGCTGTAAGCCATAATAATCAAAAGTAAAAGAAAGAAATGCTTGAAATATACTGTATCACTCTGTTTGTAATGAATCTATATAAAATATATGAGTTTCACTTTTTTAATTGAATTACTAAAAAAAATTAACTTTTTGACGATAGTCTAATTTTATGGAATGCACCTGTAGTTAGTAAGAGAGATACCTCCAGATGAATGTTGCAGAGTCCCCTGAGAATGATCACAATGTGGCCTTCCTCGTGGTGTCAGAGACCTGAAGATAAGATCTGTGGTGATGATGAGTGGACCCTCCAGCCATTGTCTAATCAGCCTGGAATGCAGCTTTTCTCTAACAGATTGCTTTTCATAGATGGAAGCTATAGTACTGTTTCTATGAGTAAAGGAGGGGGTGGAAAGGGTGGACATAGTAGGACACTCTTGACAAGTACCAATGACAGGTGGTGCCTCGGTTCTGTTAACCCCAGCAGCACTGGAAGATCACAGCTGCAGGGGTAGAAGAAGGGGGCAGAGGACTTTGGATTTCAATTTAAACAACAGCCAACAGCCCAAAGATGGTTTTAATTGAATGCAAGCACTGTGCTGATATTTTTTAAAAAACATTTGCCTTCAATCCAGGTACTTCCACTGTTTGCATTTATTAACAATTTAAAGATTTATTAATGATTACAGAGCAGCATTAATTTGTGTCTTTTCTAACCACCTGGAGTTCAGCCTTAAGAATACATTCAATAAAGGTTTTAGAATACTTAGCAATGTGGTTTCAGAGCATGTATTATATTCTAGTGGGAATCTTTGTTTACATGGAAACTTAGGAAGTTTATATGAAGATCAAGCTGTTTGTTTTCTACAATGTATTAGTGGAGCAGATGTACGTAAAACAGCAGTCATGGGTCCAGTTTTGTAATACTATTCAATGATTGCAGCATTCAGGCATGTAGCAGTTAATAACATGAGACAAGAGACATGATCTAATTACCGTCGAATTATCCCTTTTAGTGGCCTGGGGATACAAATTTGCAGTGAATGAATCCTCCCTATCCTCCATGTACATAATATTCTAGTGCTGACATCTGAGATTAAAGCCCCATACACACTATTAGATTTTCTGCAGATATTTGTCTTCAGATTTACCTAAACCATGTAGTGCAAGAGCCTGCCTGATTGCATACAAATTGAAACTTTTAAGGTTTGACCTCATATTATATGGTTTAGGTAAATCTGAAGACAAAAATCTGCAGAAAATCTAATAGTGTGTATGGGGTCTTAAGCCTCGTACACACAAACGGATTTTCTGATGGGAATTGTGTGAAAAAAGGCTGTTGGCGGAAAATCCGACCGTTTGTACGCTCCATTGGACAATTGTTGGATGGCAGGCTTTAAAATTTTCCATGGACAACGGTCTGTTGTTGGATTTTCCGAGCGTGTGTACACAAGTCTATTGGACAAAAGTCCAAAGTACAAACATACATGCTCGGAGGCAAGGACGAGCCAGAAGCGGTCGGTCTTGTAAACTAGCATTCATAAATGGAGAATTAACATTTGTGATGTGGCAAATTATGAAATGTCAAAATGCAGCGCACAATTCTCTTCTTCCTTAATGGGATAATAATGAAGCTGCTTTGTTGGTGATACTGATGGAGTTCTGCCAAACGTATTTTAAAAGGGTTTTATTTTCTAGTGATATCAAGAATAATATTATTATGCTTGTTTTGTTTTTTTTGGGCAAGTTACCACAATATCATTATCCCGTCGTTTTTAAGGTCAAAGATACAACTATGTTGGTGTCCCTTACATTGTATTTCTTTAAAATGTAACTGCCTACTCCCAAACTGTCATTTGAAGTAAAACACATAGCCAAGTATTATTCTCCACAATTTTTTTTATTGTGCATTAAAAAAAGAAAACAAATAAAATTAGACATGCTATCTGCCAATAGAACTTAACCGAAAAGTGCATTCTAAGCATACAAAAATATAGTAAATATACCAAATCAAATCATTATTCAACCAAAAAATAAAATAAAAGCCTTATGCATGTGTCCTGCTTCTTAATATAGGGGGTCAACAATGCCAAGAGTTGGTGAAAGCAGGGGTCCGTCATCCGGAGATAATTCCGAAAATCACCTGGATTATTCTCCTGGAGCTCCCGCAGCAAAGGCATATGACATAATTGGTTATGATTATTAAAGCAACCAATTTTTGGTCCAAGAAATCCTCCTCCTCCTGTTCCTGGACTGGACTTGGGTCAAAGCAATAAGTCCAAGGCCAATAATAAATAACACGTTATCTCCTCCGATTCCGCAACATGGCTGGCTGATGAACGGCCGTTCAAAAATGAACTGGCTGTCCACAGAGCTAGTGATTACCTGCATTGATCGCTGCTGGATGCACTTTGTGTACATTCAGCAGGGATCAGTGCAGGGACTCACTGGCTCTATTGACAGTGACTGATAACTTTGGCCACTGATGGGAAAATTGCATATTACATATCTCCCTTTTAATAATGTGGCTCACTAATGCATTTTAACCACTTCAGCCCCGGAAAAATTTATCTCCTTCCTGACCAGAGCACTTGCGTTACGGCACTGCGTTGCTTTACCTGACAATTGCGCAGTCGTGCAATGTTGCATCCAAACTAAATTGACGTCCTTTTTTTCCCACAAATAGAGCTTTCTTTTGGTGGTATTTGATCACAGTTTTTATTTTTTGCGCTATAAACAAAAAAAGAGCGTCAATTTTGAAAAAAAGCAATATTTTTTTACTTTTTGCTATAATAAATATCTCCAAAAAATATATAAAAAAAACACATTTCTTTCTCAGTTTAGGCCGATATGTATTCATGTAAAATCGCAATAAGCGTATATTGATTGGTTTGTGCAAAAGTTATAGCGTCTACAAAATAGGGGATAGATTTATGGCATTTTTTAATTATTTTTTTTATTAGTAATGGCGGCGATCTGCGATTTTTATCGTGACTGCGACATTATGGCGGACACATCAGACGCTTTTGACACTATTTTGGAACCATTGTCATTTATACAGCGATCAGTGCTATAAAAATGCACTGATTACTGTGTAAATGACACTGGCAGGGAAGTGGTTAAACACTAGGGGGCGATTAAGGGGTTAAGCGTGTCCTAGGGAGTGATTCTAACTGTGGGGGGGGGGGCTACCACTGACATGACAGCGATTACTGCTCCCGAAGACAGGGAGCAGTAGATCTCTGTCATGTCACAAGGCAGAATGGGGAAATGCCTTGTTTACCGTTCTGCCGCTCCATTACACGATCGCGGGACCCGCGGGCACGGTCATGGATTACACGGCAGTCCTCGGGACCCGCGGGCACGGTCATGGATTACACGGCAGGCGTGCGCATGGCCACAGTGCTGCGTCTTAGAGGGGATGTACCTGTACGCCCATTTGCGCAGCCGTGCCATCGTGCCGATGTATATCATTGTGCACTGGTCGGCAAGCGGTTAAGCCTCCAAATCCTGGTCAAGGAGCCATATAAGGTCATATGTATTGTTTTACCTTACTGATGTAAAGCTTGAGGAATGCAAGAATGCAAGAAAGCCCACTATCCCCCTTAAGAGGTGATATCACTGTCCAAACAAATTTGAATTGGTCATTTACTCACATACTAGCATGTATCTACCACAGCTCAAACTGGAATAAGTTAGTCTCATCCAGAGCTTCAACATGTAACATGCAAGCGTCTGAACCTGGTCGGCCATGTTGCGTAACAGCAAACGGGACTCATGGCGGAAAACAGCATCTTTAGTTAAGTAATCTTGTTATATTTTCTTTATATGTATCTGTATCTGTCATTATCTTTAATAAATATCATACTTTTAAGCATTTGTGTGATCTCTCTTTGCACATATCGAATAAAAACCCTAAAAGAAAACGTGACCGTGATACAACAGCCATCAACAACCTGAAACGTACAGGGCTCAGCGGCCACAGCTTGCCACACACAGGTGGAAAAAAATATAGTTATTTTGCTAATTACATAACATTTAGTAAGGGTTTACATCTACTTTAACATACAGTGCTTACAAGCCTTAAAGCGTTTGTTACCCCAACACATCATATTCCTGATATGTACTCAGGGCTTTTTTTCAGCGGGAACGCGGGGGAACGCAGTTCCGGCACCTCCAGCAATGAATGTATGTAATGGAAAGGAGTGCTGGGGTGTGCTGGAGGGTTTATTGATGCTGGCTGCTTGGGGAATCTATTGTTGCTAGTAAGGATCTATTTTTTTGCATGGGGGTCTATTCTTGCTGGGTAGGTCTATTGTTGCTGGTGGGGGTCAATTGTTGCTGGAAGGGATCTACTGTTGAGGGAGAGGTCTATTGATGTTGGCTTCTGGGAGATCTGTTGTTGCTGCTGGGGGTCTATTGTTGCTGGGGTGTCTTTTTGGTGTGGGGGGGGGACAGTCTATTGTTGTGTATGGGATCTATTGTTGCTGAGGGATGTCTATTCTTTCTGAGGGAGGTCTATTGTTTCCGGGGGGGGGGGTCTACTGTTGCTAGGGTGGGGTTTATTGTTGCTCACAGCAGGGATTCAATTTTACTGTTTTGTTATCATTAACAAATCACTTAGTAGTACAAAATGATACTTGGTTCTGTACAAGGCGATCGTTTACAATCACTTCAAGCCTGGTACACACTGTGAATTTTCCCCTGAAGAGCTCAGGAGTAGCTGCTGTACTAAGAATCTGATGTTAGTACAGTGATCTCCCCCTCTAAGCTATTGTGTTCTGACAGGGGGACGGCCCTCCTCCAGAACACACCGGTCAGTACTCACTACCATTGGCTGAGAGCACTGAGCGAATCGGACTGGCTGCTTTATACACAGACATAGAATGAACCCTCCGATGCCACCCAACATTGGGCCCATGTGTACTAGGCTTAAGACTAATTTCTCCCTGTGCAGTTTGTCAGAAGCACTACCTATGCTTGACAGATAAAGCACATTGTCAATATGATTGCTGTGACCTTTCCCTTTTATAGTGAGGGAGCTGGCTTATCTAAAAGCCCCCTTATGGTCCCTCTAAAGCCAGCTGACCTAAGATCAAGACCTTTTGAGTACAAAGAATCCAGTCTGGCAAATTTCCACACTAATTCATCAAGACCATGACTTTTTAAGCAGCTGGATCCACCCCGAAACCCATGGTAGTGGAAAACTCCAACCTCCCCCCTAGATGTCACAGGACAATATGCCTAGACATGATCAAAAGGGCTTATAGGGCTGTGATTCCGGAAGACTTACTGGTATCTTTCCTGGAGTCTATTTCTAACCTTCAGTTGCTTCCCAAGGCATACCTGAATGATGGTGCCCTTTTCTACAAGCCCTGCCCCATGTGTCGTAAAAAAAAATTGTAAATTTTTTATTACAATGTGCTAATGAAATCAGCATAGGGTCCGCTTTATATACAGATCTACTTTGAACAGCACAGACCACCAAACAAATAAAAGAGGAGATGGTTTCATGTTCTCTTAACTATAAAATGCCTTCTGGCTCCCAACACCTCCTGCATCCCCTCTCCCCCTGCAGGTCTCTGGATGAGTTTATCCTCACACCTGCAGAGGTAGACCAAAGAGGGAAATAAATGATAGAAAATGTTATCACTGTATCAAATGCCACTTTATATATTGTCATACCTCCTTAGACAAAGTCTGTTGAGACAATATGGTCACCTGCTGACTTGGCACTAGAATAATATATATAATGATAGGCAGCTTAACTCTTCAATAAAACACAGAAGTTGAACGATTTTACTTCAGAAAAATGGATATTTATTCTAGTCCTATGAAGTGTAAGAAGACAATGACTTTCTATACCCTGTTTCTGCAATGACTATGAGCAGGAGGGAAGACACAGACGGATGTACCAAATCTCAAACAAACAAGTTGTAGTGGCTCTAAGTGCCGGTTCACACAGGGGTGGCTTCAAAGTCGCCTGACTCCCGTCCAACTGTGAAGCCACCCCATACAGCGCGACTTGCAAAACGACTTCTGTATAGAAGTCAATGCAAGCCACTCCGAAGTCGCCCCCAAGTAGTACAGGAACCTTTTTGTAAGTTGGAGCGAATTGAGTCGCTCCTATTAGAACGGTTCCATTGTACTGCATGAAACGCGACTTGTCAGGGTGCCAAGTCGCCTGACAGGTCGCCCCTGTGTGAACCGTCACTAAAACAGCAATAGATGTTTGCATATATGAAAACAATAATAACAATATACAGTTTAATGCAGTAACAAGAAAACACATTGTAGGTGGGAAAGAATAATCACAATTTGTAAAGCTCCGTTCATACATATGCGATTTGAATTGCGGATGGAATCGCCGCGATTCTTCCTGCGATTCCAGATCAGCAACAAAACATGGGATGCGTTTGTGATGCCATTATTACTTAATGGCACAATAAAACGCTGTTTGATGTTGCCGTGAGTGTTGCGTGACAAATCGTGCTGCAAACGCGCAAACAAAATCGTGTGTCCAAGAAAAGTTCCGGAACTTTTTTTGGGCGGCACGCGTCACACAATTTTCTTTGCGTGCCAAAAATCGCACCTCGTTTAGGGTGCCATTAAGAAATAATGGCATCGCAAACACGTCCCGTGTTTTGTTCTGCCCCTCTATTCCTTCTGCCCTAGGCACTGTCCCACAAATGCTGTTGTGGTAAACACAGCCCTGATTTTTACTTGAGATCGCATGAGCAATGCCTAGACCAGGGATCCTCAAACTACAGCCCTCCAGCTGTTACAGAACTACACATCCCATGAGGCATTGTAAAAGACAGACATGACTAGGCATGATGGGAATTGTAGTTCCTGACCTGAACAACTGGCGGGCCATAGTTTTGAAGACCCCTGGCCTAGACATATAGTTATGGATAAACCCATGCTGGGATCCTACAGAAGCACACTGTAGAACAGGCATACCTCCCAACTGTCCTTGATTTTGAGGGACTGTCCCTGATTTGGAGCAATGTCCCTCTGTCCCTCATTCCTCCTCATTTGTCACTCATTTTGGTCTGATCTATATAATTGTATATAAAATGCACTTTTTATCTATCAAAAAGTGTTATCCAGAGCTAAACCTTTCATCTGATTTCTAAATTGCTGCATTTGTAAATTCCAAAAGACAATATAAAGGAATAGTAGTGGTAAAAAAGCCCTTGTGGGTTTACCAATCTTATTCTTTTGTACAATTCTCCTTTTAAGGGGGCGTGGCAAGGGGTGTGTCCTATGCCTGCATACTATTGCTGATAGGTGTCCCTCATTCCCATCTCAGAAAGTTGGGAGGTATGGAACAGGTAAGTATTAAAATCTATTTTTTCTATAGGAGCAGAGATGTGAGATTGGGTATGTGTGGGATGGAGGGATTAAGATTGGATTTGGCTCTAAGGTTTTTCTAATGCCTAATGAAATAGCATGTTTTGCCAGTCCATAGTTCAAGTCAAGTTCCTTTTTACCATTAAGTAGAATTGTACTTCCTTGGAATTCAGTCATTCAGTCATTAGGCAAGGTCTTTACACAGAATATACACAGAAAAATAAGACGCTGTTTTTAATACTTTCTCCTGCTCAGTAAGGTTCCTTTTAAAGTGGACCTGTCTTTTAAACTCTCACCTCTTATAAATGATTGTGAGCATTGAAGGGACTCTTTAACAAACTTAAAAATGTAAAAAGAAAATTGTGACTTTGCTAAAAATAAATGCAATCCCATCAAAACAATATCAATAAAAATATTGTGCAAATTTCATCAATAATCAAGTGCTAAGGAAAGTTCATTGCCAACTCCAGAGAGTAGATAGCCGGCTCCGTGATCGGCCAGGTGGGAACCTAATACAGGTGCACAGTACTCTCCTTAGGCAGGCCATACATGGGTCGAATTTCTAAAGAATTTTCTTTCGAAAATCTTATCTAAGAATTTTCGTTCGTATTTCGCACCATTAGTGGGCTGCAGCAACAGCCGATTTTCGTGTGGCCATCGAATTTAAGTAATCGGACACGTTGGAAATTTTTTGAAAAACAAACAATTTTCTAATCAATGATGGGAGAATTGCGCGAGAAATGTAATCAAAAAAGAAATGCGCATGTGCAAGAAAAGAAAATTCCCAGAAAGAAAAGAAGATTCCCAAAAATTCTTTTCTGTAGCAACATGAGGTGAAATTGAAGACTTGGTTGGTTTCGAAGTCAATGGTGGCACCATCGGATCACAAAACGCACAAATTTTCCGATTTTCAAAAGAATTTTTTTTCGAAATTCGACCATGTATGGCCAGCCTTAGCCTTTACTCCCACTCAGGCAGGGAGATATTGAACCCAATAAACCTAGGCACTCGGCTGTTGGTGATGCTCCGCACCCTCAGCTGACTTCATGCATGTTTTCTGGGCCTGTCCACAAGTACATTTCTTTTGGAATGAGGTCATCACATTTATTCTAACAGTTACCAGTGCCACTATCCAAGTCCTGCTGGAGGTGGAGGCGTGTCTGTTGGGGCTTGTAGAACCTCTGGCCAATCACCCGGTGGTCCGAACCCTTCCGAACCCTTCTAGAATTACTGCTATATTATGCCTGCAAGTCCATTGTACTCAAGTGGAAATCCCCTATTGCACCATCCACTAATTTCTGGAAAGTTATCTGTCTACGGGGTGTGTTAAGAAGTTCCATAAAATGTGGATTATCTGGATGGAGTCTTCAGCTACTAATGCAGATTCTCTGGATGACTAATGAGTGTCAGGCTATAAAATTTGTTAGTCCTTAAGTGGTGGAACTTTATGTCTCTGCCACACCAGGTGGATGATTTCCTGCGTTACTAGGTTCTGGGAGGGAGGGCATCTCGTTATTGTGTTTGCTATTGAAGATTACCTGGTAAAACTCCTGCACCCCAATTTGCGTAGTTTGACTGAGCGTACAACTCTTGGTAGTTTTAGGATGTTTTAATCTTGCTTAATCTTACTGTTTTAATTTTGTTCTTTTGTGTCTCTGAGCCTGGGTATGCCCAAGAGGCTCTGTTTTGTAATATTAAAACTGCAGTAAAAATAATTTTCAAAAAAAAAAAAACGTAGGCACTCGGGCCAAGGCTGCTCCTAACAGTACCGTGATGGTCCCCTCCTCTGTATGCACCCCCTGCAAAGAGGGGCATATCCTGCCAACTACGTCAAGTTTGGGTATGTGCAGCATGATGCGGTGAGCATATATGTTTTATATATTGTAACAGAAGTTCAGCAATACACAACAACCCTGGTGGGAAGGCAACTCGACCAGGAACACTCACAAGATTTAACAGTGATGGGACAGTAGACTGAAGACTTGGTGATGCTGACAGCCTCTGCCACAAGAAATGGAATGCGGCTTGGCTTGTTTGTGCCCAAAGGGGAAGCTTTCCAATGGTTTGGATTGATCCCTTTGCTTTCCCTACTCCTTTGGAACCTTTCCCTGGCTGTATGTACTCTCCCTGTCAGATGGGTGACCTGTCTCTACTCTAGCCACTCACAAAATGTGCACCAAACCCTGGATCCAGGTTCTTAAATAGACTCTGCCTGACGCAAGATGGCCGCCAAAGTCACATAGGGTGATGGCATCCAATTGGAAAGCTCCCTCCCTGTCACCGAGGAAACCATAGAAGAACTAGATTCCTCTTCACTTCCTCCCCTTTCTAAATTGCAGCTGCGCCACCAGCAGTGGAAAAAATAGACTGTATCTGTCTACAAACGCACTTTTCGGGCCACATATTGCCCTTTCATCAGAGCTACAACATGACAGGAAAATATACAATTATTAAACTAAGATTAATGAATGAGATATCATTTACATTTACATTTTTTACATTTTTTACCATATTCACTTACATGAATTGAAATGAAACTATTATTTGAGCTAAATATGGATGCACATTTATGAGTAGATAAGATCACAATCTATCTTTTCTGATTTTATCTATTTTTTTCTCCCAAAAGTGATACATTAGTTACAGTTGGACCTAGATAGGCAGAGTCAGCCCCTGGCTTCCCATATATCTTGGATACTCCTTAAAGTGAGAGCTCCCTGCCAGAATTCCTGACTGTGTTTCTGCACACCTGGGAGTTTTGAACATTCCTAACCAACTTTTTATATTCCATCTTCTGTTGTTTTATTCTAAGTCATATAAAATACTTTAACATCCAACCAGGAGAGGGGACATTTCCCATAATGGCCCCAGCAGGTGTACAGGCCGGAAAATCAGCGCAGAGTACAGCCCTTAAAGCAGAACTAAAGGAAAGGATACTCACCTATGCTCCAACAGTCCAATGCACTTGAGGTCTCTCGCTGGTGCTGGTATCTTCTCCCTGGCTTCTTCTGGGTACTGGTCTTTGGCCATCTTGATTGGTAGGTGCTGGGTGACATCATTCATTCCTGTGTCCTGACACTGTGCCAGCATGCACAACTAAGTGTACATATTGCACACAGACAGGTTAGTGTTTTTTTTAACATTTTTTTTTATATTTTTAGCCTTTAATTCTGTTTTTAATCCTTAAAATATTTTTTTTGGCTTTTTTTTCCCCTTTAAAGTGGCTGTAAAGCCTAAACATTTTTTACCTTAATGCATTCCTTGGGTTGGGAAACCCTTGCTTCAACTCCCCATGCACCTCCTATGTCTAAGTAACCCTGTGTCTATTAGGGGCACAGGGTGACCGAAAACCCCAGTCTGATCTGTACTAATCGGACTCACTGTACAACCACACTGGAATGTTGTGTGTGTGTGTGTGTGTGTGTATATATATATATATATATATATATATATATATAAATATATTTATATATATTTATATTGTATATTTTCCTATACTGTTGGGGACTCTTTTCTGGGTCCTTTGGAGTGTGGCTGTATTCCATTGTTCTACTGCGTCTGTCTGCCTTGAGTATTATGGGATGTGTATGTAGATTAGCTGTGAGAGGGGAGGGGGGAATTCCTCCAACAGCTCTTACTGCTGATTGGACAGTCTACTAATCAGAAGTTTGAATATCTCTGTGTACCTGTGTTCAATAAACAATTCATGTTCAGCAGCCAAAACACTGTAGAACAGGCATACCTCCCAACTGTCCTTGATTTTGAGGGACTGTCCCTGATTTGGAGCAATGTCCCTCTGTCCCTCATTCCTCCTCATTTGTCACTCATTTTGGTCTGATCTATATAATTGTATATAAAATGCACTTTTTATCTATCAAAAAGTGTTATCCAGAGCTAAACCTTTCATCTGATTTCTAAATTGCTGCATTTGTAAATTCCAAAAGACAATATAAAGGAATAGTAGTGGTAAAAAAGCACTTGTGGGTTTACCAATCTTATTCTTTTGTACAATTCTCCTTTTAAGGGGGCGTGGCAAGGGGTGTGTCCTATGCCTGCATACTATTGCTGATAGGTGTCCCTCATTCCCATCTCAGAAAGTTGGGAGGTATGGAACAGGTAAGTATTAAAATCTATTTTTTCTATAGGAGCAGAGATGTGAGATTGGGTATGTGTGGGATGGAGGGATTAAGATTGGATTTGGCTCTAAGGTTTTTCTAATGCCTAATGAAATAGCATGTTTTGCCAGTCCATAGTTCAAGTCCTACATGGAAAATCATCTCCCCCACATAATTACTCTTCTCTCAGCATAACAGATGTTATAACTCAGCATAACACCTCTTATCATGCCAAGCGCTGAATTCTATTACCGCAGAAGAAGAATATCTTAAGGTTTAATGTCAAGCAGTTTTCATTGTATTTTATGAAGAATTCAGGAGATTAATTATTAAGATAAATTTATCCTGTGCAATGCAATCCAGGCTCAAACTGCTCCGTTACGGTCTAATTTCATTTTGCATTTTTTTTTTTTTTCGCTTTGCATTTTACTTCCTTTTTACCATTAAGTAGAATTGTACTTCCTTGGAATTCAGTCATTCAGTCATTAGGCAAGGTCTTTACACAGAATATACACAGAAAAATAAGACGCTGTTTTTAATACTTTCTCCTGCTCAGTAAGGTTCCTTTTAAAGTGGACCTGTCTTTTAAACTCTCACCTCTTATAAATGATTGTGAGCATTGAAGGGACTCTTTAACAAACTTAAAAATGTAAAAAGAAAATTGTGACTTTGCTAAAAATAAATGCAATCCCATCAAAACAATATCAATAAAAATATTGTGCAAATTTCATCAATAATCAAGTGCTAAGGAAAGTTCATTGCCAACTCCAGAGAGTAGATAGCCGGCTCCGTGATCGGCCAGGTGGGAACCTAATACAGGTGCACAGTACTCTCCTTAGGCAGGCCATACATGGGTCGAATTTCTAAAGAATTTTCTTTCGAAAATCTTATCTAAGAATTTTCGTTCGTATTTCGCACCATTAGTGGGCTGCAGCAACAGCCGATTTTCGTGTGGCCATCGAATTTAAGTAATCGGACACGTTGGAAATTTTTTGAAAAACAAACAATTTTCTAATCAATGATGGGAGAATTGCGCGAGAAATGTAATCAAAAAAGAAATGCGCATGTGCAAGAAAAGAAAATTCCCAGAAAGAAAAGAAGATTCCCAAAAATTCTTTTCTGTAGCAACATGAGGTGAAATTGAAGACTTGGTTGGTTTCGAAGTCAATGGTGGCACCATCGGATCACAAAACGCACAAATTTTCCGATTTTCAAAAGAATTTTTTTTCGAAATTCGACCATGTATGGCCAGCCTTAGCCTTTACTCCCACTCAGGCAGGGAGATATTGAACCCAATAAACCTAGGCACTCGGCTGTTGGTGATGCTCCGCACCCTCAGCTGACTTCATGCATGTTTTCTGGGCCTGTCCACAAGTACATTTCTTTTGGAATGAGGTCATCACATTTATTCTAACAGTTACCAGTGCCACTATCCAAGTCCTGCTGGAGGTGGAGGCGTGTCTGTTGGGGCTTGTAGAACCTCTGGCCAATCACCCGGTGGTCCGAACCCTTCCGAACCCTTCTAGAATTACTGCTATATTATGCCTGCAAGTCCATTGTACTCAAGTGGAAATCCCCTATTGCACCATCCACTAATTTCTGGAAAGTTATCTGTCTACGGGGTGTGTTAAGAAGTTCCATAAAATGTGGATTATCTGGATGGAGTCTTCAGCTACTAATGCAGATTCTCTGGATGACTAATGAGTGTCAGGCTATAAAATTTGTTAGTCCTTAAGTGGTGGAACTTTATGTCTCTGCCACACCAGGTGGATGATTTCCTGCGTTACTAGGTTCTGGGAGGGAGGGCATCTCGTTATTGTGTTTGCTATTGAAGATTACCTGGTAAAACTCCTGCACCCCAATTTGCGTAGTTTGACTGAGCGTACAACTCTTGGTAGTTTTAGGATGTTTTAATCTTGCTTAATCTTACTGTTTTAATTTTGTTCTTTTGTGTCTCTGAGCCTGGGTATGCCCAAGAGGCTCTGTTTTGTAATATTAAAACTGCAGTAAAAATAATTTTCAAAAAAAAAAAAACGTAGGCACTCGGGCCAAGGCTGCTCCTAACAGTACCGTGATGGTCCCCTCCTCTGTATGCACCCCCTGCAAAGAGGGGCATATCCTGCCAACTACGTCAAGTTTGGGTATGTGCAGCATGATGCGGTGAGCATATATGTTTTATATATTGTAACAGAAGTTCAGCAATACACAACAACCCTGGTGGGAAGGCAACTCGACCAGGAACACTCACAAGATTTAACAGTGATGGGACAGTAGACTGAAGACTTGGTGATGCTGACAGCCTCTGCCACAAGAAATGGAATGCGGCCTGGCTTGTTTGTGCCCAAAGGGGAAGCTTTCCAATGGTTTGGATTGATCCCTTTGCTTTCCCTACTCCTTTGGAACCTTTCCCTGGCTGTATGTACTGTCCCTGTCAGATGGGTGACCTGTCTCTACTCTAGCCACTCACAAAATGTGCACCAAACCCTGGATCCAGGTTCTTAAATAGACTCTGCCTGACGCAAGATGGCCGCCAAAGTCACATAGGGTGATGGCATCCAATTGGAAAGCTCCCTCCCTGTCACCGAGGAAACCATAGAAGAACTAGATTCCTCTTCACTTCCTCCCCTTTCTAAATTGCAGCTGCGCCACCAGCAGTGGAAAAAATAGACTGTATCTGTCTACAAACGCACTTTTCGGGCCACATATTGCCCTTTCATCAGAGCTACAACATGACAGGAAAATATACAATTATTAAACTAAGATTAATGAATGAGATATCATTTACATTTACATTTTTTACATTTTTTACCATATTCACTTACATGAATTGAAATGAAACTATTATTTGAGCTAAATATGGATGCACATTTATGAGTAGATAAGATCACAATCTATCTTTTCTGATTTTATCTATTTTTTTCTCCCAAAAGTGATACATTAGTTACAGTTGGACCTAGATAGGCAGAGTCAGCCCCTGGCTTCCCATATATCTTGGATACTCCTTAAAGTGAGAGCTCCCTGCCAGAATTCCTGACTGTGTTTCTGCACACCTGGGAGTTTTGAACATTCCTAACCAACTTTTTATATTCCATCTTCTGTTGTTTTATTCTAAGTCATATAAAATACTTTAACATCCAACCAGGAGAGGGGACATTTCCCATAATGGCCCCAGCAGGTGTACAGGCCGGAAAATCAGCGCAGAGTACAGCCCTTAAAGCAGAACTAAAGGAAAGGATACTCACCTATGCTCCAACAGTCCAATGCACTTGAGGTCTCTCGCTGGTGCTGGTATCTTCTCCCTGGCTTCTTCTGGGTACTGGTCTTTGGCCATCTTGATTGGTAGGTGCTGGGTGACATCATTCATTCCTGTGTCCTGACACTGTGCCAGCATGCACAACTAAGTGTACATATTGCACACAGACAGGTTAGTGTTTTTTTTAACATTTTTTTTTATATTTTTAGCCTTTAATTCTGTTTTTAATCCTTAAAATATTTTTTTTGGCTTTTTTTTCCCCTTTAAAGTGGCTGTAAAGCCTAAACATTTTTTACCTTAATGCATTCCTTGGGTTGGGAAACCCTTGCTTCAACTCCCCATGCACCTCCTATGTCTAAGTAACCCTGTGTCTATTAGGGGCACAGGGTGACCGAAAACCCCAGTCTGATCTGTACTAATCGGACTCACTGTACAACCACACTGGAATGTTGTGTGTGTGTGTGTATATATATATATATATATATATATATATATATATATAATATATTTATATATATTTATATTGTATATTTTCCTATACTGTTGGGGACTCTTTTCTGGGTCCTTTGGAGTGTGGCTGTATTCCATTGTTCTACTGCGTCTGTCTGCCTTGAGTATTATGGGATGTGTATGTAGATTAGCTGTGAGAGGGGAGGGGGGAATTCCTCCACCAGCTCTTACTGCTGATTGGACAGTCTACTAATCAGAAGTTTGAATATCTCTGTGTACCTGTGTTCAATAAACAATTCATGTTCAGCAGCCAAAACGAGTACTGCCTAGTTTGTGGTTGCTAGCGGTTGGAAGATCTGATATCTATATTCAGACTGGAAGTAAGTGGTGTATGACGAAAGCCCTCAAGCGGAGTGTGGGAAGTGATTTTGTTACAGGAGGCGAGGCCCGGTGTCTGTGTCGATGGACGCAGCAGCGGGGCTTGGGTACAAGCACGCACGAGTTGGGCATGGGACAGAGGGGAGAGGCCAGGAGTACCGGCGAGGGACCCGAAATGAGGAGGTGCAGGCCCGCTCTGTGCAATTCAATTGCACAGAGCAGGTAAGTATAGACCTGTTTGTTATGTAAAAAAAAAAAAAAAATTACCTTTACTATCACTTTAAAGTGGAGTTCCACCCAAAAGTGGAACCTCCGCTCATTTGTCTCCTTCCTCTCTCTGGTGCCACATTTGGCACCTTTCGGGGGGAGGGGGAAGTGGATAACTGTCTTTGACAGGTATTCTGTCCCCACTTCTGGGAGTCTTGGCCGCGGGGCATTATGTCACAGCTCGGCTGCCTCCTCCTCCCTCCTCCTTACCCCACCGTCGGGCCAGTAGGAGAGAGCAGCGGTGCCTCGCGCATGCACAGTAGAGACCTGTGTGAAGCCGTAATGCTACACTGCCAGGTTCCCTTGTCCGCAATGGAAACATCAGCTGCAGTGCAGACATCGTTGGACTCCAGGACAGGTAAGTGTCCTATTATTAAAAGTCAGCAGCTGCAGTATGCATAGCTGCTGGCTTTTAATTTTTGCAGGGGTGGGCGGACCTCCTCTTTAAGATCAGAGTTAAAATGATAAAAAAAAGTACCAGGTTCAGCTCTGAATTTGTAACCTTTTAATGAGGCCTTCCTAATTGCCGAGGTGTACAGACTGTGAGTTGTTTGGGTGGGTTTAGCAGCCTATGACACATAGGTCTGTGTCCACAAACTGTGATTTGAGAGTCATACAGAACTAAGACATAGAGAAAGGTTTGGTTCTGATTCACTGCATGATTGAAAACTCAATAGAAAAAGCCTATGTGTCAATACCCTCCAGTGTGCACTGTGCATTCATTTAAGCCTAGGTTTCCTCTGTAAACAGCTTTCCAGACACAGTTTAATCTGTGAGGTTGTGAGCATGTCTACCGAGTAAAGTGATGCATTGGAACTGTGGAGAAAAAAAGGCAGATAAGAAGGGAGAGAGAGAAAGAAAGACAAAGAAATAGATGGAAGGGAAGAAACAAAGAAATATACACTATGTTGGCAAAAGTTTTAATCCGTAGGGCTCAATATTGAGTTGGCCCACCCTTTGGAGCTATAACAGCTTCAACTCTTCTGGGAAGGTTGTCCACAAGGTTTAGAAGTGTGTCTATGGGAAAGTTTCATCATTCTTTCAGAAGCGCATTTGTGAGGTCAGGCACTGATGTTGGATGAGAAGGCCTGGCTCACAGTCTCCGCTCAAATTCATCCTAAAGGTGTTCTCTTGGGTTGAGGTCAGGACTCTGTGCAGGCCAGTCAAGTTCCTCTACCCCAAACTCACTCATCCATGTCTTTATGGACCTTGCTTTGTGCACTGGTGTGCAGTCATGTTGGAACAGGAAGGGGCCATCCCCAAACTGTTTTCACAGAGTTGGGAGCATGAAATTGTCCAAAATGTCTTGGTATGCTGACGCCTTGGCCAAGCCCAACCCCTGAAAAACAACCCCACGCTAAAATCCCCCATCCACCAAATTTTGTGGACCAGTGCATTAAGAGTCCTGATCCCCAACCCTATAGAACACCTTTGGGATGAATTAGAGCGAAGACTGCGAGCCAGGCCTTCTTGTCCAACATCAGCGTCTGACCTCACAAATGCGCTTCTGGAAGAATGGTCAAACATTCCCATAGACACACTCCTTAACCTTGTGGATGGCCTTCCCAGAAGAGTTGAAGCTGTTATAGCTGCAAAGGGTGGGCCAACTCAATATTGAACCCTACGGACTAAGACGGGGATGCCATTAAAGTTCATGTGCGTGTAAAGGCAGGCATCCCAATACTTTTGTTAATATAGTGTAGATATATAGATAGGTAGATAGATAAGAAGAGAGAAAGAAACAGAGAAACTTAGATGGATCAATGATAAATAGAATGAAAGAGAGCAATGTATGTATATGCTGTCACCACAGGATGGCGCTGTGGACAGCATGGTATAATATGCCCCGTCTTATAATTTAGATCAACTGGGGTTTGAAAAGAATGGACTTTATAGGCATACTAAAAGAAGTATCACAATGGTTAATGATGGGTAACAGTAGCCAACTCAGGAAGTGCCATTTCTGCTTTTCGAGATACAATTTTGTTTTTATATATATTGATCTAGCTCCAGAAGAAGCGCACATACAGGGGCGAAACTAGTTGAGCACGCTACATTTATCTTGAAATGCAGACATGAGACCTCCTGTTACCCATCATTAACCATTGTTAGGAATTGACCTTTCAGGTTACTATACGGTGCATACGGAAAGTATTCCTAGCGCTTCACTTTTTGCACATTTTGCTATGTTACAGCCTTATTCCAAAATGTATTTAATTCATTATTTTTCTCAAAACTCTACAAACAATACCCCATAATGACAACATGAAAGAAATTTGTTTGAAATCTTATTGAAAATAAAAAAACGAAAAAAAAAAAAATCACTTGTACATAAGTAATTCACAGCCTTTGCTCAATACTTTTTTGAAGCACCTTTGTCACCATTTACAGCCTTAAGTCCTTTTAAGTGTGATGCTACAGGTTTGGGACACCTATTTTTGTGCAGTTTCTCCCATTCTCATTTGCAGGACCTCTCAAGCTCCAGCAAGTTGAATGGGGAGCACCGGTGCACGGCCATTTTCAGATTTCTCCAGAGATCAATCAGGTTGTTGGCGGTGTGCTTAGGCTCTTTGTTCTGTTGGAAGATGAACCTTCATCCCAGTCTGAGGTCCAGAGCGCTCTGGAGCAGGTTCTCATCAAGGATGTCTCTGTACATTGCTGCATTCATCTTTCCCTTGATCCTGACTAGTCTCCCAGCTCCTGACGCTGAAAAACATCCCCACAGCATGATGCTGCCACCACCATGCTTCACTGTAGGGATGGTATTGGCAGGGTGATGAGCGATGCCTGGTTTCTTCCAGACATGAGGCTTGCCATTCAGTTCACTCTTTATTGGAAAAATTCCCAAGGGGATATGTACCTGAGAACAGGGTGACACTGTAGGTACGTTTGTAGTAGTGTGCCAACGTCCTTATATCAATTGCATGAAATATAAAAACTAGGAAGGTGGACTTTGAAGGCACACGCGTAGCTTAACTATAAAAAGTAAAAATTGTTTTATTTAGTTTAAATTACACAGATAAATGAAGGAATACTATAAATGTTACATTGATTATATGAAAATGCTCTGTATTCAAATTTTTCCACCCTACATGCAATTTAGACCTCCTCTTAATCTTAATATACATATGACTTATAATCGAACATTCACAAAATATGTGGGGCATAGATTCCCAAACCAGTATTGCGATTAAATGAGTGTCAGATGAATAGTTGTGGCTTCAATTGCAGGTCTGGGTGGGTATTTCTCTTAGTTGCTCAACATGTTGCGCGTCTGCGTGACGCTTCCTCAGGAGCTTAAGGAGTTCTGCTGGATATACATAGAAAGTACATCAATGAGTACATATAGAATGTCAGCACAAAACATATTACAAAATATAATACCTAACATTAAATAAAATGTAAAAAGTGTTCCGACCGAGTATAATGGCTACAAGGGAGGCCCCATAAAGTAGCTGGTCACACGGGGGCAGACGGTAAAGCCAAGTAACTGGGGAAGCTATATAAAAGCACAGGCATGCGGTTAAATAAGATAATCACATCAAAAAGCCTAATATATGGTATCATAGATTAATGATTTACAAAGGGAAATATCCAAGATAACTATTCGTAGAGTATTAAACCAATGGTATTTCTACCCATATTAACTGGGTTTATAATCAATGTATGAAAAAAAAAAAAAAAAAAAAAAAAGGTAAATTAGATGTTTAACAAGTATAGGCAAAAGGACAAATTCAATTGTAGCCAACAACTATGTATGTATATATATATATATATATATATATATACCGTATATATATGTGCATACAGCTTACCCCACACGATCAGACATAGTGAAGAGCATACAATGTAGTATTACAGATGATAAGATGAGTGATCATTTAGATTGTATTGTTGTATTGGAAGGTTAGCAGTGTATACAAGGCGTTGGGGAGGCACCAATGCAGCCTGTTCGAATAGTAGTAGCATGTAGAAGCTATCGTTTATAAAGTAAGAAAAAAAGGGGGAAAAAAAGTATGATATAAAATCTTTTTGACACAGACGGTCCTTTGATAAAGTTCATAATAAAAGAAAATATATATGTGTATATAGTAAGCTGTAGTAATGGCATTTTACCTCAAGTCAGTTGGTGGAAGGGCTGTAAAGTATGGTGCGACTCCCTCTAATTATAGCAACGTCAGCTGATCGTATGGGGAGGCTGTGTGTGCTTATATAGCCTCCCCCACCGGAAACGCTGAGAGCCCGAGTGGGTTCGGCATATCCCGGTCCGACCGCCGGCTACTGCGCATGTGCCAGATGTCGCCGCCGACACAGCGATACCCGGCCAATGCGGACGCAACAGGGAGGAGGCTCGAAGGAGCTCACCGGCTACAGCGCATGTGCCGGGCATATTCACCGGCGTGGCGGCGCTCGGCCAATACAGCAGCAGCAAAGGCGGGGACTGGGAGGGAGCCCGAAGGCGCCCCGTGTCCCCATCTATCGCACCACATCCGGTCGGAGGAGGGGACTGGATGTGCGGCGCTGTGCGGTCAAGTTTACTGGCCGAGGACCATGAATCCAGCCAGGCGGCCAGGACCAGGAGGATATGCCGTGGAGCCATATACAGGGGGGGGGGGGGGGGGGAGAAAAAAGAAAATAAGAACACAGGTGAAACAGATTGTACAAATGAACAGTATATCAACTAGAAAATATTTTACTTATATAATATTGTTCAACAATTATTTTATATGTATCCGAATTAGTAGCTAGATGAAACAAATAGTAGATTTGTAAATCACAATGATCATCTTTAAATATTAAAAACTGAAAGATTGTCAGTGTCTATTCTGTATTACACTAAACCAGACCTAGTCCTTTTGTATTTGTAGCATGTATCTGATAGGGGTCATGCAGTACCGGTTGGGAACGTTTTAAAGGAACGGTTTATAAGACTGGGTCTCATTGAGTCCTGGCGTTTGCGTAGCGTTCAGGCGCTCTATCCATAAAGTCTCTTTCTGTAGTAAAAATTTATCCCAGTCGCCCCCCCTAGGGTTTTTGGGGACGACAGCCAGTACAGCAAGAGACAGAGGAGGTATCAAATCGGTGGTACAAGTCGAGGTGTCGGCTAATTGGAGTAAGCATTTTGCCATTCCCCGAATAATATATATGGTCGTTGATTCTCTGTCTTAGCTGTCTGGCCGTCTTCCCCACGTAAAAGGCCCCACATATACATGTCATAAGGTATATCACACCTTGTGTATTACATGTAGCCGAAAATTTAGGATAATAGATCTCACCGTTGGGAAGTAGGACTTGATGTCCAGGCGATATCCAAGGGCAAAATGTGCAATTGCCACAACGTGATGTACCTACTGGTAATTTTGATGTAGATGGATTATGAGCGGTATAGTGGCTGGACACAAGTCTATCTCTGAGGGAATTGGAGCGTCTAAACACGATTTCCGGGTGCGTATTGATGTACTTTCTTAAAATTGGATCTTCCTGTAGGAGGTGCCAATGTGTACTCATAATTTTCCGGATGTCATCATGGTGAGATGAAAATTTAGTAATTAATTTAACAGTAGGTTCTTTAGAATGAGCCCTAGTTTTATATAATAAGTCATTACGTGTTGTCCGTATGGCTTTATTATAGGCCTGGCGCAGTAGGGATCGGCTGTACCCCCGCGCCAGCAGGCGTGATTTCAAAAGGTTAGCTTGATGTTAAAAATCTGATGTATGTGTGCAGTTACGTCGAAGTCGAATGTATTGTGCGTAAGGTATGCTCCGAATAAGGGCTGGGGGCTGTGCACTAGCAACGTGCAATAATGTATTCCCAGCTGTCGTTTTACGGAACAAGTTTGTTGGTAGAGTGTTATTTGCATCCTTGTAGATGACAAGGTCTAAGAAATTGGTAGTTCTGACATCACAACTGTAGGTAAATTTTAAATTAAATTGGTTGGTGTTTAAAACCTTAATAAATTTCTTTTTTTTTTTTTTTTTCCTACATTGATTATAAACCCAGTTAATATGGTAGAAATACCATTGGTTTAATACTCTACCAATAGTTATCTTGGATATTTCCCTTTGTAAATCATTAATCTATTTTACCATATATTAGGCTTTTTGATGTGATTATCTTATTTAACCGCATGCATGTGCTTTTATATAGCTTCCCCAGTTACTTAGCTTTACTGTCTGCCCCCGTGTGACCAGTTCCTTTTTGGGGCCTCCCTTTTAGCCATTATACTCGGTCGGAACACTTTTTACATTTTATTTAATGTTAGGTATTATATTTTGTAATATGTTTTGTGCTGACACTCTATATGTACTCATTGATGTATTTTCTATGTATATCCAGCAGAACTCCTTAAGCTCCTGAGGAAGCGTCACGCAAACACGCAACATGTTGAGCAACTAAGAGAAATACCCACCCAGACCTGCAATTGAACCCACAACTCATCTGACACTCATTTAATCGCAATATTGGTTTGGAAATCTATCCCCCACATACTTTGTGAATGTTCGATTATAAGTCATATGTATAATAGGAGGAGGTCTAAATTGCATGTAGGGTGGAAAAATTTGAATGCAGAGCATTTTCAAATAATCAGTGTAAGATTTATAGTATCCCTTTATTTATCTGTGTAATTTAAACTAAATAAAACGATTTTTACTTTTTATAGTTAAGCTACTCATATGCCTTCAAAGTGCACTTTCCTAGTTTTTATATTTCATGCAATTGATATAAGGACGTTGGCACACTACTACAAAAGTACCTACAGTGTCACCCTGTTCTCAGGTACATATCCCCTTGAGAATTTTTCCAATAATTATCGGGGTGGAAGCACCCATTTTCTTCCCATATAGAAGGTGACTTTTTTAAAATGTAATATTTTTTCTAATAAAATAATTTAAAACATTTTTTTTTAGGTATCCGATATTTTGACTAGTTGATAGCTTTACCCACTATGGACTTTGTAGGGACTGCCTGGCTAGGCTATATCAATGATATTCAAGCCAGCTGTCAAATAGACACAGGACAAGAAATAGGACTCAATCAATATTTTAGCAAGGTGAAAAAATTATTAAAGAAAAAATCTAATTTACACTGACACGTAGATTTCCTTCAACAATACGCACGTGAAAATATAAGCCCCATTGGCCTGAGGGTCCAGCTATTTCCATCATTTCAAAATGTGGGTCCCAAATTAAAAACTTCCTGGGAAAAAATTCCAACCCAATGTAGCAATGAACTCATCAAACTTTTGATTGCTCATTATCAGACTGAGTTAACCAACTTAGACCAAGAAATTATTGCCTTTTAGGCCGTTAGTGATACACTTAAAAACCATGGACAATTCATCAAAAAATGGCAAGAGGTCAAAGATTACATTACCAAAATCAATAAGGAAATTATTTTTAAAAAACAGAATAAACTAACCAAAGACAGGCTAGCCTTCACTGAAGGCTATGCCTATCGTTGGCAGACCCCCTTTCAAGGTAGTGGACCTAGAAAAGTAAACTATAGAAGGAAACAATCAGAAAAGGAAATAGGTACAACTGATGAAGACACTGAATTTGATTCTGACTCCTCTTTATCTATTTTTCCCTCACAGTTACCAATGGGAAGAGGAACAAGCACAACGTACAACAACACTGGTGCACGTAAGAGACAACATGGTGGGGGGCACTTTACACCTTATCCTAAGAAAAAAATTGATAACAATGACACTAAATTAATGGACACGTCACTTCGTCACGGTGTCAATCTTGCAAAAGGTGGTGGGAATAGTTCACAAACCAAATACATGGGACCCAATGCTCAAAAAGCACTACAAATATTAAACTCTCAGAGTCAAAATAGTAATATACCTACCACATCTCAACTATTCCGAGCAGTGGGAGGCATACCCAGTAACACACAATCAACTC
Organism: Lithobates septentrionalis; assembly: GCA_037952835.1. NCBI lineage: Eukaryota > Metazoa > Chordata > Amphibia > Anura > Ranidae > Lithobates > Lithobates septentrionalis. The sequence goes on along the minus strand of JBBDGP010000766.1, from coordinate 676,983 downwards.
AGATGCCTATGAACACTACCCCCCAGCCCAATTTTTCCAATCTACTGAGTACACCCAATTCACTTTCTTTAACACAACTACAAGCTTGTAAAAAGCAAAGCACTCTTGATTCTCACATCAACCAAATGACTACACCTATTCTAAATTTTCCAACATTGGGGATACAACCACCCCAAACTTAGAATTATACATCATAAATCTTACCCCTTACCATTTCACTGAACAAGAGCTCAGTGTATTGAAACTTGGTCTAAGTTTTTGCCCTTCACAGCAAATTGATAAATATGAAACCATCAAAGACGTTTATATGTTCACCCGTAATCTGATATACAAATTTTTGTTTGACAAAGAACGTTTGAGAGCTAAAGAATAGGGATGAGCTTCGTGTTCGAGTCGAACCCATGTTCGACTCGAACATCGGCTGTTCGCCCGTTCGCCGAATTGCGAACGATATGGGCCGTTCGCGCCAAATTCGTGTGGCGCGTCACGGCCCATAATTCACTGCGGCATCGCAGTGCATTGCTTGCTGATGATTGGCCAAGCATGTACTATGACCCGCATGCTTGGCCAATCACAGCGCCGCCTGAACAGAGAGCCGTAATTGGCCAAAGCCAAGGAGGCTTTGGCCAATTATGGCTCAGGGGATTTAGTACACGCCCCACACTATATAAGGCCGCCTGCACGGCGGCCCTGTGTAGTGTGTGTTCCGGCGTTCATTGAGAGAGAGAGAGAGAGACAGACAGTGTCATTTGATTTGAGTTAGATAGATTAGGCAGAACAGTCAGTCAGTTAGCTGCACTTACAGTGTATTGTGTATATATATGCATCCCAGGTGTTGCATATATATATATACACTGTATTCAGTTTAGCTAGATCCGTTCCTGTTATCTTCTAGACTATTTACATTTAGTGCAGTGCGTCCTGCTCACAGTGTTCAGCTAGATCCGTTCCTGTTATCTTCTAGACTATTTACATTTAGTGCAGTGCATCTTGCTCACAGTGTTCAGCTAGATCCGTTCCTGTTAAATTCTAGACTATTTACATTTAATGCAGTGCGTCCTGCTCACAATGTTCAGCTAGATCCGTTCCTGTTATCTTCCTACTGACAGGCAGGCTTGTCTGGTTACAGTATATAAAGCTACCTGAAGCAAATTACTGGTGTTCTATTTGATCCTATTAGTACCACGGTCAGGCAGCTAGACTATTTACATTTAGTACAGTGCGTCCTGCTCACAGTGTTCAGCTAGATCCGTTCCTGTTATCTTCCTACTGACAGGCAGGCTTGTCTGGTTACAGTATATAAAGCTACCTGAAGAAAATTACTGGTGTTCTATTTGATCCTATTAGTACCACGGTCAGGCAGCTAGACTATTTACATTTAGTACAGTGCGTCCTGCTCACAGTGTTCAGCTAGATCCGTTCCTGTTATCTTCCTACTGACAGGCAGGCTTGTCTGGTTACAGTATATAAAGCTACCTGCAGGGACTGTTCTAAACACGGGAAACACGCGTCACTTTACAGGCATACTATAGACACCCCCCAGGTACGATATTTAAAGGAATATTTCACTTTTTTTTTTTTACTTTAACCACCTGACAACTGGGCACTTAAACCCCCTTCGTGACCAGACCAATTTTCAGCTTTCAGCGCTCTCACACTTTGAATGACAATTACTCAGTCATGCAATACTGTACCCAAATGAATTTTTTGTCCTTTTTTTCATACAAATAGAGCTTTCTTTTGGTGGTATTTGATCACCTCTGGGTTTTTTATTTTTTGCGCTATAAATGAAAAAAGACCGCAAATTTTGAAAAAAAACGCATTTTTCTTAGTTTCTGTGATAAAATTTTTCAAATTAGTAATTTTTCTTCATAAATTTTGGCCACAATTTATACTGCTACATATCTTTGGTAAAAATAACCCAAATTAGTGGATATTATTTGGTCTTTCTGAAAGTTAGAGAGTCTACAAGTTATGGTGCAAATCATAAAAATTGATCACATCTGATGCACTGACGGCCTATCTCATTTCTTGTGACCCGAACAAGTCAGGAAAGTACAAATACCCCCCAAATGACCCCTTTTTTGAAAGTAGACATTCCAAGGTATTTAGTAAGATGCATGGTGAGGTTTTTGATGTTGTAATTTTTTCCCACAATTCTTTGCAAAATGAAGATTTTTTTTTTTTTTTTTTCCCCCCCACAAAATTGTCATTGTAATAGGTTATTTCTCTCACATGGCATGTATATACCACAAATGACACCCCAAAATACATTCTGCTACTCCTCCTGAGTATTACGATACCACATGTGTGGGACTTTTTCACAGCCTGGCCACATAGAGAGGCCCAACATGCATGGAGCACCATCAGGTGTTCTAGGAGCATAAATTACACATCTAATTTGTTGACTACCTATTACACTTTTGAAGGCCCTGGAGCACCAGGACAATGACACGTGACACTGACGTGGCACTGATGACAAATGGCACTGATACGTGGCACTGATGTGGCACTGATGACAGATGGCACTGATACGTGGCACTGACGTGGCACTGATGACAGATGGCACTAATACATGGCACTGATGACAGATGGCACTAATACGTGGCACTGACAGATGGCACTAATACGTGGCACTGACAGATGGCACTATGTGGCACTGATGACACATGGCACTAATATGTGGCACTGACGACATGTGGCGCTGATGACAAATGGCACTGATATGTGGCACTGATGACATGTGGCACTGATGAAAGATGGCACTAATACATGGCACTGATGACAGATGGCACTAATACGTGGCACTGATGACAGATGGCACTAATACGTGGCACTGATGACACTGATGACAGGTGGCACTGATACGGGGCACTGATGACACTGATGACAGGTGGCACTAATACGTGGCACTGATGACATGTGACACTGATGACAGATGGCACGTGACACTGACAGGTGGCACTGATGACAGATGGCACTGATGACAGATGGCACTATGTGGCACTGATGACAGATGGCACTATGTGGCACTGATGACAGATGGCACTATGTGGCACTGATGACAGATGGCACTATGTGGCACTGATGACAGATGGCACTATGTGGCACTGATGACAGATGGCACTATGTGGCACTGATGACAGATGGCACTTATACGTGGCAGTGGGGACAGATGGCAGGGGCAGATGGCAGGGGCAGATGACAGGGCAGATGACAGGGCAGATGACAGGGCAGATGACAGGGCAGATGGCAGGGGCAGATGACAGGGCAGATAGCAGGGCAGATGGCAGGGACTGTTAACAGCGGGACACCTTTTTTTTTTTTTTTTTTACACTCACCGCCGCAGCGGTTCGCTCTCCCTCCTCACACGCTGTCTCTGTGTGAGGAGGGAGAGCCGGCGATGAGAGAGGATCTCATATGTTTACATATGAGATCCTCTCTCATTGGCACCGCCGATCGCACCGTAAACGGCCGCTGTCATTGGCCGTTTACGGTGATCTGTGACTGGCTGTGTCCGAGGGACACGGCCAGCACAAAACTTCCGCGATGCGCGCTCGCGGGAGCGCGCAATGCGGAAGTAAACAGGAGGACGTCCAGGGACGCCCTCCCGGCAATTGGAGTCCGCGCTGTAGCCGTCTTTCGGCTATAGCGCGGACGCCTAGTGGTTAAGCATCATTAAAATCACTGCTCCCGAAAAAACGGCCGTTTTTAAAAGTTTTTTTTGCATTGATACATGTCCCCTGGGGTAGGGGGACATAAAACCCTTTTTAGGACAATACCATGCAAATTAGCCTTTAAAATGAGCACTTTTGATTTTGAACGTTCGAGTCCCATAGACGTCAATGGGGTTCTAACGTTCGTGCGAACTTTCGGTCCGTTCGCAGGTTCTGGTGCGAACCAAACCGGGGGGTGTTCGGCTCATCCCTACTAAAGAACAATGGGAATTCTCCTAAAGTATTAAGCACTTTAAAATGGAGGACTTTTGGGCCCTTCGAGACCTGATGTTATTCTTAGATGAAAATGATGATACAAATATCACAGATACCATGACTCATGCAACATCCTCATTTTCAGCCACTAAATTTAAACCTAAATCCAAACAATTTCCAGACTTATCCCTAAATCCCCAGGCCTGGGCCTTTCTACAAAGCATTGTCAGCGACATTAAACGTATGTGTGTCCTCCCTAAGAAAAGTAATTTAACCCCGACCCAGCGTCAGACTATCACGAAAATTCAAAACCACCCTGATGTAGTGGTAAAGGCAGCCGATAAAGGTGGCAACATAGTTCTTATGACTAGACACTTCTACGAAACTATGTGTTTGAACATCTTATCTAACCATCACTGGTATCAACAGATTCCTATATCATGTACTTCTTCTTTTAGAAATGAACTTCTTGACATTATCAATGACGCCTATTTGAAGGGTCTGAATAACAAAGATGTATACGATTACCTGAATGTTCGGTCTCCCAGGGCGGCCACGTTTTATGCACTCCCCAAAGTGCATAAGGACCCTTTGTCGCTCCCTGGGAGACCGATAATTTTGGGTATCGGCAGTCTCACTGAAAATGCCAGTAAATTGGTAGACTTTGTCCTAATGCCACATGTCATGGCCTTGCCTTCTTATACCAAAGACACGCTGGACTTACTCAAACAAATCAACGGACTTTCGGTCCCTCCTCGCTCCCTGCTCATGACACTGGATGTGGAGGCTCTTTACTCCAGCATCCCTCATGAGCGAGGAGTCGAGACGGTCCGCACCTTCCTCTATGGGGAGGACCACCACCATTTGAACTATAACGAGTTCATTCTGAGGTTACTGAATTCTATTCTTACTCACAATTGGTTTGAATTCATGGGCTCCCACTACCTCCAGGTGCAGGGCGTGGCCAGGGGCACCTGTTGTGCCCCTGGCTATGCCAACCTGTACCTGGGGGGGGTGGGAGCGCCATTTGTTTTCTCACGAGCCCCTGACAAAATTTGCTGACCACATTCTACGTTGGAAACGATACATAGATGATATTTTTGTAATTTGGACGGACACCCATAGATCCCTTGAGAAATTTATTAAGGTTTTAAACACCAACCAATTTAATTTACAATTTACCTACAGCTGTGATGTCAGAACTACCAATTTCTTGGACCTTGTCATCTACAAGGATGCAAATAACACTCTAGCAACAAACTTGTTCCGTAAAACGACAGCTGGGAATGCATTATTGCACACTGCTAGTGCACACCCCCCAGCACTTATTCAAAGCATACCTTACGCACAATACATTCGACTTCGATGTAACTGCACACATACATCAGATTTTCAACATCAAGCTAACCTTTTGAAATCACGCCTGCTGGCGCGAGGGTACAGCCGATCCCTCCTGTGCCAGGCCTATAATAAAGCCATACGGACAACACGTAATGACTTATTATATAAAACTAGGGCTCAGTCTAAAGAACCTACTGTTAAATTAATTACTAAATTTTCATCTCACCATGATGACATCCGGAAAATTATGAGTACACATTGGCACCTCCTACAGGAAGATCCAATTTTAAGAAAGTGCATCAATACGCACCCGGAAATCGTGTTTAGACGCTCCAATTCCCTCAGAGATAGACTTGTGTCCAGCCACTATACCGCTCATAATCCATCTAAATCAAAATTACCATTAGGTACATCACGTTGTGGCAATTGCACATTTTGCCCTTGGATATCGCCTGGACATCAAGTCCTACTTCCCAACGGTGAGATCTATTATCCTAAATTTTCAGCTACATGTAATACACAAGGTGTGATATACCTTATGACATGATATATATGGGGCCTTTTACGTGGGGAAGACGGCCAGACAGCTAAGACAGAGAATCAACGACCATATATATTATTCGGGGAACAGCAAAATGCTTACTCCCATTAGCCGACACCTCGACTTGTACCACCGATTTGATACCTCCTCTGTCTCTTTTGCTGTTCTGGCCGTCGTCCCCAAAAACCCTAGGGGGGGCGACTGGGATAAATTTATACTACAGAAAGAGACTTTATGGATAGAGCGCCTGAACGCTACGCGAACGCCAGGACTCAATGAGACCCAGTCTTATAAACCGTTCCTTTAAAACGTTCCCAACTGGTACTGCATGACTCCTATCAGATACATGCTACAAATACAAAAGAACTAGGTCTGGTTTAGTGTAATACAGAATAGACACTGACAATCTTTCAGTTTTGAATATTTAAAGATGATCATTGTGATTTACAAATCTACTATTTGTTTCATCTAGCCACTAATTCGGATACATAATTGTTGAACAATATTATATAAGTAAAATATTTTCTAGTTGATATACTGTTCATTTCTATAATCTGTTTCACTTGTGTTCTTTTTTTCTTTTTTCTTCCCCCCCCCCCTGTATATAGCTCCACGGCATATCCTCCTGGTCCTGGTCGCTTGGCTGGCTTCATGGTCCTCGGCCAGTAAACTTGACCGCACAGCGCCGCACATCCGGTCCCCTCCTCCGACCGGATGTGCGGCGATAGACGGGGACACGGGGCGCCTTCGGGCTCCCTCCCAGTCCCCGCCTTTACTGTATTGGCCGAGTGCCGCCGGGCCGGCGAATATGCCCGGCACATGTGCTGTAGCCTGCGAGCTCCTTCGAGTCTCCTCCCTGCTGCGTCCGCATTGGCCGGGTATCGCTGTGTCGGCGGCGACATCTGGTACATGCGCAGTAGCCGGACCGGGATACGCCGAGCCCACTCAGGCTCTCAGCGTTTCCGGTGGGGGAGGCTATATAAGCACACACAGCCTCCCCATACGATCAGCTGACGTTGCTATAATTAGAGGGAGTCGCACCATACTTTACAGCCCTTCCACCAACTAACTTTAGGTAAAATGCCATTACTACAGCTTACTATATACATATATATATTTTCTTTTATTATGAACTTTATCAAAGGACCGTCTGTGTCAAAAAGATTTTATATCATACTTTTCTTCCCCCTTTTTTTCTTACTTTATAAACGATAGCTTCTACATGCTACTACTATTCGAACAGGCTCCCCAGTGACGCCTATCCCCATACCAGGAACTGTGGCTGCATTGGTGCCTCCCCAACGCCTTGTATACACTGCTAACCTTCCAATACAATCTAAATGATCACTCATCTTATCAGCTGTAATACTACATTGTATGCTCTTCACTATGTCTGATCGTGTGGGGTAAGCTGTATGCGCACACACACATTATATATATATATATAATAGTTGTTGGCTACTATTGAATTTATCCTTTTGCCTATACTTGTTAAACATCTAATTTACCTTTTTTTTTTTTTTTCATACAATGATTATAAACCCAGTTAATATGGTACAAATACTATTGGTTTAATACTCTACCAATAGTTATCTTGGATATTTTCCTTTGTAAATCATTAATCTATGACACCATATCATCACGCAGACGCGCAACATGTTGAGCAACTAAGGGAAATACCCACCTGGACCTGCAATTGAACCCACAACTCCTCATCTGACACTCATTTAATCGCAATATTGGTTTGGGAATCTATCCCCCACATACTTTGTGAATGTTCGATTATAAGTCATATGTATAATAAGAGGAGGTCTAAATTGCATGTAGGGTGGAAAAATTTGAATACAGAGCATTTTCATATAACCAATGTAACATTTATAGTATTCCTTCATTTATCTGTGTAATTTAAACTAAATAAAACTATTTTTACTTTTTATAGTTAAGTTACTCGTGTGCCTTCAAAGAGTTCACTCTTTGTTTCATCAGACCACAAAATTTTGTGTCTCATGGCCTGAGAGTCCCTCAGGTGTCTTTTGGCAAATTCCAGATACGCAGTCATGTACCTTTTACGGAGGAGTGGCTTCCGTCTGGCCACTCTACTATACAGGCCTGATTGGTGGAGTGCTGCAGAGATGATTGTTCTTCTGGAAGGTTTGCAAAATTACCGTAGTGGAAAAATTTCCCCAGGGGGCTTTTAAGCAGCAAAATATTTCTGAAACAATGTTTAGTAACCATGTTTAGTAAAAATATTATTTAATTCAGACATAGAATGCATTACTTAAATACAATCAATATCACATAAAATTTCCAGTAGTCGACATCAGCAACAACAAAGGACCATCTCCCATGGCAATCAATTCATTGAAAAAGTTCTAATTGTACAGTTACATTGTATCAATGCTATCAATATGAATCCCCATGAATACCCCAATGCATTTCGACCCTTTATCCTTTTCTGGTCTTCTTCAGGGGGGTTTTCACTTCTCATAATATAAAAAAATTACATTAGGATTTTCTACAATATATAAAACATAAATAAGGAAAAAGTCTTGCGAGCCACACTAATCCAGTACCTTTAGTGGAGAAACAACTGAATAAATCCCCGGCTGCAAACGTAGATCACGTATTCATAACCGTGCGGTGAAAATATAAACAAAAAAATACGCTGCGCCTGGGAACAAATCTAAATGTCTATACACCTGAGTGGTATCACATGAATCAAAATAAAGTGCAATTTGCAGAAAATAGGGATCTAAGACCTTATAAAATCAACACGTGCAGCAAAGTGCCGTGTGCATTGAATCACAAAGTGCAATGTGCAAATGATCCTAGCCTAGATCATGTGTTATAAGGCTATAGCAATATAGATCTGAGAACACATTTAAATAAATATATGAAACAACCAAACATAATTCCTTGAATAGGTGTGTACAGTGAAAAATATTATACATATATCACATAAAAAATCCACTGTGATTATATAAGTGCTGGGTGAAAGAAAAAATATAAAAATAAAAATAAATAAAACAGGCAAAATAGATTATAATCGTCCTTATTGTGATGTTGAAGACTATAATCGTGAGAAATCTTCCAATTCAGCAATGTGAAGTGACAAAGTTCCAACATATATCAATATAATAGTAGTGCTTCAGAGAAAAAGTTCCAGTACTAAAACAAAGGTGCCCAAATCATGCAGTGAAGTGCCTCGGTGACCCCCAATGTGATTGCGCTCACCTTAGAGCGTGTGACACAGTGTTTAGCTGCGTCAATACACGCTGTGGAGCCACCCCTGGGCTCAATGATTAGTAACAGCTGATTCTCCAAGCAGATCCTCTATGGCTCCATAAACATCATACCATAAAAAAGAGAGAGGCTATATAGTGTATTACCGCTAGATTATTTATTAAAAAAGACATCCAATCCCCACAGTGGGGTACTCACATTTATAAGGTGCTAGTGTGCACCAAACATAACAAGCGAAGAAATCGTTATCCGGCGTGCTGCGGGGTATGAAAGATCCACAACCCAGCTCTGTGCTGATCGCTCCTTCCTGGCCCCTCCCCTACGCGTCTTCGACACAGGGAGTCACGTGTCTTCATCAGGGGGATATGATTGGATGGACGCTCTACAGCTTAAATACACTAATGGCGGCCATTTTGCGTGAGACCGCAGACACTAATGTATTGAGATCCGCTCCTCTTATTAACAGCACAGAGACATTATATGTATGCGATCTCTCTAATCATGTTAGACTAAGGGGAAAAAAATCCATAGTACACCAAATACACAGGACGGAGCTAGGAAGGGAACCAAAAGATCACACCGCACAGCACTCCTATAGACCATAAAACATATACCGTATATAAAAAGACAATATTGTGGATGGCGATCCTAAGTTATACTAATCTAAAAATGGTAAATAAAATAAATGATCCTAAATGCAGACATAATGAATGGTAAAAATGGTAAATAGAATAGATAATCCTAAATACAGACATAATGAATCCATGGTAAATAACGGACACCGCAACTGCATCCGCCACACTATAGTCATAACTCAGACATAAGTGCACCTCTTAATTCAAACATGGACATCTCCTATAGGTATAAGCTAACACACGCATTATTTATGATGTGTGTCCCGCATGGAGCGCCACGTCTCTCTTGTCGCCTTTGGGCTGTCCCTCTTTTCCACTCGGCTTCCCGGCACGGTGGGGAGACGCGGCTGTTCAGCGTCTCCCCACACATGTGCTTCCACGGTGGGACCCATTTTTGTTTGGGCCACTTGAGGGAGCTCCCCTCCGTGCCGGCGGCGTTCCTGGATCACCCTGGACGTTTAGGGGGTTTCGCGCGTGCGAGGTTTGACCTGTGCACGCGTGAAATGTCATGACGTCACGCATATTGCGTCGGGGATGACGGCTGTCGCCGGGGCATCGCCTTCCGGAACGCCGAGGGGGCCACGCCAATACCGCCAATCTGCGGTTGGGTCTCCAGTTGCAGGGGGAGGATGTGGGGGGGAGATGAGCACCTGGGATTAAGAGGCATTTAACTCTATTAAATAAAGGTGCAGCTTCCTGAGGATCTTCAGATGATCCCTGGATTGCTGCTGTGGGGTGGAGATGAGCACCTGTGACCAAGAGGCAATTAACTCCTATAAATAAAGGTGCAGCTTCCTGAGGATCTTGAGGTGATCCCTGGATGGCTGCCAACACATGCAGGAAGGGTCAGAACCAACAAGTAAGTGCTTGTACTGGATGAGTCCTGCCAGCCGCAGCTCACACCGTATGGAATACATTCATATTTTTTATGATTTAGGTTTTCTTAATACATCTATCACATTGACATCTTATACACATAGCCTACTGGAAATTTTATGTGATATTGATTGTATTTATGTAATGCATTCTATGTCTTAATTAAATAATATTTTTACTAAACATGGTTACTAAACATTGTTTCAGAAATATTTTGCTGCTTAAAAGCCCCCTGGGGAAATTTTTCCACTACGGTAATTTTGCAATGCTTTTTGGGGTGTGCAGCTGTGTCAACTCTTGCATGTGTTACTTTACTTTGTTCTTCTGGAAGGTTTTCCTCTCACCACAGAGAAACGCTGGAGCTTTGTCAGAGTGACCATCGGGTTCTTGGTCACCTCCCTGACTAAGGCTCCTCTCCCTCGATCGCTCAGTTTGGCTGGGCGGCCCCCTCTAGGAATAATCCTGGTGGTTGAAAACTTCTTCCTTTTACAGATAATAGAGACCACTGTGCTCATTGGGACCTTCAATGCTGCAAACATTTTTCTGTACCCTTCCCTAGATCTGTGCCTTGATACAATCCTATCTCGGAGGTCTACAGACAACTCCTTGGACTTCATGGTTTGGTTTGTACTCTGGCATGCACTATTATTTGTGGGACCTCATATAGACAGATGTGTGCCTTTTCAAATCATGTCCAATCAACTGAATTTACCACAGGTGGACTACAATCAAGTTGTAGAAACATCTCAAGGATGATCAGTGGAAACAGAATGCACCTGAGCTCAATTTTGAGTGTCATGGCAAAAGCTGTGAATACATATGTAAAATAAAACCTTGGATTGCGATCATAATTCATTCCGGAAACTTGCTCGTAATCCAAAGCACTCGTATATCAAAGCAAATTTCCCCATAAGAAATAATGGAAACTCAGATGATTCGTTCCACAACCATTTATTCATAAATCCTTCAGTCTATATTCTATATAAAAAGATTATAGCAATGTGATAGGTTGTGTAACCATAAAATGTCCATCCACAAATGGAAGCCTCCACAAGGGGATTAGAAGCAAAATCCAGCAGGAGCTACAGAGTATAAAAGAGAAGAGAGGCGCCTCTAAGTGTAGCAATATGGTTACATTTTATGAAGGTACAACATTTAGCAACTCACATAGTTGAGGATTAAAAGAGGCACATCTAAGTATGCAGGCAGAAAGCTGTCCACATAGACCATACTCTGCACCACCGGCTCTCACCCCTGTCAGTCTGCAATCGTGACCAGGAAGACTACCCTGCAGTAGAGCGATCTGAAAGGGAGGCTTGAAGCGCTCGCGGAGCGCAGCGTGGAAGTGATGACGTCGATGGCGGTGCATAGGGATGAGCCGAACACCCCCCGGTTCGGTTCGCACCAGAACTTGCGAACACGAACTTCGCACGAATGTTAGAACCCCATTGAAGTCTATGGGACTCGAACGTTCGAAATCAAAAGTGCTCATTTTAAAGGCTAATTTGCATGGTATTGTCCTAAAAAGGGTTTGGGGACCCGGGTCCTGCCCCAGGGCACATGTATCAATGCAAAAAAAACTTTTAAAAAACTGTCGTTTTTTTCAGGAGCAGTGATTTTAATAATGCTTAAAGTGAAACAATAAAAGTGTAATATCCCTTTAAATTTTGTACCTGGGGGGTGTCTATAGTATGCCTGTAAAGGGGCGCATGTTTCCCGTGTTTAGAACAGTCTGACAGCAAAATTACATTTCAAAGGAAAAAAAGTAATTTAAAACTACTCGCGGCTATTAATGAATTGCCGGTCCGACAATACACATAAAAGTTCATTGATAAAAATTGCATGGGATTTCCCCACAGGGGAACCCCGAACCAAAATTTAAAAAAAAACTAGCGTGGGGTTTCCCCTAAATTCCATACCAGGCCCTTCAGGTCTAGTATGGATATTAAGGGGAACCCCGCGCCAGAATGAAAAAAAAAATGACGTAGGGTTCTTAAATAACGGAGGCGGAGCCACCTGGTGGCCCCGCCCTCCGCTATTTATGAACAGTCAGAAGACGGAAGCGTCACACAGCGGGAGCCTCCCCAAAAGAAGATGAGAAGAAGATGAAGAGAAGAAGATGAAGAGAAGAAGATGAAGAGAAAAAGATGAAGAGAAAAAGATGAAGAGAGAAGCGTCACACAGCGGGAGCCTCCCAACCAATCATGGATGCGGAGTGGCCGAAAAGAAGATGAAGAGAAGAAGATGAAGAGAAGAAGATGAAGAGAAGAAGATGCCGCGGAGGGAGATGCCGAACGAGAACACCGGAGAAAGAAGCAGAGGATCGGAGGAAGAAGATGGAAGAAAAAAACGAAGGAAGATAGAAGAAAGAAGAAGGAAGATAGAAGATAGAAAAAAGAAGACTTTAAATAAAGGAATTGTCAAAAACTGTCTCTTGTCATTTTTAACTTTTTTGACAGTTTTTTTGTGAAATGGTAGGGGTACTTTTGTACCCCCTTATCATTTCACACAGGGGGGGCCGGGATCTGGGGGCTTCCAGATTCCGATAAGCCCCCCGCCCGCAGACCCCCACAACCACCGGCCAAGGGTTGTGGGGATGAGGCCCTTGTCCTCATCAACATGGGGACAAGGTGCTTTGGTGGGCTACCCCAAAGCACCCTCGCAATATTGAGGGTATGTGGCCTGGTACGGTTCAGGAAGGGGGGGCACTCTCTCGTCCCCCCTCTTTTTCTGCGGCCTGCCAGGTTGTGTGCTCGGATAAGGGTCTGGTATGGATTTTTGGGGGACCCCACGCCAATTTTTTTTAAAATTTTGGCGCGGGGTTGCCCTTAAAATCCATACCAGACCTGAAGGGTCTGGTATGAATTTTGAGGGGGACCCCTACGTTATTTTTTTAAAAAATTTTGGCGAGGGGTTCCCCTTAATATCCATATCAGACCTGAAAGGCCTGGTATGGAATTTAGGGGGACCCCCACGCCAATTTTTTTAAAAATTTTGGTTCGGGGTTCCCCTGTGGGGAAATCCCATGCAGTTTTTATCAATGAACTTTATGTGTATTGTCGGACCGGCAATTCATTAATAGCCACGAGTAGTTTTAAATGACTTTTTTTCCTTTGAAATGTGATTTTGCTGTCAGACTGTTCTAAACATGGGAAACATGCGCCCCTTTACAGGCATACTATAGACACCCCCCAGGTACGAAATTTAAAGGAATATTACACTTTTATTGTTTCACTTTAAGCATTATTAAAATCACTGCTCCCGAAAAAACGACTGTTTTTAAAACTTTTTTTTGCATTGATCCATGTCCCCTGGGGCAGGACCCAGGCCCCCAAACACTTTTTATGACAATACCATGCATATAAGCTTTTAAAATTAGCCCTTTTGATTTCTCCCATAGACTTTTAAAGGGTGTTCCGCGGCTTTCGAATTTGCCCCGAACACCCCAAATTGTTCGCTGTTCGGCGAACAGCCGATGTTCGAGTCGAACATGAGTTCGACTCGAACTCGAAGCTCATCCCTAGCGGTGCAAAGGATGGTCTATGTGGACAGCTTTACCCCGGATGCCTGCATACTTCGATGTGCCTATTTTATTCATCAACCATGTGAGTTGCTAAATGTTGTACCTTCATTAAATGTAACCATATTGCTACACTTAGAGGCGCCTCTCTTCTCTTTTATAGTTCTGACATGACGCTACTTGTATATCAAGACATCGCTTGTTTGTCTTGCATAAACTCTTAAACCAAGTTACTCTCAATCCAAGGTTTTACTGTATATTTAAATACATTTTTTTGTAATTTTTTTTCGTTTTTTATTTTTAATAAACTTGCAAAGATTTCAAACAAGCTTCTTTCACATTGTCATTATGGGGTATTGTGTGTAGAATTTTGAGGAAAATAATGAATTAAATCCATTTTGGAATAAGACTGTAAGACTGTATCCTCATGTGTACTCCACGGGATGTGGACCAGAGAAAACAAAGAGTTGTCGAATGAGATCAGAAAGTTAATTATAGACCAGCATGTCAAAGGTAAAAGGGATAAGACCATCCCAAGCAACCTGATATTCCTGTGATTACAGCTACAAATATTAGGAAGTTTAGGGTCAATGTAGCCAACCCTCCTAGATGTGAAAAACAATCAAACCCATTATGGTTTCCCTGTTACTACACAAATTGTCAAACCATCGGTGTGGTAGGCTTCTTGATATGTGATTGGAAATCCTTTTATATATACAAAGTGGCCATTTTGGAGAAGACTATTTGACCACTTATACTTAATTGCCAAAATGACGTCCCCCTATCTCTAGACATGTAGGATTATACCACAGATATGACTTAAGGGTCATGTGGTTTTACACACTGGAACATGTCCCTACTTCCATTTGTGGGAGGAATGTGGATCAACAACTTATTTGTCTGGAAACTAAGTGGATCCAACTCCTGTGCGCAGATAGGGCCCTGGGGCTCAATGGGGTGATTAACATTAAATCTTTCTTGTAAATGGACGCATAGATGCGTGGTTCCATACTATGCTGACCACTATAATCCTGGCCAGAATTATATTATTATGATTTGTATAGTTCATGTGTTCTTGATGTGTATTAGTTTATGTTTCAGCATATTACTTTATATATATATATGAGCCAATGATCCTGTATTAGTATCCATTATCATTTACTGTCATACGATATATATTTATTTGTTATTTGATGTTACTGATGGGTTATATAACGTCATGTAGCTACAGGGTAGCATGTTTTGGATTGTGATTTACACATAATTTTTTTTTTTAATTCGTAATTGAGCTGTGCGGATGTCCACACTTGGCATGATTATTTGGGGATTGCAGTCGTGTTTTAGACATGCTGATCTGCTTGGACCTTTTTTTTTTTTTTGATGACCATTTATCACACACTGCTATAGTGTAATGTATTACAAAATTGCTTGTTTAATATTAGAACCCCAACCATAGGCGTGCGCACAGGGTGTGCCAGGTGTGCCTGGGCACACCCTAATCACCCTCTGTGGCACACATTCCCCCTGTTTTAATCCCTGATGTTTCACCAAAGCCCTCCTGAAAAAAATAGAAAAAATAAATAAATTAGGTATTTAATAATTTAAATTAAAATTACTAATGCCGTGTACACACGGTCGGACTTTGACAACAAAGGTCCGACGGTCTTTCGGACGGACTTTCGACGGACTTTCTAACGACTTGCCTACACACGATCACACCAAAGTCCGACGGATTCGTACGTGATGACGTACGACCGGACTAAAATAAGGAAGTTGATAGCCAGTAGCCAATAGCCGCCCTAGCGTCGGTTTTTGTCCGTCGGACGAGCATACAAACGAGCGGATTTTTCGACCGGACTCGAGTCCGTCGGAAAGATTTGAATTGAAGCATGTTCCAAATCTAAAGTCTGTCAGATTTTCAACCGAAAAAGTCCGCTGCAGGTCCGATGAAGCCCACACACGTTTGAATTGTCCGCCGTCGGACCAGTCCGGTCGAACAGTCCGCTCTTGTGTACGCGGCATAATAAATACATTTTAATAAATTAAAGAAATAAAATTGGAAAAAATGAAAAAATAAAAATACTGACACCATCCACTGTCCTACTAATATCATCCACTGCCACTATCTACTGACACTATTAGTTTATATCTATATATAGACACATGCATGTGTGTTTGAGCTTTGGGGTGCACACCCTAATGCAATAGACTGCGCAAACCTATGACCCCAACCCGGAGGAAGCAAAATGTGTTAAACATGTTGAGTGAGGCCGTACTCACCATGTTACCAGCAGTTGAGTTCTGTTCATTCCATATTTATAGATCCAGATATACGGTTAAATTACCATGGTGCTTTTGCCACACTGGCCCCAAATATAGCTTCTTTATGGGTGTGTAGCACCCTCTAGTATGTGTGCTAGATGTAAATGGGTTTGCTGTTGGAGTAGGAAAAACATAGTTAGCTCAGGGCTAAGGCCCCATACACACTATTAGATTTTCTGAAGATTTTTGTCTTCAGATTTACCAAAACCATGTAGTGCAAGGGTCTGCCTGATTGCATGCAAATTGAAACTCCTAAGGTTTGACCTCATATTATATGGTTTTGGTAAATCTGAAGACAAAAATCTGCAGAAAATCTAATAGTGTGTATGGGGCCAGCTCTCTCTCTCTCCGGCACTCCCCCCTGGTCTGGAGGTTTGTAGAAACTTCCAGAGCTGGAGGGTGAGAGTAAAGAGGGGCTTCCTGAAAGATTTATGAGGGCCTCGACCAATCCCCAGCAGAAAGGGGCTGGATGGGGCAAGCCACCTCATAAATAGACATGGGCCATGCCAGCAGGGGCAGCCAGGTGGAAGATGGAGATGGAGTGCTGAGGAGGCTGTCGGTGGCCCTTGAGGGTGCCCCCTTGTCTGGGAAAGGGGGGTGACCTCAGGCCTGAGGCTTGTGTGCTGGAAAGATCCTGCCAAAACACATGGAGGAAGCCCTTCCTGCTTGAGCAGGTCAGCACGTCTGAGAGATCTCCTGAGAGTCAGCCAGATGGGCTGGTGAGTGCCAGTCTGGAGGACTGTGGAGAGAAGTTAGCCTGGAGGGCTAGTGAAAGGGACAGCTGCAGTCAGGTGGATTGGCACTGCCTGAAGAGGTGGTGCTGGGATCAGTAGCCGCAGGAGAAATGGAAGCTGGATATTGAAAGTCTGCTACACAACCAAGGGGCTTCGGGTTCCTGCCTGTAATGGGCCACTGCTTTAATCTGACTGACTGTCAGATATTCACAGTGCTCCAGCTGGGTTCTGCTAGCAAGTGAGTGCTGGAGGAAGAAATGGGCCTGTATATAGAGCTGTATATAGGACACTGTATATAGGAAGAGTTGTCGCTGAAGTTTGTTGTTGTCAAGTCAAATGGGCATCCCATAACCTCCCATCCCTATCCAAGTGATTACCCTCAATAAAAACAAAAAGAAAACAAAGTCACGGACTGTTCTCTAAATCAAGTGTGCCTGTGAAGATTTTGGTGTGCCTGGCTGTGCAGGGTAAGGGGATTCCTTGGGGGCTCCTTAGGGGGTGCGCTACAGGCATACCCCCAAAAACATTTTGAGATGGGGATGAGGGACACCTACTAGCAAATGTATGTAGGCATAGGGCACGCCCTCTGCCACACCCCCTTAAAGGAGAATTAACCAAAAAAAAAGGTTAATTAAATCCACAAGGCCTTTTTTTTTACCACTACTATTCCTTTGTATTGGCTTTTAAAATTTACAAATGCAGTGATTTAGAATATGGATGAAAGGTTTAGCACTGGGAAACACTTTTTGAAGGATAAAAAGTGCATTTTATATACAGCTATATGGATCAGACCAAAATGAGGGACAAATGAGGGGGGAAGAGGGACAGAGGGACATCGCTCCAAATCAGGGACAGTCCCTCAAAATCAGGGACAGTTGGGAGCTACGGCTACAGGTGTAATATACAATGCTATTTGGGATTATTTTTTAATCATGTATCAATAATTTTAACTGTTGTTTTGTCATTTGATACTAATAAAAATGATAATTTTAATGCTTTTGGTGCGTGTTTAATTACCTGGGGTGCCCCACCCTAAAAGTCCTAATATTTTTAAGTGTTTATTTATCTTATAAGTGAAGGATGTGGTGTGGCTTGGTGTTCTTGGAGGGGACCTTTATCCTCTAATCTAGGTTAAGGGTGACATCATTTTTGTCCATGCCAAATGCATTTGCTTTATTGATTAATCCTTAAAAAATCTGTTAAATTGAAAGCGAAATCAGATTTTAATAAACATGAATTAAACAAAGATGGATGTTAAATATTTTGGTAAGTTTCAAGTTATTTCACAGAAATTGTGCGTTCTTCTTTTTTGGGGAAGGGTACCGATAAACCTGTTCATGATAGATAAATAACAATGATGGATGCCAAATACTTTTGTCAGTTTCAAGTTATTTCAGAGAACATCATAGCTTCGTAAAGGCGTACAAATAAACACCTCTTCAGGGTGCAAGAATGCCTGGTGTCTGTCAATATCAGGCATCAGTGCTTTCAGAGGGAGAGGTCCTTATTTCTGGGGTGGTCCTCTTGAAGCACTCTTGGGTGGCAGGGAGTATACAGGCTGGAATGCTCACAATCCTCTGAACATAGAAATACCCATGGAGATACCAGCCTGTCCTGTATGTCTGGTCTGCTGTATCTCTGGGAAAGGGGGGCCTTCCCATTTTTCATTTTGGTAAAGCTGAACTCCAGCCATTTTTTTTTTTTTTTAACTTACATTGCATAGCTCCCGAGTGTCCCTGATTTTTAGGGACTGTCTCTCATTTTGGTCTGATCTATATAGATCAGGGGTATGCAATTAGCGGACCTCCAGCTGTTGAAAAACTAGTCCCATCATGCCTCTGGGTGTCATGCTTGTGGCTGTCAGAGTCTTGCTATGCCTCATGGGACCTGTAGTTCTGCAACAGCTAGAGGTCCGCTAATTGCATATCCCTGATATAGACGTATATAAAATGCACTTTTTATCAAAAAGTGTTTTCCAGCACTAAACCTTTCATCTGATTTCTAAATTGCTGCATTTGTAAATTCCAAAAGCCAATATAAAGGAATAGTAGTGGTAAAAAAAACACTTGTGGGTTTAACAAATATTGTTTTTTTTGTACAATTTTCCTTTAAGGGGGCGTGGCAAGGGGTGTGTCCTATGCCTGCATACTTTTGCTGATAGGTGTCCCTCATTCCCATCTCAAAAAGTTGGGAGGTATGACATTGGTTCAGATTTTGTTCCATCTAATGCTTCACAGCTCACATCCCAAAGGCTGCTTGTAAAGAGGATTGTGATTTGTTGATTGTTGGCGCCAAAAAGGGCAAATCCCTGCCCTGCGTCTTCTTTGATAGAACAACACATCACCTGTTGGTACCCCTCTGCCATATTGTGCTTAAGGCTGGCCCTACATAGAGCAAATATCTTTCCTGCAACCACGGGTTGCAGGAAAGAAATTAGCTTGATCCCTGCCACAGAGTAGACATGTGCATGACGAAAAAATTTGTTTTGTTTCGTTTAGATCCATTAATCTAGTTATTTAGTTTCGTTCAATTCAGTTGATTCGTTCAATTCGTATTCGGGATTCGTATTATGAAACGTTCAAATGAATACATTTTGAATCGGTCGAAGCGAAAATGTTATATTTTTTTTCGATTCGAATGTGGCAAAGTGAACAAACAAAAGAAAAATCTTCATCAAATTATTACAATGACTCTTTGGCCTCATACTCACAGACGTTTTAAAAGCGGCTTTTTTGAGCTTTTTTTGCTGCTTAAGAACGCCACTCCGTGTTATTCAATGGGCTCATACACACCATCGCGTTTTTGAGCTGTAACAGGCATGGTCGTTTTTAAGGTCCAAAAAAAAAAAAAACAAGGACCAACGCGTTCTGAGGCTCCAGCGCTAGAGCTGTTTTGACGGCGAAGCCGAAAAAAGCTCAAAAATGCGCATTAGCGATATACCCTCGTTTTTTTAGCGTCAGCGTTTTTAAGCTGTAAAAATGTTTATATGGGTATATTGGGAGTGGAAAATAGCAGAGGGATGTTTTTTTTTAAAAAAACGCGCCTTAGCGTTAACGCTTACAAATGACGTTAAACGCACATTGACGCCAAATCAAAACGCTAATAAAATCGCATTTTTAACGCTGCTTTTTTTCCAGGTGTTGTTACTAGCTTTACAGGTTGTTTTTTAAAACGTACGTGTGTATGAGGCCTAAAAATCACCTTTGACTTAACAGAAACAGCATTATTTCCAAATGGTGCTCCAATAACACACACAGTCCTTGATTTCAGAAATATGTTTAAAGTTCAAATTTGAATGGAATTCAATGTAAAATTTGATTCGAATTTCAATTAGAATTTCGGAAATTCGGACAAATTTTGTTTCGTTATTCGGAGCATCCAGTAAACTTAGTTTATACTGTAATTTGGCTATTCTGATTTATCCGAATCTCTGAATAATGAAAAATTTGTCCGAATATTCATTCAGAACTAAACAAACCGCGCATGTCTACCGCTGAGCCATTTTATTCTCCCCCACAGGATGGGAGCAGGGAAATCTGTCCCCCCAGGAGAAGACAATGATTATTGCTAGCGGATATAGCAGCCACTAGTGTTAATCACATGTGAAATCAGGCAGGCTGGTTGTACCCAAGTTGATCATTCGATTAACTTGGTACATTCAGCCTGCCCATACATGGTTTGTATCTCGGCTGGTTCCTGCAACATTCCCAGCCATTAGCCTTTATATTGAAAGGAAAGGAATGTTCAAGCCAAAGATATAATTTCTGCACTTTACTGATGTTACTTCGGAAGAATGCAGTGACAAATCACATCACACAGACATGCTATTAGGGGTCACTTCACATTGCCTTGTCAATCACATTTTGTGGATGCACCGCAGGAGTCATTATGTGAAAGCAGCACCCAGCACATCACCCTTAAGACATCTTCCCTTTGCACAGTCTTTCGCTCTTTCCCAGGGTCATTAGTACTCACTCAGAGGGCTCTAACTTGCCATAGGCTCTATGTATCCAGCTCGTGACTCCCTGTCGTTCCAGGAACAGGATTGCTGCAGCTGCACTTCTAGCTTCAGTACACTTCTCCCAGGTCCTCCAGGGGAATAGCACTGACAACAGAGCACACGTGACTAGACAATGTTCCCAGTCCACTTAGACCAAGTCTAATGCCCTCGGACATTGATCGGACATTCCGACAACAAAATCCATAGATTTTTTCTGACGGATGTTGGCTCAAACTTGTCTTGCATACACACGGTCACACAAAGTTGTCGGAAAATCCGATCGTTCTGAACGCAGTGACGTAAAACACGTACGTCGGGGCTATAAACGGGGCAGTAGCCAATAGCTTTCGTCTCTTAATTTATTCTGAGCATGCGTGGCACTTTGTGCGTCGGATTTGTGTACACACGATCGGAATTTCCGACAACGGATTTTGTTGTCGGAAAATTTTATAGCCTGCTCTCAATCCGATGGAAAATGTGTGATGGAGCCTACACACGGTCGGAATTTCCGACAACAAGGTCCTATCACACATTTTCCATCGGAAAATCCTATCGTGTGTAGGTCTTCAATGCCAATGACATTTTTACAGTAATCAATGCATTTTTATAGCATTGATCGCTGTATTAATGCCAATGGTCCCAAAAACGTGTCAAAAATTAATTGTCCGATGTGTCCGCCATAATGTCACAGTCACAATAAAAATCACAGATCGCCGCCATTACTAGTAAAAAAAAAATAACAATAAAAATGCTATAAATCTATCCTCTATTTTGTAGACGCTATAACTTTTGCGCAAACCAATCAATATACGCTTATTGTGATTTTTTTTTTTTACCAAAAATATGTAGAAGAATACGTATCGGCCTAAACTGAGAAAAAAAATAGCTTTTAAAAAAAAAAAAAAATGGGGACATTTATTATAGCAAAAAGTCTCAAAAAGTCTCCTTAACCACTTCCCGTCTACTGACATACCGGTAAGTTGCTGGACTTTCGGTGGTTGTACCAAGATGATGCCAGGCACCACCCTGTTATAGTTTTTTAGAACCAGCGGTCGGCTCTCTTGTAATAGCAACCCCCTCCCCGTTCCCGCCGCCCTCCACGGCCCTCACGGGCTCTCGGGAGACCCGAGCGACCAGGCGGCGCATTCGGCTGTTCATTATAGTAAACCGGAAGCAATGACATCGCTTCCAGTTTACACAGAAACGATCGGCGCCAGTTTTTGAAAATCTAAAGCAGTGTTTCTCAACTCCAGTCTTCAAGGGACCCCAACAGGTCATGTTTTCAGGCTTCCCATTATTTTGCACAGGTGATTTGATCAGTTTCACCGCCTTAGTAATTACCACAGCCGTTTCACCTGAGGGAAATCCTGAAAACATGACCTGTTGGGGTGCCTTGGTGTTTTGAATGCTTTTTAAGTGCAAAGGAGGGATTTGGGGTCTCTCCATAAAGAGGACCTGTCACGTGTCTATTGCTGTCACAAGGATGTTTACATTCCTTGTGACAGCAATAAAAGTTATTTAAAAAAAATTAAAGCAACAGTGTAAAAATGAATTAATTAATTGATAATTTAAAAAAAAAAAACAGTAAAGTTCCCCTGTCCTCCTGTGCTTGCGCTCAAAGGCGAACGCGCACTTTGGTCCCACACGCACACAAACGGTGATCATCTCACACACGTGAGGTATCGCCGCGAACGTCAGATCATGGGCAGTAATTCTAGCACCAGACGTCCTCTGTATCTAAAGTGATAACCTGTAAAGGCTTTTAGACCCCATTCACACTGGAGTGTTTTGCAGGCGCTATAGCATTAAAAATAGCGTCTGCAAAACACCCTAAAACAGCCCGAGGGCTTTCACACTGGAGCGGTGCGCTGACATGGCATCAGAAAAAGTCCTGCCAGCAGCTTCTTTGGAGCGGTGAAGGAGCGGTGAACTCACCGCTTCTCCACCGCTCCTCCGCCGCTCCTCCCCATTGAATTCAATGGGGCAGCGCTGCAATACCGCTGGCAAAACACCGCTCCGGGGGTGTTTTGCAGGTAGATTTGACCCCTTTTCGGTCACTAGCAGGGGGGTTAAAACCGAATAGCGCCGCTAAAACGATGGTAAAGCGGCGCTAAAAATAGCACCGCTTTACCGCTGACGCCCAGGGCAGCTCGGTGTGAAAGGGCTCTTAAAGCTTTGCCTATGGATAGTAAAATTTACATTGTTTGTCGCCGTTGCATGGGCGTGCGCAATTTTAAAGTGTGACATGTTTAGTATCTACCGTATTTATTGGCGTATAACACGCACTTTTTTCCCCTTAAAATCAGGAGGAAATCGTGGGTGCGGGTTTTACGCCGATCCCCCCCCCCCCCCCGGCTGTTTGTGAGCGGAGCGAGCCGGCCGCTGATATACATAGATAGCCGAGTGTACTCGGCTAGGTTCGGCTAGCTCCGCTCACAGTCACGCCCAGTCCCGCCCTAAGATGGACATAACACAGGGACTGGGCGTGACTGTGAGCGGAGCTAGCCGAACCTAGCCGAGTACACTCGACTATGTATGTATATGGGCGGCGCTCGGTTCCGCTCATAGTCACGCCCAGTCTGGGCGGGACTACGAGAGGAGCCGAGAAGAGCCGAGAAGAGCCGGCTATGTGTATCCCGGCGCTGGCGGCGCCATTTTCAAACTGTAGTGACACTGACAAGTCACTGCAGTTTAACTGCAGCCTGGGCAAGGCTGCAAATGTCACTGACAAGGCTGCAAATGACACTGGACAAGCATGCAGATGGACACTGATAAGGCTGCATTGATGGGCATTTAAATGTAAGTTTTTTTCCTTAAAAAGTTTTTTCCTTAAAATTCCCTCCTAAACTTGGGGTGCGTGTTATACGCCGATAAATACGGTATTTACTCGGCGTGACGTCATCTTTTATATTTCACAAATAAATTGGGTTATGTATTGTGTTTTTTTTTTATTTTTAATGCAAAAAAAAAGTATATTTTTTCCAAAAAAATGTGCGCCTTTGACATTATGGGGTTGATTTACTAAAGGCAAAAAGACTGTGCAGTTGCACACGGCAAGAGCAGTTGCTCCAGAGTTTAGTAAATGAGCAGAAGCTCTGCTGACTTTCATCAACCAATCATGTGCAAGCAAAAATGCAGTTTTTTTTATTTTCCTTGCATGTGATTGGGTATTCTTTGCAAAGCGAAGCTTCACCTCATTTACTAAGCTTTGGAGCAACTGCACTTGCAGAGTGCAATTGCACTTTCCAAGGTGCACAGACTATTGGCCTTTAGTAAATCAACCCCTATGCGCGAACTGAGCGGCTGCTGCCTGCTGATGCTGAGGCTTAGTTGCTGCAGAGAGAAGAGAGTAGGAACACCAGTGGCTGGGCGCCCTAGGCGGCTGCCTAGTTTGCCTAGTGGTAGCACCGGCCCTGCCCGGACTGGAAGTAGAAGAGAATACAGGAGGGTGTATAAGACATAGGACAGCGATGAACAGATATAACCATGCTCTTTCAATGTATAGTTAACAGACCACAAGGAGAACAAATAAGAGAAATTAATTGTTAGGATTTTCATACACTTCTATTATTATTTACCCAGAGTATTCTGAAGCATTTTTTACAAAGGTAAGGTATTGTAATGGCAGGACAAGCTGAATAAACAGAATAGCTTTAGGTTTTTACAAATTATTCCATTGTAGACTTTTTTAAATAGTCACCTGGGGGTGTTTGTAATCACTGCTCATAGAGAAGATACAGCAATAAAAAAGGCTTAGAACATAAGATTTAAAATGTTACATTTAAAAGACATCAAAATAACACTAAAACTAAGCATATGCTCCTAACAATATTTTAAAACCAAACTCCAGGCTGATACATTAGCTATATACATAGTTTAAAGAGAATCTTCATCCCCCTCAAATATTAATATAGCTGCTGACTTTTAATAACAGGACATTTACCCGTCCGGAGATCCAGCGTTGTCCTCACCTGGGCCGGTTCTTCACCGGTTCCTCAGGTCCCTGATGCGGACATAACTTGCTTAGGGAATCCGGCTGTGACTCCTTGCGGCGTCACAGCTAGCTTACCATTGCGCATAAGTGAGCCACACTGAGCCTTGCAAATGCTCCTGCAGCCTCCTGGGACCTGTGACTTGTCCATCCAAGAATGCTGCGGGAAGGGGGGGGGGCAAAGTTCTGCTCAGATCACATGGGTGATCTTAGCAGAAGTATGAGCTTGTGCCTACCAAAACTAGGTACCTGCCTGCCTCCTAAACATAAAATGTGTCCAAAGGTGGGAGGGGGTTTACAAAAAAGCATAACTTCCCTTTTTTTGTGAATCTCTTCTTTAACCATTTGCCTACGGACCTTTTACCCCCTTCCTGCCCAGGCCAATTTTCTGCTTTCAGCTCTGTCACACTTTGAATGACAATTGTGCAGTCATGCAGCACAGTACTCATATGACATTTTTATCATTTTTTTTTCACACAAATAGAGCTTTCATTTGGTGGTATTTAATCAACCATTAAAAAAAAATAAAAATGTTTCTTTCCTCGTTTCTGTTATTTTGCAAACAGGTAATTTTTCTCCTTCATTGATATGCGCTGATGAGGCTGCACTGATAGTCAGCACTGATGGGTGCTAATAGCAGCACTGAAGGGCACTGATAGGCAGCACTGATGAGGAGGCACTGATTGGCAATACTGATGGGCACTGATTGGCAGCACTGATGGGCACTGATAGCCAGCACTGATGGGCACTGTTGGGGCTGCACTGATCATCAGGACACTGATGATCAGTGCCCTGTTCATTAGTGCAGATGTCCCCTTTCACACTAGCCGGTTACCGACTCTCTCCTCTCCGCACACTGTGACCGATAACTGGCAAGTGTGTTTACGTCGTGATTGGACACAGCTGGTCATGTGGTAAAGAGCCGCTTCGATTGCCTCTTTACCCCCACCTGTGATCAGATGGGGTCACCCGGTGACGTAAACGGGTGACCCCACCTCCCCCCGATGCTGCGTGATGTCAGAGGAAGGCGGGGTCGCCCATTTACGTCACCGAGTGGCCCCGTCCTCAGCTATATAACAGCTGCCATCGAGAAGAAGCATCACTCGGCGGGAGCCTCCCATGGAGGCAGAGCTGCTGCGGCTTTTTTTTTCTTTTTTTGGTCCGGCAGGTGGCGTGAGATGGATCTACATCGCGGGACATTTTTATTTTTTAATAAAGGACTTGTCCCAAAGTGTCTCCTGTCTTTTTTACTATTTTTGACACTTTATTTGTGAAATGGCAGGTCACCAATTCACATAGGGGGAAGGCCGGGATCTGGGGGTCCCCTTGTTAAAGGGGGCTTCCAGATTAGGATAAGCCCCCCGCCCGCAGACCCCCACAACCACCAGCAAGGGTTGTGGGGATGAGGCCCTTGTCCCCATCAATATGGTGACAAGGTGTTTTGGGGAGCCCAAAGCATCCTCCCCAGGTTGAGGGCATGTGGCCTGGTACGGTTCAGGAGGGGGGGGCATTCTCTCGTCCCCCCTCTTTTCCTGCGGCCTGACAGGAAAAGAATACGGGTCTGGTATGGATTTTGGGGGGATCACTATGCCATTTTTTTTATTTGGGGCAGGGTTTCCCTTAAAATCCATACCAGACCTGAAGGGCCTGGTATAGATTTTGGGGGGACCCCCACGCAATTTAAAAAAAAAATTTGGTTCGGAGTTCCCCTTAATATTCATACCAGACCCAAAGGGCCTGGTAAGGGACTGGAGGGGGGGGGGGGGACCCATGCCATTTTTTTCAGTGAGTTTTATCTATATTTACAAGACCCGACAATTCATTACAGCCGTGATCAGTTTTAAATGACTTTTTTTTTCCTGCACCACTTCACAGGCATACTATAGACACCCCCCAGGCACGATATTTAAAGGAATATTTCATTTTTATTGTTTTATTGTTCCTGGGGCAGGACCCAGGTCCCCAAACACTTTTTACGACAATAACTTGCATATAAGCCTTTAAAATTAGCACTTTTGTTTTTTCATGTTAGTGTCCCATAGACTTTAACGGGGTTCCTCGGCTTTCGAATTTGCCACAAACACTGCATAATGTTCGTTGTTACTGGAACGTTCGAACAACCAAAGTTCGGCCCGAACTTATGCTTGGGCCGAACTGTTCTCCCATCCCTAATGGAGAGCAAGGTTTCAATTCTGCAGCTTCTGGCATGGGGCAGCCCTTTCTATTTAGGCTTTAGCTGAATAAAGCCTTTGGCATTCTTGCCATGGGCTCTGGATAACCACTGCCTTCCACTGACACCAATCATGGGGCACTATTCCTCTCACTGACACCAATAATGAAACTCTATTCCTCCCACTGACACCAATGATGGGGCACTATTCCTCCCACTAATACAAATGATGGGGCACTATTCCTCCCACTGATACCAATGATGGGGCACTATTCCTCCCACTGACACCAATAATGAAACTCTATTCCTCCCACTGACACCAATGATGGGGCACTATTCCTCCCACTAATACTAATGATGGGGCACTATTCCTCCCACTGATACCAATGATGGGGCACTATTCCTCCCACTGACACCAATAATGAAACTCTATTCCTCCCACTGACACCAATGATGGGGCACTATTCCTCCCACTAATACCAATGATGGGGCACTATTCCTCCCTCTAATACTAATGATGGGGCACTATTCCTCCCACTGATACCAATGATGGGGCACTATTCCTTCCACTGACACCAATGATAGGGCACTATTCCTCCCACTGATACCAATGATAAAACTCTATTCCTACCACTGATACCAATGATAGGCACTATGCCTCCCACTGAAATCAATAATGAAACATTATTTACTTCCACTGACACCGGGGCATTTTCTACCCCTACTGGCCACAGTCTGCCCCCCATAAGCCAGGAGGACAGTAAACTGGCCCTTTGTTTAGAAAGTTTGGAGACCCCTATTTTGTATCTTTATTCAATAAGCAAATGTGTCAGCATTCACACAGTCTTCACAAGCAATCCCCATAATGTGCCTAAAATGTTAATTTCTTGTGACCATCAGTTCCATCTAGCGGCCAAAATTTTCCTGATTGAGGTATTTCAGGAAAATATAGCACTATGGCCACTAGATGGAACTAATGTGTCCAATCACAGGTTAGAGACAGGTAGGTGTCCAATCTGTATTGCTTATATGCAGTAGGGACTAGTGAGGTCACCAGCTCTATGGTCTGGCTGTGTCTTTAGACTAAATATGCAGAATTACAAATCCTTTGGCAGGCATAACGGCTCCCATATATACATATACAGTATTTTGAATTTGTATTTAGCTGTTTGCCTGGAATTCATCTTTACACTCAATCAATGTGCTGTTTATGATGTACAACAAATCATACACATAATACTGCATTTATGTGAGAGAATAAACTTGAAACATTCAATTGCTTTAAAAAAAGAGACAACACGTTCCTGGCATTTAATGAATAGACATTTGTGCTAGTAAAACTGTCTATTCCTTACTGAATTGTAAAAAGCACTGAACAAAATGAAGGCGAAACAATATAAAGACTTGCTTGGCAATTAGAGGGTATCTCGTATTACCAGACCAATAAATATCTCCTGTCCAGTTTTTGCCCTCTTAGACCAACTTATACCTCCTGCTGTCTATCAAATGACCAGCCTTATGCCGTCATTTTCGAAATTTCGAACAATTCCTACGAAATCTGCCATAAATTCGATCTGTGGGCGAACCGATTTGGCCTCACCAAGCCTAACAAACTTCAATCTGAAAATCGAAGGTGAAGAATTCTTGTCTGATTGATGGCTGCAGCCAGGGTTGCTGATAAGGGGGGACAACCAATCCTCCTGTAGGGGGCCCAGGCACACAGGGGGCCCGAACAGCAGGGGGAATCGGTGCAGCTGGGCAGAGGTGCAATTACAGAAGGATTCCCTGTGCTGCTCTCTGCAGCAGCTGAAAGCCGGTTTCTCTCCCTCATGCCAGCTTTCAGCTGCTGCAGGGAGAGACACAGACACAGGGCATTGTTCCTGTAATTGCTTCCCCTACAGCGATTAGACATGTTTGTTTCGTTCCAAAGTAATAATCAGAATTTTTTGCTATTGGGAAATTCGGATATGTTCGAATACCCGAATTACAGTATAAACTAATTTTACCGAATGCTCCGAATAACGTAACAAAATTCGGACTGAGATTCGAATCGAATTTTACATTGAACTCCAGTCGAATTCTTACTACACATAATGCTGAAATCAAAGACTTTGTGTATTATTGCAGTACCGTTTTTGAAATAATGCTGTTTTTGTTAAGCCAAAGGGGATTTAACCACTTCAGCCCTGGAAGATTTGGCTGTTGAATGACCAGGCCATTTTTTGCGATTCGGCACTGCGTCGCTTTAACTGACAATTGCGCAGTCGTGCGGCGCTGCACGCAAACAAAATTGACGTCCTTTTTTTCCCACGAATAGAGCTTTCTTTTGGTGGTATTTGTTCATCTCTGCGATTTTTATTTTTTACGCTATAAACAAATAAAAATCGTCAATTTTGAAAAAAACACAATATTTTGTACTTTTTGCTATAATAAATATCCTTTTTTTAAAAAAAGCTAATTTTTTCTCAGTTTAGGCCGATATGTATTCTTCTACATATTTTTGGTAATAAAAATCGCAATAAGCGTATATTGATTGGTTTGCGCAAAAGTTATAGCGTCTACAAAATAGGGGATAGATTTATAGCATTTTTATTTTATTTATTTTTTTACTAGTAATGGCGGCGATCTGCGATTTTTATCGGGACTGCGACTTTATGGCGGATACATCGGACACTTTTGACACATTTTTGGGACCATTGGCATTTATACAGCGATCAGTGCTATAAAAAAGCACTGATTACTGTAAAAATGTCACTGGCAAGGAAGGGGTTGACACTAGGGGGCGATCAAGGGGTTAACTGTGTTCCCTGTGTGTGTTTCTAACTGTGGGAGGAAGGGACTGACCTAGAGGAAATGACAGATCATGATTCCTAGCTATTAGGAACTCACGATCTGTCTCTGCTCACAGAACAGGGATTTGTGTGTTTACACACACGTCCCTGTTCTGCTTCTCGTGCCTGCGATCGCTTGCGGCCGGCGGTCATCGCAACTGCCGGTCACGAGCATCGGCACCCCCGCAAAGCAGCGGGCGCGCGCCTGCTATCCCCCTTAAAGGGACCGACGTATAGCTATGACGGTTTGCGGGATCGTGCCGAGCTACGGTTGAAAAATCATTGTAATCATTTGAAGATTTTTCTTTTGTTTGTTCACTTTGCTGCATTCAAACTGAAAACAATATAACATTTTTGTTTCTACCTCTTTCAAAATTTATCGATTTGAACATTTCGAAAAAAAGAAAAGAAAATTCGAAAAATACGAATTCCGAATACAAATTGAACGAATCAACCGAATTGAACTAAACAAAATAACTGGATTAACTAATCAAATCTAAACAAACCAAATTTTTTCATCATGCACATGTCTAGCAGCGATGTTCTGCCTGCTTCTGATTCCACCCGTGTGCCCCTGTGTCACTGTGCCTCCCTCCCACCCCTTCTCGCGGCACTGCCAGCTTCCCTGTCCCGCCGGCTGCCGTGGGTACAGGGCATGTGTCAGGATGGAGAGTGGAGGAAGGGACTGGTAAATATGTAATTTACCAGCCTCTTCCTTTTTTGAATGGACAAAGTGAGTGATTGGCACTGACCATTCCTGTGTCCATTGATAATTGAGCATAGTAAACTATGTTTACTATGCTTCAGTTTATGAATGAACAGGAGCCTCTGTCTCCTGTTCATAATTCACCTTCAGAGTAGCTGAGGCTACAGAGAAAGAAATTGAAGAATCTGCGCTCTCAATTCCTTTCTCAAATGTGAGATGTCAGGAGACTGTTTCGACTCCTGATATCTCACCAAGACCCCCCAACAGTATTGTAACAAAAAAAAAAAGTACATAAACAAAAATATATAAAAAAAATGTAACACATAAATGGTAAAAAAAACTAATTGTTAAATATTGTAATAAAAAAATATTTTAAAAAATTGTAAAAAAAAAAAAAAAGATTAAGGGCTAATTCACAAGCGGTATGTGCCTGCTAATAATGATTTTAGTGTATTTTTAGTAAAAATATTGTTTAGATATACTCGGGTGGGGAGAAGGGGGGCCCTGCCAGGTAGCCTGTACAGGGCCCCGTGATTTCTAACAGCAGCCCTGGCTGCAGCCAATTAGATGAAGGTAACATTTGGGTATTCTGCAAGAGCGGCAGCTGCAAGAATCCAATACCCGGCAGGTGAGATTCCTGCTGTCTATCAACTGATTAGCCTTATGGCTCAATTTTCGAACAATTCCTGCTAAATCTGCCAAACATTCGATCTGTGGGTGACCCTGTTTGCATTCACCAAGCTTAACAAACTTTAATCTGAAAATCAAAGGTGGAAATACAATACAATACCCAGCAGGTGAGACATAGCGCCCAACTGTTCCTGATTTCGAGGGACTGTCCCTGATTCGGAGCAATGTCCCTCTGTCCCTCATTCCTCCTCATTTGTCCCTCACTTTGGTCTGATCTATATAGTTGTATATAAAATGCATTTTTTATCTTTCAAAAAGTGTTTCCAAGTGCTAAACCTTTCATCTGATTTCTAAATGTGTAAAATGTAAAAGCCAATATAAAGGAATAGTAGTGGTTTAAAAAATGCCCTTGGGGATTTAACTAACCTTTTTTTTTTTTTTTTTGTAAGGGGGTGTGGCAGGGGGTGTGTCCTATGCCTGCATACTTTTGCTAGTAGGTGTCCATCATTCCCATCTCAAAATGTTGGGAGGTATGGGTGAGATTCCTCCATCCACTCTGTTTAGCATGGATAGGGGAATCTTCGAGTCTATGGCTAGCTTAAAGTGATTGTAAACCTTCATCTTGTAAAGGGAATGGGTTGTTTTACAATAGAAATGAAAGGCAAAATATTTGTGTATAGATTGTAAAAAAAAAATGATAAATACATTTTCTTCCCCTTTTTTTTTATATCACATCACCTCTGTTCTCAGCCTCATAAGAGCTTGGGGAGGAGAAACAGCAGTACACTGAGCTTCCCAGTGAATGGCTCTGCAGCGGGGGAATGTCAGGACAAGTCTGATCATTGGAGGAGAGCACACTGAGTTCCCAGCATAGTTACAGAACTGACCACGGTATGCTCTCCTGCTTAGTGTGGTCAGTTTTTAATAGGAAAGCAGAGGGACTGGCAGGAACACCAGGGATTTCACATAAAGGAAGCAATACAAAGAGAACAGGAGACATTCTCATATAAGTACATGGTACAGCAGGCACATATGAGGAATAGGAAATGTTTTATTTAAGTATTGGCACCTCTGTAGGCACCTTTAGCCCGTGTGTATCATATGGTGCCCTTCCCAATAAATACTAATAAATGCAAGAGCTGTGTCTGATGCATTTAATCATAATGAAATGCATAGCTGCCAACTGTCCCTGTTTTCGAGGGACTGTCCCTGATTTGGAGAAATGTCCCTCTGTCCCTCATTCCTCCCCATTTGTCCCTCATTTTGGTCTGATCTATATAGATGTATATAAAATGCACTATTTATCTATCAAAAAATGTTTCCCGGTGCTAAACCTTTCATCTGAATTCTAAATTGCTGCATTTGTAAATTCCAAAAGCCAATATAAAGGAATAGTAGTGGTAAAAATGCACTTGTGGGTTTAATCAATCTTATTTTTTTTTTTTGTACAATTGTCCTTTAAGTGGGTGTGGCAAGGGGTGTGTCCTATGCCTGCATACTTTTGCTGATAGGTGTCCCTCATTCCCATCCCAAAAAGTTGGGAGGTATGGAAATGGGTTTACTGTGCACAATAAGTAAAGATAAGTAAAGACTATGGTATTTTTTTTTTTCATTAAATCAGTATTAAACCCAAAAGCAAACATTTATTACACTGCAGCTCCCTCAGTTCATAGATGTGATGGATGCAGTTTTCTTTTTAGGCTCTCTCTCTTTTTTTTATTTTCACCTGGTGATCTGGCTAAAAAGTTTGTTGTTTTTCAAAAGCACAAGCTGTCTTGCAGATGTATTGGTAACTGGAATGAGACAAACCATTTGTCACTGGCAGGGGTGCTTCCAATGATTAGCTTTTATTTATTCATGTAAAAACTTTATCCCAAAAGGAAAAAAAACTGTTTGCTGTAACGAGGGCCAGGACAAGGTCATCTAGAGCTCAGGGCGCCCCCCTCCCCCCCTCCTTCCAACATGTGTGACATTATATGTCAGCAAGAATCCCCCCACAAATCGAACCCACCAAAAAAACATTCCTCCTAGCACAAATCCTCTACCCCTCAATTTTCCCCTCCCAGTATACAGCCGCCCCCCCCCCACTCCGAATCCCCCCACCCGGCACAAATTCCCCCCATCCACCTTCCTAGCACAAATCCCCCCAAGTCATTCCTAGTAGCACAAATCCCTCTTCTGGAAAAATTCATACCCCTGCCACCCCCTAAATTCCCCCTTCCAACACAAATCCCCCCCCCCCATCTCCTTGCGATGCCTCCCACCTCTCATGATACCACCATGCCCAGGGCAGCTGCCCCTCCTGCCCACCCATTGTCCCAGCCCTGGCTGTAACTGATTATAAAGTGTTAGCTGAAATTTGGCATCAATTTAGTATATTTAAATCTGCTATTACATCTAACACCCCCTCCCCCCAGACTAACTATCCTGCTATCCAATGTTTGTTGTATGAATAAATATAAATGTTGTCACAAGCCAAGCCAAACATAGCGAATCAGGTGCTACTCTGACTATGACTGGGTTCATTGAGGAGCAGAGTCTATGGGAAAGGCTGTGAAATTTTCCACATTTTGTCATGTTCCAACCAAAAAACTTTAATTTATTTTATTGGGATTTTATGGGATAGTACAGGGGTAACAACCTTTTGAGCACAGTGTGCCAAAAAATGTTTTCAAAGAAATTGAGCGTGCCGATTTTATAACAAAAAAATGCCAACTTCACACTCTCAATCATGAAAAGGATTTTTTAAAAAGTAAATGATGTAAACTACTATTATTAGTAAGAAATTAACATCCTGCACCTTCATACCTCAGATCAGCCCCAATTACTGCACCTTCACACCTCAGATCACTGTCCCCCCTGGAAATCTCTTCCACCACTGTACCCCCCTTCTCATTTGTCCCACTACTGTAACCCCCCCTTCTCATCTGTCCCACCACTGTAACCCCCTTCTCATCTGTCCCACCACTGTAACCCCCTTCTCATCTGTCCCACCACTGTAACCCCCCTTCTCATCTGTCCCACCACTGTAACCCCCCTTCTCATCTGCTCCACCACTGTAACCCCCCTTCTCATCTGTCCCACCACTGTAACCCCCCTTCTCATCTGTCCCACCACTGTAACCCCCTTCTCATCTGCGCCACCACTGTAACCCCCCCTTCTCATCTGTCCCACCACTGTAACCCCCCTTCTCATCTGTCCCACCACTGTAACCCCCCTTCTCATCTGCTCCACCACTGTAACCCCCCTTCTCATCTGTCCCACCACTGTAACCCCCCTTCTCATCTGTCCCACCACTGTAACCCCCTTCTCATCTGCGCCACCACTGTAACCCCCCCTTCTCATCTGTCCCACCACTGTAACCCCCCTTCTCATCTGCTCCACCACTGTAACCCCCCTTCTCATCTGTCCCACCACTGTAACCCCCTTCTCATCTGTCCCACCACTGTAACCCCCTTCTCATCTGTCCCACCACTGTAACCCCCTTCTCATCTGTCCCACCACTGTAACCCCCCTTCTCATCTGTCCCACCACTGTAACCCCCTTCTCATCTGTCCCACCACTGTAACCCCCCTTCTCATCTGTCCCACCACTGTAACCCCCCTTCTCATCTGTCCCGCCACTGTAACCCCCTTCTCATCTGTCCCACCACTGTAACCCCCTTCTCATCTGTCCCTCCACTGTAACCCCCTTCTCATCTGTCCCACCACTGTAACCCCCCTTCTCATCTGTCCCACCACTGTAACCCCCTTCTCATCTGTCCCACCACTGTAACCCCCCTTCTCATCTGCTCCACCACTGTAACCCCCTTCTCATCTCTCCCACCACTGTAACCCCCTTCTCATCTGTCCCACCACTGTAACCCCCCTTTTCATCTGCTCCACCACTGTAACCCCCCTTCTCATCTGTCCCACCACTGTAACCCCCCTTCTCATCTGCTCCACCACTGTAACCCCTCTTCTCATCTGTCCCTCCACTGTAACCCCCTTCTCATCTGTTCCACCACTGTAACCCCCCTTCTCATCTGTCCCACCACTGTAACCCCCTTCTCATCTGTCCCACCACTGTAACCCCCCTTCTCATCTGCTCCACCACTGTAACCCCCTTCTCATCTCTCCCACCACTGTAACCCCCTTCTCATCTGTCCCACCACTGTAACCCCCCTTCTCATCTGCTCCACCACTGTAACCCCCTTCTCATCTGTCCCTCCACTGTAACCCCCTTCTCATCTGTTCCACCACTGTAACCCCCCTTCTCATCTGTCCCACCACTGTAACCCCCTTCTCATCTGTCCCACCACTGTAACCCCCCTTCTCATCTGCTCCACCACTGTAACCCCCTTCTCATCTCTCCCACCACTGTAACCCCCTTCTCATCTGTCCCACCACTGTAACCCCCCTTCTCATCTGTCCCACCACTGTAACCCCCTTCTCATCTGTCCCACCACTGTAACCCCCCTTCTCATCTGCTCCACCACTGTAACCCCCTTCTCATCTCTCCCACCACTGTAACCCCCTTCTCATCTGTCCCACCACTGTAACCCCCCTTCTCATCTGTCCCACCACTGTAACCCCCCTTTTCATCTGCTCCACCACTGTAACCCCCCTTCTCATCTGTCCCACCACTGTAACCCCCCTTCTCATCTGCTCCACCACTGTAACCCCTCTTCTCATCTGTCCCACCACTGTAACCCCCTTCTCATCTGTCCCATCACTGTAACCCCTTTTCATCTGTCCCTCCACTGTAACCCCCTTCTCATCTGTCTCTCCACTGTAACCCCCCTTCTCATCTGTCCCACCACTGTAACCCCCCTTCTCATCTGTCCCACCACTGTAACCCCCTTCTCATCTGTCCCACCACTGTAACCCCCCTTCTCATCTGTCCCACCACTGTAACCCCCTTCTCATCTGTCCCACCACTGTAACCCCCCTTCTCATCTGTCCCACCACTGTAACCCCCATTCTCATCTGTCCCACCACTGTATCACCCTTCTCTTCCACCACTGTAACCCCCTGTTCATCTGCCCCACCAATGGTCCCCCTTTTTTATCTGCATCACCACTGTACCTCCCTGCACATCTGCTCCACCGCTGTACCCCCCTGCTCTTCTGCCTCACCGCTCAACCATCTTCTCATCTGTCCTAACACTGAACTTATCTGCTCATCTGCCCCACCACTGTAACCCCCTTTCTCATCTGTCCAACCACTGTACCTCCTGCACATCTGTCCCACATCTGTTCCCCCTGCTCTCCTGCCCCACCACTTTACCCCCCTGCTCATGTGTTCCACCGATGTATCTCCTTTCTCCTCTGCACCCCTCTGTCCGACCTCTGTACCCACCTTCTCCTTTGCCCCACCGCTGTAATCCCCTGCTCATCTGTCCCACCAATGTACCTCCTTTATCATCTGCCCCACCGCTGAACCCCCTCTTATCTGCCCCAACATTGACCCCCCCCCCCGCTCATCTGTACCACCACTGTAACCCCCTGCTCATCTGCCCCATCACTGTACCCCCCTGCTTTTCTGTCCCACTGCTGAACCCCCTTCTCATCCCTCCCACCACTGTAACCCCTTGCTCTTCTGTCCCACCACTGTAACCCCCCCCCTCTCATCTGCCCCATCAATGTACCCCTGTTCTCATCTGCCCCACCACTGTACCTCCCTGTACATCTGCTCCACCGCTGCACCCCCATGCTCTTTTGTCTCACCACTGAATCACCTTCTAATCTGTCCTAACACTGAACCCATCTGCTCATTTGCCACACCACTGTAACCCGATTTCTCATCTGCCCCACCACTTCACCTCCTGCACATATGTCTCACCTCTGTTCCCCCCTGCTTTCCTGCCCCACCACTGTAATGCCCTGCTCATCTGTCCCACCAATATACCTCTTTTCACATCTGCCCCACTGCACTACCCTCCTGCTCTTCTGTCCCAACACTGAACCCCACTGCTCTTCTGTCCCACTCCAGAACTCCCTTCTCATCTCTTCCACCCCTGTACCCCCCCTGCTCATCTGCTCCACCGCTGTACTCTCTTCTCATCTATGATATGCATGATATGCAGAGTGGTGAAAGGAAACAGAGATGAGACACATCTACCTGTCCTGGCACACTCATCCTGCTGATCCACCTCACATCCAGCTCATGTGCTTGTATGTGATGTATGGGATGTATGTGATGTATGGGATATATAGGATGTATGGGATTTATGGGATGTATGTGATGTATGGGATGTATGTGATGTATGTGATGTATGGGATGTATGGGGTGTATGTGATGTATGGGATGTATGGGATGTATGGGATGTATGTGATGTATGGGATGTATGTGATGTATGGGATGTATGTGATGTATGGGATGTATGTGATATATGGGATGTATGTGATGTATGGGATGTATGGGATGTATGGGATGTCACATACAAGCATCTAGAATGGATGTGAAATGATGAGCTCAGGTCAGGGGCATTTTCAGAAGGCAGTGGGCCTGTGTGCAGGATCATAAATTGGGCCCCACAGCTGAGAAAAAGTGGTTGGGTGTGATTTTCATTGCGCTGAATACTGGCTGTGGCTTAAAGGGACACAGAGTGCCGGGGTTCAGTAGTAAGTGACGCAAAGGTTCAGGAATAATTTCAACAAAGTTCCCAGAAGCTCAACAGTAATTCCACAAACTGTCCCCTGATTGGTTTTCTCAATCACAGTGAAATCTCTTCTTCCTGAGATTGGTAGTGGCAACCAACCGAGTCATCTTCCTCCAGATGGTGGGCGGGGCTAGCAGGGCCGTGATTGGCTTTAGTAGTGGCCAATCACAGTCCTCCCCCTCCTGGAAACAGGGACCCCCCTCCCAGCAGAACTGCACCCAATCTCTTCCCCATCACAAAAACTGACGATAGCAGCTACAGCAAAGTTAAAGAACCAAACATTGTTTCTTATATTTTACAATGTGTGGGGGTGCAGTGCCTCCCCCTCAGTGTGGTGTGGGAAATTCTGAAATGGGAATGTATTAGTTTCTCACTGACACTTCCCTGCGCTGCTCTGCTGATGGGGAGGGAGTTGAGAGCCGGCAAAAGAGGCTTCGCGTGCCGCTTGCGGCACCAGTGCCAGGGGTTGCCTACCCCTTGGATAGACCAACACAAAGTGACACATAATTGTGAAGTGGAAGGAAAATGATAAATGGTTTTCCATTTTTTTTACAAATAAATATCTGAAAAGTGTGGTGTGCATTTGTATTCAGCCCCCTTTACTCTGATACCCCTAACTAAAATCTAGTGGAACCAATTGCCTTCAGAAGTCACCTAATTTAATCTCAGCATAAATACAGCTGTTCTGTGTAGCCCTTGGAGGTCTGTTAGAGAACCTTAGTGAACAAACAGCATCATGAAGGCCAAGGAACACACCAGACAGGTCAGGGATAAAGTTGTAGAGAAGTTTAAAGCAGGGTTAGGTTTTAAAACAATATCCCAAGCTTTGAACATCTCATGGAGCACTGTTCAATCCATCATTGGAAAATGGAAAGAGTATGGCACAACTGCAAACCTGGGAGGTAATAGGGTTAAAGTGGTTGAGACCTCAGACATGAAATATCAACAAAGCACATCCCATAGGGTGTACTTGTCTCAATTAAGAGCACTAAGTGACTGCTGCTTCCTTTCTTTGCGATCAGCATGAATCACTTCTGACAAATTTTCCTGACACCAAGAGAAAAAAGGTGACAGGGGAGGGACCTCCAGCTGATTGACAGCATCAGCTCTGTTCCTGTGTGCTGTGTAAAGGGGGGTGCATCTCTTCCCTCCAATCAGCTCTCAGAGCTCCCCTCACTGAGCTCCGCAGTGTAACCTCAGCTCTCCACCCCCTTTTCCCTTAAAGCGGAACTTCAGTCATTTTTTCATCTTTCCATCTATTAAATCTTCTGCCCTTGTTGTTTTAAGTTTGGATAGTAAAACTTTTTTTCTACCAGTAAATACCTTATACAGCTCACTTCCTGTTTCTTGTCTGGTCATTAGCCTAGGCTCATGACCTCATGCACAGTTCTCTTATGCCCTGTACACACGATCAGACTTTCCGACAACAAAACTGTGGATTTTTGCTTGAAGGGTGTTGGCTCCAACTTGTCTTGCATACACAAGGTCACACAAATGTTGGCCAACAATTACAAATGTAGTGACGTACAAGACGTACAGCGAGCCGATAAAAAGGAAGTTCAATAGTCATGAGCCACCCTTTGGGCTCCTTCTGCTAATATTGTGTTTGGTGAGCATTGATTCCGAGCATGCGTGGACTTTTGTGCGACAGACACACGATCGGACAGTCTGACAACAAAATTTGTTGGCGGAAAATTTGAGAACCTGCTAGCCAACATTTTGTTGGCGGAAAGTCCGACAACAAATGTTCGATGGAGCATACACACGGTCGATCTTTCCGCCAACAAGCTCAACCCAACATTTGGTGTCAGAAAATCCCTGTGTACGGGGCATTACTCTTGTGAGAGTTTGCCAGGAAGGGAGGGGGGTGAGTCATAAGAGGGCCAATGAGAGCTGCAGAGCTGGAGGTGTGTGTCTGTATAAATCCAGGAAGTGAACAGGCAGCAGCTTCAGCTGCCCACAGTTAAAAATGGATGCAGCCAGACTCAGTGGAGGGAGATTTCTTCAGCATATTTGGCAAGTACAGAATCACAGTATATGTATAAAATAATATGCAAAGTGGTTGGAGGGAAGCTTCAGAATGGAAAAGATGTTTTAATTACAAATTATGTGAGCAGACTGCAGTTTCTCTTTAAAGCAGAGTTCCACCCTGAAATGTTTTTTTTTCAGAATCAGACTCCTCTAAACCTTTTTTACATTTGGAGGAAATTTTTTTTTTATACTTACCAGAATCGCCCTGTTGCTATGTAGTCATCCTAAATCTGCCACTTCCTGGTCAGCGGAGCTCCTCGTTACTTCCTCCCTCGCCTGTGCTCCTGGGAAGTGATGACCATTTCCCAGGAGTCTGTGGGCAGTACTGTGATCAAAAATGACGTTATTTCCTGACAGCGCCAAGATGTGTTTATCTATGTTGCCATAACAACGGGGCGGGACCTTCCTCCGTCGCCGCCAGTTGTTATGGCAACTTTAGAAACAGTCGGCGCTATGGCCGCCGGTGAACCGCGCATGCGCAAGACCGAGAGGTGCACCAGCATGCACCTCTCGATCTCGCACATGCGTGATTCACCAGCGGCCATAGCGCCGATTGTTTGTAAAGTTGCCATAACAACGGGGCGGGACCTTCCTTCGTCGCCGCCAGTTGTTATGGCAACTTTAGAAACAATCGGCGCTATGGCCGCCGGTGAATCGCGCATGCGCGAGATCGAGAGGTGCACCAGCATGCACCTCTCGATCTTGCGCATGCGCGATTCACCGGCGGCTGTAGCGCCGATTGTTTCTAAAGTTGCCATAACAACGGGGCGGGATCTTCCTCCGCCGCCGCCCGTTGCTATGGCAGCTTTAGAAACAATCAGCGCTACGGCCGCCGGTGAATCGCGCATGCGCGAGACGGAGAGGTGCTTGCTGGTTACTCAGCATGCACCTCTCCAAAGCTAATACAGGAATAGATATTGATTGGGCTTCACATGCCCACAATCACGATAGCAATGGCCACACCAGGAGGAAGAAAATATTGAGTAAGAAATGTATATTTTTGCTAAATCCATAATGAACATTGTGTACTCGTTTTTGTATTTAATTAGTAATAATGCTAGGATAAATTAAAAAAAAGTTTTTGGGCCAGAACTCCACTTTAACTTTAAAAAAAAGCTTTATAAATTCTGGCCTTTGAATGGCTGTAGAGAAGGGCCAGTCACTGCACGGGGTATATGGAAGGGTCAATACTTTTACTGATGCATCAA
This sequence comes from Lithobates septentrionalis, assembly GCA_037952835.1. Lineage (NCBI taxonomy): Eukaryota > Metazoa > Chordata > Amphibia > Anura > Ranidae > Lithobates > Lithobates septentrionalis. The sequence goes on along the minus strand of JBBDGP010000766.1, from coordinate 635,630 downwards.
AATGCATGTTCTATGTTTGATGTGCTACTGTACTTCCCAATGCGCTAAAATGCAAAAAAAAAAAAAAAAAAAAAATAGTATTTTTTAAAAACACTCTGCACTGCAGCACAGAGATAGGAACAGATCATACTAGCTTTATTATGGGGAACCACGATGCGTGCATTTTAGTGTCAGAGCACATGCAATAAAATGCAACACTGTTAATGGGCAAAAATATTCACTTTTTTGGGCTGTTAGTTGTTGTTTAACACACATCCCTTTTCTTTCTATTCTGTTGCTAAATACACCTAACATCCCCACTATGACACAATCCACATTCTTTCAGTCACTTTGTGCTCCAGTGAAACTCCTGTGAGCTGTCAGTGTCAGGTCACCCAGAACTCCCTGCCATCTATTCTATGAGATCTGTCATCTATGGAAAGTTATGTAAACAGAGATTAGTGTATGAAAATATTAGATATCCTGGGGCGTAATACTTACAGTCATTGACAAAAATGCTGGGATTGTCTGCAGGCAATGAAGGAGTTAAGACTCTATCCCCCCCCCCCCCCCCCCCCCTCCTTGTAAAGTGTCACCCTGTCTGTGAGTAAAGTTCTCCCTACTGTCAGCCCCGCCCCCCAGAGGTGTGTCCTGAAGCTATAAAAAGTCTTTGCTAAAGTTAGGGTGTCATCTACTACTGGGAGTGAGGTCTGTGCAGGAGCTGGACCATGGCAGAAGGTATTGTGCCCATCGCTGCGCCTATGTGTGCCCTACAGACGTCTAACTCTGCTCTACTAACTTTTACTAACTAAAACTTTTACTATGTTTGCTACACACATAACACGTTCTCTATACATCATATTCTATATGTCACATACTCAATGTTCTCAATACATAATATGCGCTACATACATAATAAATGCTATATGTGTAATAAGTTTGCTTTACATAATATATGCCATATACACAATGTTTTCTATGCATAATATACAGTATACAATATACATAATAGCTGCTATATGTGTAATATGCTCTCTATACATAATATATATATATATATATATATATATATATATATATATATATATATATATATATATATATATGACATACATACATATGTTCTCTATATAAAATATGCTATATACACAATATGTTTTCTATACATAGTAAATGCTACATACATAATATGTTCTTAATACATAATATGCGCTACATACAATAAATGCTATATGTGTAATAAGTTCTCCTTACATAATATATGCCGTATACACAATGTCTTCTATTCATAATATACAGTATACAACATACATAATAGATACTATGTCCATTGTATGCTCTCTATACATAATATATATGACATACATACATGTTTTCTATACATAGTAAATGCAACATACATAATACACTGTCTGCTATACTCATAATATGTTCTCTATGCATGAAATATGTACTGCATACATAATATATGCTATATACATCACATGTTCTGTACATGCAATATATGTTATATGCATAATATGTGTGTATATGTGTATATATATATATATATATATAATGTTCTCTATACATAATCTATGCTATATACATGATATGTTTTCTATAATGAAGCTATACATAATTTAATCTATATACATGATATGATTTCTATACATAATTTAATCTATATACATAGTATATTCTCTATACATAACATACGCTATATACAAAATATGTTCCATATACATAATCTATGTTATATACATAATATGTTCTATATACATGATCATTATATCATAATGTACATTATATGTTCTCTATAAGTAACCCTTGCTATACACTGTACATAATATATTCTCTATACATAATATATCATATATATTGTGTTCCATATACATGATCTGTGCTATATACACACACACATGTTCTCTATACGTAGTGTACACTATATATACATAATATGTTTTCTAATATATAAAACATATGCTATATCCATAACATGTCCCATATACCTCATCTATGTTATATACATTATATCATACCTCCCAACTTTTTGAGATGGGAGCGAGAGACACCTATTAGCAAATGTATGTAGGCATAGGACACACCCCCCTGCCACGCCCCCTTAAAGGAGAATTGTACAAACTAATTATTAGTTAAACCCACAAGTGCTTTATTTTTACCACTACTATTCCTTTATATTGGCTTTTGAAGTTTTCAAATGCAGCAATTTTAGTAATTGGATGAAAGGTTTAGCACCGGGAAACACTTTTTGAAAGATGAATAGTGCATTTTATTTACAACTATATGGATCAGACCAAAATGAGAGACATATGAGGAGGAATGAGGGACAGAGGGACATTGCCACAAATCAGGGACAGTCCCTCGGAATCAGGGACAGTTGGGAGGTATGCATCTATGTTCTCTATAAATAATCTTTGCTATATACTGTATATAATATATTCTCTATACATAATATACACTATATATATGTTCCATATACATGATTTGTGCTATATACACATGCACTCTATACATAATATGTTCCCTGTATATAATCTATGATATATACATCACTAATAATAATAATAATAAGGCTGTCATCTGTCCTCCTGACCTTCCTTTCTTCTAGGTCTGATGTATAGATCTGTATAATAAAGTGTAACATTTGACTGCCTAATGCTTTCAGTACCGCGTCTAACTTTTCCCGAGCTGCGCGTCTTATTTTATAGAGTACAGTAAAAGTAGTGTGACCTTTCAAATGGAAACATTTTAGATTCTGGTTGCTATGCAGCACAATTATGTTTTGGGTTTTTCTGGCTTCTTTTGCCGCTGCACATGTCTTGTGATGGTAAGCATAGCGGAGGTCTGCAAACACATGAAAATGGTTTTGTTGGTGAAGTTTTGTCATTAGCGGACAGTGGAGGTTAGACTGGCGAGGGTGTGACTGTTGCCTTAAGGGGCCATTCACATTTAAGCACTCTATTGGGGTGCGTTATTGCACAAGAGTTAGCCTGCCAATGTGCGTTGCGTTGGGGCAGCCTGTTCATTATGAATAGTGCGTTATAGTGTGCATTGTCACAAGGAGTATGAATGGGCTTGTAAAGTTTTTTGCTCTAAATACCTAAAAAGTTTTTGTGTATTAAGCTTTATCATTAGAGGACAGTAGGAGGTTGTACTGGTGAAGAGGTAATAGTTGACTTAAGGACACACTAAAGAATTTTGTTAAGGGCCCCTAATTAACACACGTCATGGCACGTGTTAACATGTTTTCTTTAAGGCTGCCAATGCCACGGACAAGAAAATGTCCATAATCCATCCTTCAAAACGCTGCCCGCTGTATGCAGTGTGGTGCACTGTAGCTCAATAAGTGTTGTGCCTACGCTGTACAATGCATTGGGGTGACATTTACAATAAAAGGCACCACAATGCACCCACACATAGAGCAGGGGAGTTGCCCTACCTTGTAGCAATGCTCATTAAAACATATGCAACGCACAAGTGTGAATGAGCCCTAAAAGTTCTTTGCTCTATAAGGTGTCCCTCCTTTCCTATCATAGAATGTTGGAAGGTACAACTATAGCACAAATACACTATTACGCCTTAGCACTGCTTGTCTATACACTAGAGAATTTAGGAAATTTAATGGACAGCAATTTAATTGGAAAATTCTGGATAAATCAGCTATTTTCAACCAGGTTTCCTGTTCCTCCACATGTTACTAGGGGTTCCTTGACCTGTGGCTGGTTGACCTCACATTTGATGGTGCCTGCATAGTTTCAGGGCTAATGCCACTTGGAAGAGCCAGCTGCATGAACCCAGTAATCTTTTTAGCTATCTGTAAGGATGGCGTTCTTCCCACTGACCACCAATATAAGGGTGGCATTCTTCCCACTTGCCCCAAATGTAAGGGTGGCATTTTTTCCCACTGACCACCAATGTAAGGGTGGCATTTTTCCCACTGACCACCAATGTAACGGTGGCATTTTTCCCACTGACCACCAATATAAGGGTGGCATTCTTCCTACTAACCACCAATGTAAGAGTGGCATTCTTCCCAATGACCACCAATGTAAGGGTGGCATTGTTCCCTCTGGCCACCAATGTAAGAGTGGCATTCTTCCCAAATGACCACCAATATGAGGCTGGCATTCTTCCCAATGGCCACAAAGGTAAGGGTGGCATTCTTCCCAATGACCACCAATGTGAGGGTGGCATTCTTCCCAATGACCACTAATGTTGAGGGTGGCATTCTTCCCACTAATCATCAATGTAAGGGTGGCATTCTTCCCACTGACCATCAATGTAAGTGTGGCATTCTTCCCACTGACCATCAATGTAAGGGTGGAATTCTTCCCACTGACCACAAGTATAAGGGTGGCATTCTTCCCACTGACTATCAATGTTAAGGGTGGCATTATTCCCAATGACCACTAGTATAAGGGTGGCATTCTTCCCACTAACCACTAATGTAAGAGTGGCATTATTCCTACTGGCCACCAATGTAAGGGTGGCATTCTTCAAATGACCACCTATGTAAATTCTCTAGTGGCGTTCTTCCCACTGATCACCAATGTAAGGGTGGCATTCTTCCCACTCACCACCAATATAGGGGTGACATTCTTCCCACTCACTACCAATATAAGGGTGCCATTCTTCCCACTGATCATCAATGAAAGGGTGCCATTCTTCCCATTGTGGACCAATATAAGGGTGAGCAATGATGAATTGTTTTCAGCAAGGGTTCCTGGAGGCCTGAAAATTATTCCAAGGTTTTCTTGGGGGTAAAAAGGTTGGGAAATGCTGTCTTAATCGATTGTCAGCACAGCTACGAGCTGTGGCCGATCACAAAGCATTCACAAAGATAATATAAGAGATTTCTAGCATAGTAAAAACTATAATTAGCAGCCCCATGTCCCATTCCCCATATCCTGTACTGTCCATGAACAGTTCAAGAATTGTTCGATTCCTTAGAATTGCCTGTGATTATCCTGTGACTTTATGACCTTGGAGTTCCCATACATGAGATGGCATTTAAAAGATCTGAGCATTGCAGATCATTCAGTTGAGCAATTGTGGAATAAACATTAATGCTGGGTTTGGTCATGTAGATATGGCAATGCATTGAACAGACACAGAGGATGTTAGAGGAATAATCAGGAAAAATCCAATTTGGACAACCTTTATTTTTTTTTATTTTTTTTAGGGATCAGTTAGCCATGGTGTGTGTGCAGTAGTTCACATACTTTCAATAAACATGGGATCTTTTCCTGATATTACCCTAATAACTGCATGCTGCAGCACCCGAAATACTGAAGCACCCTGTAAAATGTAAGCCTCCCCTTATATGAACCCCAACCCCAACGTCATTCCCCCTTTATAATTTTTTTTCCCCCTTTTTACCTGTCTGCTGGGTTGCCCATAAAAAAACATTCATACACACCCAGTGAACCCAGCGTTGACACTCTAGGTCGCGTGCCGCCATCTTCTCATATGACGTCATCAGGAGGCTGTCTGTCTCTTCTTAGCCCTTTGAGTTGGCCCCTGGTGATGCGTCAAAGGGCATCTGCAGTGTGGTGGAGACTGACCCAAAGCCTCCTGAGAAATGTGATGTAGGTATCTCAGGAAGGTTCGGGCAGAGACAAGAGATGGTGCTCAGAGGTGGGTAGGCAAAGACAAGGGGTGGCTTGGGGGGAGTGAACCTGCAACTATTCTCTGAGAAAAAAGCCCTGTGTATAGTACCTTCATTTTCCACCTGGTGGCTTTTTACCCCCTCAAATGTGCTCCTCGGTACCAATAATCCACACGCCTCAAAAAGAGAACCCATTCTTGTGGACTTTTATGGACCATAGATATCTCTGAATAATATAAATGTCCAATTCACTAATCAAAAAAAGTGTAACTGGAGCATATTCACTATAGAAGGTCTGTTTATTTATATTATATAACTTTTGATTGGTGAATTTGACATTTATAGTATTCTTAGATATCCATGGTCTGTAGAAGTCCACAAGACAGGGTTCTCTCTCTGTTTATGTACCTCGTCCTGTACCTGGAGCAGCAGTGCCAAACATTTGTATTTGAAGAAGTGGGTTAGAGGCATTGGAACCTGCTGGACCTGAAGGATTTACAACATCTCCTTGGGTTGAAATGAGGATGAAAAAAGTCTAAAATAGAAGTGCCATACCTTAACCGCATCAGGTCCGGAAGATTTTACCCCCTTCCTGACCAGAGCACTTTTTGCGATTCGGCACTGCGTCGCTTTAAATGACAATTGCGCGGCTATGCGACGTTACACCAAAACAAATTGACGTCCTTTTTTTCCCCACAAATAGGAGCTTTCTTTTGGTGGTATTTGATCATCTCTGCGGTTTTTATTTTTTGCGCTATAAACATAAAAAAGAGCAACAATTTTGAAAAGAAAACAATATTTTTTACTTTTTGCTATAATAAATATCCCCCAAAAATATGTAAAAAAACAATTTTTTTCTTCAGTTTAGGCCGATATGTATTCTTCTACATATTTTTGGTTAAAAAAAAAATCGCAATAAGCGTATATTGATTGCTTAGCGCAAAAGTTAAAGTGTCTACAAAATAGGGGATAGTTTTATGGCATTATTATTATTATTATTTTTTTTTTAATTAGTAATGGCAGTGATCTGCGATTTTTATCGTGACTGCGACATTATGGCGGACACATCGGACACTTTTGACACTATTTTGGGACCATTGTCATTTGTACAGCGATCAGTGCTATAAAAATGCACTGGTTACTGTGTAAATCACACTGGCAGGGAAGGGGGTAAACACTAGGGGGCGATCAAGGGGTTAAGTGTGTCCTAGGGAGTGATTCTAACTGTGGGGTCGATGGGCTACCACTGACATGACAGCGATCACTGCTCCCGATGACAGGGAGCAGTAGATCTCTGTCATGTCACTAGGCAGAACGGGGAAATGCCTTGTTTACATAGGCATCTCCCTGTTCTGCGGCTCAGTGACACGATCTCGGGACACCGGCGGACATCGAGGCCACGGGACCTGCGGGCATGGTCACGCGCCCGCTAGCCCCGCCAATTAAAGGGGACGTACATGTACGCCCATTTGCCCACCGCTGCCATTGTGCCGACGTATATCGGCGTGCAGCGGTCGGCAAGTGGTTAATATTTGAGTCCAGATAGAAGTTGCTGCTAACAAATGCTTTGGTAATTCAGCCACCATCATAACACCCAATAATTATATTTAATATTTATTGATCTCAGAGCCTGCATACATTTTTTTAAAATTTACTCAAGCCCTGATGAAGGAGGCAGAACTAAGATCCTGAAACGCGTTGGAATCCTTTTAAATATCCATCTTTATATTAAGCTTACTGTGTATCTGGACTCCAATGTTAGTGTTGCACTTCTAATTCAGTGTAAGAGCTGTCAGCACTGAAAATTTTAATCGCCTCTCATGTCAACAAACTTGGGCTGAATTCAAGAGCAGTAGTCTGGTACTGTATGTCCCCTAACTAAATCCAATAAATGTATTATATTACAGCCTACCATAATTTAGATATGGTGGCTTCCTCCATGGATACAATGGAGCAGTAAGGGTAGCCGCTCAGGGACAGGAAGTGTGTTACTTACAGGATCACCAGGTGAAAATAAAGGGGGGAAAAAGCCTGAAAAAATAAAACTAATACAGCCACTGCATCTAAAGATGGTAAGCTGCAATTTGGTATTTTTTTTGGTTTTTGGGTTGAGATATGCTTTAAAGAAAATCTGTACTGAGAGAAATAGATCTCATTCACATGTGCATTTAGGGATAGACTAAGATTTCTAGTGGGAGAATGCAGACACGCAGCAATTACCTGCAAACGATCGGCCCTGGACACAAAGGGGGAGATTTATTAAACATGGAGCATGAAAATCTGGTGCAGCTCTGCAAAGGAACCCAATCAGCTTCCAGGTTTTATTGCCAAAGCCTAATTGAACAAGCTGAAGTTAGAAGCTGATTGGCTACCATGCACAGCTGCACCAGATTCTGAATGCTCCAGTTTTAGTAAATCTCCCCCAAACTGTTCAGGCGTCCCGGGCCAATCATCTACATGTGTGTCTGACTACATGTGAACGGCTGTGGGCGCTGTCAGCATCCTATTAAGCTGGCCATAGACAGTTCAGCAGGGACCAGCCGAGATTCAAACCATGTATAGGCAGGCTGATTGTACCCAAGTTGATCGATTAGAACCAGCCTGTCGGATTTTTCATGCGATTATTGCCAACATTTATAGCCGCTGGCAATTACTGTGTTCTCCTCCTGCCCCTTGTCAGAACACAATAGCTCAGTGGGAGGGAGAGTGCAAAATGTGGTTCAGCTCTGCATAGAAACCAATCAGATTTGTCAAAGCTTAATTTAACAAGCTGATTGGCTACCACGCAGAGCTGCACCAGATTTTGCACTCTCCAGTCTCCGCAACACAGCGGCTAAGTGGTTAGCACTTCTGCCTAACAGCACTAGGGTTGTTGGTTTGAATCCCAACCACATCACTACCTGCCTGGGGTTTGCATGTCCTCCCTGTCACTGCATTGGTTTCCTCCCACACTCCAAAGACATGCTGGTAGGTTAAATGGCTCCTATCTATAACACATAATTGGCCCTAGTATGTGTATGAATGGGAGTTAGGGACCTTAGATTGTAAGCTCCTTGAGGGCAGAGACTGATGTGAATGTACTATATATGTAAATTGATGGGCGCTATATAAGTACCTGTAATAAAGAAAAGAAAAAGTAAGGCTGGTGATATGTGTTCAATTTTCTTGTGCCAGTTTACCAAAAAACATATAATATAAAGGTCAAAACTAAACAACTTTCAATTGTATCCAATTGGGTAGGCCCCTGCACTACATAGTTTAAGGTAAATCTAAGAGCCCTGTCACACTGAGCCGCCCCGGGTGTCGGCGGTAAAACGCCGCTATTTTTAGGGGCGCTTTACCGACGTTTTTGCGGCGCTATTCGGCCACTAGCGGGGCGCTTTTAACCCCCGCTTAGGGGCCGAAAAAGGGTTATAACCGCCTGCAAAGCGCTGCTACAGCGGCGCTTTGCCGACGATTCGGCGGCGCTGCCCATTGATTTCAATGGGCAGGGGTGCTTTAGAAGCGGTGAGTTCACTGCTCCTAATGCGCTCCAAAGAAGCTGTTGGCAGGACTTTTTCTGACGCCCTGCCAGCGCACCGTTCCAGTATGAAAGCCCTCGGGCTTTCACACTGGCGTGAATGGAGCTGCTGTTTCAGGGTGCTTTGCAGGCACTATTTTGTATTATTGTACAAGTAAATTGAACATGTATCGCAGTGGCGGCCCAACCATTAGTGGCGCCCGGGCGCCGCCCCCTCTCTCCAGACCACCAATCTATCCACGGCCGCCGTGGCCACCCCCTTTTCATGCGTCTGGCCCATTTCAGGCACCAGGCGTGATGACCCGTTGAGAGCAGGAGAAAGGGAGACTGCCGCCGCCGAGCAGGGGAAGCCGTTGGTGATGGGGTAAGTGCTACTGACTTGCGGGGGGGGGGGGGTCATACGGTTTGCCCCCGAAAACAGATTTCCACCGGCCGCCACTGATGTATGGCCAGCCTAAATCTCCCCTTTGTGTCACTGACCTGGAACAGGCATGCAGATTAGAAAGTCTGAATCAAATCTACATTTATTCACTGTGACAGCCAGACAACTAACGTTTTCAGAAGAATGGGTGATCAATGGCAGCCTCCATATCCTCCATATCCTCGCAGTACAATGGTCCCTTTAAAAATGCAGAGAAGAATTAGAATGTTATTTTAGTATGCTGTGATGTCATAATAGTCTTTATGCAGGTATATTTTTCCTGATTTGTGCAGTCGTGTTTGCCTTTATTATACTCTGCAACTGAAAATATTATGTTTTTAAATATATTTTAGTTATTTATGAAGTGCCAGTGCGACTCGCTGTGTTTCAGGAGGCTTTAATACAGCGAGTACCGGGGATCTGGGAAGGAAACATGTTATTGCAGTAACTCGTCTGCATAGTGTCCCCCTTGGGGGGAACATGAGTAATAATTTCAATAAAGGTTCTTTGAAGCTCTTTAGAAAATAAACACTAGCAGATCTTTCCATTAAAATTCCATACACAGTGAATTCAGCCACAGCGCTGCCAGGGATGTACTCTTAGACCTATGTGAGAACAGAGATCACCGACAGGAAGGAATGTCAAAATTGTCACACCAGATAAGACTTGGGACAAGAAAGGACAGAGAACATTTGGTGATGGGCATAGGTCAAGCTTGCCAGGGGACGGGTCACAGTTGGAATGTTGTAGAAGTCACAAGAAGCCTTTTCATGGCCAACAAAGGTCAATTTAAAGAGCTGTTGCTGTAGAACTCAGAGGACTTAATTAACATTGCACATATCTAAAATTAAAGCCTATGCAGACGAAACACGTGTGTCCATGGGGGGCAGAGGTCTCTGTGCTGGGACTGTGGTCACTGCATGCTCCCAACACAATGAGCTGTTAGTCTCTAGTAATGACCAGGAGCTGGTTGGACTGGCTTCTGATGATCAGCCAATCAGTGGGCATGTGATAGGGCCTAAAGACCCAGTTAAAGTGACACTGGCTGGGCTGGATGGGGTTAACCTGACATAATGGGGACCAGAATCTTCTGCCAAGGGATGGATTTCTATAAAATTTTGTCAGATTTACTAATGATGATGATTTATAATAATGATGGGGGGGGGGGGGGGATCACACTTATGTCTTTAACAAGGCATAGCAAAATGTAACAATGGATGGGCGTTAAAGTGTATCTAAACCCAAAAACTAAAAAACGAATATATTGCAACTTGTTAAGACTTATGCTGGCCATACACTGTGGAATTTGGTTGTACACTCTGCTTTATGGTGGGCATACACTGCCTTGAAAAAGTATTCATACCCATTGAAATTTTCTACGTTTTGTCCAATAAATGTATTTTATTGGAATTTTATGTGATATAACAGTACAAAGCGGCACATAATTGTGAAGTGGAAGGAAAATGATAAATGGTTTTAATTTTTTTTTTTACAAATAAATATGTGAAAAGTGTGGCGTGTATTTGAATTCAGCCCCCTTTACCCTGATACCCCTAACTAAAGTCTAGTGGAACCAATTTCCTTCAGAAGTCACCTAATTAGTAAATAGAGTCCATCTGTGTGTAATTTAATCTCAGTTTAAATGCAGCTGTTCTGTGAAGCCCTTGGAGGTTTGTTAGAGAACCTTAGTGAACGAACAGTATCATGAAGGTCAAGGAACACATCAGACAGGTCAGGGATAACGTTGTGGAGAAATTTAAAACAGGGTTAGGTTTAAAAAAAAATATCCCAAGCTTTGAACATCTCACAGAGCACTGTTCCATCCATCATCCAAAAATAACACAATGGCACAGCTGCAAACCTTCCATGACATGGCCGTCCACCTAAACTGACAGGTCGGGCAAAGAGAGCATTAATCAGAGAAGCAGCCAAGAGGCCCATGGGAACTCTGGAGTTGCTGCAGAGATTCTCCTAACACAAAAACTTTTCTTCCACTCATGGTTAGTGTTTGGCTGAAGCCATTTATTATCAATCAACTGTGTTTACTCTTTTTAAATCATAATGGCAACAGAAACTACCCAAATGACCCTGATCAAAAGTTTACATACCCCAGTTCTTAATACCGTGTATTGCCCCCTTTAACATCAATGACAGCTTGAAGTCTCTTGTGGTATCTGTGGATGAGGCTCTTTATCTTCTCAGATGGTAAAGCTGCCCATTCCTCTTGGCAAAAAGCCTCCAGTTCCTGTAAATTCTTGGGCTGTCTTGTATGAACTGCACGTTTGAGATCTCCCCAGAGAGGCTCAATTATATTGAGGTCAGGAGACTGAGATGGCCACTCCAGAACCTTCAGTTTATTCTGCTGTAGCCAATGACAGGTCGACTTGGCCTTGTGTTTTGGATCATTGTCATGTTGGAATGTCCAAGTACATCTTATGCGCAGCTTCCTGGCCGATGAATGCAAATGTTCCTCCAGTATTTTTTGATAACATACTGTATCATAGGCGTGCGCACAGGGTGTGCCAGGTGTACCTGGGCACACCCTAATCACCCCATGTGGCGCAGATTCCCCATTTAGACCCCTGACATTTCACCAAGGCCCCCTAACGGGGCTTCTAAGAAAAAAGTAAAATAAAAATAATAAAACCTGTAAAAAATAATAAAAATAAAAACTACTGACTCCGTCCACTGCCCTACTGACACCTTCCGTATATATACACATGCATATGTGTTTGAGCTTTGGGGTACACACCCTAATGCAATGGGCTGTGCACGCCTATGTACTGTATTCATCTTGCCAACAATTTTGACCAAATTTCCTGTGTCTTTGTAGCTCACACTTCCCCAAAACATCGGCGATCCACCTCCGTACCTTTCATCATAGGCCTTGTTGACTCCTCTCCAAATGAAGCGTTTATGGTTGTGGCCAAAAAGCTCAATTTTGGTCTCATCACTCCAAATGACTTTGTGCTAGAAGGTTTGAGGCTTGTCTCTGTGATGTTTGGCATATTGTAAGCAGTATACTTTGTTGCATTTGCGTAGTAATGGCTTTCTTCTGGCGACTCGACCATGCAGCCCATCTTTCTTCAAGTGCCTCCTTATTGTGCATCTTAAAACAGCCACACCACATGTTTCAGCAAATCCTGTATTTCACCTGAAGTTATTTGTGGTTTTCAGCAAATCCTGTATTTCACCTGAAGTTATTTGTGGGTTTTTCTTTGCATCCTGAACAATTTTCCTGGCAGTTGTGGCTGAAATTTTAGTTGGTCTACCTGACCGTAGTTTGGTTTCAACAGAACTTCTCATTTTCCACTTCTTGATTAGAGTTTGAACACTGCTGATTGGCATTCTCAATTCCATGGATATCTTTTTATATCCCTTTCCTGTTTTATTCAGTTCAACTACCTTTGACAGTTCTTTTGCTTTCCCCATGACTCAGAATCCAGAAACGTCAGTTCAGCACTGGATGAAAGATGCAAGGGTCTGTCAGGAGTCCAGAAACTCACTGACCTTTTATAAGCACACACTAATTAAAAGCAAACAGATCACAGGTTAGGATGGTTACCTTTAATATCCATTCAAACCCCTTTGTGCCAGCTTGTGTTCATGTTATCAGGCCAAAATCACCAGGGTATGTAAACTTTTGATGAGGGTCATTTGGGTAGTTTCTGCTGCCATTATGATTTAAAAAGAGTAAACACAGTTGACTGATAATAAATGGCTTCAGCCAAACACTAACCATGAGTGAAAAATATTTTTGTGTTATCATTCATATTCTCTGAAAAATGGCCAAGAAATCATAAATTCTGCCAGGGTATGTAAACTTATGAGCACAACTGTATGTATGTGTGTATATATATATATATATATATATATATATATATATATATACATACAGGGCTCAAAATTTCAAGTCCTGAGCTACTAGCCAAGCCTCAAGGGTTACTCATCACCAGTTGTCCCACCCAACCCCTACAATGCCTCGCCCCTAATTCCGCCCCTAAACATGCCCTCATAAATTATCTCATGAAATGACACTTAAATGTTTTATGAATTAAGTTCTAAAAATAAATATTAACAACTTTATCCGTGCCCAACAATGTAGCCTCACCTGTGTCCACCATGCAGCTTCCCTGTGTCCACCAGGCTGCCTCCCAGTGTCCACCAGGCTGCCTCCCAGTGTCCACCATGCAGCCTCCCAGTGTCCACCATGCAGCCTCCCAGTGTCCACCATGCAGCCTCCCAGTGTCCACCATGCAGCCTCCCAGTGTCCACCATGCAGCCTACCTGTGTCCACCATGCAGGGGAGAGGATGATCAGAGAGCCGAGGAACATCATTGGAACAGCTTTCATTTCGATAGCAGTGTGTTCCCATTGTTCGGCGTCACATACAGCCCCGCCCCCCGGCCGGGGATCTTCGATACATGTCACTCGTCCCGGGATTGGACGGATGATCTGCTTATTAAAGTCCCAGGACCAGGGGGCGGGGCTGTGTGTGACAACGAGTGCGGGGAACTCTCTGCTATTGAAATGAAAGTCTCTAGTGATGTTCCTCGTGCTCTGATCATCTGGCCACCTGCTCTCCTCTCTTCCCCTACATGAGTGCTGGAAGAAGGACTCCCATACAACCCGCCTTCCTGCGATGCTCGCCCTCCCCCTGCGCTCTAGACAGGAGCCAATTAACCTACCAGCATGTCTTTGTAGTGTGGGAGGAAAATGGAGTACCCAGAGGAAACCCATGCAGGCACAGGGAGAACATGCAAACTCCAGGCAGGTAGTTCTGTGGTTGGGATTTGAACCAATGATCCTAGTGCTGCTAGGCGGAGGTGCAAACTGCTAAAACTGGCCACAGAAGGATCAAATCTTATCCGGTTCAGCAGGGACATTCCGAGATGCGATCCATCTATGGTTGTATCCATGTTTATCCATCAATTTGAGTACAACCAGCCTGTTGGACTTTTCCCAAGCGATTACTGCCGGCAGCTATAGCTGCTAGCAGTAATCACTGTGTTCTGGCGGCCGGGAAGGCTCCTCGCTGGCAGAACACAATAGCACTACAGGAGGGATTCCACAATAAGTGTTGATGGGTGAATCAAGCTCTTTTCTTTCCTTCCGCCCATGGTGGAAAGAAAACCAAATGATTTAGGGCTTGCCTTAGCCACTGTGCCCATCATAGTTTGCTTTCAGTTTTGGTAAATCTAATGCTGGCCATACACTATACAATCTGATTGTACAATGTTCTTTAGATTGACCAACAGCTCTGTAATGCCAACACCTGTCTGACTGAACACAAACTGAATAAATTGTTTAGGTGTGTCCTCATATTACATTGTTTTAGTAATCTAAAGCTGGCCATACATGATACAATTTTCTTGTTAAATTTTCTTTAGATTTACCTTCAACTATGTAGTACAAGGGCCAGCCTGATTGCAATCAACATTGAAAGTGTTTAGGTGTGACCTCATATTATATGGTTTTGGTAAATCTAAAGGAATGTTGTAGAAGAAAATTGTATAATGTATGGCCAGCCTAAAGGAGATTGTTCAATCAGGTGTAGTGTTTGTTGGAATATATACCATGGCGTGTACATGGCCAACTTTAGATGTGGTGGCTTTATTAGTCTTAGAACTGCACGATTCTGGCTAAAACGAGAATCACGATTTTTTTTGCTTAGACTAAAGATCACGATTCTCGCGGCGTAATATCATCTTGAACATTATACAAAAAAATTGGGCTAACTTTACTGTTTAGTATTTTTTTTAATTCATTAAAGTGTATTTTTTCCAAAAAAATTGTGTTTGAAAGACCGCTGTGCAAATACAGTGTGTCATAAAATATTGCAACAACTGCCATTTTATTCTCTAGGGTCTCTGATAAAAATAAATATATAATGTTTGGGGGTTCTAAGTAATTTTCCAGCAAAAAAAATGATTTTACTTTTTGTAAGCAACATGTCAGAAAAAGGTTTAGTGGTTAAACTGACCTCATTTACAGACCGAAGTTCATTCCTTTGATCTAAAAGAACAGAAGATACAATGTTTCTCTTTATCTCAGCCTAATGGCCTGTACACACGATCGTACGATAATCGGATCGTTAGTACAAAGCTTTCGAGAGTCGATCACGACTGTTGATCCGAGATTATCCGATTGGACAAACGCAAGGTTTTTTTTTCGTACGATACCAGATCGTACGATTTTCGTCTAATCAGTACAGTGGTCGTCCGAAAAAACAATACAAATACACTACAACACATGACATCACCTCCGATTTTTTTTATTCTGTCGTACGAGAATTTTTTCGTTACTTTAGTAAACTCTTCAGGTTCGAGATAAGACTAGCATGCAAAAAAAAAACAAAAAAAAAAAAGCACGATCTGTCTTCCGATTTTCAGAGCGTGTGTACGGGGCATAAGCATGTTGTAAAAAATTGGCAGGCTGCCTGGAATTTTTATTTTTTTTATTTTGTCAGCTGTCAGAAGTGAGCAGAAAACTCTCTGCACTTGTTACATAGAATCGGGAAAAAGCTTTTTTAAGATGGGAGGAGAGTTAAATCTCGATCTCGATTCTTTAACGATTAATCGTGCAGCTTTAATTAGTCTTCTATATTTTTTCCTGTTTTCACCAGGTGACCCTGTCAGTGACATACTTCCTATCCTTTGTGACAACACTCAGCTTACTAGTGTATAAAGGAGCAGAGTTGTCATTCACCTATGACAGAAGCTGTTTTATGACTACAGGAGGTTTTCTGCAGTTCACAACGATTACCTGGAACATGAACAATGTAGCACAGGATGTTATCAGCTCTTAAGATTTCTGGCACAATTCACAGGAATTTTTGGCACTCTTTGAATAGATGTAATAAGATTCATTCTGTGATATACTTAAAGAGGGAGTCCACCTAAACCGCGAAAAAAAAAAAAATTAAAAGCCAGCAGCTACAAATACTGCAGCTGCTGACTTTTAATAAATGGCCACTTACCTGTCCCAGGGTCCAGCGATGCCGGCAGCCGATGCCAAGAACCCGCTCGGTTCTCGGCAGCTGCCGCCGCCATCCTGGGTGAGGGAATCAGGAAGTGAAGCGTTGCGGCTTCACTTCTCGGTTCCCTACTGTGCATGCGCGAGTCGCGCTGCGCATCGTAACTGGTCCCCGCTATCTACTGGGAGCTGTGTGTTTCCCAGGAGACAGCGCGGAGGGACAGGAAGAGGCGTAGACTCCCATGGGAGTCTATGCCGGAAGTGGGTGCAAATATCTGTCTTAGACAGGTATCTGCACCCCCCTCCCCCTGAAAGGTGGCAAATGTGACACCGGAGGGGGGGAGGGTTCCGAAAAGCGGAAGTTCCATTTTTGTGTGGAACTCCGCTTTAATAGAGCAAAAGGCACCAATGTTCATTGTTAGGGATTACATCCACCTTAAAGCTAAACGCAATGTAGGTTTGAATGACACTGGTGAATGCAGCTCTGTAATAATTAATACATTGGTAAATGTATTTGGTAAATGTAAGTAGTGTAAGTACCTGAATGTGACCTGATATCAGCTGCTGTGCAACAGAGCTGGAGTGTGAAAGGAAGAAGCAGCACCCTGAGCCAATCAGTTCATGTGCTGACAGGAGGAGAAAGCAGAGTGATTGAGAGATGATCTGATCACTGTGCTGCTTCTCCTTTCACTGTCCAGTCACAAGCAAGGGTGGGTCCAGGACTGGGGGCATGGCCTGGCTGGAGTCCAGGCTGAGGTTGCCACTCTTACACCGATTTCTAGGGACTACATGGACGTGCAGTTACACGGATTCCCCCTCTTTTGTTCTGGGTCTAGGACAACCTGGGCTCAGAGATGTGAGATTTATAATGCTGGCCATCAGATTGAGTGTGTCCAGTAGCATGGGGAACCCTTAACCTGAAACTGAATATTGCAACAAAAGCTGGTTTTGCTATTTTATCTGTTAGCAGGCTATTTATTTGTATCCTGACTAGAGATCTGCTTTAGGGTCGGTTCACACTGGTCCGACACGCGCTTCGACTTCCAGAGCACAAGTCGCATGACATGTCAAAATCAATGGTTCCCTATGAGAGCCGTCTTAACTGGTCTGACTTTGAAAATGCATCCTGCACTACTTTGGTCTGACTCGGGCACAATTTCAGCCCATTGATTTGAATAGAAGTTGGAATCATCATCTTAACTGATCCAACTTGTGACATGCACTTGTGCTCTGAGGCGTGGGGTCCTCCCTCAGATCCATACCAGGCCCTTTGAGTCTGGTATGGATCTTGAGGGGGAACCCACGTCAAAATAAAAAAAGAAAAACGGTTTGAGGTTCCCCCCCCCAAGACCATACCAGACCCTTCAGTCTGGTGTAGATTTTAAGGGAAACCCCCATGCCAAAATTTAACAAGAAAAATGTGTGGGATCCACCCAAATCCATACCGGGAACCCTATCTGAGAATGCAGCCCAGCAGGTCAGGAAAGGGGGGAAAGAGAGAACGCCCCCCCCCCATCCTGACCCATACCAGGCCACACGCCTTCAACATGCGGGGGTTGGTGCTTTGGGGCAGGGGGGCTCTGTGCCCCCCACCCCAAAGCACCTTGTCCTCATGTTGATAGGGACAAGGGCCTCTTCCCAACAACCCTGGCCGGTGGTTGTGGGGGTCTGGGGCAGGGGGCTTATCAGAATCAGGAAGCCCCCAGATCCCATCCCCCTCCCATGTGAATGAATATGGGGTACATCGTACCCCTACCCATTCACCCAAAAAAAGTGTAGTGTTACAAAAAAACAAGAGACGGTTTTAGAAAAGTCCTTTGATAAAAATGAAGAATGTCCCAGTCGTAGCTCTGTGTCTTCTTCTCCCACTTCTTCTCCCTCCACCGATGACTTTCTCTGCTGACCTGGTCTTCCCCTGACTCCGCTCAGGTCTAGTTTCTACCATTTCTTATATAGCAATGGGGTGTGGCAAGTCAGGGGACGTCACCCCTCCCCCCCTTCCTGACCTGCCAGGCTGAATGCTCGTGTGAGTGTCTGGTATGGATTTTTTATTTTATTTTTTTATTTTGGGGTTGCGATTCACCCTTAAAATCCATAAAAGGCCCTTCGGTCTTTATGGTCTTGGGAGAGGGGACCGCCAGGCTGTTTTTTTTTTATTTTGGCATGAGGTTCCCCCTCAAGATGCATACCAGACTCAAAGTCGGATCCCTTTCATTGAAGTCCCATGGAAGTTGGACATTGAGGCTCCATTCACACTAGCGCGTTTTTTGATGCATTTTGCAGAAATGCACGGGAATTTTTTAACATGGGTTCCTATGGAACATGTTCACATCAATGCTTTTTCGTATCTCTGCATTTCAGGGACTTTTTTTCATGCAAAATGCAGCGTTTTGCATGTAATAGAATTCAATGGACAAGCATCAAAAACGCAAGTGCAGCGTTTTTGCAGCGTTTTTGCAGCGTTTTTGGTGCGTTTTTGGTGCGTTTTTGCCGTTTTTTTTATTATTATTTATTTATTTATTTTTTTAAATTTTTTTTAAGACTGTAAAAAAAAAACTAAAAAACGCAAAACGCAAATCGCGGCAAAAACGCCGCAAAAACGCTGCTCAAAAACATGGCAAGCATGAAAAAAAAACCTCCAAAAACACTCAAAAGCAACATGCATAGGTGTGAATCGAGCCTCAGTCGCAGGTCAAAATGGGGTCAGAAGTCGTGCAGTTTCCGTGTCGGAACGGTGTGAACATAGCCTTAAAGTCTGACTCCATCTGGATGCAATCTGCAGTCAGCAAAGCCCATATTGCAGATGATTGGAGAGCACTAGCTCTGATTAAGCAGGAGGTGTGTCAGATCTCTACAGAGAGACCACTGCTTTCACACATTTATGCAATTCCATTGGAGCCTATGGAGCCATGTGTAAATAAGTCCCTGCACTGTTAAAAAAAAAACAAAAAAAAAACACACGCATTGAAACTGCATAGATGTAAACATGACCCATAGGAACTAATGTTAAACGGACTGTAGTGCGTTTCTGCAAATCTGCAGGCGCACTGCAAAATGCATAGGTGTGAACCAGGCCTAAACCTTTTAACTGAAAGAAAAAATTAGGCTGTAAAGAACATGTGTAAGGACAGGGTTAACATCAGGCAGGAAAGAGCTGCAGAGGAGAGATACAAGTGGAGAGGCCGAAGCTGCTGAAAGAACAATGGCACAGTGTACAGTACATGGTGTAATGAGGAGTAGACTGTGGAGGTTGTCCTGTGTCTGCACTGCGCTCTCCTGACCAGCAATGACATATTGGAAAACTCGCATTACACTCACTAATCCCACCGCCGGCGTCCCAGTATGTGTACGTTCTGGGTGTGTACAGGAGCAGAGCTGTGCCCACCACCCACCACACCAAACCCTTCCCTACACTCAGACCCAATAACAAAACTATTTTGGTGCTCATACATCCAATATTTAACATGTCGGTCCACAAACAACTGATCTTTCAGCTTTTGGCAGATGATGAAGAGTTGAACAACCAGACAGTTTCTTCTGTTTCTCTGGGACTCTATGGGAGAAATCTCTGCACTTGAGTTGCGCACAGTGCTGGGACAAGGTCATTCGGTGCCCAGGGCGAAGATGGCAAACTGCCCCCCCCCCCCCTGGGTGTAAGAAAAAAAAGCAACCATTCCCTCTGTAAAGAGTCCTGCATTGATTATCAGCACAGGGCTCAAGGCTCAGGGCAACATGTCCCTTACCACCGTCACCTACTGCCAGATGCCATGTGTCATTTGCCAACGTCACCTGCTGCCAGATGCAAAATGTCACTTACCACCGTCACCTGCTGCCAGATGCCACGTGTCATTTACCACTGTCACCTCCTGCCAGATGCCATGTGTCACATGTCATCGTCACCTGCTGCCAGATACCACTATCACCTGCTGCCAGATGCCACTTGTCACTTACCACCATCACCTGCTGCCAGATGCCACGTGTCACCACTGTCACCCCCTGCCAGATGCCACGTGTCACTTACCACTGCCACCTCCTGCCAGATGCCACGTGTCACGTACCACTGTCACCTCCTGCCAGATGCCACGTGCCACTTACCACTGTCACCTCCTGCCAGAAGTCACTACTGTAACCTCCTGCCAGATGTCACCACTGTCACCTCCTGCCAGATGCCACGTGTCACTTACCACTGTCACCTGCTGCCAGATGCCACGTGTCACTTACCACTGTCACCTGCTGCCAGATGCCACGTGTCACCACCATGTCATGCCAGATGCCATGTGTCACTTACCACCATCATCTCCTGCCAGATGCCACGTGTCACTTACCATTGTCACCTCCTGCCAGATGCCATGTGTCACTTACCACTGTCACCTCCTGCCAGATGCCACGTGTCACTTACCACTGTCACCTCCTGCCAGATGCCACGTGTCACTTACCACTGTCACCTGCTGCCAGATGCCACGTGTCACTTACCACCATGTCATGCCAGATGCCATGTGTCACTTACCACCATCATCTCCTGCCAGATGCCATGTGTCACTTAGCACCACCATCACCTCCTGCTAGATGCAACATGTCACTTGCCATCCATAGCCTGGCTCTCTCTCTCCTCTTCAGTTCAGCATGCTGGGGGCTGCAGTTTCCCTCTTAGGAATGCATTGGGCCAGTCCTCAGCACTACATATCCTATGATCCTCCTTTGTGCTCCTTTTTCGATTTTTTTTCTTTCTGCCCAATAGGAAGGAGAGGGCGCTGCTCCTGAGTACAGCAGCAGGAGAAGGGGGGGAAAAGAAGATCTTGCGGCTGCTCTCTACACAGAGACACAGCCGCTCTCCCCCACTGCTGACCGAAAGAGGGAGGGGGAATGGGCTGGAAACAGAGCCCTCTCCTGACAGCAGCGGCTTGAGGGGGGGAGGAGGGGGGCAGCACAGTTTCTCCTTCTCACACCCGCTTGCCACTCCTATCATTTACCGACAAGAAGAGTTTCCGCGGCAACTGTGCTTTGGGGCCCCTACCCCTCTGCCCTTGCTTGTGGCACCTGCCTGGGATCAGCCATGATTATTGCTATTAGCGGCGCCGGTGGCTAGTGTGTACAGTCACACACACAGTTGTGAAGCACACTGCCACACTTCACCTGCACCCCCCTCCCTCCAGCATATTGTACCGCCCAGGGCATCCGCCCCCTCCGCCCCTGCCTTCTACTGGCCCTGGTTGCGCACATCCATAGCTCCCAACAGTCCCTGATTTGGAGGGACTGTCCCTGATTTGGAGCAATGTCCCTCTGTCCCTCGTTCCTCCTCATTTGTCCCTCATTTTGGTCTGATCAATATAGATGTATATAAAATGCACTTTTTATCTATCAAAAAGTGTTTTCCAGCGCTAATCCTTTCATCTGATTTTTAAATTGCTGCATTTGTAAATTCCAAAAGCCAATATAAAGAAATTGTAGTGGTAAAAAAAAGCACTTGTGGGTTTAACCAATCTTGTTTTTTTTTTTTTTGTACAATTCTCCTTTAAGGGGGTGTGGCAAGGGGTGTGTCCTATGCCTGCATACTTTTGCTGGTAGGTGTCCCTCATTCCCATCTCAAAAAGTTGGGAGGTGTGCACACCTGTTGTGCTCATTAGGAGGAACTGACACCCTCCCTGTTGGGTTTTTTCATTTGGGGGGTCGCCGAGGGACCCAAAACTTCCAGGAGGACTGAAAGAAAGTCAGTAAATACAGTGCCTTGATAAAGTATTTACATATAAATAGCTGAAATGTGTGGCATGAATACAGCTGCAAGTCTTTTTGGGGATGTCTCTACCAGCTTTGCACAACTAGAGAGTGACATTATTGCCCATTCTTCTTTGTAAAATAGCTCAAGCTCTGTCAGATTGGATGGAGAGCGTCTGTGAACAGCAGTTTTCAAGTCTTGCCACAGATTTTCAATTGGATTTAGGTCTGGACTTTGACTGGGCCATTCTGAAGAACGATTATGCTTTGATCTAAACCATTCCATTGTAGCTCTGGCTGTATGTTTAGGGTCGTTGTCCTGCTGGAAAGACAGTCAGAATAAGAAGTTAGCATTCCAGCGATTTGGGAAGCCCCTGAGAGTTTCCCAGATATTAAGCATTCCAAAAATTTTAATGTTCAATTTATTTTAGCTAAATATGGAAACTGTTAAGGCTTATACAGTATACATTTTATTTTAATGACTTTGAAATAAAATACAGCATCATATTTTATTTTAATATACTGTGTGTGTGTATATATATATATATATATATATATATATATATATATATATATATATATATATTCTCTCTCTCTCTCTCTCTCTCTCTCTCTCTCTCTATATATATATATATATATATATATATATTTATATTTATATTGTGTGTGTGTATATATATATATATATATATGATGTAGTGTATAGATCTGTATATATATATATTATATTGAGTGTATATATATATATATATATATATTTTGTGTATATGTGTGTATGTGTATATATATATATATATATATATATATATATATATATATATATATAATATATTAGTATGTACAGTATATGTGGGTGGACGCCATCTAGATTGCAACCTGGCAATCCCCAGGACAGAAAAAACACAAATAGGGTTTTGGCACAGAACGCTTTTATTGATAATCAAACATATTTAATGTCCAGCTTGGATGTTGTATATATTTCATGAGCAATAAAGTGCCACAACCCCTTTTGACTTTTTTTTTTTTCTTACTGGAAAACTAGAATGTCTATTATGCCTATTATATACCCCTTGACCAGGCAACAATACTTAAAGTGGATGTAAACCCATTCATGAAATCTGACCTGGGCACATCTATCTGTAGTGTTTACATATCTCTCTCCAAAGCACTAAGTGCCCTTTGCTTCTGCTGCTTCGTTCCTGTTATCAGCACGATGCAAGCTCTGCAACACACAAGATAAAAGGAGCTGGAAATTTGTGTCGGGGAGGGAACTTAGAGATAGATTAGCAGAGAGCTGGTCTATTCATATTACAGCTCTGCAAGTTTCTTTGTTCCTCTGCCTATGTGGAGTGGGGGAGAGGGGGTGCCTTTCCTCCAATCAGCTCACACACTGTAAGCCCAGACGCCCCTCCCACTGCTGAAACAGGAAGAAATATTTGTAACATGATGTGCACTTTCTAAAGAGTATAGAAAGGGAAAGGCAGCAGATATACATGTAAAACTTATGTAGGGAGATTTGTTTCATCTCTGTGTATCATCTGAGACTATTCACTTTACTGGGTATAGGAGGGGGTTTACATCCACTTCATGTGTTTGTTTTTTTCTGTGGCAGCTGCAAACCTCCCAGCTTCCACCAGACACTTTTCATTGGGTCCTCCAGACCAAATCCTTACATCCAGGAGTAATTCCAAATAGGCCCCTCAGCTCTGCTATAGCTTTGACCTCATTGAACATCAGCTGACTCCAGCAGAACTGTCTCAAAGGGGCAGCAGCCCCTGAGGATGGCAACCTTCCCCAGTCACCTACTGGGAAAACCTCCCCAGGGATTGACTGAAACACAATAAATATTCCAGCTGCCCATTTCACTCTCCCAGCCCTTTATGTTCTGGAAGCATCCAGATTGCAGGGGGAAGCAATCAAACTTGCAGCTTGTGAAATCTGAAACAGCCCAAAGAAATCAATAGCTGCTCCAATGACAACAGAGGAGCCAAAAAATGAATGTTACCTATCATCCTATGTCAGGAGGGTGCTACATGCATAGAATACTTCATGCTGTTATGGAGTATACTTGTATATACTTACATGATTCTTTTCTTTTTAGCTCTGTACCTGGAGAACAGTGATCTGGACTGTGGCACCAATAATCGCAATCACCATACGGGAGATGTTGGTTGTGAGAAACTGGTTGTCCGCAGGGGCCAGGCTTTTGAAATCAAGCTGCAATTTTCTCCCCGGGGATATGAAGAAGGAGTGGACCAGCTGAGTCTCATTGTTCAGACAGGTATTGTACTTTTTATGATTTTCATATGTGAAATGTGTCGTGGTACAAGAAACACAGAGAAATCACCGAGAAGGACACAGATCACGTTAAAAATACTTTTTTTCATTAGCGTAGAGGAAGGGTAAGACCCTGACGGCTTTTTCTTGCTGTCTGTGGCCTTAATGGAGATTTTTCTCTCAATTGCTGTCCAGATGACTGTGTTGTCACCAGGATAGGAAGCACGGAAAAAAATCTCTACATCAAGGCCTCAGACGGCATTAGAAATCTACCAGAAATTCAAACCTTTTCCCTCTCTACCCTACTTTGTAACAAGTTTTTGTTGCATTTTTGATGCATTTACAGATGCCTTGCAGATATCTTTGTTCTTCTCTTTTTTTCACTGTGCTGGGATCCAGTGCATTTTTTTTTTTACGCTTTTTGCCGCACTCCAGTGCAGGAAAAAAACAACGTTGCAATGTTGTACTTTTTCTGGAACTGAAAAGTACTGGTATGCATTGCACTGGTGTAAACTATGCCATTGGAACCCATATAACCTATTTTCCATGCATTTAGGATACAGAAAAAAAAGCACTGCACTGCATGTGGTGTCAACGGGCCTTAACTGCATTCTTTTAGGCTTGATTCACACCTATGCAGATTGCAGTTTGCATATTGCAGGTTTTTCAATACATGCTTTTGATCCATTGAAGTCTGTGGAACCAAAAGCCAGAAAAAAGTCCCTGGCCCTTTCCATAAAATGCACAGATGTGAACTACATCTATTAGGAAACCATGTTAAATGGACTGTAGTGTGTTTCTGCAAAACTGAAAATGCACTAAAAAATGCATTGGTGTGAACCAGGCCTGAGGGCCTAGCAACATAGACTGTATCATGAACTGAAGGCAGGTTGATGTCAGGCTGGATTCACACCTAGGCATTTCTTTTGCAGATTTTCACTACAGTCCATTTAACATAGTTTCCTATGAAACACGTTCTGTAGTGCAAATCTGCAAAATGCAAAAAGCACTAAAAATGCATAGGTGTGAATCCAGCCTTAGGCTCGATTCACATCTATGCATGTTGCTTTTGAGCGTTTTTGGAGTTTTTTTTGTGATGCTTGCCACGTTTTTGAGCAGCGCTTTTGTAGCGTTTTTACAGCGTTTTTGCCACGTTTTTGCCGCGTTTTGCATTTTGGGTTTTTTTTTTACAGTTTTTTAGACTGTATACACTCTAAAAAAAAACAAAAACAAAAAAAAAACCCGCCAAAAATGCATCAAAAACACTGTAAAAATGCTGCAAAAATGCTGCACTTGCGTTTTTAATGCTGGTCCATTGAATTCTATTACATGCAATTTTGCATGAAAAAAAGTCCCTGACCCTTTCCAAAAATGCAGAGGTACAAAAAGGCATTGATGTGAAGATGTTCCATAGGAACCCATGTTAAAAAATTTCCCTGCATTTCTGCAAAATGCATCAAAAAACACATTAGTGTGAATCCAGCCTTATAGTGCTCCAATCAAACAAAAAATGAGAAAAAGAGAAGCACATAAAAAGTCAGAAAATGAAGAAGAAAAATGGAGGTTTTATGGGGGCTGCAAAGTAGGTCAAGCCAAGAGTACTGAGCAAGTATTTACTCAATTCCCCCTCCTACCAGTAATTGCTCAGACTGTACAGTGTAACCTTGTCACAGCTCACAAGATGATCTGTAAGAGTAGGGGAACTGATAAGTGAGACAGGTACACATAGCCAGGAATGTACGGTAAATGCTACTGTTCACGCATGGGGCAGCATTTTAGTCCCAAAAAGAGAAAAGCAGATGAAGTCTTTGTCAGGGTGAGGAAACTGATCTCTGTGAGGGACAGGGGCATTCCTACCATGATGCAAATTGAGCTGGCTGTCTAAGGTGGCACTCATGGAGGGGCGGCACTGATGCCGAAGTGTCCAAATGGAAAAAAATCACAGGCTCGTTGTAAGGTTATACGCCCTAATGTATGGCCGCATCCAAGAGCCCTTAGAAGTAGATTTGAAAGACAATAGGGGAAACCATCCCAGCGTGCCAATGCGTTTCTTTGCCGGGTATGCAAAATAAAGGGATTTTCATGAGTCTCTTAGAGCTTGTTCACACGAGCGGCCAGGGGGCTCAACCACCTGATGTTACTTTCTCCTGACCTCCGGGGCGTACAGCCGCTCAGGGCTGTGCACATTCTTGCTTCTCTGCCACAGCAAAAAGTTAAGCGTTATGTTGCTTTTGGCAGGTGACCCATTCAAGTAAATAGGGCTACAGCGCAGTGGGTCGCTTTTCGCTACCGCACGTTTTAGCAAGCCCTTACTTTATTCTCAGAGGTGGAATTTTAGTTATTTGTGGATAATCCCGATGTGGTTACTGATTGATCCAGCTGTATACATGTGTCTTAGTGTTTGTGTGCACAGGACGAGGAGAGGGAGCGGTTCCTTTTCATTTTCTTATCTTAGATCACAACACAATGAGAGGAAGCCTCACAGGAGACACTGCGCCTCATCGCCAGCTTTAACCCTAATGACAGTACACCTTATCTGAAGGCTACTATGGCGAAATCCAACTAGTGTACCTCAAATTTTTTTACAGGGTATTAGCTAGTTTTGGTGACAGGTATGCCGCGTACACACGAGCGGACTTTACGGCAGACTTTGCCCGGCGGACGGGATTTGGTCAGACAATTCGATCGTGTGTGGGCTGCAGCGGACTTTGTTTTCTCAAAAGTTGGACGGACTTAGATTTTAAACATGTTTTAAATTAATCCCTCGAAATCGAGTCCGGTCGAAAAGTCCGCTCATCTGTATGCTAGTTCGACGGACAAAAAGCCACGCTAGGGCAGCTATTGGCTACTGGCTATGAACTTCCTTGTTTTAGTCCGGTCGTACGTCATCACGTATGAATTCAACGGACTTTGGTGGATTGTGTGTAGGCAAGTCCGTTCATTCAGAAAGTCCGTCGTAAAGTCCGTCGAAAAGTCCGCAGAGCAAAGTCCGCCGTAAAGTCTGCGGCAGTAGAGTCATATTATTGGAGGGGCATTCTGGGTACTATATAAATGAAGTGTAAATTAAAGCTTTTGGACAATATATGCATACGGAAAAAATGTAATGAAAAATGATCCTGATAATCCAGTGCTGCTAGTCACATGTTATCACTGGCTATATTTATAGAACTGAGCATTTCTTCCCCTGGGCCATACAATCCTCCCACTAGGGTGGATGGAATAGGTGAAATCTTGGAATGTGGGAGACGTGCCAGGAACAGGGTGGTGAATCAGGAGATCCTGTCTGGGAGCATGATTAATACGCCTGCAAAAATACAGATGCAAAATAGTTGATAGTGATGGTGCTAACAGAGTTACTATATTGTTTCTTATTAAAGAGGAACTGAGCTTTGAATGTCCTGCCCCAAAAAAAAAAAACACTATTACCTGTGGTCTCCCTCCAGCTGAACTTTTCCCCAATCATGACCTGCCATGCCTTGATCCTCACTGTGTCTCAATGTGGAGGTGGCCATCTTGGTAGAAACAGGGCTTTGCTTCCTCATGTTAGAGCCTCCAGCAAGGAGAACAGTGGGCAGCATAGTAGTAGCATCACCAAATCTCATCAAACTAGAATTCAGAGGCAGGAGAACCTTAGATCTCACATTGTGAATATACAAGTATGAGACTGTGGGCACAGGAGGAGCTAGGCACCCTCACATACCTGGAAATGCACTGCTAATTTTCATAAAAATATTCCATACAAAAGGTCATTTTTTAAACACGTCTTAAGGGTACTACTTAGATACAATTAGAATTAGATGTTCCCTTTATTCCCTATACTTTTTGGGCTCAGGTCCCCTTGTAACCATTGTGGAGTTGGGGTGATTATGCTCATATGGTAGGTGCTTTTCCAGTGAGTTGTAGCAGTCCAAAATATACTTTATAAAAAGCAAGAAAAACTGCGCTCATGTATGCAAACTCAATATCATATAAATAGCAGCACCACTGACGTGAGATATGATCACCTAAACAAGTATAGGAAACAATGTGTTGCGTTTAGGTAAATAAAGTGCAAAGTCAGTCCATGTGTCTTCAATACGGCACCATATAATGCCTTCACAGTATTGTATATGTGCAAAATTCTGGTTCACTCGATTCCACCACCATGTGAATAGACCACCACCATAAGTATGGATGTACTCTTACCAAAGACTGTTGACCACCTATTATGGGGGGGTCAAAAGGGGCAAATATGTGTCTCATATGCTTCATCCCCAGTCACTCTTCAGCATACAAAGGACGAGGGAAGTCATCCAGATACCACTAGGAAACAATAGTCCTCCAGTCTCGGATCGTAGTGTCCGGTGTAACGTATCAGCAAAGAGATAACGCCAAATAGTGTAAAATCCTTAAAACAGGCTTTACATTACATAAAAAACTTCAGCCAAACTTTTCATAGGCTCAATCCACACACGATAACAGGGAACGATGCCTTAGGGATTTTTTTCCCCCTAAAAACACACCTTCTAATATATAATGTGTGTGTGTGTGTATGTATATATATATATATATATATATATATGTATATATATGTATATATATATATATATATATATATATAAAAATATAATATATATATATATATATATATATATATATATATATATATATATATATACACATACAGTGGGGATGGAAAGTATTCAGACCCCCTTAAATTTTTCACTCTTTGTTATATTGCAGCCATTTCCTAAAATCATTTGAGTTCATGTTTTCCCTCATTATTGTACACACAGCACCCCATATTGACAGAAAAACACAGAATTGTTGACATTTTTGCAGATTCATTAAAAAAGAAAAACTGAAATATCACATGGTCCTAAGTATTCAGACCCTTTGCTCAGTATTTAGTAGAAGACCCCTTTTGATCTAATACAGCCATGAGTCTTTTTGGGAAAGATGCAACAAGTTTTTCACACCTGGATTTGGGGATCCTCTGCCATTCCTCCTTGCAGATCCTCTCCAGTTCTGTCAGGTTGGATGGTAAACGTTGGTGGACAGCCATTTTTAGGTCTCTCCAGAGATGCTCAATTGGGTTTAAGTCAGGGCTCTGGCTGGGCCATTCAAGAACATTCACAGAGTTGTTGTGAAGCCACTCCTTCATTATTTTAGCTGTGTGCTAAAGTCGTCCTGTCCCTGCAGCTGAAATACACCCCCACAGCATGATGCTGCCACCACCATGCTTCACTGTTGGGACTGTATTGGACAGGTGATGAGCAGTGCCTGGTTTTCTCCACACATACCGCTTAGAATTAAGGCCAGAAAGTTCTATCTTGGTCTCATCAGACCAGAGAATCTTATTTCTTCACATCTTGGAGTCCTTCAGGTGTTTTTTAGCAAACTCCATGCGGGCTTTCATGTGTCTTGCACTGAGGAGAGGCTTCCGTTGGGCCACTCTGCCATAAAGCCCCAACTTGTGGAGGGCTGCAGTGATGGTTGACTTTCTACAACTTTCGCCCATCTCCCGACTGCATCTCTGGAGCTCAGCCACAGTGATCTTTGGGTTCTTCTTTACCTCTCTCACCAAGGCTCTTCTCCCCCGATAGCTCAGTTTGGCCGGACGGCCAGCTCTAGGAAGGGTTCTGGTCCTCCCAAACATCTTCCATTTAAGGATTATGGAGGCCACTGTGCTCTTAGGAACCTTAAGTGCAGCATAATTTTTTTTTTAACCTTGGCCAGATCTGTGCCTTGCCACAATTCTGTCTCTGAGCGCTTCAGGCAGTTCCTTTGACCTCATGATTCTCATTTGCTCTGACATGCACTGTGAGCTGTAAGGTCTTATATAGACAGATGTGTGGCTTTCCTAATCAAGTCCTATCAGTATAATCAAACACAGCTGGACTCAAATGAAGGTGTAGAACCATCTCAAGGATGATCCAAAGAAATGGACAGCACCTGAGTTAAATATATGAGTGTCACAGCAAAGGGTCTGAATACTTAGGACCATGTGATATTTCAGTTTTTCTTTTCTAATAAATCTGCAAAAATGTCAACAATTCTGTGTTTTTCTATCAATATGGGGTCAATATGGGGTACATTAATGAGGGAAAAAAATGAACTTAAATGATTTTAGCAAATGGCTGCAATATAACAAAGAGTGAAAAATTTAAGGGGGTCTGAATACTTTCCGTCCCCACTGTATATACACACACATATACACACAAGATCAAAAGAGAGAACAATTTATGAACACTTGATTTCTTTCAGAAATAATGTAATATTAATTGCTCAACATTTCATGGAATTTGTGTTGTGTCGATTCCAGCTAATAGAACGGTGTTTTTCAAAATAAGGCACTTCTAAAAAAAACAAAAACTTATTTTGTAGAAAACACAATGATCAAAATTAAAGAACGGCAATGACTGTAGCACAAAGAAAGATTTCAACTAAAATTTCTGAAGGTTACAACACTCAAAAATTAGTAGGAAGTGGAGGGGGCCCTTGCTTTGAATGACTTCAGAACATCTGCGGCCACCGGACATTACTAGTCTCTCACACTGCTCTGGTTTGATTTTCTTCCAGTCTCTTCCACAGTTCAGTGACTGTAGTGGGTTTCTTGGCCATAACTTTGTTGCAAGGATTTTCTAGAGGTTTTTTCATTGGGTTTAGATCAGGACTTCTGGGCTGGCCATTTCATTATTTCAATGTTTTCAGCTTCAAGGAACTGCTTTACCCATTTTGCTGTGTGACAAGGGGCATTGTCGTACATGAAAATTGCTGGCTGATTGAGCGAGGAGCGCAGGGAAGGAACCGCATGTTGTCGAAGAAGGTTCTGATAAACATTTGCATTCGCTCTGCCATGTAGCTATATAAGAGGCCCAACTCCTGCTGCAGAAAACGTCCCCCAATCCATGACGCTTCCCCCTCCACCTTCCCCCTCCACCTCCGCTGACTTCTTTGGGTTCAGTCATTCCCTAGTTTGACGACGAACATATTGTTTCCCATCGGACCCAATCAAATTAAACTTGCTTTCGTCACTAAAGTGAACTTTGGCCCAGTTCTCCTCTGACTGTATGATGAGACAGATCCTTACTCTGTTCAGCGCTGAACTGGCGAGCAATCGCAGCTGCGGTGTTGTACCAATTGCCCATTGAGATTATCTGCATTATCCCGTCCTCTCTTGCATTTGTCTTTTGTGGACGACCAGCCTTCTTGGAGGACTTGAATGAGTTTATGACGTTGTAGAGATACAATATTCTAGAAATCAGATTTGGAACGACAAGCTTCTCTTGCTATGGCTAAAAGGGTCATCCCTTTGGCCTTCATCTGGGCAACCTGCTGCCGGAGGTTTTCAGTCACTTTAGAACGGCTCACCATTTTGCAAAGTCAGCGAAAACTGGAAAGTTAGGCTGCCAGTTAAAACGGGATTGTCAGATAATTAAAGAAATTAGCACAAGGTGCCAGATTAACACCAATAACTGGGAGGTATCTGAAAGTGTTCTCTAATTTTCATCAATGTTCTTTTTCAAATCTCATTGAAGTTTTTTTATTCTGTTCTTCGAAATATGTGTAACTCATGAAATATGCTTAACAAAACTGCTCTTTTACTGCTGTTTAGATCATTTCAAATAGGACTAAACATTAACGTTGAAATTTAGGAGATTATAGGTTGTTCTCTAATTTTGATCTCCAGTGTATATCTGCATTCAGCAAAACTATTATTCTGTTATTCCTACGCTATCTGTCATATCTTATCTCCCACAGACTTTATTTTTTTAGGCATCAAATGTCATTTTTGTGTTCTTCGACCAGATTTGAAATGTCTGAAGATTTTAGACAACACGTTTTGGCACTGAGGCTATAGGGAATAGAATGTTTTTTTATGTAGCCCATGAAATAGCTTTTGATAATCCTGGCATATTTTCAGGATTGAGCAATTATCTGATGACTGTGGGTTCCTCAACATATATATTATTATTCATTTTACAGGATTTATATAGTGTCTATATTTATATAGATTTATATAGTAAAGCAACGCTTTACAATATGAAGGCAGACAGTACAGTTGCAATACAATTCAATACAGGAGGAATCAGAGGGCCCTGCTCGTTAGAGCTTACAATCTAGAAGGGAGGGTCAAGTGAAACAAAAGGTAACACCTGTGGGAGATGAAAATTAAAATACAGTTGTTAGGTGTGGGTAGGATAGGCTTCTGAAGAGAAGGGATTTCAGGGATCGTCTAAAAGCTAATAGAGTATTAGATAATCTGACAGATTGGGGTAGGGCATTCCATAGGATTGGAGAGGGTCTGGAAAAGTCCTGGAGGCGAATGCGGGAGGAGGTGACGAGGGAGCTAGAGAGCAGAAGGTCTTAAGAGGATCAAAGAACGATTAGGTTGGTATTTTGAGACTAGGCTAGTGATGTAGCTGGAGGCTAAGAGTTGGATAACTTTGTAGGTTGTTGTAAGTATACTGCAGCTTACCTTAGATGTGGTGGCTACATTCATCGCAGTCCATTGCATTTCATCTTTTTTCAGGTTTTTACTTTTTTTTTTTACCTAGTGTTAGTGATCTACACAGTAATCCTACTTCCTGTACAAGGCTGACAACATTCACTGAGCTGTATATATAGAATAGTCTTCCTCAACCTTTTTACCCCTAAGGAACCCTTGAAATAATTTTTAAGTCTTGGAAAAACCCTTCTAAAACCAGTTAATTGGGGGATCAGGGCCGGTGCTACCACTAGGCAAACTAGGCAGCCGCCTAGGGCGCCCTGCTGCCTAGGGGGCGCCCGGCCACTGGTTTTCCTACTCTCTTCTCTCTGCAGCAAGCAACTAAATCTCAGCATCAGCAGGCAGCCGCAGCTCCGTTCACACATAGTGTCAGAGGTGCGGCAGTGGTGGAGGACTGTGTCTGTGTTCCGACTCCCGCAGCAAGCAAACATTCATTGATGGGCACTGGTAGGCTCCATTGAAGGGTGCTGGTAGGCTGCATTTGATGGGTGCTGGTGAGGCTACATTTGATAGGCGCTGGTGAGGCTACATTTGATGGGCGCTGGTGAGGCTGCATTTGATGGATGCTGGTGAGGCTGCATTTGATAGGCGCTTTATTAAAAAGGTGGGATTTACATGGGCAGGGGAAAGGGGGCGGAGTCAGCCGGGGGGGCGGCAAAATGAGGTTT
Organism: Lithobates septentrionalis; assembly: GCA_037952835.1. Taxonomy (NCBI): domain Eukaryota; kingdom Metazoa; phylum Chordata; class Amphibia; order Anura; family Ranidae; genus Lithobates; species Lithobates septentrionalis. The sequence goes on along the minus strand of JBBDGP010000766.1, from coordinate 601,976 downwards.
CGCCTAGAGTGTCAAAAATCCTTGCACCAGCCCTGTGGGGGATCAGTGGCAAAATGTGAAGAAGGCCTTCTTTACAGTAGTAGTCAAAATGTCAACCTTTCAGATGGCTAAAAAGGCCATTGGTGTCATTCTGTTTACTCTGCCATATGACACTGGCCCCAGAACTATGAAGGCACCATCAAATGGGTGGTCAATCAGTCACAGCTCAATGTACCCCTGATAAAATCTGGAGGAACCATAGGGTTCCATGGAACCCAAGTTGGGAATTGCTGCTATAGGATAAGCATTGTCACCCTAGTAAGGAAGTGCGTTAGGTCTACTAAACACATTTCCTTCTTCTTATCTCCTTATTATAAGGTAACCCAGATAATTTAGGCAGGGCTGATAACATAGTTTAAGATTTGATTGCAGAATTGCAATATCACTACAAGAAGTGGTGAACACTAGATTTTTTTTTCTCAGTATATAAATAGAGGGGACAATTACGCTGTTGATGGGAGGGCAGCCCATTTTTCTATATGTATCCCCTACATTTATGTGTTTACCATGGCAGGTAACATTTTGGGCCAGAGCTTTATTTAACCGGTTCAATACAGGGCAATTCTACCCCCTTCCTTCCCAGGCCAAATTTTAGTTTTCAGCGCTGTTGCACTTTGAACGTCAATTGCGCGGTCGTGCGACGTTGTACCCAAAAAAAATTGACGTCCTTTTTTCACCACAAATAGAGCTTTCTTTTGGTGGTATTTGATCGCCTCTGCGGTTTTTATTTTTTGCGCTATAAACAAAAGAAGAGCGACAATTTAGAAAAAAACACAATATTTTTTACTTTTTGCTATAATAAATATCCCAATTTTTTTTTAAAAAAACAAATTTTTTCCTCAGTTTCGGCCGATATGTATTCTTCTACATATTTTTGGTAAAAAAAAATCGCAATAAGCGTATATTGATTGGTTTGCGCAAAAGTTATAGCGTCTACAAAATAGGGGATAGATTTAAGGCATTTTTAAAAAAAAAAAATTATTTATTTTTTTAGCGGCGATCGCGATTTTTTTTCGTGACTGCGACATTATAGCGGACACATCGGACACTTTTGACACATTTTTGGGACCGTTCACATTTATACAGCGATCAATGCTATACAATTGCATTGATTACTGTGTAAATGTGACATGCAGTGAAGGGGTTAACCACTAGGGGGCGGGGAGGGGTTAATATGTTTCCTAGGGAGTGATTACTAACTGAAGGGGGAGGGGACGCTCAAGGGGAGGAGACCGATCAGTGTTCCTCCGTTCTGGGAACACAGATCGCTCTCCTCAGAGCTGACAGGCTGTGGATCTGTGTGTTTACACACACAGATCCACATGCCGGCCCGGTTAACGGGCAATCGCGGGTGCCCGGCGGACATCGCGGCCGCCGGGCACACGCACCGGGTCCCGAGGAACGCGGCGGGCGCGCGCGCCCCCTAGGCGGCCGGGAATCCCAGGACGTCATATAACGCCCACCCAGGATGGGAGATCCCATCCCAGGACGTCATATGACTATGGGCGGGTAGGGAAGTGGTTAAAATACATTTTCATGGGGATGTTAACAAAACACTTTCAATCAATGGTATGCTTAAGAGACCAATAGGGACCGAAGAGAAGTTAATTTTTAGACTTTATGTACACTTTAATGGTGCTCATCTACTATGAAATTTGCTGCTACTAATACTGGCTTCAAATTGGAAAATGTTTAACAGATCTGGCCACATGTAAAATAAAGAAAGTCAAGTTGAGCCCTGATATTACTCTCCTCAGCTAGCCCTGAGGGCCTGGAAATTATAATTGATAATTTGAACATGCTGATTACACATATCATTGATGCTCATTTGTTTATTTGTGTAGCAGCAAGAAAATTAATGTTATATCGTTCCATTTCTTAATTGCCTTACACATCCTACAAAACTAATTACTGCAATTTCTTAAACACCCTGCAGC